>JAMPIV010020012.1:0-695474 GCA_024509875.1 Oreohelix idahoensis | reverse complement strand
GGACAAGTGGAATCGACACCCTTTGTGAGACATAAATTGACGGGGCCGGACTGGTCCAAACATAAGACTACGATTGAACGCTAAAATCCGGTCCAGCGCAGTGCTTCGTTTTTTCCGCTAGGATAAGGCCAGTGTGCGTTGTTTTTTTTTCGTTCTAGATGGTATTAACGCTGACAAATGTGATAAGTCACTAAGGGAGATAATCTACTTGTTTTGTGTCTGTAGCGCCTACAGATTGAACAGGGAGTTGTCGTTTTAGGGGTTTCCAGAGTGCGTGTGTGGTTTGCGGTGAAGTGTGTTTGTTTATCTCTACCGTTATTCTTTCGAAACGTTGACTTTGTTCTTTCTTTTCCTCCTGCGACGTTAAAGTTGTACAGCATTCCCGCAGTTTTCTCCTCCCAGAGGTTGACCATGTTTGCCAAAAGAAAGAAAGGAAAGTAAGATTGTTACATTCTGAATTCATTGTCGAAGAATGTTCGGACGGTGGTGTCACTAGGAGAGTGGTTCCACATTTGGTAGATGCGTCCTTTTGTATGGCAGTCCGTTTTGTAATAAATAATGCGTAGGGAAACAGGGACAATATATGTTGTCTGGATATTTCTCTACAATCAATTTTTGCAAGTCTTGTTCATGATAGTATAGCGTGCAAGTCGTCAGCTCTGAAACTTTGTTTCCGTGTTATGACTTAGAATCAGGATTCTAATAATCGGACGGTTCATGCCAACCCCCGTCTTGTTATTCTGTTGGCTGTCGTGAGCAATATTGAGGACTTGTCAGGGCCTGGAAGATTGGAATGGTGAGAGGCGGAGGGGACTATGGGCGTGTACATTCTATTTTTGGACTGGTGGTTTGGGTTGTTCTACTTAACATGGGTCAACGGATGCTGAGAAATCTTAAACGTGTGGGCTTTGTGATGGGCGGGGGGGGGGGTGCTTTTATGGGGTTATGGTGGGTGGGAAGGCGGGAGGGTGGAGGGGATTGGGGTGGAGGGGGGTGGGGATTTCTTTTTGTGTTGTTCTTTTATTTTGTTTTTTATTTTTTTTTCGTTCTATTATTGTGTTTTTAAGTTTTTGTTGGCAATTGGGTGTTTTTGTTTTCTATGTAAGTAAACGTCCTCCAAGAGGGCCATGTTTGTAAGAGGCTTATTTCAAAGTGTCTTTATTTTCTCTGAGCAAACAGTCTGTGTGCTAAGATTTGGCGTATGTTGTGTCATAGTATAGATTGGCATTCTATATTGTTTTCTTTAAGATACATTGTACAAATTCTATTAGGTAAGTATATATAAAATAAAAAAAAAGAATTATTATATAAAAAAATATATATATATATTAAAAAATATGAAAAGGATTTATATATATTAATTTTACCACATGATATAATATACATGTGAAAATTGATAATCCATTTGGGTGTGTCAGTCGATTTGAGGATGGCAAACGCAGAGTTATAGGATCGTCAATGAGGGTGTGTGGTTCATCCCCTAGTGGGGGTGGAGTTGGTTTATGTTGGTTTATTGTAGTGGGGGGTGGGATGGGTGTTCTGGTTGGGGGTTGTGGTGAGAGGGTGTCGTTTGTGTTAGGGACGTTTGTAGGGGGGGGGTTAGGGTGGGATTTGGGAATGGGTTGGGGTGTGGTGATTTGTTAAGTTGTATGGGGGGGGTGTTTTGTAGGGAGATTTTTGGTCAAGATTCAGGAATATATGGGGAGAGCGGGTGATGTTTGTAATATTTAGTAGTTTAAGGGATTATTGGAGGTCCGTGGAGTATTGGTTGAGATCCAATTTTTTTTGATATTTATTATTGATGTTGTTTGGGGTGTTCATTGGGGGGTTTGGTTGTGCAAGGGAGTTCAGTGTAGTATTAATAGGAGTTGTAGTATTGTCGATCTGGGTTGGGGTAGTGAGTAATGATGGGAGTAGTACCATATTGGTTTTTTAGTAGAGTGTGTACTGTTGTGGTATCCTATTATTAGTTGGAGTTTGGTAGGGGTTGTAGGAGGATGGTTTAGGTGGTAAATAACTTCCTAGGCATCGCTGGTATGGTTCGATACTTATCCCAGTAGTGCGAGTTAGAGGAGTAAAGATTTGGAGTTGTTGACCTAGTGGAATTTGGTACAGGATTCTGGAGTCTGGAATAATTAACAATGTATGTGCCGGTGTTATGTTGGGAGTATGGTTATTCACACCAACTTGTAGTATGAAGAAGGTTTTCAAACTTTTAAGGGGAAGGTTTAGGGCCTAAGGGGGGTGGGAGTAGTATACCATATTCCAATATAGTCAGAACAGGAGTAGTTTTACAGGAGTATGTATATTTCTTAGGAGGACTTCTATTGTATCATAGTATAGGTATGTAACCTTTTCATAGAACCTATGTGGGGGGGGTAGTGTAATGTAAAAGCTTTTCAATGTTTGATTTTTTTTGGAAGAAATGTAAAGAAAATTTTCTGTTGGTTCAAGAATGATTAATCTTTGTTATTATTTCACGTTGGTCGAGGGCTTCATGGTGTCCCTGGGAGGTAGAATTGGATATTGGTGAGGGCACAGGAAATGGGGAAGTTCTCACATTTGGGGTGTTAACCGCTATGAAGTCAAACATGCAATTTGTGTCTCGGGTAGTAGGTTTATTAGCATTCTAGCGCTAGAGTTGAGAGGTTTGTTGTGAGTGTATTATTTCGTTAACGCTGTTTCAGTGGTTTACCTTTGTAATGATGAGATGTGTGAGATTTTGAGGTAAGCGGTCTTTGTCCCTTCTGATTATACAGCAGAAGACTTTTTTGTTTGTTGGTGTAACTGGGACTAGTGTGAGTTTGTTAGTCTGGTACAGCTTTGGGTAGTATTTGGGCTGGAAGTATGGTGGGTTTAGAGGTTCGGTTATCGGTAGAATCGTATGGTGTAGGTCCCTTCTGGGTGGAACCATTAGAAGTTTGGACTTGATAGTCCTTCAGAGATAGTTGTCCATCATGTCCGTGAGGGTCGTGTGAAGTATGGATCAGTGGGTCTAAGTGTACTCCATACCTGCCGTTAGCCATCTTGAGGTGCTGCTTGCATTTCGTGTAATCATTTGACCAGAGGTAAACAGTGTGGACTCCTGTGTCCTGTATGTGCCTTTGCGATAGAATGTGAGGGGGTGTGGGTTTTTATTGGATAAAATCTACAAAAAACTGTATAAAGTACTGTTTTACTTCCGTTGGGGTGTTTATTTTTGTACTAAGTAAATAGTGAACAACTACTTTGAAATGTTATTTATACTTTTTTAATATAAAATATAATATGCCCCCTTTTGCATGGATTAAATGTGGGTCTTCCTTGTCTTTAAGTCGTAAAATTCGGAGTCGGGACATTTTTTTTTTTTACAGATGCCCTCAATGCAGATTATCGACTGCCCGTCCTACAGAGAAAGATGAGACTGTTATATATAAAATACTGCGGCTAAGCATGTCTGGGAAAAAGGAAGAGATACCAGGTTAAAATGGATCGGAATTGATATCTGGTAGAAGGCTTGTCCTAAAAATGTGAAATTCTACAAGCGTGCACAAATTATAGAGGAATAATGTTACTATCAGTGCCAGGAAAAGTATTAAACTGGATTATCCTTGAGAGATTAAAAGAGTCCATAGACAAGAAACAGAGAGATGAACAAGCAGGTTTTCGACAAAACAGATCCTGTACAGACCAGATAGCCACTTTGAGAATAATAGTTGAACAAAGTCTGGAATGGAATTTACCTCTATACATCGGATTTGTGTACTACGAAAAGGCATTTGACAGTGTAGACAGAGAATCACTTTGGAAATTGATGAGGCATTATAAAAATCCCCTGATGATCATTAACTTAATAAAGAAAACACATGACATGCAGAGTTCTTCATGAAGGACAGCTTACAGAACCGTTTGGGATAAGAACAGGGTGCGACAGGGATGCCTCTTGTCTCCATTTCTTTTTTTTTACTAGCACTAGACTGGGTAATGAGATCATCGACAATACACAAAAGAAATGGAATCCAGTGGACTCTGACTAAGCAGTTGGATGATCTGGATTTTGCTGATGACTTGGCTTTTCTGTCCCATAACCGTAATCAGATGCAGGACAAATTGAAAACACTCGATGGGTGGTCACAGCAATTGGGTCAGAAAATACACAGGGAAAAGATAAAGTAATGAGAATAAATGCAAGTAATGATAACAGGGTTGAACTTGAAGAAACACCAATACAAGATGTAGAATCGTACACATATCTTGGCAGCAATATAGACAAAGTTGGAGGGACAGACAGTGAAATCAAACTAAGAATATAAAAAAGCAAGAGGAGCTTTCATTGCACTGGGAAATATATGGAGATCAAGAGAAATCGGATCCAACACGAAAATAAGAATCTTCAACTCAAATGTGAAGCCAGTCCTTTTGTGTGGCTCTGAGACTTGGAGAACAACAAAGACAACAACCAAAAGCTACAGACTTTCATAAATGGGTGCTTGCGTAGAATAGAGGGATTAAAATGGTATGACAAGGTTACCAACATGGAACTGATGACAAGAACTAGACACGTGCCAGTGGAACAAGAGATGAGAAAAAGACGATAGCGATGGATAGGACACACACTGAGGAAAACTGTTGATAGCATTACAAGGCTGTCCTGGTTATGGAACCCCCGGGCAAGAGAGGCAGAGGAAGACCAAGAAGTACATGGAGAAGAGAGCAGGACACAGAGGTGACAATTATGAGGAGAACGTGGAAAGAACTTGGGATGATGGCATGTGACAGGAGAACTTGGCATGTGTTTGTTGAAGGCCTATGCTCCTTTGGGAGTGGAGGGTTATGAATGAATGAATGAAATCAAGGTGGGGACTGAACGAGCTGAAATTAACAATTGCGTAATTTTTCATAGAAGGCGGCAGATCAGATATAAGTGAACAATTATCCTGCCCAACGCAACATTGTTCTTGACTTCTGAAATATCTAATGAATACTCCCTTAAGATAGAAGCATCATTATTCTTCTACCTACAACTCTGCCAAGAGTTATCTTGTGCGACGATAGACGCATTTGAAGACTCATATTAGATACTCTTGAGTTTTGGCCACTTTTGGTCCACTACTACAGAACAGGGGAGGCAATTCCGTGACACAAATGAACGACGGTATAAAGAAAGCCCCTGGTCCCCAAAAAAAGTAAGATAGCAACGCTAAAAACAACCAGCGGAGAGAAGCTAATCGATAAGGGAAAGAAGATAGAGGGGTGGGTAGAGCACTACCCTGAGCATTACGCTACAGAAAATACCATCACGCCTGCGCCCTTGACGTTGTCAAATATCTGCTAACTATGGAGGAGCTGGATGCAGAATCAATATTGGAATATTTCAGCAAGGCCATTGATAGCTTGGTCTCTGGCAAAGCACCAGGCTGAGATGGGATTCCTCCCAATTTAATCAAATGATAAAAGAGCACGTGATTACATCCCTGCTTCGGGTGCTGTGCCAGTGATAGGAAGAGACAAGTATTCATTAGGATATGAGAAACGCCAAGATTGTTACACTGTATAAACATAAAGGAGACAGGAGTGATTGCAGTAACTACAGAGGTATCTCTCTTCTTAGTAATGTTGGTAAGTTTCTTAATGCAACTACACAAGTTGCTGATGTCGCGGCGTTGTCACGTGCTGGTTCTCAAAGCATGAATACGCTTCTTAGACAGCTCCGGCTTTGATGACTTTGCCATGTCCGCCGCATGGAAGATGATGACATCCCGAAAGATATCTTCTATGGACAACTGACAGAAATTATAAGAAACATTTGGACGGCTGCAGCTGAGATGTTTGCAATAGAGACATGAGGGCACTGAAGACAAATCCAGCAACTAGGGAGGTTAAGGCTGCCGAACGTACCAAGTGGCGATGCTATTTACGGCGCAACCCTCAGATTGGGAGAAAACGGATCTCTCACAGCTAGCGGAAGTAAAGATAGAAAACGTCGATAGGAACACTAGGAAAATAAACAGCTGAAGGCTGTCACCTCAGGGACGCATTCCGATATTCCTGAAGGGGCTAATATTATTATTACGGTTGTTTACATGTGATGTGTATCAGTACCTCCATATATTTACTGTGTTAGTGTTTGTCATGTGGTGCATGCTAAACGTTCACACTCATGAATATTTCGTCTTTCACTACAACTAAATGTCGATTATCAATTGTTCTTTTTCTTTTTCAGAATATACGACAGTAGAAAAAGGTAAGTAAAATAAAAGTCTTCACGTTATAGTATTGATATCCATATTACGTAATTGATCATTCCTCACTCGCTTTATCCGTAAATGATTGACGCATACTAAGAATCCGTTTGTGTTTATTTGCTGTAAATATTTAAATTATTCAAGGTAAACAAAGGTATATATGAAATAAAATGAGAACCATGGAGAGAAAGACAGAGCAAATTTTTTGTTCCACATATAAAAATGATTTGACACCAGAAAAGATGTCATCTTCATATCTCGAGATGGTTTACATTTGTATTTATGTGACTGTGGGGTTGTTTACATGTGAGAGAGTGGGTATGTGTAAAAGTACTTCTATACATTCAGTGCATTAGTGTTTGTCAGTTATTGTAAGCTAACCGTTTACTCATAGGAAGTGGTTGTCTTTCTGTTCAACTTAATAACGACCATCATTTTGTCTTTTTCAGCAACAATAACATATACAACCAGTAAGTTGATTTCAAATGTTATGTGTCATTAACCAGTAGTGCACGTATCCATTTCTCTTATCGGATCATAAAATTACTTTTCCCTCTTATTTTGTAGTTGACTGTGTAATAAAATATTTGTTTAATCGAACGATTTAAAATACTAGATTCACCCTAATGTGTAATTAAATCACATTTTCATAGACCTTACGTTTCTATATATCTAACCTGATAGTGAGTGCCTGTAGGCAAACCTACATGATGTTTTAGTTATTCAGCAATGTACTAGTGTTATGTTAGTGAGCGTATGTGTTTGCTGTAATATGAAGTGTTTGTATTTGTCTGAAATATCAGTAATTGAGCAGCAAGTTAGCGCGGTGGTTCCACTTTTTAATATTTGAGATTTAACACGTGTACAGGTGCCATTTTATTATAGTTAAAAGCATAACATTTAACAAACCTTCTACAAACTAGCTTTAAGTACTATGCTAACATACCAAGCTGGATGGTGCAATTAAATATCTTAATTTTGAAAAATGTCCTTCACAAATATGTGTAAAATGATCTAAAGAAAATCATGATTTCTATTTTTCTGTTGTCTATTTTGAATAGCCATTGAATACTTTGTCCCACATGTTGTTCGGAGCAACATAATTAATATTAATACATTCATATGCAGATATTACAAAAGGTAATACATTACCACTGAGACAGAAAGAAACAATGAAAATAGTGAGAGAGGTATATAGACAGAGAAAGAGAAAGAGAGAGAGAGAGAGAGAGAGAGAGAGAGAGAGAGAGAGAGAGAGAGAGAGAGAGAGAGAGAGAGAGAGAGAGAGGATAAAAAAAGTAAAGAGCGAGAGACAGAGAGTGACATAGTTTACGGGAATGTGAGAGATTAACGATTAAAAAAAATAACATTAAGGAAATCATTGTTGTTGTGTATTGATCCAGCGGAGCGTGGGCTCTCGCCCTTCAGCACAATGCCATGTAGTGATATCTGCATGTTTCCGCAAGTTATTTTGTTTCTTCGTACAATGTGTTCCACTTTTCTGGCTGTCAGAGGAAAGAGCAATTTCCTAACATCATCGAGTTCTGGGCACTGCCACGGATTGCCTCCCCTGCTTTGCAGTAGTGGTCCAACAATGGCCAAAACTCAAGACTATCTAAATATGGTCGTCAAAGATGTTTACCTTCGCACGAGATTACTCTTGACAGAGATCTATATAGAAGTGGAGAGGCGCTTCTATCCGAAGAGAGTCTTCACAAGATAGTTCAGAAGTCATGAACCATGGGGCATAGCGCTGAGCATTGGTTAATTTATATCTGTCCGTCCCCTTTTGTGAAAATTTAAGCAATGGTTTTTAGCCCGTTCAAGCCCCCTGCTGAGTTAATTCAGCGAATCTTGCTGCTGTGATTTTCGTCACTGCTTGGTGGCGAGGGCACTTCTTCACACAACTTGTCTTATCTAGGCGGATGATGTTGATTCACACTGCGTTTTGCTCCAACAAGCTTCGTTCCACGAACCCACATTTTTGGGGATACACAATCTGATTGCAAAGATTTAGAATGGACACAGCTCTGTATTAGATAATTCGAATCACTTAGATCTGGAACTTTGAGTTAATTCCTCTAACGGCGGGTGTGCTGCGAAATCACTTTGCCAGGAAAACATTTGTTTAATTCCTCTACGACTTGTGATCAAATTCTTAAGTATCCAGTCTTGTATTAAAAATGCACTTATTCTTGTAAGTTCCCACGTTACCAAATACTCGATCTGTTACTTATAGTTGTAGAATTTCTAAGTCCAATGTCTCTTTTTCTTTCTGGCTTTTAGGAGTCGCTAGTCTGACCTTTGCGCTGCAGTGTGTGCTGTGACTCCGATTTTGTTACATTATATTTCCAGTTTCCAAGTTCCAATTCCAGCTGTGTTTCCTTCTAATTTTCCAATGAGAAACATTGTATATTCCGGCCTCTCAGATCAATCAATCCAGTCGAGTCACGTTCAGCACTACGGGGTAAAGGTGTTTTAGATTTAAAAAATACCCTCACGTGTTTCAAAATATTAAATTTAATATCCAAGCGTGACCTCTTCATATCGTTGCGTCAGACTTCTTGTGCTATTTTCACAAACAAATGTTGTGCACTGATTCTGCCCCGATGCTATCATCTGCTATCTTGAGTTTCCAGACAAATTTTGTTGTAATCTTGATACAGAACGTACTTCGGAAGCGATTACCGCATTATCTCCCGTCTTCTGCAAACATAGGGATAGTCACTTGCCACCTGGTGTCAAGTGACAGACCGTCATGTTCAAAGGGATCAGTAGAGATGACTGTCTCTTTCAAATTGGCCAGACAAATGAAGCGAAAACTTATCAGTTGCTGATCGGTCAAATTACACGGCGTTTTTACAGTTCTGTCTAGGATCAGATCAAAGCAAACATGTGAAAATTAAACATAGTCCCGTGGCCGATACTTCCGTAGGGGTGTGGAGTGTTAGAGACTTCACCTTACTGATCCAAAGTAGAGAGCAAAATAATGAATAAAAAGAGCCAAATAAAAGCTATGAGTGAGAGGAAGAGAAAAATAAAAAAAAAAAAATGATCGTGCTGGAGTAGACGTGACATCGCACAACCATATCGTCACAGGCACTCAGTCTTATAATGTTTAACATTTTCGTAGGGATAATTACATAGCTGACACTCTGGAGAGTGTTATTGTTAGATTCTGCTCAAGTGACTGTTGAGTGGTATATGTTGTGATCTGAGTCGAAAAATGATGCTCTTATCCCTCCTTATAAGATGGCGGTTGTTGTCATTAGGACTGGCCATATGTCTGTACCCCTCTTTCCCGGCGTTTCTCATTCCTATCTGATCATCCAAGTTTGTGTGATTTAGCTATTTGGAGAGTTGTTGCTGCGAGTGGTTGTTCTTATCTTGTTCCCTTCTTTGCTAATCTGTCTGCTCTATCACTACCGGGTGTATTTGAATGACCACGGATCCACTGCATAACGTTTCTAATGCCATCGGAAGTTTTAAGCTGAACAGCATCCAGGATTACTTTGGCTCATTCACTTCAGTTCTTCAATGTCTACTGCCTTCCAAAGCTTAATGTACAGACACTGAGTCTGTAAAAATGACGATATTTTGAGCCTTTGAGGGACATGCATCAAATATAGTCTTCAGATGGTATACAGCTTTTTCCAGTGCAATGATTTCAGCTTCATAGTTGGAGCAAAACTCCCCGCATGCATCAAACAGTTCGTTGGAGGATCCATCTGGATAACATATGTGTGACATTATTTGTGTTGGTCTCTGCTTAATTACGTCAGTAATCAGATACATTTATCGTACAGACTTTATTAGTTCTTTTCATTCGTCGGCACCTTTTTTCATTCTCTGCTATGTAGCAGATATTTGATATGGTCAAATCATTTGACACTCCCTTAGCTATTATTTCGTCTTGTCGGTCTACCTGACCATCACTGCTGAGAGATTAGACAGGTGATGCAGTATTAACCGACAACCATGTTGGTTAATCTTGGTTGTGGCCGACATCAGACTACAGATTAGCAATAAAATCGTCCAGCGCAGTTGATTAATCGCTGATAAGGCTAAGGTGCGTTCTTCGCCAATATGTTAATACGCTGAAAAAGTAATAACCCACTACGGGAAAATAACTTATTTGTCGGCGCACAGGAATGACATAATCGTTTCCTGCACACCTTGAAGAAAGTAAGATGTAATTGTAGGCATTTGCAGAGAAGGCAATCGGAAGTTTTATCATCATATATAGTAGAGGTGACCTTTTGCATCACGCACAGAATTTCGGGCGGAAATAGTTTTGAAGTTACCCCACAAAACACGCATGTTTGAAACGGTTGGAGCCATGCTTAGCATCGTAAGAAACACATGCGGCAATATAACCTTACCTTTTTTGCAGGTTTGAGACATTGTGGAAGAACTGGAGAAGAGAGGGATGGTCATAAGCAGCTCAAAAACCAAATCCATGGTGATATCACGAGAAGAAAGAAGACATCAGATTAAGCTGGGAGAACAGGTCCTGGAGCAGGTGGATCACTTTAAATGCCTCGGAGCTATTATAGACCGAAAAGGAGGCATCAAAGAAGAGTTGGCCACTCGAAAAGCAGACGCTGGGAGACTTTTTCAGGCCATAAATCGAGGATTCCTCAGCAAAAGAGAGGTTGTTAAGAAAACGAAGATAGCTGTATGCCGCTCCGCCTGTGTCCCGGTCTTGACGTATGGATGCGAGTCGTGGGAGGTGACTGCGGCCCAGAGGGGCCAGATCCAAACCTCAGAAATGAGGTATCTGGGGAGGGTGGTTGAAGTGACAAGAAGAGACATGGTACGCAACCAGACGATACGTCAAGGCCTTAAATCCTACCCCCTGCAGACGCAAGTAGAACAGTCCCAATTAAGATGGTTTGGTCATGTCTGCAGAATGGGAGAAGATCGGCTACCACGACAAGCATGGGAAACAAAGAGCCAAGAATCCAGACCCCCCAGGGCGGCCCAGAGTCCGCTGGGAGGACAACATTAGACAATCTTTGAAGGACCGAGGACTAGAATGGAACCAGGCCGGGAGGAAGACAACCGATGTGATAGCATGGCGCTCTCTCTCTTCCAAACCTCTACGCCTCACGGTAGAAGGGGAACGGCTAAGTAAGTAAGTAATACTTTTGAAAATTACCCCACAAAAACACGCATGTTTGAAACGGTTGGAGCCCTGCTTAGCATCGTAACAAACAAATGTGGCGGAGGACAGGCAATATAACCTGACCTTTTTAGCAGATTTAAGATATTGTGAAAATTCATCAGTGCCAAGAAGACCATCAGACTGCTAGCGTTAGAATCAGATTTCACATATATCAGACCGGAATTTGTGGAACATCTTGAAGGACTTAAAGAGCCCAGGAAAACCTTGTTAATAAGGAAACCCGTGATCTGAGGAAACTAAAAACACGGAGTCATAGTGGGAATTCATTTTTAACATAACAACACCCCAGAAACGTATAAAAAGGCATCTGCTAGTGCCTTAACATTATTCTTCTGAGCAAACAGTCTGTGAGGTAAGATTGGCAAATGTTGTGCTTTTTACATTCTAGATTAATTCTCAGAGAGGGTACCAATTCTGAAGATAGATGAGATGTGGAATAGGAAGATGGGAACACATAAGTGTGTGTCGAGAAACTCAATACTCAGAGGGTATTCGTTTCTCTTCGTTTACCATACTAGTTGGTGGTACCAGCTGAGGGTACTAATCTCTGGAACAAAGTGAAGGTAGAAGTGGTCTGCCGTCGAGCTAGACACCATCATCAGAGCGTCTTTGAGACGCGGGACCAGCTTTGCAGTTACTTCCTGATCTTATAAGGAACGTTCTGCGCCTATAATCTTGACCAGAGACACGAGAACTCCAGTGACCTATCTGTACAGAACCCAAAAACTCAGCGGCAGAAGAAACTGCCATTTGCAGCTAAGTCAAACCAAAAAGCTGCCAAGTAAACTTTTACCCAATCCTCTTAAGCATCACTCGATGATGATTATTGTCTGTTAACGAATTATTCATTGTCTTAAACTGTTAAGACTTAGTTGATTATTAAATCTGTTATTTTTAAATAATCAAATATAAGTTAACAATTGCTCTTCCTAATGCAGCATTGTTCTTGACTTCTGAAATATCTTGTGATAGAAGCATCATTATTCGTCTTTTTACAACTCTGCTGAGATTAATCTTGTGAGAAGGTAGACACCTTCAAAGACCCATATTAGATCTTCTTGAGTTTTTGCCACGGTTTGACTACTACTGCAGAGCAGGGGAGGCAAATCCGTGACTATATGTAGACTCCATAACCGGCAATGATGGTGACCTTAAATGCAAATTCATCAGCATGGACTTGTAAACCATTCAACAGGGAAGTCTTCAATGGCTCTTTGTGATGCATTCATAAGACTGACCCCAAGATTACCAAATTAAAAAAAACAAAAAAAATATAAATTTAAAATAAAAATCATTAAAATATCATTGTAATGTAATAATCATGAAATCAAAACGGTACACCCCTGTTCACATTTAACGACTAGCCTTAGATTCTAGTGAAAGAGAGATAACCCATGAATACATAAGTAAAGACCCATTTAAACAAAATGTAAAGATCATTTTATAAATGTGTAAGATCATGAAGTCAATTTCAAACATTTTAGATACAAAACTAAATAGCGCCATTACAAATTACAAATCCAAGAGTAAGCAGGACTAGTTGAAAGACATGTTTTGTTAGTTATTCAATGTGTACAAAATAATAAATGTGTTCTCTGTGTTCAACGAATACACAGTAAATATAGAAATAGAAAGCCATTTTATCTATCAGACCTAAATGTCTTTTGTATTTGGACATGAGCCCTAATATAATTGACTAGATTTAACGGGACGCGCCTCGCCAAAATTTTATTAAATATATAGTAAACATAGAAATAGAAAGCCATGCGATCTAGAGTAAACCTCCATTAGTAACAATATTGGATGTACATAGACACAGAGGACAAAATAAGGGATGATCCTATAACAGGAATGAACCCTACAATACACAATAAAACAATCTTGATAGGACAAAGAAATACAGATCAACCTACAGCACTTAACAGTTGCAGTGGCATGTACATACTCTGGGCGAATGAGAAAAAAAATAACTGTCACAGGAAATATCATTAACAGTGTTACTAGAATAAATCGTGAAATATGTATATATCTGTGTGTTTATTATTAATGTATACATTGTTTGTGCATGTGCGTGTGTGTGCGCGCGAGTGTGTTTCTCTGAATTGCTATACATGTCATCTCCTATTGTTTTTTAGTTATTGTATGCTCTATATTCAAGCATAAAAGATTGACGCCTTGTGTTAATGTAACGAACATTATTTAATTTTTTTTCTTCAGGATATGCGAATGGGACAAGCAGTAAGTAAAAGTATTCAAATGTCACAATTAAAAGTGCAAACACACATGTGATAAAACCAGTAATGTACCTTTTCTCTCCGGTTTAGTATATAAATCAATATTTCGCTACTACAAGGCTTAATAAGGTGTTTATCACAGCATTAACATGAAGTCTTTGTGATTGTTTAAAGGCCAGTATCCTAACACAACAGTGAGAGCAGTGGTTCCAATATGTTTCGCTTTCGTACCTCAAGTGTATCCGTTTTATTCATTGAACACATTTTTTGGTTTGGTCTTGGTCAAGTGTTTGGGTTGGTTTGGTTTTAAGGACTATCTTCATTACCCATGGACAACTCCATCAGTGCCCCGATCTCCTCCCTTAGATCACACACAGAAGATCTCAGCACAGTGCACGAACTACGTAGCACCGGCGAGAATCCCAAGATGTGTATATAGGAATCACACATTCAATAATTATTTTTGTAGTGGGTAGGTTTCTAATCTTTTTTAAATTGTGCCAGGACAATGGCCTTACAGCCGACTCTTTACGATTTCCAACTGCTGTGGAGTCGCAACTTGCACACTGGGCTTTTTTTCGCCCTTATCCGAGAAGGCTAGGCATCCAATCTCACTACCTAAGTGACCAGGGGGGAGTATGACATCATTAGGACCACTGAATCTGAAAAAAGTCCATAAATTATGTTCCCTAAACTGTGAAGCGAACCAGGTACCTCTAGAATTAGAGGCGGACGCCATACCTCTTAGCGACTTCTGCTCGCTGAAGTGTATATTTGATTACTGCTGATAGAAGATTCTCGTTAAACCTTACCAACAGATTCTCGTGAAACCTTACCAACAGATTCTCGTAAAACCTTACCAACAGATTCTCGTGAAACCGTACCAACAATACTAAGAAGAGAGATGCCTCTGTAGTTATAGCAATCACTGCTGTCTCCTTCATTTTTATACAGTGTAACAATATTGGCGTCTCGCATGTCTTAAAGAAAAGTTGTCTCTTCCCAGGACTGACACAGCATCGTATGCAGGAGTTGTAATAGTGAGCTCTTACAGTATTTAATTAAATCTGAAGAAATCCAATCACTGCCTGGTGTTTTGCAGGAGGCCAAATATCAACGACCTTGCTGAGTTCTTCCAATGTTTGTTCAAAATCCAGCTCTTCCATTGCCTTTCACGTAAACGGAAATTCTCGAAAGATATCCGTAGTTTGTTTTCAGAGTTTTAATTTCTCCAAGATTGGAAACTAACCAAGGATAAAGAGTTTTATCTACCCGAAGCTGCTGGTTTTAAGGCGCCAAGGACTCTCCTCCGCCCTTTCTCTCATAAGTGGAAACAGGTCCGCCTTGCTCAAAATGAGCCACACATGAAGGCCGGGAGCAGGACTTGGTTATCATAGGCTCTTTGAGGCACGAGCCATAGAAGCAGTGAGAGCTTACCATCACAACAACTTCCAGCTGTGACAACTTTTGGAATCATGTGTGGATATGAAGGCCGGGAGCTAGGATTGGTTGTCAGATGCTATTTGAAGCAAGATTCTTTGAAGCAGTGAGAGCTGAAACTCACTACAACTCCTAGCTATGATAACTTTTGGAATAGTGTGTGGATACGTACAAAGATGAGAGCAGACCCCATAAATGCAATATCAACAGCTACGCCAATATGTACTGCACACAAGCTACCCATTTGGAAACAACAGTGCTTCCCTGAAATGATAGAAAATGTTCCTGGTATTGAGAGAAGGAACAGTCAGGCTGAGACAGAAAGGAGAGTCCTAACCACAAAATATATTGAGAAACATTACCCAAGCAACACCTGGATCCATGCGTACACAGATGGATCAGCAACTAATGCAACAGAAGATGGGGTGGAGGAGTCTTCCTGAGCTTAAGCAATGGCACACAAAAAAAGATAGCAGTCGCAACAGGGAAATTCTCAACTAACTTCAGAGCAGAGGCAGAGGCCATAAAAACTGCATCAGAAATTCTAATGACAGAAAAAAGCTCAGAGAGACAAGTAGTTATCTTCTCAGATGCGCTGTCAGTGATTACAACACTGAAAAGTCAAATAAATGCTGAACTGGATGACCTAAGAGTAACACTTCACAGACTATGTCAGCAATACAAAAGAGTTGTGATACAGTGGATCCCTTCTCACTGCAACATCCCTGTAAATGAAGAGACTGACAGATTGGCAAAGGAAGGGGGAAAACTTCCTCAGCCGGACACAAATATAACCTATGAGGAGTCCACGAGTTTTATCAAGCGCAGATTCAGGCACATGTGGGAAGAGGAGCATCCAGGCCACACAAAAAATGATCCGTATTACCAGCTCAGCAGAAGTGAACAAGTGGTAATCTTCAGACTTCGCACTGGTCATAACAGATTGAGATACCATCTGTTCAACAAATTAAAGATAGGATCTACGGATGAGTGTGAATGTGGCACTGGTAAAATGACTGCCGAACACCTGCTTCAAAGGTGCCCAACATATGAGGAACAGAGAAGACGCATATGGCCATCACCAGTACCATTCGTGGAGAAAATCTATGGAGATATCAACAGCCTCAGGCTGACCACTGCTTTCTTTGAACTTATTCAAGTTGACATCTGAGGGTGAACGAAGAAGAAGAATCATTAATGAACTGTGTAATGGCTTTTGGTGTTAACCTTGGTTAACAAGACGGATAGCAATAACTGAGAGATCAGTGGAATTTCGCTTGGGTTCATGGACATCAGACCCAAATTGTGAGGGGTTGCCTCCCCTTAGCTCTGCAGTAGTGGTCCAAAGGTAGCTAAAACTCAAGAGTACCTGGTGCGGATCTTCAAAGGTGTCTACCTTTGCTCAAGATTACTCTTGGCAGAGTTGTAGTTAGAAGGATAAGGATGTTTCTACCTCCAGGCAGTCTTCCCAAGATATTCAGAAAAGCGAGAACAATGGTGCATTGGCTGAACAAGTTAACTCTATGATCTGCCGACAACTTTTGTGAAGGATATGGTTATCTTACAATTCTTTAGCTCGTTCAAGCCCCCAGCTGAGTTAATTCAGCGAATTTACTCTTAATGTTATTTAGTAGCTCTGATTAATTGTATTTAAGAAATTGTCTGACACATACGGATACAACACATTCAAAATGATTAAATCAACTTTAAACTTGGATAGATATTTTTTTTTTTTCGTACGCCCGCTAATACTCGAGGCGAAATCTCAGGTTATTACTATGTCTAACCTGACATTGATTTTACGTGAGTATCCCTTTTTACTTGTACAGAGACAGGTGTCCCTCGCCATTCCGGCAAATACTCTCCGATTTCGGAGGTACCCGTTGCAGCTGGGTCGGCTCAGGGGCCGCCAATCCCTGGTCGACAGGATAGATATAAATAACAAATTTAATAATCACTTAGGTTTTAACAGTCATTAAAAACTGAATAATCTTTAAAAAAATGATCATCGTCATATGATAGTAAAGGAGAATTATATAAGGGGAAGTTTCACTTGGCAGCTTGTATTTGACTACTTAGCTGCCAGTGAGGTTTCTGCTCCAGATGGTGTTTTGGTTCTTATCAGATAGGTGACTGGATTGCACACGTTCCGGGTAAAGATTAAGAGCCTGCACGTTCCAAGTAGAATCAGGGAGTAACTGCAAAGCCAGACCCGCGTCTTTAAGACCCGTCTGATGATTTTGTCTAGCGTCGACTTCAGACCACTTATAGACACACTTGTTCCAGAAATAGTACCCTCAACTGGTACCACCAACTAGTAGGGCAAAAGAAGAGATACGAATACCCTCTGAGTATTGAGTTTCCCGACACTTACTTATGTGTTCCCATCTTCCTATTCCACCATCCCATCTATCTTCAGAATTGTTACCCTCTCTGAGAATTAATCTAAATCCCAGTGGGCAAACACTATCTTTACATTTCAAATGAATAATTTTATTTTTAACTTTACGTGAAAATGTTAATAGTATAGCTTAAATATGTTTACATTTATATCGGTTGAAAAGGTTGTAAACTTTCATTGCAGTTAGAGTGAATATTTGTTACATTTACTTACTTACTAAGTCGTTCCTTTTCTAAAGTGAGATGTAGAGGTAGTTTTACATTTACACTGATTGAAACGGTTGAAACTTTCATTACATTTAGAATTGATATGTTTTACATTTACCTGCTTGTAAATATTAATAATATAACAAGTATGTACATCATTTCTGTCATGATTACATCATAGCTCCATATGCAACTTGAGACTACCTCTGCTTTTTATTCTTTATAAGAAAATCGCAATAAAGCAGTCACCAGCCCTGGCAGTGGTGGTTCATGAAATCGTCATTCTACATGCTGAGCAACAAATGACTTGGACATCCACTAGCAATTTTCACACATTAATATTCACGTATTAGTTCACATGTTAGTAATGAAAAAATATAGAATTCATAATGTACAACTTAAAGCCAATCTTTACGTTCACAGACTGCTGGCTCAGAGAAATAAAGGCACTTGTAGAGTAATCTTACACTTGGTCTGGGGTATTGTTACTTTAACAATGTTCTCACTTTGATATGTTTCAGTTCTCTTAGATTTTCCGTGTTAAAATGGTAGAGTTTTTCCAGGGCTTATAAGTCATGAGAATGCTCAAACATGGTCTGGTCTGATAATTGAAAGCTGATTTTAGTCTTGACTCTGGCAAGGTCTGGTTGCCTTCTTGGTGGGAGTGAATTTTCACAGTCTTTTTCTCTGGCGGAAGTGTCATGTTATGTTGCCAGCCTCCCCCTGCAATTGTTTGTTACGATGTTAAGTATCGCTCCAATAGGAAGGGGTGTTGTGCCTTCATTCTAAGTGTCTGCCATACGTTTCACACATGCGTGTTTTGTTGTGTAATTCAAATTATTTCATCATGAAAATGTCTGCGCGTTACTGCAGAGGTCATGTTCCCCTAACATGGAATGAAAACATCTGATCCTCTCTCTGCAATGTGGACAAATAACTTCTTACATCTGCCCAGACTAGACTATTACAACATTACCGCTTAAGTGTGTCCGACTGATAAGTGCGTTACTGTAATCAGTCCACAGATGGGCAATTTATCGCCCGGCACACCTTATGTAAACCCAACGCTCGGTCGATGACCAGCATATCTGGGTTCATGACGAATTATCATTGAGAGGAGTGTAAGATGTTATGAAAGTACTAAATATCTGCTTGATAGAAGAGAAAAATAAAGTACAACAACAGAAATTTAGTGCACAAAAAAATGTAACTAGATACTGCCGGAAAGCAAAATAGATCGACTCAATATTTATGTGACAACAATGCGCATTTGCCCGGGACAATGCCAGGGTTCTCCACTATCACCGGTGCTTTTTAATATTCTATACAGCAAAAGTAGACACCCTTTAGCCAACTGCTTTGTGAGGAATACTGACTTTTGTTGATAACATACTCATTTACAGAACAGGCTCTGACCAAACGAAAATGGTTAATAGTATACATGTGACACTACAGGAGGTGTTTAAATGGTGTAAGGTCTTGGAAAATATAGTGATTTCTTCTTATGACGGGTGTTCTGCGATACCCTTGGCCTGGAAACCTAATAATTCCTCTTCGGCGGGTGTTCTGTGATACACTTCTTCTGGGAAACTGTAATAATTCCTCTTTGACTGGTGACCCAATTTCTCTAGGTGTTCAGACTCTGTATTTAAAATCCTGTCCCTCAAGCTTTTCAATCTCTGTATTTATAAAGACAGGCTTACGTTTTAAGGTTTTAAGTTTCCCAAATACTTCGATCTGTCACTTATAAGTATGGTTCTACGTCTGATTCTTTTTTTTCTGGCTTTTTGGGAGTTGCTCGTTTGAATTTGTTTATTCCGGCATCTCAAATCAAACCAACCAAATCTCTCTCGCACTGGGTTGGGGTGTTATAATTCAAAATATCCCCCACGTTTTTTAAAATACTACATGTAATATTCCACGCGTAAATTCTGTCTAATAACATAAATACTTCCGATGGCCTCTTCATGCAAACAAATCTGTGTCTCATCCCTCGATAATACATTACACACAGACGGGCTATCTGTAATCTTGATACAGACATGGGCCAGCGGAAGCGAATTACGTTGTTATCCGCTGTGTTTTCGTATGCCCGCCAGACAAAGTCGCCGACAGACAATGTGGCTTTCATTAAGTCTTTCGTACACTCCCGTCTTGTGCAAACACAGGGATGGTCGCTATCCACCAACGGTCAAATGTTGGACAGTCACGTTCAAAGGGGCCAGCCTGCTTATGTGATAACGTTTAGTCGGCTGGCCGGTCTAATTACATGGCGCAACGTGAACCCAGTCTGGGATGGTAAACAAGATAAAGACAGTCCTATAACGGATACTTCCGTAGGGGATTAGAGTGTTAGATACTTCTCCCAAATAAATTCAGCAAAGAGAGTAAATTAATGAATGAAAGAGCAACAATTATGCCAAATAAAAGGACGATGAAAGCGAGACATAAAGAAATGAAGAGACACTGCCGGAGTGAATGAGACTTATACAAGTGAACGACTGATTTCATCACACCTCTCCAAAATATGGGGTTAAAATATCCAATCCCTAGTGTACCAACTCCCAAACATATCGCTAAACTCATACGACACTGCGTGTCAGATGTAACAAATTATTACTTTATCGAAAGGAATCTTGTCATAACAAGTCGGACAGAAAGCGATTAGGTCATCATTGACTGTCCAAAATGTGTCACACAGACAATTAATCTCTTATCTGTCACGTACACTGGGATTCTCAGCAATTAAGCAAATACGCTGGTTATTTTTAGTGTTAATCGGTAGGGCAAAGGTTGGGTGCGCGAGAATCACCAACAAGCCTGTCGTTAATATTATCTCTGCCACTCCTTCAAATGTTTTAGGGAAGGGACGGGTAACAAACAGACGTCGTGACTTATCTCTGAGAGGAGGGAAAGAATGTAGATACAAAATATCTTCTACAGTTGACAGAGATAGAAAAGGGTGCGACACGGAAAAAAGCGCAATAAAATAAGTGCAAAAAGTAACTGATTACTGCCGTAGTGAAAGGGAGATCGGAAAGAGGTCGCCCCAAAATCCATCTTGTGACACACGCAAGGCTGAAGGAAAAAACAACAATCAGAAATGTTAAGACTTGTTTTGTTATTACCCGATGTCGTCACTAAAAGCCAACAGAAGATCAGAGTTTGATAATCGCTCTATCCAAGCATGCAAAGACTTTGGCCACACAGAAAGTGTGAAGAAAACAAATGTGCTGAGTTAGGATATGGGTGTTGCACCAGTTGTTACTATTGATAACTATGAACTGGCAGTGATGCACTCTCTCGGGACACAGAAATTGACAGCTGCATTGGCAAAGCTGCAGCCACCTTTACCAGCCTCACAACACGTGTTTGGAGAAACTCCAATCTCACAACGAAGAATAAAGCTGCAGTATATAACGCCTGCGTCACCAACACACTTCTATATAGCAGCGAGACATGGACAACCTATGTGAAGCAAGAAAGACGACTCAATACCTTTCATCTACGGTATCTACGCCATATTCCCGGCACTTAGTGGAAAGACAGTGACAGATAGCGATGAGATGTCACGTGCTGGCCTTCAAAGCATGTATACGCTTCTTAGACAGCGCGGACTACGCTGACTTGGCCATGTCCTGGAAACAGGCTGCATCACTGCAGTCTGGCTGAGAGAGTAGGGATCGAAGAGGGAAGGCTAACCCGGTCCCAAAAATGACATGCCGAAGACGGATGTGTCGGGCCGAAAGTCGCAGATATCGCAGCTTTGCTGTAAACGGCGACACAACGTAACAAACGTCCTTTTTAGGACGAACACAGAAGAAGAAGAAGGATATATTCACTGTGTTAGTCATTTAGTGCATGCTAAACGTTCACACTCAAGAATACTTCGTCTTTCACTACAACTAAATGGCGATTATCATTTGTTCTTTTCTTTTTCAGAAAATGTGACAGAAATAATAAGTAAGTCAAAAAAAAAAAAATCGTCACGTTATAGTATCGCCTTCCATATTACTTAACTGATCATTCCTCACTCGCTTTATCCGTAAATGATTGACGCACACACTAAGAATCCGTTTATATTTATTTGCTGTAAATATTTAAAGGATTCAAGGTAAACAAAGGTATGTATGAAATAAAATGATAACCATGGAGAGACAGACAGTACAAATTCTTTGTTCCCTATATAAAAATGATTTGACACCAGAAAAGATGTGATCTTTATATCTCGAGATGGTTTACAGTTGTATTTATGTGACTGTGGGGTTATTTACATGTGAGTCAGTGGGTATGTGTAACAGTACTTCTATACATTCAGTGCATTAGTGTTTGTCAGTTAGTGTAAGCTAAACGTTTGCTCATAGGAAGTGGTTGTCTTTCTGTTCAAATTAATACGATCATCATTTTGTCTTTTTCAGCAACAACAACACATACAACCAGTAAGTTGATTTAAAATGTTTTGTGTCAATAACCAGTAGTGCACGCATCCATATCTCTTATCGGATCATCAAATTACTTTCCCTCTGATTTTGCAGTTAACTGTGTAAAAAAATATGTTTTTAATGGAACAATTTAAAATACTAGATTCACTTCTTCTTCTTCGTCAAAGCAGTCAGTGGCCATCACGCCTAGTGGCGTCTTGTAGGGCAACAACAAATTGATTCCACTTTGCACGGTCGGTGGCCATCCTTCGTACAGTGCCCCAACTCTGGTTCATTCTTTGCATCTCAGCCTCCACAGTCCTCCGCCAAGTTGTTTTTGGTCGGCCTGTCTTTCGCTTTCCTTCAGGGGTCCAAAGCATAGCTGTTCTTGTGATGGCATCGGGGTCTCTTCTGAGGACATGACCAACCCAGCTCCAGCGTCTGCCAGCTATGATGGTATGCATGTCCTCTTGCTTGCTACGAGTAAGCAGATCTTGGTTGGTGATGGTATTCGGCCAAAAGATTCGGTGAATTTTTCTTAGGCATGTTGTGTGAAAAGAGGAGAATTTTGACATTTCCTTCTCTGTGACTCTCCAGCATTCCGCACCATAGAGAAGCACAGAAAGCACGCAACTCTGGTATAATCTTAATTTTGTGCTTGTGCTGTATTGGGAGGACTTCCAAATGTTATTTAGGCTAAAGAAGGCTGTTCTTGCCTTATTCATTCTGATGTTGATGTCTTTGCCTGCCCCACCGTCTGGTGTTACTATGCTTCCTAGGTATGTGAAGGTATCTGTCTGTACCAGTTGCTGATTCCTTACTGATATGGGCTCAGGGTTGCTCACATTGAGCGTCATGACCTCAGACTTCTTTAAATTGATGTTCAAGCCCACCTGCTGGCTAAATTTATTGAGTCTATCCGTTTTTTCCTGGATGTGTTGATGTGAATGTGCCAGCAGTGCAATGTCATCTGCATATTCTAGATCTTCCAATGTTGAAAATGTAGTCCATCTTCTTCCTCTTGGACTGCCCTCTGTTGTCTGGCGCATCACCCAGTCTATGACTGTTAAAAATAGAGTGGTTGATAAGGGGCATCCCTGTCGTACTCCTCTCTTCACCTCGAAGGTTAGGTTGCTCTGCCCAACACTACACGTAAAGTTGGCATAGAGGCTTTTTATGATTGACACTATGCAGCTTGGAATTCCATAAGCCCTCAGTATTTTCCATAAACTGTCCCTATGTATGCTGTCAAAAGCCTTTTCAAAATCAACAAAATTTATGTAAAGCTGTCTTTGCCATTCTGAGCACTGCTCTATAATGTTCCTGAGAGTGAATATATGGTCTACACATCTTCTGTTCTTTCTAAATCCTGCTTGTTCTTTCCTCAGTTTGTAGTCTACTGCCTTTGAGATTCTCTGTATAATTATCCTGCCTAGTGTTTTGCTGGGAACTGAGAGAAGAGTGATTCCTCTCCAATTATTGCAGTCTGAAAGATCTCCCTTCTTGGGCAATTTGACAATTATTCCTTTGTTCCACTCTGATGGTGTTGTCCCCGTTTTCCACACTTGTGCAAATAGTGGTTCTAATAGTTCTGCTGCTAGCCCAGGGTCTGTCTTAAATAGCTCTGCATTTAAGTTATCATGGCCCGGAGCTTTACCGTTCTTTAACCCTTTGATTGCTGTGATGATTTCTTCTTTTCGTGGAATGTCTGTATTTACATCTAGATCATTTTCAGCCTCAGGAACATTCAATTGTGTCTCTGGTATTTCCTTGTTCAGAGTTTCTCTGAAGTGCTCTGCCCATCTTGTTTCCTGTCCCTCTGCTGTCTTGATGAGATTTCCTTGCTTATCTCTTACTAATGTAATATTGTTTGCACCTTGTTTTCCGCTGATGAATTTAGTTATTTTGTATACTGTGCTTTGTTCATTTCTCAGTGCTGCCTCTTCTGCCTGTTTTGCAAGATCGTCTAGGAAATTCCTTTTGTTGGCTCGGGTTTGGCGTTTAACTTCCCTGTCCAGTTGACTGTACTGTTCGCTATATAGTTGCTTTAACCTGGGGGACTTCGCTTCTGTTTTCTTTCTTTTCATTTCCTTTCTCATCTTTATGGTGTTTAGTGTTTCTGGTGTTATCCAGTCTTGCTTCTTCCTTTCCTGGAATCCTAAGCATGATTTGCTACTTTTCTTATATATTGTTGAAATGGTGTTAAAATTCTGGTCTATATCATCAGTCAATGTCTTTTCCTGTGTTATGTTAGTGAGCGTATGTGTTTGCTGTAATATGAAGTGCTTGTATTTGTCTGAAATGTCAGTAAATGAGCAGCATAGTTTGCGCGGTGGTTCCACTTTTTAATGTTTGAGATTTAACACGTGTACAGGTGCCATTTTACTGTAGCTAAAAGCATAACATTTAACAAACCTTCTAAGTACAATGCTAACATACCAAGCTGGATGGTGCATTTAAATATCTTACTTTAGAAAAATGTCCTTCACAAATATGTGTCAAATGATCTAAATAAAGTCTTGATTTCTGTTTTTCTGTTGTCTAGCGTATATTTTGAATAGCCATTGAATACGTTGTCCCACATATTGTTCGGAGCAAAAGAATTAATATTAATACATTCATATGCAGACATTACAAAAGGTAATACATTACCACTGAGACAGAAAGAAACTATGAAAATATTGAGAGAGGTAGATAGACAGACAGAGAGAGAGAGAGAGAGAGAGAAAGAGAGAGAGAGAAAGAAAAAGCGGGAGACAGAGAGTGACATAGTTAACAGAGAGTGACATAGTTAACGGGAATGTGAGAGATTAACGATAAAAAAAAAATTAACACTATAGAAATCATTGTTGTTGTGCATTGATGCAGCGGAGCTTGGACTCTATCCATTCAGCACAATGCCATGTAGTGATATCTGCATGTTTCCGCAAGTTATTTTGTTTCTTCGTACAATGTGTTCCACTTTTCTGGCTGTCAGAGGAAGGAGCATTTTCCTAACATCATCGAGTTCTGGGCACTGTTACGGATTGACTCCCTTGCTTTGCACTAGTGGTCCAACAATGGCCAAAACTCAAGACTATCTAAATGGGTCTTCAAAGGTGTTTACCTTCGCACAAGATTACTCTTGGCAGTGATATAGACAGAACTGTAATGGCGCTTCTATCCGAAGGGAGTCTTCACAAGATAATTCAGAAGTCAAGAACCATGCGGCATACCGCTGAGCAATGGTTAATTTATATCTGTCCGTCGCCTTTTGTGAAAGATTTAAGCAATGGTTTTTAGCCCGTTCAAGCCCCCTGATGAGTTAATTCACCGAATTCCTCTTTTAATGGTTGGGGTATATATATAAATATAAATATATATATATATATATATATATATATATATATATATATATATATATCTATATATATATATATATATATATATATATATATATATATATATATATATATATATATATATACATAATCTTCTTCTTTGATCCATAGCCGCCGACCGTCAAAGCAGTCATTGGCGTCTTGTAGGGCAACAACAACTTCATTCCACTTTGCTCTGTCGGTGGCCATCCTTCATACTGAGCCCCAACTCTGGTTCATTCTTTGCATCTCAGCCTCCACAGTCCTCCGCCAAGATGTTTTTGGTCGGCTTCTCTTTCGTTTTCCTTCAGGGGTCCATAGCATAGCTGTTCAAATTTTCTCTTCACTGAGATTTACAGTGAAGATATAGTTCAGACAAATTATGTATTTTTTGCTGGTGCCTTTTTATAAGCACTTATCTTTAGGTGAGTCCTGCAGCTGTGATTTTCGTCACTGCTTGGTGATGAGGGAACTTCTTCACACAACTTGCCCGTTTTAGGCGGTTGATGTTGATTCCCTGCGTTTCGCTCACAGCTAGCTTCGTTCCAGGAACCCACAATTTTTGGGAATACACAATCTCCTTGCACAGATTTAGACTAGACACAGCTCTGTATTAGATGCTTCTAATCACTTAGGTCTGGAAATTAGAGTTAATTCCTCTGACAACCTGTGTTCTGCGAGAACATTGGTCTGGGAAAACGTTTGTTAAATTCCTTTATTACTTGGTCTGGGAAATTAGAGTTAATTCCTCTGACGGCGGTTGTTCTGCGAAATCACTTAGCCGGAGAAACGTTTATTTAATTCATCTATTGACTTGTGATCAAATTCCTAAGTTTCCAGTCTTGTACTAAAATGCTGGTTTACTTCTAAATTCTTAAGTTGCTCAATACTCGATCTGTTACTTATAGTTGTGGAATTTCTAAGTCCAATAACTCTTTTTCCTTCTGGCTTTTATGAGTCGCTAGTCTGACGTTTGCGCTGCAGTGTATGTTGTGACTCCGATTTTGTTACATTATATGTCCAGTTTCCAAGTTCCAATTCCAGGTGTGTTTTCGCTAAATTTTCCAATGAGACACATTGTATATTCCATCCTTTCAAATTAACCAATCCAATCGAATCTGGTTCAGCACTACGTGAGTAGGGGTGTTTCAAATTTAAAAAAAATGCCCTCACGTGTTTTAAAATATTAAATTTAATATAGAATCGTGACCTCTTCATTTCGTTGCGTCAGACTTCCACCGGCATCTTGTGCTATCTTCACACACACATGTTGTGCACTGATACTGACCCGAAGCTATCGTCTGCAAATTTTGAGTTTCCGGACAGATTTATCTGTAATCTCGATACAGAACTTACAACAGAAGCGATTACATCATTATCTCCAGTCTTTGGCAAACATAGGGATAGTTGCTAACCACCGGGAGTCAAGTGACGGACCGTCACGTTCAAAGGGATCAATAGAGATGACCGTCTCTATCAAGCGTGGCCAGACGAATGAAGCGAAAACTTATCATTCGCTGATTGGTCAAATTATATGGCGTTATTACAGTTCTGTCTGGGACTGGCTCAAAGCAAACATGTGAAAATTAAACATAGTCCTGTGGCTGATACTTCCGTAGGGATGGGGAGTGTTAGAGACTTCACCCTACTGATTCAACGTAGAAAACAAAATAATGAATGAAAGGGCAAAAAATATGCTAAATAATAGCGATGAGTGAGAGGAAGAGAGAAATGAAGAAAAGAAATGATCCTCCCGGAGTAGACGTGAGATCGCACAACCGTATCGTCACAAGCACTCAAACATATGGTGGTCAACAGTTTCGTAGGGATAGTTACATAGCTGGCATTCTGGACAGTGTTATTGTTAGATTCTGCTCCCGTGACTGTTGTGGTATATGTTGTGATCTGAGCCAAAAAAGTATGCTCTGTCCTTCCTTATAAGATGGCGGTTATCGTCATTAGGATCAAGACTTTCCATGTGTCTGTAAACCTTTTTCCCGATCTTTTCCATGGCCTATATGTTCATTCAAATGTGTTTGTTGATCAGCTAAGTCAAACCTAAAAACTGTCAAGTGAACGTTTACCCAATCTTCCCAAGTACTCAATGATGATTATCGTCTGTGAACGAATTATTCATTTTTTAAACTGTTAAAACTTAGTTGATTATTACATTTGTAATTTGTAAATATACAAATTTAACGTCGATTTAATCATTTTGAATGTAGTGCATGTTTGTCTCAGTTAACTTACTAAAAATACTTTAAACAGAGATATACCAGAATAATAAGAATTAAACTGAATTAATCAGTGTGGGGGCTTGAACGAGCTGAAATTTATAATCGCTTAATTCTTATAAAAAAGGTGGTCGATCAGATATCAGTTAACAACTGCCCTGCCTTATGCAGCATTGTTCTTGACTTCTGAAATATCTTATAAATACCACCTTGAGATAGAAGCATCATTATTCTTCTATCTACAACTCTTACTTACTTAGCCGTTCCCCTTCTACCGTGAGGTGTAGAGGTTTGGAAGAAAGAGCACCAGACTATCCTATCTGCTGTCTTCCACCTGGCCTGGTTTCATTCTAGTCCTCGGTCCTTCACAGATTGTCTAATGTTGTCCTCCCAGCGGATACTGGGGGTCCGGATCCCTGGCTCTTTGTTTCCCATGCTTGTCGTGGTAGCCGATCTTATCCCATTCTGCAGACATGGCAAAACCATCTTAGTTGGGACTGTTCTACTTGGTCTGCAGGGGGTGAGATTTTAAGCCTCGACGTATCGTCTGGTTACGGACCATGTCTCTTCTTGTTACTTCAACCACCTTCCTCAGATACCTCATTTCTGAGGTTTGGATCTATCTTTTGTGTGTTGTTGTCATTGCCCATGACTCGCATCTATATGTCAAGACTGGGGCATAGGTGGATCAGTATACAGCCATCTTCGTGTTCTTACCAACCTCTCTTGCTGAGGAATTCTCGATTTATGGTCTGAAAAAGTCTCCCAGCTGCTGCTTTTCGAGGGGACAACTCTTGTTTTATGCCTCCCTTTCGGTCTATAATAGCTCCGAGATATTTATAGTGGTCGACCTGCTCCAGGACCTGTTCTCCCAGCTTAATCTGGTCTTCATTCTTCTCGTGAAATCACTATGGATTTTTTTATAGAGCTGCTTATGACCATCACTCTCTTCTCCAGCTCTTTCTTCCAGACTTGCAGGTTGGATTGCAGATGTGCCTCTGATTTAGCAATCAGGGCAACATCATCAGCAAATGCCAGCTCTGAAATGCAGACCTGTCTCATCTTCCAGTACCCCACTGAATACTTTCTTGTTCTCTTTTTACATGCACTGATAGCATCGTCCTGAGGAGTATGAAAAGACAAGGTGACAGTATATCACCCCGTCTTACACTAGTGGTGGTCCTGAACTCTTCTGATTTATGGTTTGCTGTCCTCACATAATTTCTGTAAGACGTAGAAGCTCTGTATAGCATGAATCAGTGGTGCTGGAATGTTCTTCCTTGCCAAACAGTACCAAAGTTTGCTAAAGGGGATCCTGTCAAACTCCTTTTCCAGATCTATGAAACAAAGATGGATCTCACTCTTATACTCAAGAGCCTTTTCACTCAGCTGTTTGAGTGTGAAGATTAGGTCTTGAGTACTTCGGTTTGCTAGGAAATTCGCACTGGATCTCATCCAATTGTGGCTCAGCTAGGCGTCGGAGTCTCTGCTCTAGGATTCTTGAGTAGATTTTACCAGGGACACTGAGAAGGGTCATGCCTCTGTCGATTGTCACCACTTTTCTATCTACAGCTCTGCCGAGAGTAACCTTGTGAGAAGGTAGACACCTTTGAAGACCCATATTAGATGCTCTTGAGTTTTGGCCACAGTTGGACCACTTCCGCAAAGGAAGGGGAGGCAAATACGTGACAATATGGAAACTCCATAACCTGAAATGATGGTGGCCTTAAATCTGTCAGCATAGACTTGCAACCATTCGTCAGGGAAGTCTTAAATGGTTCTTTGTGATACATTCATAATACTGATCGCGATATTTAAAAAAAAAAAAAAAAAAAAAAAATATATATATATATATATATATATATATATATATATATATATATATATATATATATATATATATATATATATATATATCTATACATACATATATATATATATATATATATATATATATATATATATATATATATATATATATTTGTATAAGAGATAACGAATAAATATATAGGTAAAGACCCACATAAAAAAAAATGTGGAGACTATGTTATAAATAAATATGCAAGACAATGAAGCCAATTTAAAACATTTTAGAGACAATACTAAATTACGCCATTACACATTAAAAGCCGAGAGGAAGCAGGACTAATTGAAGGACATGTTTTGTTAGTAATTCAGTGTATACGAAATAATAAATTGTTTACCTGCCGCACACAGTAAATATAGAACTAGAAAGCCATACTGTCTATCAGATCTAAGGGTCTTTTGTATTTGGACATGTGTCCTAATATAACTGACTAGATTTAACTGGACGCGCCTCGCAAATACGACTCAAAATGTTATTATATATACAGTGAATATAGAAATAGAAAGCCATGCGATCTAGAGTAAACCTCCATTAGTAACAATATTGGATGTACATAGATCCAGCGGAAAAATAATGGATGATCCTATAACAGGAATGAGCTCTACAATACACAATATAACAATTTTGATAGGAGATAGAAATACAGATCAGTCTACAGCACTTAACAGTTGCAGTGGCTTGTACATGATCTGTGCGAATGAGAAATATGTTAACTGTCACAGGAAATATCACTAACACTAGCAACAACTCGCCAAAATTGGCATTTTTAAAATTATAGTGTGTTGTTTCTGTGACACGCATTACAATGCTGCTTCTTCTTTAGTCTCGCTTTTTCGATGTGAATGACACGATTGTCTTTTCCTTTTAGCTTCTTATCTTTTTGATCCATAATAATAAGTCTGCAATACTTAAATTAAAATTTTGTCAAAAAAATAATTAAAAAACTTACATTTTAAGGTTATTTAAAGAAAAATGATGAGTTTAATCCGTTTCCCAAATGAAACTGGACAGAAGAGTATACTGATTGTCCGTTGATTTAATGCACACCGTCACACTTTGCTATTTTCGGGAGAGCACATATAAGGGAAAAAAATACACTTTTATTGTCTAACTTTCAACTATTGTTGCACCCCCTTAGCTGTGTTAAGTTAATGTACTCTCTCGAAAATAGAAAAGAGGGCGCAAATGACGGTGTGCAAAGTATAACAGACCGACAGACCGAAGTACCTTACGGCGGGAATTATGGTATTGGATTGTTACTAGAATAAATCGTGAAATATGTATTTATGTAGTGTGTTTATTAGTGAAAACAGTGTTTGTGCATGTGCGTGTGTGTGCACGCGAGTGTGTTTCTCTGTGTAGCTATACATTTCATCTCTTATTGTTTGCTATGTAATGTAAGCTCTGTATGCAAGCATAGAAGAATGACGCCATGTTTTCATCTAACGAACATTACTTAATTTTTTTTTTTCAGGATATGCGAATGGGACAAGCAGTAAGTAAAAGCATTCACATATCACAAATAAAAGTGCAAACACACATGTGATAAAACCAGTAATTTACCTTTTCTCTCCGGTTTAGTTTATAAATCAATATTTCTCTTCTACAAGGCTTAATAATGTGTTTATCACGGCAATAACATGAAGTCTTTGTGATTGTTTAAATGCCAGTATCCTAACACAACAGTGAGAGCAGTGGTTCCAATATGTTTCGTGTTCGTACCTCAAGTGTATCCGTTTTATTCAGTGAACACATTTTTGTTTTGGTCTTGCTCAAGTGTTTGGTTTGGTTTGGTTTTAAAGACTAGCTTCATTACACATGGACAACTCCAAAAGTTCCCCGATCTCGTCCCTTAGATCACACAAATAAGATCTTAGCACAGAGCACGACCTACGTAGCACCGGCGAGAATCCTAAAATGTGTTTATAGGAATCACACATTCAATAATTATTTTTGTAGTGGGTAGGTTTCTAATTTTTTAAAAGTGTGCCAGCACACCGGCCTTACAGCTTCTCTTTACGATTTCCAACTGTTGTGGGGTCGCAACTTGCACACGGGGCCTCGTTTTTCGCCCTTATCTGAGAAGAATAGGCATCCGATCTCACTACCCTGGAGACCAGGGGGAAGTATGACATCATTATGACCACTGGTTGTGAAAAAATTCCATAAATTACGTTCCCTCAACTGGGAAGTGAACCCGGTACCTCTAGAATTCGAGGTGGACGCCATACCTCTTAGCAACTCCGACTTGCTCAAGTGTGCATTTGATAACTGCTGATATAAGATTCTCATAAAACCTTACCAATAGATTCTCGTAAAACCTTACCAACAGATTCTCGTGAAACCTTACCAACAGATTCTCGTGAAACCTTACCAACAGATTCTCGTGAAACCTTACCAACAGATTCTCGTAAAACATTACCAACAGATTCTCGTAAAACCTTACCAACAGATTCTCGTAAAACATTACCAAGAGATTCTCGTAAAACCTTGTAGTGGATTTGATGGTATTGTATGATGGTGATATTACTAAGTGTGATGTATGAGGTCAGCTGTGAAGGCTCCTGAGATAAAATGTAGCTGTGAATTGTCAGAAGGCCCTTCTTGCTACCACTACGACCTCACACCTATCTTTTTTTACTAATGAATGTGGCTACGTTAAATGTCTAGGGTAATGATATGTAATGTGTTGTGGTAGTTTACATACACACACACAGATATTTACTAAGTCTAATAATATTAATAAATGTTATAATACACTGAACTAACTCAAGTGTGTAAAATTTTTGATAGTAATTTTCTTTAAATTTATTTGTTCTGAACCAAGGTTTTAATTTGGTCAGAACTTATGAAAGGTTTTGCAATTATGAAAAAAATGCATGAATATTACATAATAAATGCAAGGTGTGTACATATGTATGTTACTAGACTAGTTAATATTACTACTGTTTATAGTTGTAATCTATTTTGGGAGAACACTTAATGGATGTGCTGTTGGGGTGGCCTCATCACTCCCTGTCTATGGCGATTACACATTGTCCAGTTATTGGATGGAATTTTTATGGGTGTGTTAGCAAATAAGTGAGTTGGTGAATTCTCAGCAGACCAGGCGCTCACGTAGCTTGAAGGTGTAGCTCTGGTGCTGAGATCTGGTGGCCCCACCTCTCCGTGCTTGGGGGCAATATCAGAAGTCTGGTGGCTCCACCTCTCCGTGCTTGGGGGCAATATCAGAGGTCTGGTGGCCCCACCTCTCCGTGCTTGGGGGCTATAATAGGCTGCTCTGACAAAATGTTACTGCACGGGTCCACTCTTGTAATTTTCAACAACTCATTTGACACCGCATTGGTGCCAACTGAAACTCACAGTTCTGCAATCAAAGTATTAGTCATGTGTCAGAATTCCATCCTCTAACCATTTCTGGACACAACACTACACAACAACAACACTACATAGACGGGTCAGATCTTTCTGACCAAACAACACATCTTACCAAGTTGGTTTCACATAAGATAAGTTCTCCCAGACTACGTATTCTGAAATATGTTCATTAGCTTCCTGCCATAGAATAGGATAGGTGATATGTTTCACTGATCTCAACACTTGATCTATCCTTCATAATCCTTGCTGGAGTTTATGTATTTTATTTGTCTCTAGACCCTGAACTGGGGTGGGGGGTCTAGAGCGAATCCTTACTTGTTGTAAGGGACAGATTATACTATTGCAGTATCAAATCACTCGAAAAATTAAACAAATATTAAAATGTACAAAGAAATAATTTCAGTCTTACCAGAATTATGAATATAGAACACAGTTAAATGCTATCAAAACTCAGCTGAGCTGCTGGCTTTAGGATGGCGTCCCTCTAAATATTTCAATAGCTTCTGGGAATTACACCACTTAATAATTCACTGTGTCTACTAGGACAACCTATACTGAATGGCACAAAATGCGCGTCTGAGCGCCGATAATATATTCATCTATGGCCAATCACTGCCTTTTCTTTTTTCAAATTCAAATATCCTACCCAAAGTCATTTCAGTCATACCTCAGTCAAGTATGCCTTATTGTCTGTTGGTCCGTCCGTCTCTACTTGCGTTTCACAAAAAACACACTTGTTTTTTGAACCAACCCTGCCTTCCCCTACACAATTTTGCCCTTAAAGTTATTTTTAGCCACAATGCACCATCCCACCCCGTCTCTTCATTCCAACTAGATTTTAGCACTTGCGTCTTCAAGGCCACAATTTTTTGAAAATTAGTGACATGTTTTATTTCAATGCAGTCGATCGTTGATATGAACAACACAGTCTTTTGTCAATATCATTCTTATTATCTATCCGTCTGTATAAATGAAAGCATATTATTTCACTGCTCAAGATGGGCCATCCGGCCAGCTAAGTTTTATATTCCTAACGTTATTATTAAGAAAAGTTACTTTTCAAATATTTTCTAGAATCTTCTGGAATGCGTTCATCACTGCATTCAAATAAACGGACTAAGTTATCGCAAAAGCGTCCAAAAAATGACTGTGGCGTATAATATCCAAGGTCCCTTTTGTCGATTTCTTTACTTTATGTCAACTTGGGGAACGTGACTATTTCCTCCTTTCCCCACCAATTGCGTCCTTTTAGCCTCGCTAGTTTCAAGCACGCGTTCAGTCAGATTTTTCCTTTTGATCTCCGTTCTCATCCCGTTCCGTTTTGCCTTCAAGTCTAACAATTTAATTTCCATGGCGGGTGATGACCCGCGGCGTGGGCGATCATGTATTCTAGCAGCTTACGCATAGTTTTTATCCCTACGTTGTATCATTGGAGATATTTTAACGTTGTATCACGGTTAATTTTGTGACAAACCTTACCAACAGATTCTCGTAAAACCTTACCAACAGATTATCGTGAAACCGTACCAACAATACTAAGAGAGATGCCTCTGTAGTCATAGCAATCACTTCTGTCTCCTTCATTTTTATACAGTGTAACAATATTGTCGTCTCGCATGTCTTAAAGAAAAGTTGTCTCTTCCCATGACTGACACAGCACCGTATGAGAAACACATGAATGCCGGAAGCTGGGCTTGGTTGACAGAGGCTATTTGAGGCGAGAGCTGTAGAAGCAATAAGAGCTTACTGTTAAGGTTGTTTAAGTCCCCCGACTAGGAATGTTGGTTGTACGACGTTCTGATGATGAAAGACATGGGTGTGCAGACGCGAATGTGTTTAGGATCATATGTGGTTGATAACTGTGTGATTATTTATCCTCCAAATATTGTAGGCGAAGGCATTTGCCACCAATGTTACCACCCATAAAATCCATTGTGGGGTGCGTAGTGTAGAGAGAGAAAAGAAACCATCAACTGTTAATATGTCCGGTTGAATGTTGTTGTTACATCTGGTAACAGTATGGATGTTGTGTGTATTGTCCCAAACAACACATACACATAAGAGTCACGGATCGTGGAAAAGCTGGTGACGTTTTCAGACACTTTAATTACGCCACTATACGATCACAACAACATCGACGAAATACAGTTACAATAGATAAAATAATACCGGTAAGTTCCTAATGTTCACCCTGCATATAAACTAACAAATAACACAGGTAAGTTCTCAATGTTCACCCTGCATACGAACTAAAGGCCTGTACTCCTCCCGGCCTCGACGTATCGTCAAGAACTTTAAGATGTTCATGGATCCTATCAGCGCTATCTCTTCCTGTAGGCTACCAACACCGTAGCGCTACCGATATATGTTCCTGGATCCACTCAGTAGTAATATATTTGAAATGCTTAGCGCTCCCCCTTTCTGTAGCCTGTAAAGATCACAGTGCTACTACTATGTACTCATGAGTCCTCTAAGCAATAATACGTAGGGCCTCCTGTAGCCTGCAAGCATCGCAGCGCTACTTATATATATTCATGCCTGGATCCTCTATGCAATAATTATACGTATGGCCTCCTGTAACCTGCAAGCATCGCAGCGCTACTTATATATATTCATGGATCCTCTATGCAATAATTATACGTATGTATGGCCTCCTGTAGCCTGCAAGCATCGCAGCGCTACTTATATATCTTCATGGATCCTCTATGCACAATGATACGTATCAACTCACGGCCTGTGCACATCAAGGCCTATAACACCTCTCTTCAAATAATGTACATATATCTGCAGATAATCACTTCTAAACTAATGGGCAATCACATATACCTCCATTAGAAATTCCCTGTACCAACATACTCACAGGTACATTCGGAAAAAAACATGGCCAACACTTCTTACACATGGCCACAACATCTTCAACATGGCCACACCATTCTTCAACATCCTTCCCCGTACACTCTCTGGGGCTCAATGTCACTCTCAAAAACTTTACCCAGAACACCTCAGCCAATCACACTTGCCCCGGGCAAGATCAGCGAATATCGCTCATCTCAAAACAGCTTACACAAGTTCCTCTCACGCGGGAACTCAGCCGCTGTGAAATCTTCTGAATCTCGAAGATTCGTTCACATATTTTTTAAATAAATTAATCAAGCGGACCACACCGCTGACCAAGCGGGACAACTAAAATCCGGCTTGTTTGTCCTAGACTTCTAACAATTAATTCCCTTGGACGGGAAGTGGAAAAATAGCCTGCAACAGCTTACACCACCGCCCAAGGAAAAAAATGATAAAATCATTTTTTTTGAAGAAAGTGCATCACAAAAATTCAGAGGTCAATGAAAGTGTATTATCCAACTAGCAAACAATATGCGTTAAGTCAGAAAAAATATCGTGGCAAAAATATATGCATCAAGTGTATAGTAACAAATGAGGCATAGGCAATAATCTCAGATAACAAAATTGAAACAGGCGAAACCATCAACAATATGATATGGTACTAATAATCAAGTTTAACAATACTTGCATATAAAATAAATACCACTATCAGAAATAACTACGTCATATATTCATATAATCTACCCAAACGTACAACAGATGGAAGTATAAGTAGAGTAAGAAGAAAAAGTACCCAGATAGAATCAAAAGATACGCAGGCGAATCCTGGAAGTATAATCCAAATGAACTGCTAGTGAGAAATCAATAGCAGAAATGGAATACAATGAAGAATAATTCGCAAAGAAAAAATCAAGCGAAGATATGTATGTAGACGAAGATGGTAATAATACTTCATAATTACCAAACAACATATGATAAAACTACATACAATCATATCAATCATATCACAAAGTATAGAATACAAAAGCAACGTATGTGTGTATAACAAAACACAGCAAGCTATAACTAAGTAAAGCATAGTAAATACGTTAACCTAGTTATCAAAATCATTCATACGCAATAATGAATCATCATAGACAATATTCATAAGAAATCGATAGCAACACCAATATCACTAAATCTGAATGACTAGTATCAATAAATTCAAACTGACACACCATGAGATGTTAAGTAAAGAAAAAAAAATACATCATCATATTAGAAAAATATTTTTCCCAAAAGTACTACACATTGTTACACCCCTAGCGCACAGTGAAGCGTTGGGTACAGAAAAAGTATTACAATGCCAGAAAAATATTTTCTAAAAAATACAATACAAAAAATTTCGTAACACTAAGTTACCGAAAAATTGCATATTTATTTCTAAGTAATTTAAATCTATAATTAATATATCAAAATGATATCGATGTTAACAAAATGTATGATTTCTAACAAAAAAATCATATCTTTGAGTAGACGCATAATAAGCGCATACCAATTTAACACCAAAAAATCCACGGGCAAAAAACAAACACCCCGTTATCTGCATAACAATCTTGTAAATACATAAAAGAATATCACATATATGAATAGCTGCTTTAACTAAACCTTTGGATCACATCGATCAATCAAAAGTATCAGCTATCGCTGTTAACTGTCCATATTCAGATTAATTTAACCTATAAGTAATGTAGGCTGACAATCTCGTTCAGCTCAATTATAATGTTCCTAGCTATAAATTTATGCTGTTCTGAACTTTATATGAAATACATTATAAAGAAAACCATATCAATAGTTACAATTAATTAATTGTTCATGATGTGAAAATTTAAGAAAAGAATTAAATCTAGTGCAGAAAAATACTTAGGAACTCTCTGAAGACGACTATTGCATTATGCATAGACAAAGAGTTTGTGCATATGGCTGACAATCTCTTCTTGTAAAAAAAAAAAAAAAATCTATCATAGCAATCATAAATGCTGGAGCACATCAATATTTGATGTTGCTGCTATCGTAGCTCTAAGCTCACAATGTAGCATAAAGGTCAATCCTATATGATCTAAATGCACATATCGCTCTAACTAGCGTGTGAAAAATAGCAAAGTCCATTACTTGCATCAAAAAAAAAAAAAAAATTAAAGAAGTCACTTCAAACCAATATGTTACACCTCATTCCAATGATAATATGAAGTTAATGTCTATCAAAACTACAACAATGTGTAAACAGTTTGTAAATGAACTGATGTGTAGTCAAAACACAGTCCAAAATAATAACATAGTGTTGTAAACATCATAATATAAAGATACACAATATCTAATGCAACACTATATAATGCATCATATTATACAATACAATCTTTTATTATTCGAAAAACCCAAATGTAAAATATAACACCAATCCTGCGGTGTAGAAAATTCAGCGCCGAAAAAAATACATAAACTTGAAATGGCAAGATCGAATAATCTGTGATGTACATGCTGATCGGCTACTTCATCAATCATACAGTCGTAAGGCAGCATATACTCTTCTCATCTAATGTGATACAAGAGCACTGCTTCTATTTCAAAGAAGTAGCTGTGAATAAATACAAATAAAAAACTTTCATTTAATGAACGGTAGGATTTAACGATGCAACACGGAAAATTAGGACACATTTACCATCAACCGTGACCATGAAAACATCCAGCCCTCTTCACGTCAATCAAGAAACCTTCCTTCATCACGTGGAGACGACGCAGAAGGCTTAGGAAGAAGTTCATCGTAACTCAAGGTCATACCGCTCTAGGCTGAAACAAAGTTTTACATTCCAAAACAGTGGGAACAAGTAGTAGTATTACAAAAACCACTACTCTTATTATTACCACCTGTATTATTACTAACCCTACGCTTTTGTTGAACAAAGTAATTCTGGTTATGCGCTATATCATTTCGAGATTTGTCCCAATTACTATTTCTATAGAGAGCATTATTTGATCTATTGGAAATATTGTACTGCTTTGAGTCGCAGTTAGCGCAATTATGATTATTGTACACTTTTCGTTTGGGACCGCTGTTATTTCTAACATCCCTATTAGCATTAATGTGCCTATGATGTCTCATCTGATCACAATATCTGCCAGATGGATATTGTTGTCGTTTAGAACCATTATCATAACATTGACCACCGTTAGTGTAATTATCTCTATCATGTTTTCTAAAATCCTTAGAATTCGCATGTTGAGATTTGTTAGACTGGTTTAAATTCCTTGGAGATGAACAATTACAATTCGAAAGACTCCCTTGGCACTTTCTAAAATTTGAATTATTTCTCCTGTTAAAATTGTTCCCATTTTTTACTGTTGCAGGATGCTTAACACCCTGATCAATAACGGGAATAATAGAATCCTTATTCTTAACACCACCATAATAGGTTTTGTTATTGGAACAAGTACTACTCTTTTCATCCTTTGTTATCAATTTAACAGAATTCCTGAAAGTAGACACTCGTTTCATCTTTTGTAAATTAACTTGCAATTTATCAGAGTTTTTCATTCCATCTACAGAACTGACAGTTATCGTAGAATTACCTCTATTTGGCTGACGCCATGAATAATCATTATCAGCTGTATAGTCAATGGAACGTGAAAAATTATATTTACCCCGCAAGGTTTTACGTTCCTCACGTTTAACTTCAGTGTTGGTATCGAGTATATGTTGTTGACTCGATTTCTTTATGACGTGTTGATAACCGTCTTTCATTTTTTTTTCTAAAAGCAAATCTACCAAACCATCAACCCGTGTTCTCAACTCACCGATCTGAAAATGTTTAAGTGAAATATCCTCACTCTGTTTCTTAATTAAGTTGTCACATGCTAAAACTTTACTGCTTTCCTCCGCTATTAATTTCTCAATTCTAGCCAATTTATTTTTCTCCATTGTTAACTCATCCACTCTCTTCTTCTCTTCCTTTCTCATCTCACTATCATGGCTATTTCTAAGTCCATTAACCTTCTCCGAAGATACATTATTCGTAAGTAATCCATACTTTTTTTTAAGTTGGTGACTAACATTCGTATTGTCGCCCAATAGCTCCGTAAGAGTTTCGTCACATAACTTCTCACACTTCTTGGCTTGAACTCTCACTTTCTCATGTATCTCCTTCTTTTCTTTCAATTGGGAACTGAGAATATTATTATCATCCAGCACGTCATGAAGCATATTTATATAAGTCTCTTCACGAACATTGCTGTCAATCTTTAATTTGTCATACATTTCATTTTTATCCTGCATCCCTTTTCTGAGATTAGCAACTTCGACATCTTTGTTGTTCCTCTGAGTTTTCAACTCTTTGTTCTCGTTTAATGCAGACTTCAATGCTGCTTGAGTGCCAGCAAGTTCTGAGTTTGATTTATATAACTCACTTTTAAGTCTAGTCACTGTTGTATGTAGTTTGTTGTCCTTCCTTTGCTGCCTAGCACTTTGTTTAATGACTTTCATTTGCTCCTTATCCTTTAACTCATCTTTCTGGTCATCATGAATGCCATCGCGCAACAATGTACGCATACTCTTCAATATGCTATCACGTTTAACATCCATCTGGTTGTACAAAAACAGACGAAAATCCATACCCAGTAATCCCGCTAAATCCTTAGCCATATTCAAATGAGGAATGGACTGAAATCTATTTTCAGCAAACTCTCTTAGGGCTGTCGACGCATGGACCAAAAATCTATTTATCACGTGTTCCTCCAGTGCCGAACCGTGCAAAAACTCAAAACTATCACCCCCTCCATATAAGTATTGCAAATCAGACCACATATATTCAGGGTCTCCATCGGAATCCATATCAAGATTCATAGTCAATTAATCACCAAGTCCACAATATGTTTTCACCAGCTATAACTATTATCAGTTTATGTCATAGAATCTTTGCAGCTCACAAAGCCAAATATCTTCTCAAGTACTTGAAAATATCAGTTACTCACTGTTACCATCGGTTCAAATACATAGAACCCTCATAAGTTCATATGAATATGAACGATAAATCTATATTAATATGAAAGATGACAAAATAGTAAGTCATATAGCCATTAAACACCCATGCATTACAGTCCTACAAAAGTCACAATCAACTAACATATGATATAAACAGTAAGAACAACGATTACAAAGACAAGGTACTAGAGAACAAACGATAACGTTTGCAGAGGTCAACTCAACATTAAGGCTAAAATAATAAAAATAAAAATTTTTCCAAAGCATGGAATGATAACTGCAAATAGCAACAAGACAATAAACAACACCATGTATAAACGAAAATATATATAAAAAATGAACGACAGGAAAGAAAGAAAGACACTCACGAACAAATTAATTGATGAACTAAGGAACAAAGAAAGAATACTACAATAACAACAATTATACGTTACGTGACACCTAAAGAACACTTATGAAGACCTGGGTAGACCTGGTATGTAACCCTCATAAGTTAACATAAATTAAAGAATATAGAACATATAACATTCAATAGAACAAGTAAAACATAAGATCAGGAAGGCTTATTGATTTACATGAAAAAAGGCACAGTTTTCACAACAAGTTTTCACTTATCTTGCAAATGATCAATACGTTAGCAAGGGACACAATGAACTGCTGAGAGCCGCTGTAGCTTGACGCCTTTCGCTTCAGGTCCGCTGTTTTGACACGGTACACTATGTGCTCGATTACAGCACAACAAGACAGGACTGGATCACTGAAAACTGTCCACTTGAGTCACGCGTGTAGAAAGACTGCAAACATCTACTTGATATATAGTTATATAGGTACACAGTGGGCATCAGTGTTAATGTTCACAAAGATGATGACAATGCAGGAAATATCTCTCCGATCACACAGTGTCAATTATTGTCATGTACATAAGCGTTATGACTGAAATCTCCTATTTGTAGCTCAAGACAGGCTTCACGAAGTAAACATTGATGTTCTGCCTACAGGCCACGCCTACACAGGCTATTTATAAACAGAGTATAGCTGTTGACTCAGGGAGATTCGCGCCCTTGACCTACTATTATGTCCGATGTTTGGTTAACACGAACTGTTAATGGTTGAACAACTGTTAATACCTAGTGATAGGTTCAAGGCAACTTAATATGATGTTCCTTCTCAATCCGTTATTATTGATGGATATCTGACGCAAATGTCGTAGGCAAAACGCCCAAAAATATGGCCACCACTGATAAGTGTGCCTGTACTCCTCCCGGCCTCGACGTATCGTCAAGAACTTTAAGATGTTAATGGATCCTATCAGCGCTATCTCTTCCTGTAGGCTACCATCACCGTAGCGCTACCGATATATGTTCCTGGATCCACTCAGTAGTAATATATCTGAAATCCTTAGCGCTCTCCCTTTCTGTAGCCTGTAAAGATCACAGTGCTACTACTATGTACTCATGAGTCCTCTAAGCAATAATACGTAGGGCCTCCTGTAGCCTGCAAGCATCGCTGCGCTACTTATATATATATATTAATGCCTGGATCTTCTATGCAATAATTATACGTATGGCCTCCTGTAGCCTGCAAGCATCGCAGCGCTACTTATATATATTTATGGATCCTCTATGCAATAATTATACGTATGTATGGCCTCCTGTAGCCTGCAAGCATCGCAGCGCTACTTATATATCTTCATAAATCCTCTATGCACAATGATACGTATCAACTCACGGCCTGTGCACGTCAAGGCCTATAACACCTCTCTTCAAATAATGTACATATATCTGCAGATAATCACTTCTAAACTAATGGACAATCACATATACCTCCATTAGAAATTCCCTGTACCAACATACTCACAGGTACATTCGGAAAAAACATGGCCAACACTTCTTACACATGGCCACAACATCTTCAACATGGCCACACCATTCTTCAACATCCTTCCCCGTACACTCTCTGGGGCTCAATGTCACTCTCAAAAACTTTACCCAGAACACCTCAGCCAATCACACTTGCCCCGGGCAAGCTCAGCGAATATCGCTCATCTCAAAACAGCTTACACAAGTTCCTCTCACGCGGGAACTCAGCCGCTGTGAAATGTTCTGAATCTCGAAGATTCGTTCGCATATTTTTTAAATAAATTAATCAAGCGGACCACACCGCTGACCAAGCGGGACAACCAAAATCCGGCTTGTTTGTCCTAGACTTCTAACAATTAATTCATTTGGACGGGAAGTGAAAAAATAGCCTGCAACAGTGGTATACCATGCACCCAGTCACACCCGTACAAAAGCCAATGATGGTTGTGACTACAGGAAACAGTTCATACATTTATTCACATCACCAACAGTAGCATCACAACAGGAACAGTCAATATAAACAGGTTCATGTACATCATGTTAATTGAAATCGCTTGGTACATGTCAGGCATTCTAAAGCTGGTAAACATTCACATATGTGGGCGTGGTCAACAGTGGTATGTTCTTTAATGTACAGTTATAAGGCCGCTTTGGTATCACTGACTGAACGCGTCAGATACCTGATTAACTCCATCATACAAAGGACGAGCCCAACTCAAGTAATCCTGTTACTAGGGCCGTCGTTTAACTTGGCATAGCACGCCAGTTACTTCTTTTCATGCTGTAGAATAGCGGCCATTGCACAGGCCTAAATATGACGTCAGCTGTGTACTCTTCATAAATAGGTTGCATCAACCCTGCGGTAATGTTTGTACTAAGATACCAGCATATATATATCTTCGTCACTGGACTTCTGTTCATGTAGAGACATATAGTCTTGAATAGCTATCTTGAGCATCAAATATAAGTGCTGAATACAGGATCGGTGAGCTGTCCTCACGGCTAGGTAACTTTAACAAATTCTGCCACCGAAAAGCATAGTAATGAAAAAGGTCGGTGTTAACTTAACCAAGAATCCTCAGAACATAATAACAACACTGTCGTCTTTCCTGACGTATAGAGAATCAATGGGGAAAACTGACAACGCAGTCACTTCGAAGATTTTCCTTCCCCAAAAAAACAATGGACATTCTCGTCCCAGAAGCCAGGAATCAACTCCTTCACGGAAGTCTAATTTTCGCGCTCCCTTACTGCGCATGACACATAGCCCAGCAATGTATACCTCTGACCCTAAAGGTCAACCACAATGAATGAACCAAAAAGAGAAGATAACCCCTCATCAACCTGAAACAGCAAAGACCAGGGTGAACGAAAAAAATGCGACAAATAAATAGACGTGTGAAACTCCGTCAAAATGACCGCAACATATTACTGCACCGCCCCTGTAAAAAAAATGACACATTAAAAATAAAAATATCCATGAGCAAGATAGCACAAGAATCAATTATGCGCCCATGAAAGAATGAACGTAATATCAGGTACAATAGACGCACCCATAAAGCGTCTGGAGAGAATAAAATCATCTCCCAACCTAAGAGAAAATATTTCCTCTAAGCAAAACCAACTCGGGAGGTACCATCAAAGAAATCTAAGTTGCTGGCAACCCCAAGATACATATAAAAAATTATGAAATACTATAATTATAGCAAATATACAAATCTCATGCAATACAATGCTATACTATCAACATATCTAATGGACATATATCATGGATGGACATAACCAAATTTATTAAAGTTATTTTACATCATCCTCATAATGACACAATTGTGTTAATATATATTATGATATTAAGAACAGACAAAGTTTGGAAGTATATCAGGAGATCTAGGACCCAAGATTTAAATGGAATCATGTGGGCATCTAGACAATATGTCTGCCATCACATTATCCGAACCACGGATAGCTCGCACCGTGAAATGGAAAGGCTGAAGAGCAATCGCATACCGAGTAGATCTCGAGCTCTTCAAATCTTTACTTTGCATAGCTGTAAGAGCTTTTTGGTCGGTTTCCATAATGAAATGCGCGCCCAGAAGGAACCTTTGTAGCTTAAGAATGGACCAAACCATGGCCAACAATTCACGGTCTAAAATCGAGTAATTCCTTTCTGCTGCATTCAGCTTCCTAGAAATATACATTACAGGATGCAGAGTTTCTGAATACTCCTGCATCAGTGCAGCTCCAATCCCAGTGGAAGAGGCATCACAACGAAGGACAAAAGTCTTATCAATCGTTGGTAGTCTTAAGATAGGATGAGATGAGAACCAATTCTTAACCTGATCCAATGACGATTGGCATTCTTGCGACCAACGCACCATATTAGGAGAACCTTTTTTCAATAACGTTGAAAGTGATGCCATAATGGAGGATAGATTATCAACGAATCTTCCATAGAATTGTATTAATCCCAAGAGACTACGTACTTGCTTTTTTGTCTTCGGAACCGAGATATTTAATATCTTCGAAATGTTTTGGTCCTCTGTCTTCAACAGACTATGACCAACACGATGACCTAGGAAAGAGATTTCACTAAACCCGACAAAGGCTTTAGGGGGTTTTGCAGTCAAATTATGCTCACGTATAGTCGACAGTAACTCATTTAAACCCGAATAGTGTTCTTCCCAAGTATCGCTGAACAGACAGATGTCGTCTAAGTATGCGATGACATCTGTTCGATACGATAGAATTCGTCGCATCATGCGCACGAAAGTTGCTGGGGCGTTCATAAGCCCGAAAGGCATACAATTCCACTGAAATAAACCCCTGGGTGTAGAAAAAGCAGTGAGAGGCTTGGCGTGTTCCGTCAAAGGGACTTGCCAATAACCTTTCGACAAGTCTAGTTTAGTAAAGAATTTAGCTTTAGAGAGTCTAATAAGTAGATCATCTAATAAAGTCATAGGTTCAGCATCGAACTTCGTAACTTGATTTAATTTGCGGTAATCAACGCAAAGACGTATGTTATTGTCTTTCTTTCGAACAATAACCATCGACGAAGAATAAGCTGAAGAGGATGGTTCAATTATTTTCAATTGAATTATTTCATCCAATTCTTTCTTGACTTGTGCTTGAAAATGAATTGGTATAGGTATGGTCTTACTCTGATCGGATTACGATCAGTAAGTATGATGTCATGTTCAATGACATGTGTGTGTCCAGGAATGTCGGTAAGGACATCCTGAAATGATTGTAGCGTAGAAGATACTTGACGCTGTTCCTCAAAAGACAAATTCGAAGAAACGGTAACGTTTTTCCATGATTCCGTAGAATTAAGTGGAATCACAGGAAGAGGTAAGTTAACGTCAGAAAAAATAGTTTCCTCATCCTGTATAACAGACAGGGATGAGATTTCACCATGTTGGACTGGAGAGTCGTCCGTCGCCTGGAAAATAGGCTGTAAATAGTCTGGTCGTTCAATAAATTCCGTAAGCATATTTATATGGAAGGTTTTATGCCTTCCATCAACATCAACAATAAAGTCGACATCGGAAATTTTAGAGACTATACTGTATGGACCTTTCCAAGAAATGAGAAGTCTATTCTCCCTCGGGGGAAGTAAGACATACGCTTTGTCTCCAGGACAAAGTTGACGAGGGCGTCTTTTCTTATTAGTAAATCGCATAGCCTTTTCTTTTGCAAATTCGGATGATGAAGTTGCTAACCTGCATGATTCGATAATTTTTTCCCTAAGAGCAATGACATACTTATATGACGATTGTGTATCATCGCCAATATTATCGGAAGTTATCAAATCGTGTAGCAATGACATAGGACCGCGCGGTTGCGCACCAAAGACAAGTTCAAAAGGAGAAAATCCTGTATGCTCGTTGGGAACCTCTCTGTAAGCAAAGAGAGCTGCAGGTAGGACCCTGTCCCAATCATCAGGATGATCCTCCGTTATCTTGCCAAGTAAGTTCTTTAGTGTCCTATTAAAACGTTCAACCAATCCATTGGACATTGGGTGATAAATACTACTTAGAGACCTTTTAATGTCCAGAGTAGCCATCACCTGAGACATAGTGTCCGATATTAATTGAGTGCCGTAGTCTGATAGCATTTCCCCGGGAAATCCCAGACGGGAAAATATGAGCCAAAGAGCATCTGCGATATCGACAGTTGATATGCTTTTAAGAGAAATAGCCTCTGGCCAACGCGTGCACATGTCAACGCAAGTAAGGATAAATTGATTTCCTCTGGCTGACTTAATCTTAAAAGGGCCAATAATGTCTATTGCCATTTCTGAAACGGCCGAACAGGAATATCTGCGGCCTGAATAGGTGCAGCATGTCTAGGACCTCTAGACTTGACCTCTTGACAAATTTTGCAAGATCGGCAGTAAATTCGTATGTCTTTGTTCACGAATGGCCAAAAGAAAGACGCAAATACTCTAGTCTTAGTTCTGGAAAAACCCATGTGTCCAGCACACTGAGAATCGTGTGCATGTTGAAGAATTAAGGCTCTCATACACTTAGGCACAAGAATTTGCGAATGCATAGACTTGTCCGAGTGGTGTACCATTCGTACCAATATACCATTCTTCATAGTGATATACGAGCTGTGATTCGTATTCTGATTAGGATCACCTTTCTTTGCGAGAAGAAAGAATTTCTTCAAAGAAGGATCCTCTTCTTGACGTTTAACAAACGAGTCATGCGAAATCACCATGTGATCGTCTTGGCTATCAACTCCATTACTATCATCAAATGAAGTTGGAGGGATAAGAGCTTGGGCTCTTGTTACCACTGCATTGACCGTTTGGATGTTTTGTTCTTCCCAACTAGAAATTTGTTGCGGAGTGCATTCCTTAACCCCATGAATACGACCGATTATAAGATCCACAATAGGATTAGGAAGAAGACACGCGTGGACATCTCCTGTAAAGAAGGGAGTGTCAATGCTAATGATAGCAGTAGGATATTTTTCCATGGTACCACCAAATGTAACACATTTGACCACCTTTCCCGTGTAACAGCGCTTATCTATGAGAGACTGTCTAACCCCGACAGTAGTACATCCAGAATCAAACAGCACTGAGAGTAGACTATCATTTACTAGACCATTATGCAAGATGAGAGATCCTCTCCCATCGTGCGCAACTGTAGCAGGAAGAGCGGGAAGAGGGTGACCACAAATTAAGGTAGATACAGACGATGGCTCGAACAATATTGAGCATTGGGGGCATTCAGTTGCTCTCCCAAAATCGAAAGCACAACCAGTGATAGCATTAGAGTTCCCACTATCATTTCATTGATTACAGGCTCCATTAAACTCTTGTACAGAGTTTGCCTGTTGGTAAGCTTTTCTTTTGTTATATCTAGGTCTACCGTGATTATCATTTCCCCTGTAATTGTTATCATATTGCCTATTGTAATTTTCATTCCGGTTCGAATCCCGGTTTGTATATTCACCATCGTCATATTCTTGACGTCGAGACTGATTATCCCGAGAAGAAAAGCTCGGATAGTTTTTATAGTGATAACCTTTGCGACAGTGTCTAAAATTATTACCACAAAAATTACGAAAACTACCATCTCGTCTCCAGTTCTTAGAAGAAGAACCTTCATATGTTGGATTACTCTGCTTATGAGTATAATTCTGATTACTTTTCATATTCCAGTTTTGTTGGGCAACATTAAATTTCTTATTGAAATTAGTGCCATATGGTGCTGCCGAAGCAACTGGCAACCCTTCTTTCACTTTAGAATTGCTAACTGTAGCATGGGAATGTGCGGTGGCATACTGACAACAGTATTCCTCCATGTCTTTTAAGTTTTTGGGCTTACGCTCATGAAGAAATGCGAGGAAAGAATCATTAACAGATGACAAAACTTTGTCTCTAAGCAATAAGTCCATTAGGCCTTCATATGTTTTCTCAGTTTGAGACAACTCAACCCATCGTGTAAATGTACGACGTATCTTTGTAATAATATCAGAGAAATCTACTCCATTTTCTGGCAACATTGTCCTAAAACGAAGACGATAATCTTCTTCTTTTAGTTGATATTTTTTAAATAATGCTGCTCTGACAACATCATAATTAGTTCTATCATGTTCTTCTATTGTCATAAGAGTAGTCACTGTTTCACCTGTAAAAAATTCCATCAGTTGTTCGACATATTTTTCCTTTTTTATCTTATGCGTATCGCATAAAAATTGGAATCTATCCAGATAATCCGCTATATCGTCCTTTAAAGGATTGAAATGAGGTAATTTGATCTTACTAGCAAACTCCTTTGTTGTGCCTGAACTTGCTTGATGAGCACCCATATTTGCCAATTTCAATTTCTCTAACTCCAAAGTTGCGAGTCTTTCCTTATGTTCCATTTTTGCTTTTTCCTTTCTCTCCTCGGCTTCTCTGTCTAATCTTTTTTCTTCAGCTTGAAGTTTTCTTTCCTCAGCAGCAGCCTGAAATTTTCTTTCCTCTGCAGCAGCCTGAAGTTTTTGTTTTTCCATTTCCATCTGGAATTTTCTTTCATCAGCTTGCATTTGCAACCTTAAATTCTCACCATCTATCTTCCTTTGTTCAGCTTCTGCTTTCTTTTGCTCAGCTTCTGCTTTCTTTTGTTCAGTTTCTGCTTTCAATTTATTTTCCTCTTTTTGTTTCTTTTCTTCTGACTTCAATGCTATGGCAAATTGAGCAGTCGCGTATTCTTCTAATTCTTTACCAGACTTGTCAAGGGATTTCCCTTGTGCAATGAAGTATTCCATAGTAGACATTCTGTCTAATGAGATCAGTAACCTGAAAAATTAAATAAATTACCAGGGAGCCGCGCTAGCGTAGTGGTTACCACACCTCTCTGGCGACCGGGTGATACAGGATCAAACCCGGGTGACGGCATTTGAGGATTTTTCGTCGACCGGGATTTGGACTGGATTAACTCGAGACCTGGCGAGGACATTTGAAGGAGTGTCGTCAAACAGGGATTGGCGGCTCCTGAGCCGACCCAGCTGTAATGGGTACCTCCGAAATCGGAGAGTATTTGCCTGAATGGCGAGGGACACCAGTCTCTGTACAAGAAAAAAAAAGGGATACTCACGTAAAATCAATGTCAGGTTAGACGTTAAAAATAACCTGAGATTTCGCCTCGAGTATTAGCGGGCGTACGAAAAAAAAAATTAATTACCTTATCCCACTTCAATGGGAGACAAGTCTTCAATGTTAGACTTGTATACTCAGTTCAGTTTATTTCACTCTCTTTGAGAGTCAAGTCTTAGTCAAAGACCTTGTATGGTTACCTTGTTTCTTTATAATAATATTCTCTCAACAATCTCAATATGAATAGTTTATCATATTAATAACAATAATAATAATACATGACCAAGTATATGTATGTAGACTGTGTATGACAATAACAAACACAATGACAAAGATACGGAACAACAACCGAAAACGTTCGCAGAAGTCAATTAAACAATACAGCGAAACTAAGGAAAATGTTACAAAAATGTGAAATGATGACCGCAAAAAGTAAACAAGACAAATGGCAACACTGTTATAAACAAAAAGTGTCAAGAAATAAACGAAAGGAAGGAGAGACGAACAGATACAAACAAAACAAATAGTAAATCAAAGAATGGAAAAATAACGAAAACAACACTAACTCATCTCATCACAGCTAAACGAAAATAGCAACAATTGTCGCTAGCAAATCCCAATTAAGGACATTTGCAGTCCCTACAGAAAACGCTCTCAATAGACAACCTCTATGACGTGGTATGATCTAAAAGGAGTCACCTACCCAACCAGACCCGCCGAAAACAACAGAAAAATACATCACAATATTACAAGTAACATAAATTACATATAATGAAATGTTTTGGAAACAAAGTTTAGTTACACTATAGTAACAATATAGTAACTCTCTTGTTCGATGTCAACACCGGAGTATAATGTCAAGCGCGCAATCATTGTTAGCCACAATAACATGTAGTGGTCTCCAGGAACATAAAGTCACTATGACCTTCTCGATGAATAATTGAGATGTGAGGCCCAATGTTGAAACAGTTCGTAGACGGTATTGTTTACTCAAAATACTTGATCGCTCAGACGTTGGAAAGTCTGTTGCCTAAAACGGTACACAAAAGGACTTGACTTGTATAGCTGTCACTTGTAAACACACTGGCCACCAGAAATGTTAAGGTTGTTTAAGTCCCCCGACTAGGAATGTTGGTTGTACGATGTTCTGATGATGAAAGACATGGGTGTGCAGACGCGAATGTGTTTAGGATCATATGTGGTATACCATGCACCCAGTCACACCCGTACAAAAGCCAATGATGGTTGTGACTACAAGAAACAGTTCATACATTTATTAACAGCACCAACAGTAGCATCACAACAGGAACAGTCAATATAAACAGGTTCATGTACATCATGTTAATTGAAATCGCTTGGTACATGTCAGGCATTCTAAAGCTGGTAAACATTCACATATGTGGGCGTGGTCAACAGTGGTATGTTCTTTAATGTACAGTTATAAGGCCGCTTTGGTATCACTGACTGAACGCGTCAGATACCTGATTAACTCCATCATACAAAGGACGAGCCAACCTCAAGTAATCCTGTTACTAGGGCCGTCGTTTAACTTGGCATAGCACGCCAGTTACTTCTTTTCATGCTGTAGAATAGCGGCCATTGCACAGGCCTAAATATGACGTCAGCTGTGTACTCTTCATAAATAGGTTGTATCAACCCTGCGGTAATGTTTGTACTAAGATACCAGCATATATATATCTTCGTCACTGGACTTCTGTTCATGTAGAGACATATAGTCTTGAATAGCTATCTTGGGCATCAAATATAAGTGCTGAATACAGGATCGGTGAGCTGTCCTCACGGCTAGGTAACTTTAACAAATTCTGCCACCAAAAAGCATAGTAATGAAAAAGGTCGGTGTTAACTTAACCAAGAATCCTCAGAACATAATAACAACACTGTCGTCTTTCCTGACGTACAGAGAATCAATGGGGAAAACTGACAACGCAGTCACTTCGAAGATTTTCCTTCCCCCAAAAAAACAATGGACATTCTCGTCCCAGAAGCCAGGAATCAACTCCTTCACGGAAGTCTAATTTTCGCGCTCTCTTACTGCGCATGACACATAGCCCAGCACTGTATACCTCTGACCCTAAAGGTCAACCACAATGAATGAACCAAAAAGAGAAGATAACCCCTCATCAATCTGAAACAGCAAAGACCAGGGTGAACGAAAAAAATGCGACAAATAAATAGACGTGTGAAACTCCGTCAAAATGACCGCAACACTTACCCTCACTGCAACTCCTGGTTATGACAACCTTTGGAATCATGTGAGGATACATCTTCCTTTTTCAGTGCAACAATTGATGCCTATATGTTAAATATATGCCTGAAAGAGGAGGGGAATGTTTTTTTAAAAGTTCAGCTTACAGCATTGTCAGCCATCTTGGCGTGGGAAATTCTGTTTACAAAAAAGATGACGTGAAATTTCTACACAAATTTTAACAATAATGGCGTCATTAACAAATATCTTCACATTGTAGTAAGCATGGTAAAAGTCAAGGCATCTTCAGTCGTAGTCACTGGTTAATGGCTTTAAGTCTAAGGTCATCCAATGGGCGGAGAGACTAAACGGCTAAGTGGGAAATTAATCTACAGTGCGAGCATGGCAGCACCCGGACTTCCTAATGAATATTCCTTGCCTCTTCCCTGGCATGGTGGAGCAGAGAAGAGGAGAGAGAAAAAAAGAAGAGCTGGTAAGAAAAAATCAAGAAAGAAAGCGGACAAACTCACAATCAAATACGTACGTATAGGGGTACCGGAACTGTTGAGGAGCCTATAAACTGGCAGCCATTATTCAAACAATCATCTATGATTTTGATATACTAATGACACAGGAGACCAAATTAAAAGCGATGTTGTTGTCAATTGAACAGGTTACAGATGTTACACAAACTCATGTGGGCGAGGCAGATGAGGGCAAGCAATGTATGTGAAAAATGATATACCTCATGCATAACTAGACACACGTTTCCATTTTAATGAAGATGCAGAATTGCAGGTGCTTGTACTGCATTTAAGCTATCAAGAATAGCATGTCTTTAATGTATGTGCCCATGTGGATCGCTGTCCGGAAGAGGGTAGCTGGAAGTTCCTTACTAAATTCACAGAAGAACCTAACAAGATGTGCTTAATTACCGGTGATTTTAATGCTAGATCTATGGATTGATGAACTCTATGGAAAATAGACTTGGTGGGCTTGAGCCAGGCTTTACTAAGCTCAAACCCATCCATTTTAAATGATGGACGCCCAACAAGACTGGCATCTAGGCCAGGGGATATTGTTGGTGTCATAGATCTGGCATTGATTTCTAGTGTTGTAGCGATTTTTGCACGTGGGGATGTATTGTAAGCTCAAGAAAGCAATCACCGAACTTACTCATTGCTAAGGAAAAGACCACCACACACAACACAAGAAAACTCGACGTCATGACGGATAATACGAAAGAAAAGGACAATGAGTGATCAAGAGGTGGAAGATTTTAAGGAGAAAAAGCAAAGAGTCATTACTAACTTCAAGGGCTTATCAAGTGAAGTCAACGACACTGTGTGAGAGGCCTTTGTGACACAAGTGGGCACTGACAAAACACTATAGAATTCCTTGTTCTTACACCGCAGAATGAGTAGGAAAAGTACAAGCCAACCAGTTCCAAATAAACTCAGCTCGACAGGGATATGCCTGAAGACATGCATTACTCGTTATATTACTTGGACATATAACGGTGATAAATCTGCCCGCCAAGAAAGTAAAGACCGTCTCCTGAAAAGCGACAAAAGAGGCGACATATATTTCGATCTCATATCCGAACACGACGTTATGTGCACTTCAGAAACGAGTAGGAAACTGTCTCGGGTCCTCGATGACACTGGCATTAAGAAAATGTTGAGTGATATCGACACCAGCATACTGAAAGCTGAGGTGCCGGAAGTCTGGCTACATAGTTACTTACGGCCACTTCCTGAATCTGGTAAAGATCCGCACTTCTCAGCAGAAAAGATAGTAACATGGAAAATAATGAAGTACCTCGAAAATGCAAATATCCATCCTGATACACTCGGAAGCTTTAGGTCAATGAGAGTAACGTGGGGTAACGCTGGAACTTTTGCCAATAATGTGTACGAGGGGTTCCAGGGTAACTGTCACGGATTGCTTCTGCTGCTTTGTAGTTAGTGGTCCAACAGTGACTAAACTCAAGAGTATCTAATATTAGCTTCCAGTGTATCTACCTGCGCGCAAGATTTATCTTGGCAGAGGTGTAGATAGAAAATTAATGACACTTCTACTTTAAGGGAACGTTCACAAAATGTTTCCAGAAGTCACGAACAATGTTACATTAGGCTGAACAATTGTTAAAGCATTATGGTTTTGCCCCCAGTTGGTGTGATCCAATGAAATTCCTCTTATAAGCAATAGCTCTGTTTAGAAGTAAATATATGTCTAGCTATATATACATATATACATATACATATATATATATATATATATATATATATATATATATATATATATATATATATATATATATATATATATATATATATATGTATATATATATATATATATATATATATATATATATATATATATATATATATATATATATATATATATATATATATATATATATATATATATAAACATATATGTAATATTCTGGCTCATACGTTTGCTTTCATACATATAAAAAAGCGACTATGATTGTTTAGTTTTAATACAGCATGTAACAATTTTAATAACAAATTAGTCTATAACAGTTAAAATAAATATGGAAAGATTGGTGACATTTAGATAAAGGTTTTCGTTACGTAGACGTAGGTGAGGATTTATCAAAAGTCCGTTGCTTTCGCCTATTTTACAAGAAAATTAACTCTAGCTGAGTCCTGCAGCTGTGGTTCATTAATTCTGTGATGACGAAAGCTTTCTCCACTCTCTCTTCCACTGTATGCGGTTAGGGTGAATGCTTTTCTCTCACACTAACGGCGTTAGTACCACAAATCATCTGATGGCATGTAACCACGAACTTTAGAATAATAGAAAAACAAATGCCCTCTGCTAAGTACAAGTGTCTGTAGCACTCTAACGGGCTCATGTTTGTTGTCCGCTCAGCAATGTTAAACTCTCAGAAAAATTTAATTCTCGAGCACGCACAACGTAACTCCAAGAAGATGGTTAAAATTCAACATTATTACTCTGAGGATTAACGGGTAAAATGTGTCTGGACAGTGAGAATATGATTTGTGCCTGAACTAACATTAACGAGTTACATACATCTTAAACATGATATGCTACACTTGAGGCACACATGTTGTAATCATTACAAATTACTGCTACAGTCGGAGTCCTGGGGTCACCTCTGCTGTCGGATTTCCGCACGACTAGTCAGAAACAATAACCAGCTCTTGCAGTAGTGGTTCATGCATATACTATTTTCATATGTTGGGGTTGCAGACTTATATATAACCGCTTAGCAAGAAACCTGCAAAATTTACGTTAGTACATAAATGGTTTACACTTACCACAAAATTTTGGGAATACAAATTTCCTTACACAGATTTAGACTGGACACAGCTCTGTATTAGATGCTTCGAAATCATTTAAGTCTGGAAATTAGAGTTAATTCCCCTAACGGCGGACGTTCTGTGAAATCCCTGGTTTGGGAAAACTTGTGTTTAATTCCTCTATTTACGTGATCAAATTCATAAGTTTCCAGTCTTGTATTAAAAATGCGAGTACTTTTAAATTCCATCATAACACCAATTTTCAAAAAGGGTGACAATCGACAGTGTGGAAACCATAGAGGCATATCCCTACTCAGTGTCCCTGGTAAAATCTACTCTAGAATCCTAGAGCAGAGACTCCGACACCTAGCTGAGCCACAATTGGATGAGGTCCAGTGCGGATTCCGAGCAAACCGAAGTACTCAAGACCTAATCTTCACACTCAGACAGCTGAGTGAAAAGGCCCTTGAGTATAAGAGTGAGATCCATCTTTGTTTCATAGATCTAGAAAAGGCGTTTGACAGGGTCCCATGGAGCAAACTTTGCGACTGTTTGACAAGGAAGAATATCCCAGCACCTCTGATTCATGCTATACAGAGCTTCTACAAGTCTTGCAGAAATTATGTGAGGACAGCAAACCATAAGTCAGAAGAGTTCAGAACCACCACTGGTGTAAGGCAATGTGATATCCTATCCCCTTACCTCTTCATACTCCTTATGGACGATGTCATCAAGGCATGTAAGGAGAGAACAAGAAAGTATTCAGTGGGGTACTGGAAGATGAGACAGGTCTATATTTTGGAGCTGGCATTTGCTGATGATGTTGCCCTGATTGCTAAATCAGAGGCAAATCTCCAATCCAACCTGCAAGTCTGGAAGGAAGAGCTGGAGAAGAGAGGGATGGTCATAAGCAGCTCTAAAACAAAATCCATGGTGATATCACAAGAAGAACGAAGACATCAGATTAAGCTGGGAGAACAGGTCCTGGAGCAGGTCGACCACTTTAAATACCTCGGAGCTATTATAGACCGAAAGGGAGGCATCAAAGAAGAGTTGGCCACTCGAAAAGCAGCAGCTGGGAGTCTTTTTCAGGCCATAAATCGAGGATTCCTCAGCAAGAGAGAGGTTGGTAAGAAAACGAAGATTGCTGTATACCGCTCCACCTATGTCCCAGTCTTGACATATGGATGCGAGTCATGGGCAATGACTACAACCCATAAAAGCCAGATCCAAACCTCAGAAATGAGGTATCTGAGGAAGGTGGTTGAAGTAACAAGAAGAGATATGGTACGCAACCAGACGATACGTCAAGGAATTAAATCCCACCCCCTGCAGACCCAAGTAGAACAGTCCCAATTAAGATGGTTTGGCCATGTCTGCAGAATGGGAGAATATCGGATACCACGACAAGCATGGGAAACAAAGAGCCAAGGATCCAGACCCCGAGGACGAACCAGAGTCCGCTGGGAGGACAACATTAGACAATCTTTGAAGGACCGAGGACTAGAATGGAACCAGGCCAGGAAGAAGACAGCTGATAGAATAGTCTGGCACTCTCTCTTCCAAACCTCTACACCTCACGGTAGAAGGGGAGCGACTAAGTAAGTAAGTACTTTTTAAATTCCTAAATTGCCCAACACTCGATCTGTTACTTATAGGTGGAATTTCTAAGTCCAATGTCTCATTTTTATTTCTGGCTTTTATGAGTCGCTAGTCTGACGTTTGCGCCACAGTGTGTGAACTGACTTTGATTTCACTATAATTTGTCTCACAATCCTCAGTTCAAATTCCAGTTGTGATTACGCCTAATTTTCCAATGAGATACATTGTATATTCCGGCTCTCACTTCAAACCAATCAAACTGAATCTTATTCAGCACTACGTGGGTAGAGGTGCTTCAAATTAAAAAAATACCCTCACATGTTTCAAAATATAAATTTTATATCCATGCTTGACCTCTTCATATCGTTGCGTCAGACTTCAGCCGGCATCTTGTGCACAGCTCATAAACACCATGTGTGAAATAATTTGATGTCCAGATGCTAAATATCGCCAATATTGTATCTTCAAACAGATTATCGTGATAACACTGACAAACAACATTTTTCTTTCTTATATAAGAATAAGTTTTCTTAGGTCAGTTTCTTGCGCTGATTTCAAATTTGAAATCCGTTTATCTCTATCACGTCAGGTTCTTAAGATATTTGTGAATAAATATATTTTTGAGAAACCGTTATTTGCTCCGTTTCATTTTTACTATATAACTTTTTAAAAATTAATAAAATGCAAAATAATTCTACTTTTTATACTGCTAAAAGATGCATGACATATGTTACGTTATATTTCAAATAGTTACTGTATTTTGAAATAATTCTGAGTGAAATATGGCTTCTAGACGTTGTAGAAATTCGGCTGATCTTTTCTGTTACGTGTGCGGATATTTTACCGATCGTGTTCACCAGAAAAACTTTACAACATTGCTAAAGAAAGCATATGAACTTTATTTCGATTCGAAAGTTGATGATGCAAATAAATCTTGGATGCCAAATGCAGTTTGTTCGACTTGTGCAAATACATTGGCAGGTTGGTTACGAAAATCGCCGAAGCATAAGTCGATGCCTTTTGGAGTGCCAGTAATATGGCGTGAACCGACAAATCACGCTACTGATTGTTACTTCTGCTTGACAAATATCTATGGTTTCACTTTTAAAACTAGAAAGTCTGTGGTTTATCCAAATATTGAATCGGTTTCGAAACCAGTGCCTCATGATCCAATCACGTGTCCGATCCCAGTTCCACCAGAACAATATCCGTTGGACGTGAATGAACCACCAGAAAGTGATAGTTTACGTGCTTTAGAAACTAATTCTGACTCGGATTATATACCGGTGAATGATGGTGTTCACTTAATTAACCATTCAGAACTTTCAGATCTAATACGTGATCTCGCTCTCACCAAAGGACAAGCGGAATTACTCGGTTTGCGACTCAAAGAATGGAATCTTTTAGCGCCCAATACTCCGATATCTAAATTTCGTCATAGACACAGAGAACTTGTTCAATACTTTGAGATGGATGATGACATTTGCTACTGCAAAGATGTAAAAGGTCTAATGGTGCACCTCGGTCATGAGCACATAGTCAACGAATGGCGACTTTTCATCGACTCTTCCAAGACTAGTCTAAAAGCCGTGTTATTGCATAATGGAAATTTATTTTCATCAATTCCAGTCGCCTACTCTGTTCATATGAAAGAAACTTATGATAATATGGCTATACTTTTGGCAAAAATAAAGTACAATGACTACCAATGGCGGATTTGTGGAGACCTAAAGGTCATTGCAATTCTCACGGGCATGCAGACTGGGTATACTAAATTTCGTTGCTTCCTATGTGAATGGGACAGCAGCAACAGACAGGAACATTATGCAAGAAAGGTGTGGCCTATCAGGGATCGTATGCAGCTCGGGCATAAAAATGTAATACACGAGCCATTAGTTAACAAAGACAGCATCATTTTACCACCGTTACATATAAAGTTGGGGCTCATGAAAAATTTCGTAAAAGCGTTAGATAAAACGAGCAAAGCTTTCACTTATCTCCGAGAAAAGTTTCCGCAAATTAGCGATGCAAAGATAAAGGAAGGTATCTTTGTAGGACCTCAGATTAGGAAAGTTATTGCAGACAAACAATTCGAGAACTTGTTACATGGTAGTGAACTTCGCGCATGGATGGCATTCACATCGATCGTCGATAGCTTTCTGGGAAATCACAAATCTGTCGACTATGTGCATATTGTTAAGCAGTGCATAGATGCATACAGAATTATGGGCTGTAACATGTCCCTCAAAATCCATTTGCTCGATTCGCATCTTGACTTTTTCCCTGACAACCTTGGCGAAGTCAGAGATGAACATGGAGAACGATTCCATCAAGATATCGCCGTAATGGAGTCACGTTATCAAAGACGGTGGAGTGTGACCATGCTTGCCGATTATTGTTTGATGCTTCATCGCGATGTACCACATGCCATTCACCGACGAAAGTCGACTGCAAAGAAATTCAAGCCTACATAACTGTTATACTTCTTGTACAAATGATGTTTTAATACTGTATGCGTTGTTAAAAAAACTTCAATTGCGTATTTCTAGAGATCCCGACCTGATAGAGAAAAACGGTTTGCAGATTTAAAAACAGCGCATTAAAATTGACCAGAAAAACATAGAAATGTTAGAGAAAGAAAAAAAATATTTTTTTTTTGTTAGCCAGTGTAATCACACACAGGGATGGTCCCGCCAAACGATAAGCGCAACTACCACCTGTTTAATCTGCCCACCTCAGACGGCTATCTAAGACAAACACTATTAGCTTCTAGAGATGTTGATCGAGCAAGACGATAAGAATCTCCCTCGCTGACCGGTGTTAATGACTGGGTATTGTTATGATAATACCCCAGTTCATCTGGCGGAACGTAAATAAGCCTGAGGAGTGGTAAACAAGATAAAGACAGTCCCATAGCAAATACTTCCGTTGGGGAGTGGAGTGTTAGAGACTTCACCATACTGATCCAGCATAGAGAGTAAATAGTGGTGTATAAAAAATGCCACATAATTATGACAGGGGAGAGAAAAAAAAATCACTAACACGGAATGCAATGCAATCCTGCGGGAGGGGACTTGAGATCACACAACCGCATCGTCACAGTAACCGAGAAACGGTTGCTGTAGTAATTGACCCAGAGGATGCCTATAACAGTGTGAACATTGAAACATTAATGAATTGTGTAATGGCTTGCAGTGTTAACCGTGGCTAACAAGATTGATAGCAGCTGCTTTAACTGAGAGATCAGTGGCAGTTCGCTTGGGAACATACATCAGACCCAATGTGCATTTGCCCGGGACAATCCCAGGGTTCTTCAATATCACCGGTGTTTTTTAATATTTTATACTGCAAACGTAATTACCTTTTATCCAACGACGTTGGGACAAACACTGACATTTGCTCATGACATAGTCATCTACAGAACTGGCTATGACCAACCGGAAATAGTTTGTAGTATACACGAGACATGAAGCTAAGTGCAGTGCTATGAATGAATACAAACGTTCACCGAGTGCCAGAACCCTACAGATTCTGAGGGCTACGAGAAGCAAAGTTCAACAAACTGCTCGACGCTGTGCAAATGACTATTGGCTCCAGCTCAGTGAGAGCATCCAGATCGCAGCGCAAACAGGCAACATTAGACAAATGAATGACGGTATAAAGAAAGCACTTGGCCCCCATAAAAGTAAGACGGCACCGCTAAAAACCATCAGCGGAGAGAAGCTAACCGATAAGGGTAAGCAGATGGAGAGGTGGGTCGAGCACTACTCTGAGCTTTACTCTAGAGACAATACTGTTACGCCTGCAGCCCTTGATGCTGTCAATAGTCTGCCAACTATGGAGGAGCTGGATGCCGAACCAACATTAGAGGAACTCAGCAAGGCCATTGATAGCTTGGCCTCTGGCAAAGCACCAGGCAGTGATGGGATTCCTCCTGTATAATCAAATGCTGTAAGAGCACGCTATTACATCCCCTGCATAGGATGCTGTGCCAGTGCTGGGAAGAGACAACTATTCCTCAAGGCATGCGAGATGCCAAGATTGTAACACTGTATAAAAATAAAGGAGACAGAAGTGATTGCAATAACTACAGAGGCATCTCTCTTATTAGTATTGTTGGTAAGGTTTTTGCCAAAGTCATCTTAAGGGGGAACACCCACCCAGAAATGGGTTATCTTTTTAAAAAATTAACAGAAAAATAACTAACAAACTTGTTGACATAAAATTTGGCCACATGTTACAAGAGATATTATATTTTATGATGAACAAAGTTTACTTTATAAATTTTAATGTTTTGTACGAAAATAATTAATTAACATGAAGTGATGAAAAAAAAAAGAAAGGAAAATCCCCAGTGCACCTGGTAATGAATTTCACTCACATAAAAGGTGCAAAGAATGCCAAACCAACAGATGATGTGCATAACATCCCTACCTATGGCGTGAACCACCCAAAAATGTCTACCTCAATGAGTTTTGTAGATATGGCTCTTGCAATATGACCCTTTTAAATAGCACAAATTTAAAACTTTGTATAGCAATATCTCTGTTTCTATACCATGTAAGAAAAAAGTGGAGGTTCATGCCATAAAGGATAACATGGGCTATAAGTGTGCAAAATTTGAAGGCTATAGCTTTAAAATTGTAGAAAATATCACCGGAACTGTGAATCGCAAGCCCTATTTTCGTTAAAGTTTAGTTTTTAAAATGTTAAAACACTTATCTGGTTCTCTTTGAACATTGATAACTCATAAACTATTACAGATAAACACATAATTCAAAAAGAATATCAAAGTAAAAAGGCTTATAAATATTTAAAACACAATTATTATATGAAAATCAAAAATAACCTTTTTTGTCTTTTTCTGGGTGTATATGCCCCCTTTTAATGCGACTACACAAGTTAGCTGAGCGCATATATCCAGAAGCACAGTGTGGATTCCGACCTGGCAGATCAACAACAGACATGATCTTCTCTCTCAGCCAGCTTCAGGAAAAATCAAGAGAGCAGAAAAGACCATTATATATCGCTTTTATAGACCTCACAAAAGCATTCGACCTGGTTAGTAGGGATGGACTCTTTAAAATCCTCCTGAAAATAGGCTGCCCTTCTCAAATGCTGGAAATGATAAAGTCATTCCATGACGACATGAAGGGAACAGTCCAATATGCTGAAAGCACGTCACAGCCCTTTGATATACGAAGTGGCGTTAAACAAGGCTGTGTCCGGAATCTTCTTTGCCTTACTCTTGAAACATGCATTCAGAGATGCAACTGAAGGAATATGCCTTCACACTAGGTATGATGGCCGTCTGTTTAATCTTTCAAGGCTGAAGGCAAAAACAAAAATCAGAAGGGTCACTATAAGAGACTTGTTGTTCGCTGATAATGCTGCAGTCGTCACTCAAAGCCAACAGGAGCTTCAGAGCTTGATGAATCGCTTCACTAAAGCATGCGAGGACTTTGGCCTCACAATAAGTCTAAAGAAAACGAATGTGCTGAGTCAGGATGTGGGTGCTGCACCAGTTATCACTATCGATAACTATGAATTGGCAGTGGTGCACCACTTCACATACCTAGGGTCTACCATCAATGACAAACTCTCACTGGATACAGCAATCGACAGCCGCATTGGCAAAGCTGCAGCTACCTTTGCCCGCCTCACATCGCGTGTTTGGGGAGACTCTAAACTCACAATGAAGACCAAAGCTGCGGTATATAATGCCTGCGTCACCAGCACACTCCTATATGGCAGCGACACCTGGACGACCTATGCTAAGCAAGAAAGAAGGCTCAATACCTTCCATTTGCGGCGTCTACGCCGCATCCTCGGCATCTCGTGGAAAGATAAAGTGACAAATGTCGAGGTGTTGTCACGTGCTGGCCTTTAAAGTATGTATACGCTGCTTAGACAGCGCAGACTTCGCTGGCTTGGCCATGTTCGCCGCATGGAAGATGGTCGCATCCCAAAAAATATCTTCTACGGACAATTAGCAGATGGCAAGAGAACAGTTGGGCGACCACAGCTGAGGTTCAAAGATGTGTGCAAGAGAGATATGAGGGCACTGGACGTGGATCCTGCAACAATGGAGGATGAAGCTGCCGATCGCACTAAGTGGCGATGGTATTTACGGCGCCACCTCAGATTGGGCGAAGCGACGCTCACACAAGAAGCAGAGGTGAGGAGAAAACGTCGAAAGGAGCAACAGGAAAATAAGCAGCTGAGGGCTGCCACCTCAGGGGCGCATTCCCATAGTCAGTTATGACTTAAGGGGCTATTATTATTATTATTATTATTATAAACGAGACACTACTAGAGATGTTTAAATGGCGCGAGGAAACTTGCTTCAAAGTTAATCCCAACAAGGTCGGTGCAATATGGTGCTCATTAAACAACTCCATAGTGAAAGTAGATTGTCCAGATATTTTTCTCAATGGACCGAAAATGGAAATTCAAGAAAAGCTTAAATGCCTTGGAGTTGCGAACGATCCTGGGCTGTCGTTTAAGTACCATGTTATCTCATTATACAGAAATGCAGGAGAAATAATGGCCGCAGCGCATCTGAACAGAGATTACTATTTCTTTTTTATCATCAGCTATTCATTGCGGTCATTGAGGAGGGTCTGGTAATACTCACACTGTCAGTAACACAATGTGAACGAATAGCTTGCCAACATACGAGATAGGTGCTCTTGAAGAAGCGAAAACACAAATATTTTGGGGCGGCTTCATTACGTGACAATAAGGTACATGCTTGGAGTGCTGTCGATTAGATCCAGATATGCGGTGACCAGGCAAATACGGCTCGCTCTACATGGAAACATAGATGACATTAAGGGAGCAAGAATTAAGAAAGGGATGTAATGGATGACACAGGTAGATACAACGATCAAGCACGTGACCGCAGTTGAAAATATACTCAAATGGAAAGAGTAGAGTAAGTCAGATAAGAACTGGATTAAGTACCAGTAAGTCATCATAAGCCTTGGCAGAAAGCGTAGAACATATGGCAGTGGGAAAGTAGAAATTGATCAGCTGATACATGATCATGCTGGGGATCATGATGTCATTGTATATGCAGCTGTGGTCTCTGCTGAGAAAACAAGTTGGAGATTCTCTGCTAGGGTAAGGGGCAGAAATGTCACCGATCACTGCAGGGCTTGCAAGATAACAATTTCTGGCCTGAGAATGGAGTAGAGGCAGCTACTGTAGCCTAAAGGTGGCTAACTGACACCTCATTAACAACGGCAATCATTGTGTCAGATTCTCATTCCAAACTTTGAAAGGTTCAAAATGGTTGGCTACAGCATGAATGGAAAACATTCATAACAGTTTCGAATCTGCAGGAGCTGGTGTGATCATACTGAACTAGTCATGCAGGGGTACGAGGTAACGAGAGAACACCCACAGTGGGGACACTGAATATGGATAAGGAAGAGATACTGAGAATAAATAATAATCGCCTGTTAGAGAATGACATTAAGGTTAAGACTATTGGAATTGGCATCAAACAAAAGGCATGCAGCAATTTACGTGTGAGAGGATGCATCCGTCGTGTATATAACCAGCGAACTACAGGAACAGTTAGCATTCACCCTCATCGGCATATACTGAGGGAAACTGTGACCGCGTTATTCACTGATTATGTGTCCGTGGGTAAGTCGTTAATGATCGGGTCACTTCTGTGTAGACACTGTGTGACAGTTTGCAGGTACAGTATTGCTTCTTGCTATCCGACAATTTGGTTTACTAGCCAACTTCTAGAGATGTTTATTCTTGTAGATGTATACCAGGTTCGTTCGTCTCTCGATAGTTGTTATTTTGTGCTATAGTGGTGTACAAATTAATAGAACTGTAAACTTTGAACTCAACTTGACAAAATCTGCATAATTGAGCCTGATTCAAATTAAATAGCTGATTTACATGAAACATAATGAACAAAATGCAGCTGGTACCAGATCAATTTCTTTAATTTTGAAGGTGGCTTCTATATGTATCAGTATTTTTTGCGTCTCTCTCTTTAAGCGTGTTAGATACAAAAATCCCGTGTGGCTTCATGACTTAGGTTACCTTGACCTTCTTTCCCATAACGTTCAGTAAAAGTGGTTGAGCCTCTGTTTTCTTAATTGGATTTAATATTTCTCCAGCTTCTAACCTTTCAACTGTTTTATAGCAGTTCTTCGGTTTCTTCCCTTACAAAATAAATTCTAGCTGTGGACTGAAAAAAATGGAGATGTACTTTCTTCAGTTACTATCTTACTCAGTCTTTGCTCCTAGTTCAGAATATAGCTACTGCCGTTATTCTGTTCTGTGAATGGTAGCATTAAACTTTATCACAACCTAACTTCATTTTGAAGAACTTCAAGAATCAAAACTTAGAAATGCCTTGGTTGTTCTGCGTAGATAAGACCGCTCAAATATGGTTTCTCAACACACATGTACAGACACAACCTTCGCCGAGGCCTTCTATCCTGAACAATACTTAGGATTTTTTAATTTTAGTTAGCTCGAAGGTGGTGTGGGTTCTTGCAACCGTCTATGGTTTCGATTGGTGCTACTAACATGTATAAACTTATTTCACTGGGCACAAATAAAGCTGGGGTAGTATGGAAAGTGCCTGTAATACCGACAGCAGCTCCTCTTTCCGGTACATAACCATACGATGATGCTCGTAAAGATCTTCGAAGTCCACGTCTTCATCCCCATCGCCGTCTGAAGCGTCGACGCCGACCAAACCGTCTTCTCCTTCTCCTAAATGTACGGAATCGCTTACGCATGCCATACCGCATAAAACCGCACTAACAGAAAGCCACACTAACAATTGCAAGATCCCGTTGAACACTAATCACGCACCTCACTCAACTAATATTATACTAAACCTAAGCCAACCGGATTACTTCCCTTGTGCCAGTCTAAATATAGCAATCAATCTGATCACTTATATTGAGAGCCTTGCTGTCACAAAACTGAGCGCCTATGGGCTTGCCAGGATTGCAATGCTGTCGATTCTGTTCAACCATAACAATAACTATGCAAATGTTTACATGCGACGTAAGCCATTACTTATATATTCACTGTGCTAGTGTTTCTCATTTAGTGCATGCTAACTACTCTTACTTCAGAAGTCCTCGTCTTTCAACATTTTAATATTGATTATCAATTGTTCTTTTTTCAGAAAATAGGACAGATGTAACGAGTAAGTATAAAGAAAAAAGTCATAACGCTATAAAATCGACATCCAAATTACTTAACTGCTCATTCCTCACTCGCTTTAACCGTAAATGCTGGACGCACACACTAAGAATCTGTTAATATCCTTTTGCCGTAAATATTTAAAGTATTTACGAAAACAAGTGTATATGTGAAAACAAATGAGAACCATGGAGAGACAGACAGAGCCAATCTGTGTTCGACATATACAAATGAATTGACACCACAAAAGTTGTCATCTTCATATCTCAAGATGGTTTACGTTCGCATTTTTTCATCTGTGGGGTTGTTTACATGTGAGTGTGTGGGTATGTGTAACAGTAATTCTACATATTCAGTGCATTAGTGTTTGTCAGTTAGTGTAAGCTAAACGTTTACTCATAGGAAGTGATTGTTTTTCTGATCAACTTAACAACGATCACGGTTTTGTTTTTTTCAGTAACAAAAACAGGGGCAGACGGTAAGTTGATTAAAAATATTATGTATCATTAACCAGTAGTGCATACATGAACGTTTCTTATCGGATAACTGTAACTGTCTTTTTCTATTGTTGAGGTGATCACTGGCCCAAGACAGTATACATGTTGTTAGGTGTGTAGTGCGAGCGTATGATGAACTGAGTGTGGGTGCGAATGAAGGCGCGAATGTGTTTAGGCTCGTATATATGTAGACCCTGCAACCCATACACTCACATGCAGTAGTCAAGGATGCTTGGACACTGCAGGCACGTTTCAAAACATTTATTGACGAGAACACACATGGTATCAACAGGAACAGTCAGTGTAACAAGGTCATGCTGACCGGAAATCGATAGGTATACATTAGGCATTCAACAAGCTGGTAAACATTTGAATATTCGTGCATGGTCAATACAATGTTCTTCAATAATGACAGTTCGTGGCGTCGCCCTGGTATCACTGACTAAACGCGTCAGATACCTTAATCACTTTGACACATAGGTGCAACTTGGCATTCCCCGCCAATTGCACTGTATTAGGCTGTAGTACATTAGCCGAAAACACAGTCCTCGTTCTGACGTCAGCTGTGTACTTCTGATAAGCAGGTTACCATCAACCCTGCAGTAATGCTTATTGTAGACATAAATACCGCCAATCTGCGGTTCCCACAATATATCTTCGTCACTGGATTTCTGGACAATATAAAGACTAATAGTCTTGGATGGCTACCTCGAGCACAAAATATAAGTTCTGAAATGGAGGATCGGTGAGCTGCAGTTCACAGACTAGGCAATCTTCTAACATGTTCTGCCACCGAAAGCATAGTAATGGAAAAAGTCGGTATTACCTGTAACCGAATCCACAGAACATAATAAGGAACTCTGCTGTCATTCCAACGCACAGAGATTCACTGGGGAAAACTGCCATCGCGGTCACTTCGAAGATTCTCCCCGAAAAACACAATGGACCCTTGGTCCCTTCAGAAAACCCAGGACACTTCACGGCTTGCCGCAAGTCTAACTCAACTCCCGCTTAAAAAACCCTGCCTATGGGCATACGCTAGAACTGTCTACCTTTGACCCTAAAGGTCAAACACAATGAATGAATAAACAAGGGAAGACAACCCCTAATCAACCTGACATCGCAGGTAAAGACACAATTATTCTTATGATAAAAACATAAGCAAATAACTTGACAGATGACTCCGTCAAAAACGACAGCAACATATTACTATACCCCCCTGTAAAAAAAATGAAATTTTTTTTTTTAATATGTCCATGAGCAAGATTGCACAAGTATCACTTATGTGCTCATGAAAAAATGAACCTAATATCAGGTACAATAGACGCACAAACAAAGCGTCTGAAGAGGATACAAATCATCTCCCAACATAGGAGAAAATATTTCCTTTAAGCCAAACAAACTAAGGGGGTACCATTAAAGAAACCTAAGTTGCTGGTAATACCAATCATATATCAAACATTACCATAGCCAACAATTCACGGTCTAAAACCGAGTAATTCCTTTCTGCCGCATTTAGCTTCCTAGAAATATACATTACAGGATGCAGAGTTTCTGAATATTCCTGCATTAGTGCCGCTCCAATCCCAGTGGAAGAGGCATCACTACGAAGAACAAAAGTCTTATCAATCGCTGGTAGTCTTAAGATAGGATGAGATGAGAACAAATTCTTAACCTGATACAATGAAGATTGGCATTCCTGGGACCAACGCACCATATTAGGAGAACCTTTTTTTCAATAACGATGAAAGTGGTGCCATAATGGAGGACAGATTCTCAATGAATCTTCCATAGAATTGTATCAATCCCAAGAGACTACGGACTTGCTTTTTCGTCTTCGGAACTGAGATATTTAATATCTTCGAAATGTTTTGGTCCTCTGTCTTCAACAGACCATGACCAACTCGATGACCTAGGAAGGAAATTTCACTAAACCCAACAAAAGCTTTAGAGGGTTTTGCAGTCAAACTATGCTCACGTAGAGTAGATAGCAATTCCTTTAGACCCAAATAGTGTTCTTCCCAAGTATCGCTGAAAAGACAGATGTCGTCTAAATATGCGATGACATCTGCACGATCTGATAGAATTCGTCGCATCATGCGCACGAAAGTCGCTGGGGCGTTCATAAGCCCGAAAGGCATAAAATTCCATTGAAACAGACCCCTAGGTGTCGAAAAAGCAGTGAGAGGTTTGGCGTGTTCCGTCAGTGGGACTTGCCAATAACCTTTCGACAAGTCTAGTTCAGTAAAGAATTTAGCTTTAGAAAGTCTAATAAGTAGATCATCTAATAATGGCATAGGTTCAGCATCGAACTTCGTAACTTGATTTAATTTGCGATAGTCAACGCAAAGACGTATGTTATTGTCTTTCTTTCGAACAATAACTATCGACGAAGAATAAGCTGAAGTGGATGGTTCAATTATTTGCAGTTGAATCATTTCATCCAATTCTTTCTCGACTTGTGCTTGAAAGTGAATAGGTATTGGGTATGGTCTTACTCTGATCGGATTACGATCAGTAAGTATGATGTCATGTTCTATGACATCTGTGTGTCCAGGAATGTCTGTAAGGACATCCTGATATGATTGTAGCGTAGAGGATACTTGACGTTGCTCCTCAAAAGACAAGTTCGAAGAGATTGTAACGTCCCTCCACGATTCCGTTGAATTCAGTGGAATCGCAGGAAGAGGTAAGTTAACGTCAGAAAAAATAGTTTCCTCATCCTGTATAACGGACAGGGATGAGATGTGACCATGTTGGACTGGAGAGTCGTCCATCGCCTGGAAAATAGGCTGCAAATAGTCTGGACGTTCAATAAACTCTGTTAGCATATTTATATGGAAGGTTTTATGCCTTCCATCCACATCGACAATATAGTCGACATCGGAAATTTTGGAGACTATAGTGTATTGACCTTTCCATGAAATGAGAAGTCTATTCTCTCTTGAGGGAAGTAAGACATATGCTTTGTCTCCATGACAAAGTTGACGTAGGCGTCTTTTCTTGTTAGCAAATCGCCTAGCTTTTTCTTTCGCAAATTCGGAAGATGAAGTTGCTAACCTGCACGATTCGATAATCTTTTCTCTAAGAGCAATGACATATTCATATGACGATTGTGTATCATCGTCAATATTATCAGAAGTTATCAAATCGTGTAACAAGGACATCGGACCGCGCGGTTGCGCTACAAAGACAAGTTCGAAAGGAGAAAACCCTGTTTGCCCGTTGGGAACCTCTCTATAGGCAAAGAGGACTGCAGGTAAAACCCTGTCCCAATCTTCAGGATGATCCTCCGTTATCTTGCCAAGTAAGTTCTTTAGTGTCCTGTTAAGACGTTCTACCAATCCATTGGACACTGGATGATAAATACTACTGAGAGACCTTTTAATGTCTAGCGTAGCCATTACCTGAGACATAACGTCCGAAATTAACTGAGTGCCGTGGTCCGACAGTATTTCTCCGGGGAATCCCAGACGAGAAACTATGAGCCAAAGAGCATCAGCGATATCGACAGTTTATATGCTCTTCAGAGGAATAGCCTCTGGCCAACGCGTGCACATGTCCACGCAAGTGAGGATAAATTGGTGTCCTCTGGCTGACTTAATCTTGAACGGACCAATGATGTCTATAGCCATTTTCTGAAACGGCCGAATCGGAATATCTGCAGCCTGAATAGGAGCAGCATGTCTCGGACCTCTAGACTTGACCTCTTGACAAATTTTGCAAGATCCGCAATAAATTCGGATGTCTTTATTCACGAATGGCCAAAAGAAGGACGCAAGGACTCTAGTTTTAGTTCTGGAAAACCCCATGTGTCCAGCACACTGAGAATCGTGTGCATGCTGAAGAATTAAGGCTCTCATACACTTAGGCACAAGAATTTGCGAGTGCATAGACTTGTCGGAGTGTTGTACCATCCGTACCAATATACCATTCTTCATAGTAATATACGATTTGTGATTAGTATTTTGATTGGGATCCCCTTTCTTTGCAAGAAGGAAGAATTTCTTCAAAGAAGGATCCTCTTCTTGACGTTTAACAAACGAGTCATGGGAAATCACCAAGTGCTCGTCTTGGCTATCAACTTCATTACTATTATCCGATGAATTTGGGGGATTAAGAGCTTGAGCTCTTGTCACCACTGCATTGACCGTTTGAAAGTTTTTTTCCTCCCAACTAGAAATTTGTTGCGGGGTGCATTCCTTAACCCCATGAATACGACCGATTATAAGATCCGCAATAGGATTAGGAAGAAGACATGCATGGACATCTCCTGTGAAGAAGGGAGTGTCAATCCTAATAATAGCAGTAGGATAACTTTCCATAGCACCACCAAATGTAACACATTTGATTGTTTTTCCAGTGGCACAGCAAGGATCTATCAGAGACTCCCTAACCCCGACGGTAGTACATCCCGAATCGAAAAGTACTGAGACTAGCCTATCATTTATTAGACCTTTATCTAAGATGAGAGATCCTCTCCCATCATGCGCAACTGTAGCAGGTAGAGCAGGAAGAGGGTGACCACAACTTAGAGTAGATACAGTTGATGAGTCAAACAATGTTAAGCATTGGGGGCATTCTGTTGCTCTCCCAAAATCGAAAGCACAACCAGTGATAGCCCTAGAGTTACCACTATCATTTACTGTATTACAGGCTCCATCAAACTCTTGTTGTGCAGAGTTTGCCTGTTGGAAAGGTCTTTTTTTGTTAAATCTAGGTCTGCCTCGATTATCATTTCCCCTGTAATTATTTCGACTATCATTTCCCCTGTAATTGTTATCATATTGCCTATTGTAATCATCATTCCGGTTTGAATCCCGGTTTCTAAATTCACCATCGTCATAATCTTGACGTCGAGAATGATTACCTCGAAAGTTCGAATAGTTATTATTTGGATAGCCTTTGTGAAAGTGTCTCAAATTATTACCACTAAAATTACGAGAACTACCATCTTGTCTCCAATTCATAGACGAAGAACCATCATGTGTTGGATTACTCCGCTTCTGAGTGTAGTTCTGATTACTTCCCCTATTCCAGTTTTGTTGAGCACCCTGAAATTTGTTTTTGAAATTAGGGCCATATGGTGTTGCCGAAGCAGCTGGCAACCCTTCTTTCACTTTAGAATTGCTAACTGTAGCATGGGGATGCGCGGTGGCATACTGACAACAGTATTCCTCCATATCTTTTAAGTTTTTAGGCTTACGCTCATGAAGGAATGCAAGAAAAGAATCATTAGCAGATGACAAAACCTTATCTCGCAATAATAAGTCCATTAGACCTTCATATGTTTTCTCAGTCTGAGACAACTCAACCCATCGTGTAAATGTACGACGTATTTTTATAACAAAATCAGAGAAATCTACTCCATTTTCTGGCAACATTGTCCTAAAACGAAGACGATAGTCTTCTTCTTTTAGTTGGTATTTTTTTAGCAATGCTGCTCTGACAACATCATAATTAGTCCTCAACATATTTTTTTCCTTTTTTATGTTATGCGTATCGCATAAAAATTGGAATCTATCTAGATAATCTGCTACGTCATCCTTTAAAGGATTGAAATGAGGCAATTTAATCCTATTAACAAACTCCTTTGTCGTACTCGAAGTTGTTTGCTGAGCACCCGTACTCGCCAATTTCAATTTCTCTAACTCCAAAGTTGCGAGTCTTTCATCAAGTTCCATCTTCTGTTTTCTTTCCTCATGTTCCATTTTTCTAATTTCAGCCTCAGCAGCAGCTTGAAGTTTTTTCTCCTCCGCAGCAGCTTGAGCTTTCCTCTCCTCTGCAGCAGCTTGAGCTTGAAGTTTTTTGTCTTCCATTTCCATCTGGAATTTTCTTTCTTCAGCTTGAGCGTTTCTCTCCTCAGCAGCAGCTTGAGCTTTTCTCTCCTCAGCAGCAGCTTCTCTTTGATACCTTTTCTCTTCAAGTTCTAATCTTCTATTCTCAGCATCTAGCTTCTTTAGTTCAGCTTCTGCTCTCCTTTGTTCAGCTTCTGCTTTCAATTTAAGTTCCTCTTTTTGTTTCTTTTCTTCTGACTTTAATGCAATGGCGAATTGAGCAGATGAATATTCTTCCAATTCTTTACCAGACTTACCAAGGGTTAACCCTTGCTGGATGAAGAAATCCAATGTAGACATTCTGTCTAATGAGATCAGAAACCTGAAAAAATTAACTAAATTACCTTTATATCCCAATCACTGTGGGCACAAGTCTTTTTTTTTCTTTAAAAGAACTTGCATATATATTTTACCTTGTCTCAATCTTTGTGGACAACAAGTCTTTTGGCAAAGAACTTGTATAAATATCTCATATAATAATATTTTATTAACAATCTCTATATGAAGAGTATACCTTATCAATAATAATAATACATGACCAAGTGTATGTATGTAGACTGTGTATGACAATAATGTAGAACAATCATAAATACAAAGACAAAGATACAGAACAATGACCGAAAACGTTCGCAGAAGTCAAATAAGCAATACAGCAAAAAGTAAAGAAAATGTTACACAAATGTGTAATGATGACCGCGAAAAATAAACAAGACAAATGGCAACACTGTTATAAACGAAAAGGTGTAAAGAAATAAACGGAAGGAATGAGAGAAGAACAGATACAAACAAAACTAATCGAAAATCAAAGAACGGAAAAATAACGAAAACAACACTAACTCATGTCGTCACAGCTAAAAAAAAATAGCAACAAAAGTCGCTAGCAAATTTCAATTAAGAAAATTGCAATCCCTACAGAAGGCTTACAGTAACCCTCGATTAAGTGGCATATTTACTGTAAGACCCACCAACCGAAAACCCGCAGAAAAACACAAGAAAAATACACAAAAACAGTAGAAGTAACATAAACATATATATAGCAATCAGTATTTCAATGTGTTGCAGAACAAGTTCAGTCACAGCTGAAACTAAAGTAAATTTCTTGCTCCTTGCGAACACAGAAACAAAATGTCAAGCGCGCACTGAATGTCAAATCCACTGTAGCATAAAGTGGTATTCACGAACAAAAGTTACTATGACCTTCTCGACTTAGGACTTGCACATTGAATGTTTACAATTTCCACGTACTGTTTACAAACACTTGACCTCGAACAATGTAACTTGAATGCTCGGACATAGAAAAGTCTGTTGTTGACTGCAACGTGTAACAACCAGCAGTACTGTTCACAATAGGGACTCGCCTTCTATGCAGCTATGGTCCACGTAGTAAACGCCTCGATGCCAACTTCAGTATTTGTCCTGTTGTTGTTCAAGCAGCATTATAACATAAATGCTAGCACTGTTTATCTGGGTCAACAGTTGATGACCTATTTCTGTCCTGTTGTAGCCAAAACTTGCAAGTGTAGAATTAGCGATGGGTGTTACAGCTGTCCAGTGTGTAGCTTAGACCCACAGATCAGAAATGTAATGTGTACTTGTCCTTCTTGTAAATTTCTGGACAACAGCAACTGTAAATAGCCTGGTGTGGTGTCTGTTTAAGGCTGGAATGCTGTATAGGATGATTTATATAGCCCCATCAGCTGGTCAACCAGAAATGTAAATTTCTGGATCCATTAATGTCACCAATAATGTTTATTGCTCGCTCTGTTCTTTTTAAACCCACAGATCTGGTCCACCAGAAATGTATCAGAAGAGCCCACGTAACTGGTCCACCAGAAATGTAACTGTCTTTTTCTCTTGTTGAGGTGATCACTGGCCCAAGACAGTATACATGTTGTTAGGTGTGTAGTGCGAGCGTATGATGAACTGAGTGTGGGTGCGAATGAAGGCGCGAATGTGTTTAGGCTCGTATATATGTAGACCCTGCAACCCATACACTCACATGCAGTAATCAAGGATGCGTGGACACTGCAGGCACGTTTCAAAACATTTATTGACGAGAACACACATGGTATCAACAGGAACAGTCAGTGTAACAAGGTCATGCTGACCGGAAATCGATAGGTATACATTAGGCATTCAACAAGCTGGTAAACATTTGAATATTCGTGCATGGTCAATACAATGTTCTTCAATAATGACAGTTCGTGGCGTCGCCCTGGTATCACTGACTAAACGCGTCAGATACCTTAATCACTTTGACACATAGGTGCAACTTGGCATTCCCCGCCAATTGCACTGTATTAGGCTGTAGTACATTAGCCGAAAACACAGTCCTCGTTCTGACGTCAGCTGTGTACTTCTGATAAGCAGGTTACCATCAACCCTGCAGTAATGCTTATTGTAGACATAAATACCGCCAATCTGCGGTTCCCACAATATATCTTCGTCACTGGATTTCTGGACAATATAAAGACTAATAGTCTTGGATGGCTACCTCGAGCACAAAATATAAGTTCTGAAATGGAGGATCGGTGAGCTGCAGTTCACAGACTAGGCAATCTTCTAACATGTTCTGCCACCGAAAGCATAGTAATGGAAAAAGTCGGTATTACCTGTAACCGAATCCACAGAACATAATAAGGAACTCTGCTGTCATTCCAACGCACAGAGATTCACTGGGGAAAACTGCCGTCGCAGTCACTTCGAAGATTCTCCCCGAAAAACACAATGGACCCTTGGTCCCTTCAGAAAACCCAGGACACTTCACGGCTTGCCGCAAGTCTAACTCAGCTCCCGCTTAAAAAACCCTGCCTATGGGCACACGACAGAACTGTCTACCTTTGACCCTAAAGGTCAAATACAATGAATGAATAAACAAGGGAAGACAACCCCTAATCAACCTGACATCGCAGGTAAAGACACAATTATTCTTATGATAAAAACATAAGCAAATAACTTGACAGATGAGTCCGTCAAAAATGACAGCAACAATAACAAACAGTAATACTTAGACAGAAACAAATAAAGATAATAGTGAGTGTGAGAGAGAAAGAGAGAGAAATTAGAACGAGAGAGAGGAGTAGAGAGTGATAGAGTTAAACGGATGTGAGAGCAGAACGAAATTTGCGAGAAAAGAAATTTAAAACTAAAGATTTCATTCTCATATAATTGCAAAATATTTATCATTTAAGGGAGAATGTACACCCCTGTTCATATAAGACAAATAGCCTCAGACGGTAGACAAAGTGAGATAACCCATGAATACATAAGTAAAGACCCAGTAAACAAAATGTGAAAACCATAATATAAATATGCAAGAAAGGCGTTTGACAGGGTCCCCTGGAGTAAACTTTGGGACTGTTTGGCAAGAAAGAACATTTCACAACCCCTGATTCATGCTATACAGAGCTTCTACACGTCTTGCAGAAATTATGTGAACCATAAGTCAGAAGAGTTCAGGACCACCACTGGTGTAAAACAAGGTGATATCCTGTCACCTTATCTTTTCATACTCCTCATGGACGATGTCATCAAGTCATGTAAGGAGAGAACAAGAACGTATTCAGTGGGGTACTGTAAGATGAGACAGGTCTATATTTCAGAGCAGGCATTTGCTGATGAGGTTGTCCTGATTGCTAAATCAGAAGCACATCTGCAATCCAACCTGCAAGTCTGGAAGGAAGAGCTGGAGAAGAGACGGATGGTCATAAGCAGCTCTAAAACAAAATCCATGGTGATTTCACGAGAAGAAAGAGTGCATCAGATTAAGCTGGGAGAACAGGTCCTGGAGCAGATCGAACACTTTAAATACCTCGGAGATATTATAGACCTAAAGGGAGGCATTAGAGAAGAGTTGGCCACTCGAAAAGCAGCAGCTGGAAGACTTTTTCAGGCCATAAATCGAGGATTCCTCAGCAAGAGAGAGGTTGATAAGAAAACGAAGATGGCCGTATACCGCTCTACCTATGTCCCAGTCTTGACATATGAATGCGAGTCATGGGCAATGACCACAACCCATAAAAGCCAGATCCAAACCTCATAAATGAGATATTTGAGGAAGGTGGTTGAAGTAACATGAGGAGACATGATCCGCAACCAGACGTTACGTCATGGCCTAAAATCCCACCCCCTGGTTTATGTAAGATTTAATTGCCGCTTTAATGTGAAGTATTCTTAATGCCAGTAATTTAACTAAATTATTAGAGCACTCGTTTTAGTATGTCTGGATTTCGTGAAACAAGCGTTATATAAGTACATTGCCAAGTATCATGCATAGTGCTGCAGGATATCATGTCTCTCCAGTACTTCCAGACTCCAGTACTATTTATCAATACTAATATTGACTTCTTTCCATGCCACGATGTCAAACTGTCTAGTATTTGCTTTCTTTGTCTTCCCCTATCTATTTTTTTCCGTCAATCTTACCTGATGTTTTGGGGCCGCGGTAGTGCAGTGGTTAGTGCACTAGCTTCCTAGCTCCGTGGTCCATGGTTCGATCCTCAGTTAAGGTGGGATTTGTTACACTGCAAACGGCGCCGGGATCGACCCAACCTCATGAAGTGAGTACCTTACTTACTTAGTCGTTCCCCTTCTACCGTGAGGTGTAGAGGTTTGGAAGAGAGAGCGCCAGACCATTCTATCAGCTGTCTTCTTCCTGGCCTGGTTCCATTCTAGTCCTCGGTCCTTCAAAGATTGTCTAATGTTGTCCTCCCAGCGGGAAGTGAGTACCAACTATGGGAATGTTAAGGCGGACGGCGTAATACTGACCACATCACCCCTACTGTGCCAATGGTCAAGAAAATATGGGCCTAACACCATATTCCCAATATACATCAATGGGCGTGAAACGGGATCCTTCCCCTCCCCTTACCTGTTGTTACAAAATTATCAGCTTTATTATTCTCATAACATGCCCCTAAAAAGTGGATTGCTTCTTTCTAGCTTGTGCTTCCTTTGCGCATTGTCCTCTTTCAGGACATCCTCATTACACTTTTTGGCTGTCCATTGTACTTTTAAATTCTTCAGTAAAACCCCATCTCTGTGGTCTCTATGCCTTCCTTATTTATTTACTAATTGTCCATGACTCACTCCCATATGTCAGGACTGGTTCTATATAACACTGAAGAACTCTCGTTTTTACTTCCCATGACAATTAATTGTTGTATAAAATACTCTTCATTTTATAGAATGTTGCTTTTGCTCGTGCTTTTCTGCTCTTCACTTCTGAGATGCATCTTCCATCTGTTGTTATAAATGTGCCCAGATATTTAAATTTATTGACTTGTTTTAAAACTGTTCCATTTACTTTGATAGTGCTTTCTTGGGAAGCGTTTTTGTTTGAGACGACAATTACTTCGGTCTCTTTTGCTATTAAAGCTGAGGCATTTGTTCTTACTTTCTATCACTATTATATCAACCATTTCCTGCAGCTACTTTTCACTTTATTGCTATTAAGATTGAATCGTCAGCGCATCTCAAGTTGTTTATATTGTCTCCACCACCAGATATTTCTGATACTCAACGGTCTTTTATGTTTGGACATGCGACCTAATATAACCGACTAGGCTGAACAGGGCGCGCCTCGCCAACACGAGGCAAAACTTTTTAAAATTCCTGACACGTCCTCTGTTGATCTCATTATAATTATAAATAACACATACTGTTAATAGAGGAACAACAGAAGTGATTGCGTCATTAAAGGGCTGAGTTGCCCACTGTATACTTCCGGTGTTATCTTGTCTGTTTCGTACTGATAAATAGTCAGCAAAGCATCCTTTTTTGGGGATGCCTAGCTGGCCGTGGGGTCAGTGTGATTCGCTTGATAGCTAGGCGGAGTTGTCGTACGGAAGGTACGGGGTTCGAACCCTGGGTAAGCCACTCACGTCTGTTGTTTTTTTCTGTTGTCCAAGTGTTCTACTTCTTTATTTCTTACGAGTGCCTGAAAACATACCTTTATGTTTGTCTAATATTAATTTACTGTTTACAGGCCTCGGGTTTCCCTTCCTTATGTGTTATTTATGTTTATACAATACCAGGGGAGCCGCGCTTGTGTAATGGCTTCGGCGTTGTACTGGCGACCAGGTGTTCATGGTTCAAACCCGGGCGTCGGCGTTTGAAGAAATGTTTACGGCCGGAAATTTGACTGAATAGCCTGAACGGCTCCTGTGATAAACCCTCTGTGGATGGAAAGGAGCGAAGCTCCTGACCGGGTTGGAAGGAAAGTCCTCAGGTTCCCCAGCCTCGCAATGACATGTCATTGGGCCAAAGGGCTGAAAGCCCAAGTGCCGCTGGTTACGGAAAAAAAAAAAAAATACAATACCAGAAACCTACCCTCTGTTCTATACTACTGTCCTTAAGTCTTCTACTATTTACTGGACCCAGTATCAAGGTCTTTGTCTTGTTTGGACTGACACATACTGTTAATAGAGGAACAACAGAAGTGATTGCGTCATTAAAGGGCTGAGTTGCCCACTGTATACTTCCGGTGTTATCTTGTGTGTTTCGTACTGATAAATAGTCAGCAAAGCATCCTTTTTTGGGGATGCCTAGCTGGCCGTGGGGTCAGTGTGATTCGCTTGATAGCTAGGCGGAGTTGTCGTCCGGAAGGTACGGGGTTCGAACCCTGGGTAAGCCACTCACGTCTGTTGTTTTTCTGTTGTCCAAGTGTTCTACTTCTTTATTTCTTACGAGTGCCTGAAAACATACCTTTATGTTTGTCTAATATTAATTTACTGATCTCATTATACTTTCACTGTATAGACTTAACAGAACCGGTGATAGCACACATCACTGCCTGACATCCTCTTTTTTCTTGCTGAAACGTTCCTATTTGGGTGCTAATTCTTACTGCTGCTGTTTGTTGCCAGTACATGTTTTTCATTATCCTGAAGTCTTTACCATCAATGTTGATGCTTTCTATCATTTTGATAATTTCTTCATGTTTAACTTTGTAAAAGGCCTAAGTAAGGATCTGTCTTTACGTCTAATGCTCTTTCTACAAATCCACACGGTTCTTCTCTGATTTCTGGTTTAATTTTAGTTCTCAGTCTTCGCGTGATAATTCGTTATAGTATCATGTCACACGGTATGAATGGTGCGATGTTCTTCACATTCCATGGCTCTAGGTTTCTTAGTCAAAGTTATGAATATGGATTTTAGCAGATCATCAGGGATTTGACCACTGTTGTAGATGTCATTTAAGAGTTTTGTTAACACCTACTCCAAATTCTCCCAACACTTCCATTTCCTCTACTGTTAAATTATTTGGTTCAGGCGTTTTGCCTTTCTTCATGTGGCACATGTCATCCTCTACCTCTGTCACAAGAGGTCCTTCACGGCTGTCCTGGTCGTTCAGACTTGTTCTTTCATTATCATACAGCTCCTTGATTTATTCTGTCCACCTCTCTATCATGTTTTCATGACCTATTAACAATGCTTCATCGTTTGATTTCAAATAGCCAGTGGCTGTTTGTGTCCTTTTGCCTGTTAACTCAATTATTTGCTTGTTCTTAGATATTGTGTCTTTTCTTTTCTGCACTTCAAGCTCTCTCCACTTCTGCTGCAGCCATGCTTCTTTTGTTGTTTTATATTTGTTTACTATTTCATTATTCAGTCTGTCATATTCTTCGTTGTCTTGCTTCATTTTTCCTCTAGCATCCATCAGCATTATTTCTTTTGTCATGCACTTCTTCCTTGCAGTCCTCTTTACTGATGTATTGATTCGTTTAGCATTTCCCACTGTACATCTATACTTTGTATTTCGTCTATTGCATTGTACCTATTATGTACGATAATGTTGTACCTTTCACTAATTTCTTTATCGGATTTAAGTAAGGCTAAGTTTAACTTGATGTTGTGTGAAGCTCGCTTTACTTTCTTCAATTTTATTCTTAGTTTTCCTATTGCTGGTACATGATCGCTGTTGCAGTCTCCTCCTGGCCTAGTTTTCACAGATTTCAAACTGTTTCTAAATCTCCTGCATATTAGTACGTAGTCAATCTGATTACGAACACAGTTCCTCGGGCATTTCCGAGTCCAAAGGCGTTAGAATGCTGCTTAAACCAGGTGTTTCCTACTATAATATCATGCGATCTTGCCCACTATATCATCATGTTACCTCTCTCATTTCTTTCTCGCAGGCAATAACCACGAGTCACATAATAAACTTTTTTTCATTTATAACCTTTGCATTGCACTGTACGAAGGATGGCCACCGACCGAGCAAAGTGGAATCAATTTGTTGTTGCCCTACAAGACGCCACTAGGCGTGATGGCCACTGACTGCTTTGATGGTCGGCGGCTAAGTATCAAAGAAGAAGAAGATTACCATATCAAGTTTACTGTGCAATTTGTCTATTTCTTCTTCTATCCTATCTGCTGTTGCTGCATATATTTGTATAAAATTGATACCAATTAGTCTGCCACTCAGTTTAACTAAGAAGACTCGATCTGATATTGGCCAAAATCCTTGTACAGTTCTTGCTCTTTATGTATCTAATATTAAGCCTACTCGTCTTTCGTGTTTATTTCCTCCGAAATAAATAATTTTGTAGCTGTCAGAATATAATTCCCCTGTTCCGGTATATCGCATTTTACATAGCTCTAATACATTTACATTTATTCTTTCCCTTTCCATTTTGATGTTATCTAATTCTTCATTCTACATTAGTGTCCTGACATTCCAATTAATTATATCTATGCTAACTGTAGCTTCAACAAGCTAAAGATAGGAACTACTGATCAGTGTAACTGCGGCACTGATAAAATCACTGCTGAACATCTGCTTCAAAGTTGCCCCTTATATGTGGTACAGAGAAAGTGCATATGGCCGACGCCAGCTCCTTTTGTAGAAAAGCTTTCATCATCATCATCATCAGCTGCCATCTCCACAACGAAGGTTGACTGTAATGGATCTCCAACTTCTTCTGTCTCTTGTCTTGGTGGTGCACTCTGATAGACTCTTTCCTGTCCATCTCTTGATATTATCTTCCCACTTATAGCGCTGTCTTCCCCTTGCATGTTTGCCGTCACCTCTCCCTTCTATTATGTTTTTCTGCAAGGTGTTATGCCTTTTTATGTGGCCAAAGCTTTGCGCTCGCTTAAGGTTGGTCGTTGCTAGATCCCATCCTAGTTGTAACCTTTCCTTGAGCTCTGATACATATTTGCTTGCTGAGACGACTGTCTCGTCAGCCTTCTGGTCTGTCAGGGACCTCAAGTAATATTACACCATTATTGTTCTTGATACAGCTTCCTCCTTTGGCAAACCGCGACCTATTTGATAATTTCTTTATTTCTTCATGCATATCTCTTGTCATGTGCTTTGCTTCCAAGTCTTCTATTTCTTTGCATTTTGTTTCTATCCACAGTTCTTTTGCTTGTCTGTACATAGTACGTATGTCATTGTCTATTGTTTTATATTCTGGAATGTTTTTTGCTTTCTTTCTGCTATTTTACTCAAGATGTCATCGGTCATCCAAATTTGATTTTTCTTAGGCTCCTTCTTTAGATAAATTTGCAATTGCAGATTGTATGGTGTAATATTACTCGGTGAGAAAGACATATCAAACAGATGGGCAGAATGCGTAAAAGAACTATTCGAGGACAACAATGGTAAAAAACCATCACCAGATTCTAATGAAGTCCCAAACATTCTCAGATCAGAAGTAGAGAATGCCATACATATGATACAACAAGGAAAATCAGCAGGCACGGATAACATAAAAATTGAAATGTTAGAAGCCCCGGAGAGCTTTGGTATAGATACAATCACTGATCTATGCAACGATATATACAATACAGGATATATACCACACGACATGAAGATATCGCCCCAAAAAACCTAATGCAACAGAATGTTCAGACTTCAGAACAATCAGCCTGATGAGTCATGCAACTAAGATACTGCTCAAAATCATACAGGAAAGAATAAAAAGTAAAGTAGACAGCAAAATCTAAGAAGAACAGTTTGGTTTTAGATGGAAGAGTGAAACAAGAGATGCAATATTTTGCCTAAGAATATTAGCAGAACAATATACAGAGGTGCAAAAAAGTATGTACATGTGCTTCATTGACTATAAGAAGGCTTTTGACAGAGCCCATAATGAGAAAATAATAGAATGCCTCGAAGACATAGGTATTGATGGAAAAGATTTAAGAATACTCAGTAACCTTTATTGGGAGCAAACTGCCACAGTAAGATCTGGAAGGAATTATTCACCATACATAGACATAAAAAGAGGTAAAACACAAGGTTTGTGTGCTGTCCCCCTGATAATTTAATCTATACACCGAAAAAATGTTCAAACAGGTACAGGAAATACCAGGACTGAACATTCAGTGGAAGGTCAATAAACAACCTTAGATATGCAGAGGATATCGTGTTGTTAGCTGAAAACGAACAGGAGTTACAAGAACTAGTGAAGCAAGTGAACAGTATAAGTCATGAATATGGACTCGACATTAATATTGAGAAAACAAAAACTATGATAATTAGCAAAACAGACTATAAACCCACACTAAAGATAAGCGTAAATAGGAAAATCCTGGAACAAGTCAAGAGCTAGTATATCTTGGTCATATAATAACAGAAGATGGCAGATGTGAAAAAGAAATCAAGAAGAGAATAGGAATGGCCAAAGCTACATTCAACAACATGAAACATATACTGACATCTAAACAGTTATCTCACAAATTAAAACTGAGAATCATAAAGTGTTATAAATATTCTGCATTTCTGTATGGTGCAGAAACATGGACGATGAATAAGCATTTGGAAGAAAGAATTGAGGCTCTTGAAATGTGGATGTGTAGAAGAATGGGTCGTATCTCATGGAAAGAGAAGAAAACCAATAAGGAGGTCCTAGAAGATCTAGGTATGAAAAGAGAACTGATGAGGGAAAAGCTTTACGGGGATTCAAATAGCCTCAAACTGACTTCTGCTTTCTTTGACAACATTCAAGTGGACGTCTGAGAGTGTACGAAGAAGAAGAAGATTACGACGGCTAGCTTTACTGAAACTATTGACGTAATTAAACGACCTTCTATCTGCTTACATCGAACATCATCATCATCATCCTCAGCTACCATCTCCACATCGAAGGTCGGCTGTTATATATTTCCAACGTCTTTTGCCTCTTGACTTGACGACGTTGTTATTGTTGTTATTTTGATGGTGTATTTTGATAGACACGTTCATGTCCACATCTTGATGGTATCTTCCCACTTTTAGCGCCGTTTTCCCCTTGCACGTTTGCATTTCACTCTTTATTCAGTTTGGTCTTCTGCAAAGTGGGTCTTGTAACATGACTAAAGATTTTAACTTACAAATTGTGATGTCCTTTAATTCGTTTGGCGTGAAAATTGAACAATGTGTGTAATATGTCAGCGCACAAATGTTCTGTGGGAACTGTGATATTTGCTATGTTGTATTTATAGCTCTTTGTTCATTCATTCATAACCCTCCACTCCCAAAGGAGCATAGGCGTTCTACAAACACATGGCAAGTCCTCTTGTCACGTGCCATCATCTCAAGTTCTTTCCACGATCTCCTTGTCATTTTCACCTCTGTTTCCAGCTCTCTTCTCCATGTGCTTCTTGGTCTACCTCTGCTTCTCTTGCCCTGGGGATTCCAGAACAAGGACTGCCTTGTAATGCTATCAACAGGTTTCCTCAGTGTGCGTCCTATCCATCGCCATCGTCTTCTTCTCATCTCTTGTTCCACTGGCACTTGTCTAGTTCTTGTCATCAGTTCCACGTTGGTAACTTTGTCATACCCTTTTAATCCCTCTATTCTACGCAAGCACGGACTTCAAGTTTGAGTTGAAGATTCTTATTTTCGTGTCGGATCCGATTTCTCTTTATCTTCATATATTTCCCAATGCAATGAAAGTTCCTCTTGCTTTTTGTATTTTTTTTTTTTTTTTTGATATCACGGTCTGTCCCTCCAACTTTGTCTATATTGCTGCCAAGATATTTGTACGATTCTACATCTTGTATTGGTGCTTCTTGAAGTTTACCCTGTTATCATTACCTGCATTTATTCTCATTATCTTTATCTTTTCCCTGTATATTTTCAGACCCAATTGCTGTGACCTCTCATCGATTGTTTTCACTTTGTCCTGCATCTGATTACGGTTATGGGACAGAAGAGCTAAGTCATCAGCAAAATCCAGATCATCCAACTGCTTAGTCAGAGTCCACTGTATTCCATTTCTGGTGTGTGTTGTCGATGTTCTCGTAACCCAATCTATTGCTAAGAAATGGAAATGGAGACAAGAGGCATCCTGTTGCAATCCTGTTCTTATCCCAAACGGTTCTGTAACCTGTCCTTCATGAATAACTCTGCATGTCATTTCTTCATATGTTTTCTTTATTAAATTAATGATCTTCAGGGGAACTCCATAATGCCTCATCAATTTCTAAAGTGATTCTCTGTCTACACTGTCAAATGCCTTTTCGTAGTCCACAAATCCGATGTACAAGGGAGTGGTGAATTCCATTCCAGACTTTGGACACGGGTCATAGGCAATGACTACAACCCACAAAAGCCAGATCCAAACCTCAGAAATGAGGTATCTGAGGCAGGTTGTTGAAGTAACAAGAAGAGACATGGTCCGCAACCAGACGATACGTCAAGGCCTAAAATGCCACCCGCTGCAGACCCAAGTAGAACAGTCCCAACTAAGATGGTTTGGCCATGTCTGCAGAATGAGAGAAGATCGGCTACCACGACAAGCATGGGAAACAAAGAGCCAGGGATCCAGACCCCCAGGACGACCGAGAGTCCGCTGGGAGGACAACAATAGACAATCTTTGAAGGACCGTGGACTGGAATGGAACCAGGCCAGGAGGAAGACAGCCGATAGGATAGTCTGGCGCTCTCTCTTCCAAACCTCTACACCTCACGGTAGAAGGGGAACGACTAAGTAAGTAAGTAAGTTATTCTCAAATTGGCTATCTGGTGTGTACAGGATCTGTTTTGTCGAAAACCTGATTTTTCATCTCTCAGTTTCTTGTCTATGGACACTTTTAATCTTTCAAGGATAATCCTGTTTTATACTTTTCCTGGCACTGAAAGTAACATTATTCCTCTATAAATTGTGCACACTTGTAAATTTCCCTTCTTAGGCAACTTAACCAGATATCCTTCCTTCCATTCTGCTGGAATCTCTTCCTTTTTCCCAGACTTTACCAAGTAATTTATATAACATCTCTGTAGCCGTGACGATATCTGCTTTGATGGCCTCTGCTGGAATGCCATCAGGTCCAGACGCTTTTCCATCTCTTAGAAGCTTTATGACTTTCTTTATTTCTTCTTTCGTTGGTCTTTCACCGTTAATTTGTAGCTCTTCTTCTGCTGGCTGGATGTGCGGGAGATTTTGTGGAGCTGGTCTATTGAGAAGGTCCTCAAAATATTCTGTCCACCTCTTCATTTGCTCTTGTATATTGCTGAGCAGTTTTCCATTCTTGTCTTTTATGAAGCAACTTGTTTGCTTGTATTTCCCCGTTAGCTTCTTTGTGCTGTTATACAGTTCTCTCATATCCCCTTTGGCTGCAGCATCTTCTGCCTCTCTTGCCAACTCCTCAATATACTTCCTCTTGTCTCTTTTGATACTTCTTTTTACTTCTTTGTTTGCTTCTGTGTACACTTCTTGAGCCTTGGCTTTGGAACTTCTGGTTTTGCTTGTGTTTAAATCTGCTTTCTTGTTTTTCCTGTCTTTTATCTTATTGAAGGTTTATGTTGTTATCAATGCTTTTTTGTTGTCGTTCCCTTTTCCGCAGTGTTTCTTCACATGTCTCATTCCGTACCGTTTTGATTGGCTGCCAATAATCTTCTGTATTCACTACATTTTCTAGCTGTTGGAGCACTTGGAGTTTGTTGGATAGCTTTTTGTAATTGCATGTTATTTTTTTTGCTTTCAGGGAAATTAACCACCATTCCTTTTAGTGGTAAGTAAATAATTTCACTACCTTTATGTACATGTAAAAAATCAGTTGACAGTACATTGATTAATTGCAAACCATCTTCATCTTCATTATCAATTGTTTTTTTTTTCTAGTCGGTGATAATATCTTCGCCCATATTGCAGCCTCTTTCATTAGTTCTGTTTTCTTTTCTTTTCTTTATTTGTTGTTGTTATTATGTCTGTTGGCAGCTTGTTGAAAGTTTTGGCTGCGTGTCTATTTTTTTTCTTTGCGCCTCAGTTAGGTATTGTTGTCTGTTGTTAAATTATGGTTATACACATAAAATGAGGACATAAAACATAGTAACAGGATACTTTTGTCAATTTTTAAAAATAACATGCGGAATGGGTTACACCCACAGAAGGAGTGACATGAATTAATAATTAGATTTCATAGAAAGAAAATGTAAACAAATTGCTCCAAATTGAAGAGAATCATGTCATTCAAAGAAAAGAGGTCAGACTGTTAGTGGTGTTATTTATAAAAAGCTAAAATGGGCATTTGGATCGACGCTTAAAGTGGCTGAAAAACTAGAGACCTGAAGAAACAGAGATGGTTTAAAGTCAAGATATTTTCAAGGGATTTTATCATCATCTTTAAAATAATAGCTGGGGCAATGTATGAAATATTACAGCCGACCGAAGAAAGTGGAAGCAGTTTGTTGCTGCCCTACAAGGCGTTACCAGGCGTGATGGCCACTGAGTGCTTTGACAGTTGGAAGCTAAGAATCAAAGAAGAAGATACAAGCTTTTGTGAAGAGGTTAGAAAACTAACCAAGTCCATCAATTCCTCATGAGGAATTGATGGACTTTCAAATGTAATGAACAGATATATTTCAAGTTTTATTTTTTATTCACATACGAGACATATAAGTGTACTTGACAATCATCTCATTACATGGCATAACAAATAATCATGGCGACATATATTCAGTATGAAATAAACCGGCTTCTTATTGTGAGTGGTCTCTTATTTTAGTAGCATCGTAAAGATGCACTCTTGAGACTTTAAAAAAAATGACAATCAAACTTTATCTCTTGATGATTCCTTTCCTTGCGCCTCAACTTCTGCGGCTAGATGTGTGAGTTTGCAGTTAACTGTGTTGCATTCTTACGAGGCGCTAATTGTACTATATGTCTCTGTCGATATAGTGGAAATGTGGTATTGTTCCCACGAACACCTGATTTCTACGCCTTATTGTTGTTTGGTTCATCGGTGACATTGGCAGTTATCGGCGCCAAATCGTGTATGCGATGAGCATCTTTAACACTGATAGTAATTAAAAAACTGTACTCTGATTCTTGGCTCTCCCATGGAATTGTCACGCCCTGCACAGAGCCACTTCTCAGCTTCCCCTGTCTGTCACTGAGTCCTTAGTGAGATTGTTCTGCAAGCAGTCATGCAAGTCAAAGCTAAAGAATTATACCTGGTGTTCAAATGACTTCTTCAAGCTTAGTGTGCAGTGCTGGGTTCTCAACATGTTTCACCACAGGGGGAAGACCGGGAAGTGTGGATGATGTCAAGAATCAATGAGGGTGTAATTTGCCTCACAGACATAGGCTCTCTTTCAAGTACATATATTGTAGCATTATGCATAGCTGATGGTCTCACAAAGATGACTCCAGATATTCCTTCATGCATTGGATAGAGGGCCACGCAGTTTCAAGTTAGGCAGTATTATGTTGAGTTGTAACCTATAATTATATAGTATCTGTGTATTTTGCCATAATTTATCAACAACATAACACCATTTAGATTTGGTTTAAATGTATCGTTGCACAAATTGATAAACAATGTTTAAATATGTCATAATGATGGTCTTTTTTTATTTCCGGAAACTATACTGGATACTTTAATATTAGTAAGTGATGTGTTATAAAGAAAACCTAATTGTAACACGCTTTAGTGAGATATCTGTGAATTATTGAAGAACATATGTACGTTGCATCTTTTTTCTTGTTGTCTCTTGCCTATTTTGGACAAGGCTTTTGAGTAAATGGCGGGTTAAGCAATCTTTTTCTAAACTGTGTATCTTTTTTCGTTCCTCGGATATATGTCACGAGTGGTGATATAGATAGTCTGCCTGAGACAAATCGAGTGAGAAGTAGAAAATGGAGGAAGTCTGAAATAGCGATTGTAAATGTGAGTGACAGTTTGACAGCCAGGCGTACAAAGATGAACAAAACACTCTTTTACCTTGCCACTTGGACTTATTTAGATGTCAACTCCACTCACCCCTCTCTTCCTTAACTATCGACTAACGAATAGATATATGAAGTAAGGGACTGATACACCAAGTGGTTTTCACATTCAACTATCACAGATGTGCAGCTAGAAGACAATTCTGATCAGCAGCACCTTAGTTTTCTATGTTTATTAAGATACAAATGTAGATAAGAAACATACTTAATCTGCAGGATGGCCGGAATTATAAAACTCAATCCAACAAAATATGATTCACTATAAATAAAAACATGCATAGCAACATACAACTACCTGATTTTGGTTAATAATCCAAACTCGCACACACATTGCACACACACAAATTTAACTCCACGAACTAACCCAAAAGAAAAAGACCCAAACTGGGTACTAGAAATAATAAACACCCAATCCTAATCCCCGCCTTCAGTCCCTAGCCTCAAATAGAGATGACTGCAAACAGGCTACACATGGGAGAAAAAGCACCCCACAGCAAAAGAATATACCACCATTAGGTAAACCATATTGGTTACAAAACTAATTAATACCCAATTCTGGCACCACCAGTAATTCAAAAAACCCCAATAATTACTGGATACTACACGTCCTGGTAGGAGCCGCGGTAGCATAGTGGTTAGTGCACTGGCTTCCTAGCGCAGTGGTCTATGGTTCGATCCCCAGATGAGGCGGAAAATTTTTAGGCCACAAACGGCTTCTGGGTCGACCCAGCCCCAAATGGGTACCAGAGCAACTCTGGGAAGGTTAAGGCGGCCGGCGTGATGCCGACCACATCACCCCTCGTGTGCCGACGGTCAAGATAATATGGGCCTAACACCATATTCCCAATATGCCTCAATGGGCGCGTAACGGGTTCCTTTACCTTTTTTTTTTTTACACGTCCTGGTGATAACGTCTCCTGAATGTCGGTGCGGTAGTATCCCGCACCCTTGACCAAACAACTTGCGAATTCGTGCCTTTCCGACGAAGTGAGAATTAACTTAGATCCACGATTGACAAGGTCAGAGGGACATATCCTTTCAGCGACTAAATGATAATCAACCATGATATCCTGTTGGTTAAAATGAGTCCAAACTCGCGTTTGCGCAAGAGATACGCCTTAATATACCCGTGAGACGCGGCCAGTTTAATGGTAACTAGGCGTGTTAAGAAAAAGCCCACCGGTCTATACTTTAAGACGGGATGATCGCGCTATTCTGCAGATTGATGAGCTTCAATATTACTGGGGTCAGAGGTTAAGGAGCTTCAGGAGGAGAAGGTACCAACAGCTTGGTACTCCCTCTGCCCTCCGGTAAATGGGTTTGTAGGATGTAACCCAAACCGTTCTCAACTCGAGAACTCGGTCAAGGATGTAATGATACGACCAGATTTGTGACGAAATGATTGTTTCCAGGTCCCCACATCGATGGTGTGTTGACGTTTCCTTCTCCGCTGTGAAAATACAAAAATTACAAGCCATACGCTAGTCGCCTAGACTAGGGTCTACTAGCTAAACATACGTATACACAAACACATAGAGACGAGGACTGTTTACAATCACTCAACGGCTCCAACACTCTCCCATCGAAATTATCGTGGAGCGCAAGACCGGTTTGTGCCACTTTATAAAGCACGTTCCCCTGTCTCTCATTTTCCCTGCTAACAGCAGCTGATAGCCAAGCAAAACCGCACGCGCACGGAAGTGGCGTAACAGTCTTCGGCCTGGATATAACCAAACTCACTGTCCCTTGAAAACAATTTTAATAGGTCCCATTTATGCTATTTTAGTTGTACTTAGCGAACTTAAAATTTTATTTACTTTCACATTAGGAAAGGAGATTTCTAAAATGTACTGTTATACACGTTCCCCATTTGAGTAGTAATAAGTGATAGATTCTACCTACACGTAATGTCTAAATAGCTCTTCTTATCGAGATGTAAGAAATCCACTACACCAACAGTAGCTGGTCGAATCTGTCCAATAACGATGACACGTCTACTCTATTAGAACTTCTGGAGCATTAAGTGTCAGGCAACTAAAGAGTTAAGATTATATAGTACTTTCAGGCACAAGGTGTCGCGGACACCTGCGTTTTTTTCGAGTGACTCTTTCGCTGTGTCGCACGTCACATGACGCAACCCTGACAGAATTATGGGACTAGTTTCCCCGTTTTGCGTTGACGGAACGCCGTGCTAAAAGAGAGAGACCGCCATTGCTTGACGTAATCGGGTCTTCCCGAGGACACACGAAAGGCGATGGCTTTTCCTGGTGTCAAGAGCCAGGGAAAGTTTGTCACTCGTCTCCCAGAAACCGAGTGCCAAGTTTTAGCTCATGGTCAAAAAACTGTGAGAAAGATGCGGCCTCTCGCGACAGATTCCTCGGCGCGTCACTTATTTCTCCTGCCAACATTAACGAAAGGGGGAGTGAACCTGTCCTGATTTAAAATGACAGGCCAGTTACCCCACTGTTGCGCACATATTTTTTGACGCACAGATTACAAAAATACGATATGTCTATTTAATATGGAAAATATATATTTGTATTTATTTGTGTATGAAAATGCTTCCTTTGGGAAAGCTAGATAATCCATGATTGATTTACACTCTTGATTATATGAGTGATCTCTCTTGATATTGATTCGGCGTAGGAATATTGAATTCATGTTAGTTCTCGTTTGTTAGGACCAGAAAATAGATTGATCTTGTTCAATATGTTTAGGGCCTGAATTTATGTGTACTACTTGTCTAGTGCAAGAAGATTCAGTCGTATATTGTATATCTTTATATGTTCAGGTCGGACTATATTCTTTCTGCCGGAATCAGCGGCAGGTATTCGTAGTCCTACTGGGTTGTGAGGAGTTCCGAAGGAGTCGCCGATCATGGCTGAGTGTTTTCCTAGGGCTGGTCCTGTGTAAGGTTAAAAAGTGATTTATGGATGTTTTTTCCAGGAGAAGTTTGTGTCTCTGCAAGAGTCTATTTGTCAGAGATCCTCCTCATATACGTTATTGTGTTTGATTCAGACTCCAGGTAATGCCAGACCCTTTTTGATGATCTCGAGTCGGTTAGACCTAGATGAAACATTGTGCTTCGTATCTCTAGGGTCGTTCTTGTATCGACGAAGATGACAGGCTTTCCTACAGCAGTTATGTCTACATGAAGCAACTTCATTACTGTGGAGCTGTATGGAAACTTTATGGAATTACTTATATTCACATTCTAAATTAACTTTGGCTTATCTCTACGCACATCTCCAATCCAACCTGCAAGTCTGGAAGGAAGAGCTGGAGAAGAGAGGGATGGTCATAAGCAGCTCTAAAACAAAATCCATGGTGATATCACGAGAAGAAAGAAAACATCAGATTAAGTTGGGAGAACAGGTCCTGGAGCAGGTCGACCACTTTAAATATCTCGGAGCTATTATAGACCGAAAGGGAGGCATCAAAGAAGAGTTGGCCACTCGAAAAGCAGCGGCTGGGAGACTTTTTCAGGCCATAAATCGTGGATTCCTCAGCAAGAAAGAGGTTGGTAAGAAAACGAAGATGGCTGTATACCGCTCCACCTATGTCCCAGTTTTGACATATGGATGCGAGTCGTGGGCAATGACTACAACCCACAAAAGCCAGATCCAAACCTCAGAAATGAGGTATCTGAGGAAAGTGGTTGAAGTAACAAGAAGAGACATGGTCCGCAACCAGACGATACGTCAAGGCCTGAAATCCCATCCGCTGCACACCCAAATAGAACAGTCCCAACTAAGATGGTTTGGCCATGTCTGCAGAATGGGAGAAGATCGGCTACCACGACAAGCATGGGAAACAAAGAGCCAGGGATCCAGACCTCCAGGACGACCCAGAGTTCGCTGGGAGGACAACATTAGACAATCTTTGAAGGACCGAGGACTAGAATGGAACCAGGCCAGGAAGAAGACAGCTGATAGAATGGTCTGGCGCTCTCTCTTCCAAACCTCTACACTTCACGGTAGAAGGGGAACGACTAAGTAAGTAAGTAAAGTTATCTCTACCCTTCTCCTGTGTGAGTGAGCGACAACTCAAGAAGGTAGCCATCTTGAATTCCTGTCATCATTTTTTGGATCACTGTCAAGAGAACAGACTTTGCATCTTACTATCGGGCAGTGGTATAGAGATCTTGTTATGATGTGAAAACCCACTATCGTGGTATTATTATTATTATACAAACATTGGACATATCCAGCGTAAGAACTTAGCCAAGAAATGAAGGCTCGTCCTATGAACTCTATATGTTTACCGATCCTCATTGACGCGTTCAGTCAGTAGGGGATACGGCGATTATTTACCAGAACAGTGAATGCTACCTTATGTCGAATTATATTTGAATGCTACATGAAAATATGATCCACGATTCAAATACCCAATGAATGTATGTCAACATGTACCCATAACTGTATCCGTGCTGTCCAAGTGTGTGTGCCTTTATTAAACCATTGAAACGTCAGCTGGGGTTCAAGCCATCCTTGACTTATACTTGTGACTGGAGTGAGTGTCCTGTAAAGCTATCGAACTGTCATCCATTCGCGTGTGTAACCGTTAATGTTTACACTCACCCATTGCTTCAACCAACGCACGTCACAGTCCACCTTATCAAGGAACCAATACTCTACACTAACACCAGATCTGTTACAGCACCAGATTCGTTACAGTGTTGACCGATCTTTTACAGTGGTAGGCCAGATTCCTGGGGTTATTGTAACCAGACCATCCCTGACGCCACATACGACACGCATTAACACCAGTGGACAGATTTGAAGTACAACGGAGACATCTATGTCAGCTTGACCTGTTCTGACAAGTGAAATGAATCTGGGTCAATGCTTGTTGACATTTTTTCGCAGTACAGAGCTGAAAACTTTGAAGGACATAAACTGTTCGGTTGTTACAATGTTTGATTACCTTGCCAAAGAAGAACATAAGTGTTGTTATTTCATCGGTGGATCTTCTCATGCTCAAAAAAATTGAACAATGTAATAAGATAGTTCAATAATTTAAAGATTGATTAAAAGTGCCAGTTTATTTTGATTAAAAGCTGTGCCATTAAAGTGAAAGCTGAACATACTTTGCAACACATTCCAATCACAACACATTTAATTAATTAATGTATGCATTTATGCTATTAATGTTTACATGTATTTATGTTTATATGTTATTTGTTGTGTGTTAAGTTAGTTTATATTCTGGGGGCCTGGATGGGAGGTGACTAGAACAAGAAATACCGAGTGACATTGGTCTTGTACTAGTGTTCTATAGGAAGCAAGTTTCTTAATTGAAATTTGCATGCAACATTGTTTGCAAATATCTGTTAGCTGTGACGAAACTGTCCCTATTGTTGTTTTTGTAATATTTCTCTGTTCTTTAGTTTTGTTTTCATTTGTTTGCATTTGTTGGTCTACCCTTTTCTATCTTTGATTTCTATACACAATTTACGTTTATACACTGTGGCGTTATTTGTATTGTTCATTCATTGCAGTTATCATTATTATTTACTTCAGTTTTCTATTTAATTTAATTTGATTTCTGCAATTGTTTTCATATTGTCTTTTCTTGTTTGTCCTTGTTAATGTCTTTAGTTGACAGATGATATATGAGGTATGTTTCAATATATTTATATTATAGTACAGAACAGTGCTTAAGTACTATCATTGGTTACATTAAGGAAGTATACAAGACCTTTGTAAGGCTTGTCTCCCAAAGTGATTGGGATAGAAAGATATTATTCTCTACAGGTACTCAAGTGATCATTTGTTACATGAAAACAAGATGACCATATAAGGTATTACACTAAAGCTAAGAAAATAAAATAGAGTGAAGTGACTATAGAAGTCTATAGCATAGACTTGCCTCCCATTAAAGTGGGATAAAGTAATTTATTTACTTTTTCAGGTTATTATCTCATTAGACAGAATGTCTACATTGGATTACTTTATTACACAAGGGAAATCCCTTGATAAGACTGGTAAAGATTTAGAAGAATGGAAAGTTGCTCAATATGACAAAGCATTAGCTGCTGAAGAGAGAAAAGCTGCTGCTGCTGCTGAAGAGAGAAAAGCTGCTGCTGAGGAGAAAAAAGCTGCTGCAGAAGAGAGAAAAGCCCTGGCTGAAGAGAAAAGATTAGAAAGAGAAGCTGAACAAAAGAAATTGCAGATACAAACTGAGGAAAAAAGATTCCAAATGGAAATAGACAAAGAGGAAAAAAAGATGCAGCTAGACAAAGAGGAAAAAAAGATGCAGCTAAACATAGAAGAAAAAAAGATGCAGCTAAACAAAGAGGCTGAAGAGAGAAAAGAAATTAGGGAACATGAACATCAGAAAGAACGTTTAGCATTTGAGTTAGAGAAATTAAGATTGACAAGTATCAGTAATGTTAATCAGGCATCTAGTGGTAATGGTAAACCCTTTAATTATAAGATCAAGGTGCCAGCGTTCAACGCTGCCAGTGATGATATAACATTCTGGCTTTCTAGATTTGAACGTGCTTGTCGAGCTCATAATGTAGATAAATCACAGTATGTGAATCAGTTGTCTGAAAATCTAAAAGGGGAGTCTCTGACTAAGTTATGTTTGGTTGAAGAGGCCGACAAGGATAATTATGATGCTATTAGGGCAGCTTTGATAAAGAGATATTAGCTGCCAGAGGAAGGTTATCGTCTTTTTTTTAAAACAATGAGACCTGAGGTAGGTGTGGAATTCTCTGAATTCATTTCAAAAGCACGACTTACACATTCACGATGGATTGAATTATCCAAAATACAGAAAAGATTTGATGATCTTACGGATTTATTACTAAGAGACAAGATCATGTCTTCAGTGAATAAACCATTCCTATAACTTTTACATGAGCGTAAACCTAGTACATTAAAACAAATGGAAGAATATTGTGACCAGTATGCCACGGCACACCCTGACGTGATTCTTAGCAACACTAACATTAAAGAGGGTATGCCAGTTGCTTCAGCAACAGAATACAATCTTAATTACTCACACAAGTCCCAAGGAGCTCAAGATAAATCTCACAAAAAGGTTAATTGGAATAGTTATCAAAGCCAAGGTAACCACTCAAATCAAGGTTCTTCTTTGAAGAACTGGAATCGGGCTGACAGTCCTAGATACAGGGGCGCCCATAATTACAGAAATTTCCGCAAAGGGAGTAACTATAGGAACTACCCAAGTTCTTCATGGAAACAACAAATCAAACATTACAGGGATACTCATTATAATGAGTATGATGATTATGATCATGAACATTATGATTCAAACCCAAATAGGGGTTATAGCAGAGGAAATAGTAATTACAGAGGCAATTATAACCGAGGTGGATCACAACACAAAAGACATGGTAAATCTTATTACCAGGCTAACTCTGCACAACAAGAGTTCCATGATGCCGGTAAGCAAAATAATGATAAGAAAGACTCTAATAATGTAGGATGTTCTGCTTTCGATTTTGATAGAGCATCTCAGTGTTCTCAATGCAAAACATTATTCGATCCAACCACAGTTTCTACTTTAAGCTGTGGTCATCCTCTTCCCGCTCTCCCTGCGTCAATCGCGCATAATGGAAGGGGTGCTCTTGTCTTCAATAGAGGTCTAGTATATGGTGCTCCGGTATCAATTCTTTTCGATTCAGGGTGCACTACCATTGGAGTGAGGCAGTCACTCGTAAATCCTTCTCGAGCCACAGGCAATGTAGTCAAATGTGTAACATTTGGTGGCACATTGGAGAAGTACCCCACTGCCATTATCAATATTACTACTCCTTTCTTTACAGGAGATGTGCAAGCATGTCTCTTGCCGAATCCGATCGCTGATCTTATCATCGGTCGCATTCATGGAGTGAAAGAATGCCCTCCACAACAAATTTCTGATTGAGAAAATGATAATATGCAATCTGCTAATGCAGTAGTCACTAGGGCTCAAGCTCTTAACCTGCTGCAATCTTCACCTTCTGAAGATAATGATGCGCAGATCCAAGATGATCCCTTGGAGATTTCCCATGACTCCTTTATAAAACAGCAGGAAGATGATCCTACTCTAAAGAAATTCTTTACTCTGGCAACAAAAGGTGATCCGAATAAGGATACAAATCGTAAATCTTGGATTACGATGAAGAATGGCGTACTTGTACGTATGGTACAAGACTCCGCTAAATCCATTCATTCTCAAATTCTTGTGGCAAAAAATATGAGAGTTAAAATCTTAAGCACGCTCATGATTCTCAGTGTGCTGGACATATCGGTTTTTCCCGTACTAAATCTAGAGTTCTTGCGTCTTTCTTTTGGCCTGCTGTGAATAAGGACATACGGATCTATTGTCGATCTTGTAAAGTATGTCAAGAGGTTAAATCCAGAGGTCCACGCCATGCTGCACCTATTCAGGCTGCAGACATTCCCATTCGACCATTTCAAAAAATGGCGATAGACATCATTGGTCCATTTAAGATAAAGTCTGCTAGAGGACACCAATTTATCTTGACGTGTGTTGATACGTGCACACGTTGGCCAGAGGCTGTTCCTCTAAAGAGCATAACTACTGCTGATATTGCAGATGCTCTTTGGCTAATATTTTCTCGTCTGGGATTTCCAGCAGAAATATTATCAGACCATGGGACCCAACTCATATCGGATACCATGTCTCAAGTGATGTCGACTCTAAAGATAGAGAGATCGCTGAGTAGTATTTATCATCCTATGTCCAATGGGATGGTAGAACGTCTGAATAGAACTCTGAAAAACCTACTAGGTAAGATAACTGAGGATCATCCTCAGGATTGGGACAGGGTTTTACCCGCGGCTCTCTTTGCATATAGAGAAGTCGCCAACGAACATACAGGTTTTTTCCCTTTGAACTTGTCTTCATCGCGAAACCGCGAGGTCCTATGTCCTTACTTCATGATCTCATAACTGCTGATAATATTGTCGATGACACAAAATCCTCTTACGAATATGTCATTGCACTTAGACATAAGATTATTGAAGCATGCAAATTGGCAACCGCTTCTTTGGAATTTGCGAAACAGAAGGCAAGGGAATTTGCCAATAAAAAGAGATGCTTGCGACAACTTTGTCCAGCTGACAAAACATTTGTCTTGCTACCTTGTAGGGAAAATACACTTCTTATTTCTTGGAAAGGTCCGTACGATGTAATATCAAAAGTTTCCGATGTTGACTATATCGTCGATATTGACGGGAAGCATAAAACCTTCCACATCAACATGCTCACGGAATTCCATGAACGTCCGGATTTACAACCTGTTTTCCAGGCAACGGACGATTTTCCAGTCCAACATGGACATTACTCATCACTGTCAGTAATACAGGATGAGGAAACGAGTTTCTTGGATGTAAATCTACCTTTTCCAATGATTCCGCTTCACTCTAATGAATCTTGGAAAGATGTTGCGATTTCTCCCGAATTATCTCCAGGAGAGCAGAAACAAGTTTCTACTATGTTAGAACAATTTCAGGATGTCCTTACTGACATTCCTGGTCAAACTGATGTCATTCAACATGACATTAATCTTACTGACCATAATCCTATAAGAGTCAAACCGTATCCTATCCCGATACATTTTCAAGCACAGGTAGAGAAAGAGTTGGATGAGATGATAGAGTTAAAAATTATTGAACCATCCACATCAGCATATTCTTCGCCGATGGTTATTGAACGAAAAAAAGACAATAACATACGTCTCTGCGTTGATTATCGCAAATTGAACCAAGTGACGAAATTTGATGCTGAACCTATGCCTTTACTAGAAGAGCTACTTACGAGACTATCGAATTCCCATTTCTTTACTAAACTTGATTTGTCTAAGGGATATTGGCAAGTTCCTCTATCCGAATACGCCAAACCATTTACTGCTTTTTCGACACCTAGGGGTCTATTCCAATGGAATTTCATGCCTTTCGGCCAAATGAACGCCCCTGCAACATTCGTACGCATGATGCGTCGAATCCTATCTCATCGCTCAGATGTCATTGCATATCTTGATGACATCTGTCTTTTCAGTGATACTTGGGAAGATCACTATAACGGGTTAAATGAACTATTGTCTATCTTGCGCGAGCATAACCTGACAGCGAAACCATCTAAAGCTTGTATTGGTTTAACGAAATATCTTTCCTAGGTCACCGTGTTGGTCATGGTTTCCTAAAAACAGAAGACCATAATACAAGTAAGATACTTAACATTTCTATTCCTAAGACTAAAAAGCAAGTGCGAAGTCTCTTAGGTCTAATACAATTTTATGGACGATTCATTCCGAATCTGTCCTCCATTATGTCACCTCTTTCTTCCTTGCTAAAGAAAGGGTCTCCTAATGTAGTCCATTGGACTCAAGAATGTCAATCCTCTTTGGATAAGGTTAAAACTATGTTTTCTACTTCACCTATCTTGGTATTACCTACTAAGGATAAGACATTTATTCTTCGTAGTGACGCTTCATCCACAGGGATTGGAGCGGCACTAATGCAAGAGTACTCTGGAACTCTGCATCCTGTGATGTATATTTCTCGAAAACTAAATGCCGCAGAGAAGAATTACTCGGTCCTAGACCGTGAATTATAGGCTATGGTTTGGTCAATCCTTAAACTTCAAAGATTTCTTCTTGGCGCGCATTTCATTGTGGAAACTGACCAGAAAGCTCTTACTGCTATTCAGAGTAAAAATCTGAAGAGCGCGAGATCAACGCGATACACGATTGCTCTGCAGCCTTTTCATTTTTCGGTGCGAGCTATCCGTGGGTCAGAAAATGTGATGGCAGACATTTTGTCTAGATGCCAACACGATTCATAACTGTTAGATCATGAGATTTCTAACATGTCTAACTTTGCTACAGTTTTCCTATGTTAAAATGTGTACACATATGTAATATATCATATATTGATTGTATCACTACTTAGCGGTTCATTGATGTTTATTCACCGCTGATCTTTCAATTTTTTTTTTTTTCGTCTTTGATGATCATGACGTTAAGATATCTAAGATGAAATTTTTGGATAAACTGATGTAGAAATTGTGATATTGCCAGTATTGTAGTATGAGTTGGTGACACCTCTCTGGAAATATTTATACTTAAAGAAATACTTTCTCTAAGATCATGAGATATTCTCACGTTACATTTGTTTGGAATGCTTATCATCTGCGCATTGTTATTCGTGTGTTGTGAGCCTATTGTATGTTACTCCTGGATGTATTTAAAAAAAAATGTACCATTTTTTCCCGGGGGGTGTGGTAATCTGTTGCGCACATATTTTTTGACGCACAGATTACAAAAATACGATATGTCTATTTAATATGGAAAATATATATTTGTATTTATTTGTGTATGAAAATGCTTCCTTTGGGAAAGCTAGATAATCCATGATTGATTTACACTCTTGATTATATGAGTGATCTCTCTTGATATTGATTCGGCGTAGGAATATTGAATTCCTGTTAGTTCTCGTTTGTTAGGACCAGAAAATAGATTGATCTTGTTCAATATGTTTAGGGCCTGAATTTATGTGTACTACTTGTCTAGTGCAAGAAGATTCAGTCGTATATTGTATATCTTTATATGTTCAGGTCGGACTATATTCTTTCTGCCGGAATCAGCGGAAGTTATTCGTAGTCCTACTGGGTTGTGAGGAGTTCCGAAGGAGTCGCCGATCGTGGCTGAGTGTTTTCCTAGGGCTGGTCCTGTTTAAGGTTAAAAAGTGATTTATGGATGTTTTTTCCAGGAGAAGTTTGTGTCTCTGCAAGAGTCTATTTGTCAGAGATCCTCCTCATATATCTTATTGTGTTTGATTCGGACTCCAGGTAATGCCAGACCCTTTTTGATGATCTCGAGTCGGTTAGACCTAGATGAAACATTGTGCTTCGTATCTCTAGGGTCGTTCTTGTATCGACGAAGATGACAGGCTTTCCTACAGCAGTTATGTCTACATGAAGCAACTTCATTACTGTGGAGCTGTATGGAAACTTTATGGAATTACTTATATTCACATTCTAAATTAACTTTGGCTTATCTCTACCCTTCTCCTGAGTGAGTGAGCGACAACTCAAGAAGGTAGCCATCTTGAATTCCTGTCATCATTTTTTGGATCACTGTCAAGAGAACAGACTTTGCATCTTACTATCGGGCAGTGGTATAGAGATCTTGTTATGATGTGAAAACCCACTATCGTGGTATTATTATTATTATACAAACATTGGACATATCCAGCGTAAGAACTTAGCCAAGAAATGAAGGTTCGTCCTATGAACTCTATATGTTTACCGATCCTCATTGACGCGTTCAGTCAGTAGGGGATACGGCGATTATTTACCAGAACAGTGAATGCTATCTTATGTCGAATTATATTTGAATGCTACATGAAAATATGATCCACGATTCAAATACCCAATGAATGTATGTCAACATGTACCCATGACTGTATCCGTGCTGTCCAAGTGTGTGTGCCTTTATTAAACCATTGAAACGTCAGCTGGGGTTCAAGCCATCCTTGACTTATACTTGTGACTGGAGTGAGTGTCCTGTAAAGCTATCGAATTGTCATCCATTCGCGTGTGTAACCGTTAATGTTTACACTCACCCATTGCTTCAACCAACGCACGTCACAGTCCACGTTATCAAGGAACCAATACTCTACACTAACACCAGATCTGTTACAGCACCAGATTCGTTACAGTGTTGACCGATCTTTTACACCCACTTTAGAACTACAGGAGACCGAAGAGATGAGATGGGCAGGCCAAAAGTAAAAACGAATTTATGGGGTTGTCTAAGCTCCACCCTCGGCCACAGATTTAAATCCAGCGTTACAATATATATAATAATAATAATAATAGTCCCTTCAGTCATAACTGACTATGGGAATGCGCCTCTGAGGTGATAGCCCTCAGCTGCTTATTTTCCTGACGTTTTTCCTCTCTTAGGCTTCTTGTATGAGCTTCTTTTCGCCCAATCTGAGATGGCTTGCCTTGCCAAGTGGTGCGATCGGCACCTTCATCCTCCTACGTTGCTGGATTTATGTCCAAGTGCCCTCATTTCTCTCTTGCACACATCTTTAAACCTCAGCAGCGGCCGCCCAACTTTCCTTTTGCCATCTGCTAGTTGCCCGAAGAAGATATCTTTCGGGATGAGACCATCTTCCATGCGGATGACATGGCCAAGCCAGCGCACTATATATATATATATATATATATATATATATATATATATATATATATATATATATATATATATATATATATATATATATATATATATATATATATATATATATATATATATATATATATATATATATGGAAATATAGCAGTACACATTACTATATTTCTATATATAAAACATATTTAATTATTCCTTTTTCGACTTAGTTTCTTAATAAGTGTTTCTCTAATTATTACTACTGTTTTGATTATTATTGTTCGTTTTTTTATTAGCACTATCATTGTTATTGTCTTATAATTACGTTTTATTTTTTTTCCACAAAACTAAAGATGTTGTCGTTTGTTCTACACAATTGTTTGAAGCCCGCCTAACTATCATCGATGACTTGGTTACTTTCCAGCCACCAGTCGAGTCTGTGATTCACCATTATCTCAGCGAGTTTTCGAATTTCTGAGGTAGAGAAACTGCTCAGTAGATGCCAGGTTCTTCAGCGGCTTCTTTGTATTTAGACTTGGTTTGATGTTTGCAATCAGCCCTGCTTTTGGAAGTGATGATCATGAATTCCGTAGATGGCTGCTTAAATTTTGACGTTTACAAGTTTTCTACATATTTGTAGAGACCAGTCCTATGGTGAAACAATACTGCTGCCTTGCAGGGAATTCATGAAAAACCAAAAGGTAGGGAAGCAGTCCCAAATAAATTCATGCGGAAGTCGGTTGCACTGGACCGCAAGGTCCACTTAGTGCAACGCAAACCGCCTTGAGATGACTAATACAAATATGACTCATTGAGATGGTGCTCGACCAAAGGTGACCCGCCAGGTGGGAGAAATGCCGGACCACTTGCCTCGACGGCGTTCACTCTCCACAACTACCGGTATGGTAATAATTTACTTCTCTCCACGAAACACTGTATGGAGATGTCAGGAGTCTTGAGCTGATTACTGCCTGTATTAAACATTAATGTAGAAGTCTGAGAGAGAACGAGGAGGAAGAAGATTGGTGGATCATAATAACTCAACTTATTATTTATAAAATTGTATATGTGAAATTCTTCCGTGGTGTCACGGCACACCAAGAAGACACTCGCGGCACACCAGTGTGCCGCGGCACACCGGTTGCGGAGCATTGCTGAATAAAGAACAATTTTGTAAGCTGAAAGAAATACGGATTAGTCTACACCACTTAACAGATGCAGTGGCTTGTACATGTTCTGTGCGAATGAGAAAGAAATTAGCTGTCACAGGAAATATCATTAACATTGGTACTGGAATAAACAGCAGAATAATTTTTTTACCTAGAGCGTTTATTAATGTATACACTGTATGTGTATGTGCATGTGTATGCACGCGACTGTATTTGTCTGTGTCGCTATGCATGCCGTATCTTAATGTTTGTTTGGTAATGTTTGCTCTCTATTCAAGCACAAATGATTGGCACCTTTGCGGTCATGTTACGATCATTGTTTAATTTTATTTTCAGGACTAGGAACTGGGCAAGGCAGTAAGTAAAATCATTGAATGCCACAAATAAAAGTACAAACACACATGTGATAAAACCAGTAATTTACCTTTTCTCTCCTGTTTAGTATTTAAAACAATATTTCTGTATCAGATTACCTAATAAGTGTTTGTCACAGAATTACTATGTAATAGCTGAAATGCTACTAACTTATCAAAACAGCGAGAACAGTAGTTCCAATATATTTCGTTTTCGTACCTCACGTATGTCCGTCCACTCGATTCATTGTACACATTTTCCCCCTTGCAGTTTGGAGCAAGAGAATTAATATCAACACAAGCATATGTACAGAAAACAAAGAGCATTAATAACCCCTGAGACAGAGACATAGAAACAGAAAAGGGAGAATGAGAGAGTGACAGGCGTAAAGAATGTGAGAGCAATGTGAAATTAGTAAAAACATCTGAAAACTATACAAAACATTCTTATATTATTGCAAAATCATTCTTATTAAAGGCATAATGTAAAATAATGTTAATTTAAGAAGACACTCCTTAGAAGGTATACAAAGTCAGACAACTGATGAATAAGAGTAAACAGCGAGATGAAAAAGTGCATTATATAAGCACGTAATAGGCACACACAAATAATATATAAGAGCATGTAATATGCAATAAAATAATTACTTTTCTTTTGTTTTTTTAAGTGAAGGGACGGGTAAAGTCGCAAGTAAAAGTATAAAAATGAGACAAATAATAGTACCGTCATACAAGTGTTAAAACCAATGATTCTGTGTGTATTCTCCTTCTCTCCTGTCTAGTGTATATTTAGCTGTTAGATGGCTTTATATGGTGTTATTAAAATAATTAATGAGAAGTGTTTGTGATTGATTACATGCCAGTAATTTAACAAAACTGTGAAAGCAGTAGTTTCAATATGTTTGACATTTGTGCAACATATAGCGGGACAGTTTGAGATCACATTGATTATTGATCTAATTGGACTCCTGTTTTCTGATAACAGTTGTGTATTTTCTTCAGGCGGTGTACATAAAAGCACATTAAACGATACAATGTATCAGTGCCACAATATGAAGCCATAGCAATAAGTAAACTTTCAGTACTGGAACAGAGAAATAGACATCTTGCGAAGTATAAAGACATTGGCATTTTTAAAACAAAATGTATTGTAATACGGGCTTTGAAAAAAATATTCAATAAAGATATTCCGAGACGAGTTCGGTAAAACTGATAGGTAGACTGAGACTACGGCGAATAAATAATGTATAAAGTAGCAAACTAAATCAACAAATAGTCAAGGTTAAGAAGAGCAAAACCTAAACACGGTGTAACGAAAGATAATCGATTAAATTGTAGAATAATTTATGCAAGACTTCGCATCTTGACGTTGGAGAACAAGTGGAAAACTAACGAAAATGACAGTTCTTACACTGTGCAACCGATTCAGCAATACTTTACCTCCTTATCTAAAAGTTCACAAATGGCGAAAGCCACGGAAATGATAATACTTAGCACACTGAAATGAATATTTCAAAATGCAATTACAAAAAATTTTATTTTGATTAACAGAGTGTATAAGTGGATCAAGAGATATATCTCGAGTTGTATCGGACAGAGACAAATTACAGACAATGGAAAAGATGGCATTTATATTAATCATGACGGTTTTCTATTGTATTTATAGTAACTGTGCGGTTGTTTACATGCGATTTTAACAGCCACTATATATATTCACTGTTTTTTTTTTGTTCACACTTAAGATAATCTTTGTCTTTCCCTACAACTAAATGTCGATCATCATTTGTTCTTTTCATTTTTCTGAAAATACGACAGTAACAACAAGTAAGTTTTAAAAAAAAAATCGCCACGCTATTGTATCTACGTTCATTTTACTTAACTGATCATTCTTAACTCGCTTTAGCAGTAAATTATGGACGTACACATTAAGAATCTGTTTTATCCAGTTGCAGTAAATATTTAAAGTAATCAAGGAAATAAAGGTAAAGATGAAAAAAAAGAACCATGGAGAGACAAACAGAGCAAATTCTTTGTTCGACATATACAAATAATTTGACACAAGAAAAGATGTCATATTCATATCTGGAGATGGTTTACGTTTGTATTTATGCGACTGTGTGATTGTTGCTGTTGTTATTTTTAGGACTTTACACAAACCACTGAATTTTGATTTGTGCATTGCATACCCGGTTCAACCCCATATGGGTTATAATTAGGGTATATAGTGTTCCTTTTTCCATATAGTGCCTTAGATTTGTAGTTTTTCCAGACTTTGAATTCTCTGGCATTTGATGTAGCGTTTTCTGAGATCTGTTCGTGTATCTCTTCACTGTTTTTGCATATATCTCCCTTTATCTTGTTGAGCCTTGTGATGTTTGGGCTCTGATTTATGGTATGCCATCTTCTTATTTATTGCCATTGATGATAACTCTTGCATTTTTGCAACCCCACTGTGATGCCTGTCTTTTGAATCTTGACTTTACTTCATATTCTAGTTTAATAAAAAACGAATAGACGGGGATTTGGTCATGGAGACATCCGCTGGTGGTCCAAGGCATCAAGCAGGGAGCGCAGAGACATGGTAGTTCAGGAGATACGAGAAGCTGAGAATGATAAGAGGTTGCAAAAAGCAGTGCAGCAGGTCCAACAAGGCCAATGGACTACATGGGAAGAGAGCCCTGCAGAGGTCCTTGACATAGAATGATATATGGCATATGGCACCTCTTAGGCTCAGCTTTGTTGTTAGAGCAATGTATGACCTGCTGCCGTCGGCCACCAACCTTGTGAAATGGGGAAAGTCGGATGATGAGCAGTGCCCCTGTGCCAGGGGAGGCAGACACTCGAACACGTGCTCTCAGCGTGTAAGGTGGCAATAGGGCAAGGGCGATACACTTGGCGCCATAACAAAGTGCTAAATGAGCTTGCTGCGACAATAGATCTGGCAAGGATGAAGGCGAATAGCAAACCCAGGCCAAGCACCGCAAATACATACTTTCTGAGGGCAGGAAAGTCAGCACACCCCAAACCGAGTAATCCTGGTAGCAGTTTACAATCTCTTCTTGACTGTGCAAACGACTGGGAGATGGCGGTAGACCTACCTGGACGAGGGGCATATCCAGAGAGTATCAGAAAATCGCGGAGACGACCGGATATAGTGCTTCATTCTTCAGCAACGCTTCAGGTCATACTGATTGAACTGACCGTGCCATTTGAATCCAGATTAGACGAGCAACATTCGTTCAAAGCGGCCAAGTATAGTGATCTGGCCGCGGATCTGAGACACGATGGGTTCACTGCAAAGGTCATGGCTGTTGAAGTGGGCGCAAGAGGTCTTGTGGCTGCATCAGTGTATGATCTATTGAAACTGTTGGGGCTGAGGGGACAGTCGAGAACAAGAGCACTGAAGAGGCTTAGTGAAACTGCCGAAAAAACATCAGGCTGGCTGTGGAATAACCGCAATGGGCAATGGAAATCGTGACAATAAACTGCGGTACAGAAAACACCAGGAATTTTTTTGGTGTACTAGTGAACGGGCTGTGACTGAGCGGCAACAGGTGGTGTATATTATAGGGGTGTCCAGTGTCAGAATTGCAGTGGCGAACGCGCAGTCGGCCTCGCGATGGTGTCTCACTGGGTGCGACGGAATGAACGGAATAATTTGTCTTTGCTTTGTTACTTTCACAATTGCCTCCACGGCTGGCGGAGTTGTGGATTAAAGTTGCTACCATAAGTGAAATTAGTTCATTTTCGATACAAGACAACAGGAGGCTGAGACGCTTGGGAGTCATGACCCAAGTGGGCCCGCCCCCTTTAGAGTGTAAAGGAGTTTATGGGGCCGAAACACCTGTCGGACGGGGGACTTCTTTTGAAGATCAGATTGCTTCCTGTTGTATCGCTCTGTAAAGAGTTTCCTATCATATCCATAGTGCTTCTGTTTTTCCTGAACCCAGATTGCGTTGGGCTGTATAGATTGTTTTTTTCCCATGTGAAATTTTAGTCTGTTGTTCTCTACAGTCTTCACAATTTAGCCCAATGAGATTTCATTGCTATTGGTCTGTAGGTACTCACATCATGTGCCTCCTTATATGGTTTTAATATTGGTATTACTACTGCTACTTTCCAGTCCTTTGGTATATTTCATTTATTCCATACATAGTTAAAAAGACAGGTAATTATTTCCAATATATTTTTGTGTAACTTTTTTAAATTTCAAAGCTCAGTATGTCCTTCTCTACTTCTAAAACTGTTATTTCAGAGTTTAGATATGACCATTCCCCTACACTTTCCATCTCTTCATTATTTAGTTCTGTTATGAGTTTCTCTCTTCTATTTATTTCTTTCTGTCCCAGGCATTTTGTAGCCATTGGGTAGACATGCTGTGAGGTTTTCATGCTCCATCTGTAATCTGTGAACATCACAGTGTACCCAATCTGGAAAATATCAAAACCCTTGTGACAATATATAGAAAACGATTTGTGTGATTTCAATGGGTTACACAGCACCATAGGCTTAAGTAGGTCAGGTTTGCCCCTCATGGACAAAGAAATTGAGGTAGGACCCAACGGATTTTTATTTATATATTAATTTTTGCATGCTAAAGCACAGATACGGACACAAACCCTCCATAGTTCAAAAACATACGTAAATGTAACATTCCTATTACGAAACACCTAGGTATTATAATATATAAAGACGAAATATCACAATGCCGGCGATCACTAGATCCAAGAGTGGTAGCAAAAGCATCAACAGATCATATGCTTATATGGTAATGTCAAACAATAAAGCAGAGAAGAAAGATACATAAAAAACAGGAACAACAGAGTTAACATATTCATAACAAGACGAAAGTTTACACAAGGATAACATAGACAAAGCAACAACACCAAGCCATCTAGGCTTATGCAAAGAAAAGAAGCCTAAAACCAAAAGGGGAAATAACACAAACCAGGAAGAAAATAGTACTGAGACCCAAGAAGAGCAAGAAATCAGAAGAGTGAAAATAGAACAGATAGCAGACACACAAGTTAGTTTAACTTCACTCTCAGATTATAAACTAATTAACATATTTGAAACTATTTTAGACAAAAAAATCAGTTGCCAAAATCAAGAAATCAGTAAGTGAAAGCATACTAACTCTTAATGATACCGAGAAGACTAAACTACTTATTAAAGAAATCCAACACAAACCAATGGAAGTGGAACTTCCTCACCACGTGAAAGTGATAACAGAATTAGCAAAAGAAACAAGAAGATTTGTAATGAAGGAGATAGACACAAAACTGACAGAAGAGCAGATAGTAGTAATGTTGAACAAAGAAAACCAAAAAAAACAAAATAATAAAATTAGAAAGAATACAGAAAAATTATTCAGTGACACCAGTAATAATAGTCACGGTAGAAGGGAATGACGTACCAACTCATCTGCAACTCAACTACAGAATAGAACCCACTGTAACATACATTCCGCAAGTCATACAATGCTCGAATTGTCAAAGGCTGCGACATTCCAGGAAACTTGCCTGGCCAGCACCAAATGTAGATATTGTGCTGAAGGACATGCATATAACCAATGCAGGGAAGCTAAGGAGGACAAAAATTACAAAGAAACAAACTTGAACAGAAAGTGCGTAAACAGTGATGAAAAGCACAATGCTAGATTCCTAGGGTGCCCAGTATATCAGGCTGCTAAATTAGCACTCAAACAATGATAGAAGTTATCTTGATGGCCCAACAGGAAATTACAAAAGATGTTACCAAGCTGTCAAAACTGAAAGACGAAAATGAGGAGATACTGAAGAGAATCGAAACAGAAAAAACAAATCATAACCACTGAAGAAAAGAAAGAAAAAAAAGAAAACTGAACAGGATTTGGAAGACCGATGGAAAGAAGAAGTAAATATAAACATATATGAATTCAGAAAATTCCTAAATTCAATAGAACGCTTCAAACAGACCCTCCACCAACAGATAAGAAAGGATCGTCAAGATATTGTACAAACAGAAGTAAAGATAAACATGCAAAGAGGGCTCAATAAAAAAAAAAATCTCCATTGAGATATAATCCAAAATCAACAACCAACTAAGTAAAAACAAATATCACTAAACTAAATATAAAGCCAAACAATCGGAAATGGAGAACAGAAGTATCAAAATAAAACAGTGCAATTGCAGAAGTTCAAAAAATAATCTTATCCCATTGTTAGGCCAGTACGCAGAATCTAAAGCAATCTTTGCAATACAAGAAACACTTCTGTACCCCAGAGACAAATTCAACAACACAGCATACATCACACTTAGAAATGACAGAATAGATAATAAAGGAGGAGGGTTAGCGATCCTGGTCCATAACATCTTCAAAATAACTGACTGGGAATCATTCAAAACAGAAAACCTTGAAGAAATAAGTATTACTTTAGATAGTGACAAAGAAGTACTAAAATTAATAAACTTATACTGTCCCAGTGGAAATATACAAGAAAATGATATCAAAGCAATTAGAGTAAAAATGCATTCCAAAACAGAAATAGTAGGAGACTTCTATGTCTATCATAAAGCCTGGGGAGGTAACACAATAGATACATCAGGAAAAGTGCTGCTAGACTTTATTGAAAAGAATGAACTAATAATACTAAATGATGGTTCAACAACTAGAATCAACCCATGTGCAAACTAATCTGATTCAGCATTAGACATCAGCATAGTAACAGCATATCTAGCCAAAGTAAAATGGGAGATACAAAGTGATTCTGGCTCTGATCACTTACGCATAGAGATAACGTTAAAACATGAGTACAAACCAAACAATGGAGTAGAAAAACCAAAATTCCACTTCAAAAAAGCCAATTGGTTAGCTTTCCAAATTGAAATGGAAGGAATGAAGCTAGGAAAAACAGTAAATGATAGTGTAGATGCATTTACAAATAACCTTACAGAAAAATAAATGCAGCAAGACACATACCCAACTCAAATATGCCATCGCAAATAAATCCAGTGCAAAATAATAGAACAGAAAAAACACAACAGTGGAATAAAAACCCAGCTGCATGGTGGACAATCAAATGCACATAAAAAATCAAACTAAGAAGACAAGCTATGCAAAGATATAGAAGAAATAGAACAAAAAGAAACTTTAAACAATATTTTAAAAAATTAGAAATGAAACAAATAAAATAATTTTCAAAGAAAATGAACCACATTGGAAAACCTTCTGACAAACGCTAAATCCAGGCACTCACTCCATTACAAGTGTTTGGAACTAATTGAAATAGTGCAGGCATCCATGTTTCTTATCGGATCATAAAATTACTTGACAGAATTAAGTGACAGATTAGTCTACACCACTTACCAGTCGCAGTTGCTTGCAGATGCTCTGTGCGAATAAGAAATAAATTAGCTGTCACAGGAAATATCATTAACATTGGTACTGGAATACATCGTGGAATATATATTTACCTAGTTTATTTATTAATGTATACATTTTATTTGCATGTGTATGTGCGTGTGCAAGAGTGTTTGTCTGTGTGGCTATACATTCCGTCTCTTAATGTTGCTTAGTAACGTATGCTCTCTATTCAAGTATAAGTGACTGGCGTTTTTTTGTTCATGTTACGATCATTATTTAATTTTATTTTCAGGACAAGGGACTGTACAAAGCGGTAAGTAAAAGTTTTAAATTGTCACATTTAAAAGTGCAAACACACATGTGATAAAACCAGTAATTTACCTTTTCTCTCCTGTTTAGTATATAAAAGAAAATTTGATTATTAGTTGGCTTAATAAATTTTTGTCACAGAATTATTATGAATTTTTTTTTATAATTGCTTAAATGCTACTAACTTAACAAAACTTACAGCAGTATTTCCTTTATATTACACTTTCGTACCTCTATTTATTGTACACCTTTTCAACCATGCTGTTTGGAGCAAGAAAATTAATATCAACACAAGCATATTGTGACGAGTAGGGTGTATGTGGGTGAATGTAAAAGATTAGACAACACTTATACACCGCTCGTCTAGCTCACTGTCTAAGGAATAACTCCAGCAGCCTGTATCAATCTCCGAACAATATATTATATTCACAAATAAGTCACAATGGACGTAGGGCCATTACAAATATTAGATACATCACAAATCCCGAGTATCCGCACACACTCTGCTTCTCGGAATAACTACAGCCACAAATAGGCTACTCCATGAATAACTACTGCAACATCTACTACACAAATCCCGCCCTCTACTCGCGCCCTACTATAGACATCCACCCTTCTCTTCTCTACGCTCTACGCTGTCTCCTGTCTACTATCTGCTCTCTGCTCACTCTACACACGTCTCCAACCAACACAATACTCTCTCTGACTCCCCTTTTCATGCGTATTCACTAAAACCCGTGAAACCCATCCACGCTTCACTGATCTTCATTCACGCATCACAAAAGCTAACTGCTTGTCTCAAGCAATGCTCACAACCATGTAGCTAAATTATTACAATGCACGCATTCCCAGCTCACAACAAATCACATGACTAATAAACTCCCGCTGGAGCATGGGAACATTCACACATGCAAAATACCCTCAAAACACTCCGTGACATCCACCCCTTTCCCCACGTGAAAAACCGGGGTTTTTCACCGTGAAGACAGAGATGGGAGTCCTATACATCATCAAACCTAAAATACATTATCAAAGTAAACAATGCTTTCATACAAAATACATCAACCTACACTAATAGCATACAAATACATACTGATAATCACATTCAATATCTTTAAAGTTAAAAGAAATTCATTTTCATATCAGAGAAATGCATGCATAATCTACCAACTTCATGTAAAGTCATCAAACTTATACAAACATAACTACAAGTAAACATGCTTTATCATAATCAAAATTCTCTCGTCTGGTATCTTGTCCTACTAGTAACATCAAACTGTTGTAAGGTTAATGTTCAGCTGCTTGGTGACTTGGCAGAGTGTAGAAAACTCGGTGCAACTCCCTATGATCAATGCCGAAGCATCCGCTCTGAGAAAGAAAATTTTGTCTAAATCAGAAAGCAACAAAATTTGACTACTTGCAAAAATCTTCTAAAATTGTATCTAAGTCACCTTGACACTTACTTGTACAGATCCCTCTATTAGGCCTTCCCTTCTGAGTTAGTGATGTTAGTTTTCGGGCTCTAATTTCCATATTATACTATCAGAAGCCCCTTCCCGCATCATATTAATCTCAGCCTTGGTCATACTCTTCAGGGTAGCTGCTCCATTTAGGTTGACGATACCCCTGATTACTACCACAGCTACAACAATAGCTTTCACCACCATCACTCCATCTATGACGTGCTCTCCTATAAAGAGTGTTACTCTCTCTTCTGTCTTTCCGGCAGTGATCTCCTCTGAAATTACATCTGTATAATTTTCCAGCTCTTTGTTCACTATAGCTTGGTCTGTTGGAACAATATCCCCTGCTTATCTCTTATCCCCTGTTTCTGTTTCTAAATCCAATTCGACGTTCACTTTGAAAACTACCATAGTAACCATTACTACTCGTGCGGCTTCCTCTAAAGTGTCTGAAATCTCTTAAGTCCTTAGTTTCTCTGTTGTAATGTTTCTCGCGCGACATACGAGCACCACGACTTACTCTGCGATATTTCTCAATCAGCTTTCTGCGTTCTTCTTTCATCTGGTCTGTCTCAGGATATTTGACAGATCGCCTTCTTCTGGCAAAGTAAAGTTCACTTTCGTTTCATTTACTGCACTTTTTGGAATATTCATCTTACGTTCACCCAATATCTTTGCGGAATTAATATGCCTCCCAATGTTAGTTTCTGGGTGACCAAACTGTTTTGGAAGTGATACCTGCTCTTGTTGTGGTGAAAATAAATTTAATACTACAGTATCAGCAACCCGGACATTACCAGAAGACATGATATCCACAGGAATTACCTTAGATTTTCCCAGCAATCTTGTCGTTCCTCCATAAGGACTATCTGTAGTCTTGTGCTCCCATAGTTTAATATCCTCATCAGTACACTCTTTGATTCTATGGACATTGCCAAGTATCACATCAGCGACCGCATTATCATGAAGAACACATGCTTTTACCCTACCCCGCAAGAATGGTGTATCAATATCTATCAAAGACCAAAGGATAAAATTCCACCCTGCCACCAAAAGTGATACATCGAGCAGTTTGCCGCAACAACCGAGACTCCTCAATGCACGATCTCCGCACCCCAAATGTCGTACAACCTGTATCCCTTCAGATGGATACAACTTTCTGTCCTATGTAACCTGAATGCAAAACTAGATTGCCATCTGTATGAACTGCTGACAAACATGGAAGTGGGTGGCCACAAATCAAGATTGGTTTCTCATCTTTATGAAAAAGTGGTCTGCACCCTTCACAACTCTCGTTGTTGAATGTATCTAAGACCACCACCAAACTTGCGCGTTCAAACTTCCTATTAGGACAATCAAATTGAAGGTGGCCAATCCCATTACATACAAAGCATATGTACTCCTCACGTTGGCTCTTCTGTGAACTACCCTGAGTGCTAGTCTGAGGCTCGGCCACAGATTGGAGTTCAGGCTTGTCACAAAACTTCGCTCCATGGCATGGTGATCCACATTTAAAACAACCAGAAGGTCTTCTACTACCTGACTCTGTCATATTCTGCTGTTTCCTGGGGGTTGTACGGAAGTCTGTCTCTGTCCACCTCTTACTTATTGACTTCCTATCATAAGGTCTCTCCCCACTACGAGAACTTTTTCTCTGATATGGTCGTATTTCATAACTCCGCTTGGCCATATATGTCGTAAATGTTTCTGGCACTGCCGATTTACGAATTGGTTTGCCTGGATTTGCTGTTGCGTATTGTTGACCTAACTGTGACATTGCTGAAATATTCTCCGGTTTTCTCTCCTGAAAAAAGCCAACAAATCGGAGCTACATGAAGACATCACTTTATCACGTAAGATCAAATCACATAGGCCATCAAAATCTTTAGCAATGCCCGATAGGTCAATCCACCTATTCAATAACATCTTAATCTCTGCGATAAACTCCGCAAAATCTTGCTCACTACTAGGCATCGCAGTGTGGAACTTTAATCGATAGCCTTGTTCATTTAATCTGTACTTGCGTAACAAAGTTTCCTTCATTATGTCATAATTTAATCTATCTTCCACAGTTAATTGGAAAACTGTTTTTAATGCTGACCCTGTTAAATAATCTGTCAACAGTGATCCCCACAGTTCTTTATTAATCTTTAATGCAGTTGCCTTCATTTGAAACCTCTCCAAAAAAACAGTCCATAAAATCTATGGACTCGTTGAAAATTGGGAGTTTCAACTTGTACATACTGCCGTAATCCTTTTTTGATGATGCCTCTGAACCCGATTTCTCTAACTCGAGTCTTCTCAAGGATACCTCTTTGTCCGCTTCTATCTTTTTAATTTCTTTCTGTGCTTGTATTTCTAATCTCTTAGTCTCTTCCTCTGCTTTCTTAGTTTCTTCCTCTGCCTCTGCTTTCTTCATTTCTCTCTGTATCTCTAATCTCTTAGTCATCTGCAGGCGTGCAGGATCACACAGCCAGCTCTACAAACAGAGTAGAGCAGGGGCGACAACTCTTGGCCACGGCCACGACATTTAAACAGGAAATGGATCAGCTATTTACAGCTGAGACACAAGAAGCAACTGAGGAAGATTGCGAGGAGAAGAATGATTTGGACGAGGGGAAGGATGATTGGACCGAGGAAGATGAGGATAGGACTAGTGAGAAGATAACCTCAGCCGACAATAGGGAATGTAAAATGTATCCTGGCTTGCAGGAGTCTTCCCGAGCTAAGACTTCGTGCGGGGGACATATGTCACGGGACGCGACTAAGTCTGCATTTCAATTCTTAAGACCTATTGCCAATATTTTGTTGGTAAATTTCTCACAGTATGAGAAAGCCGTCTGTTGTCTAAATCCATTGTTCACAATAGACAGCGCTCGGCGTGAGCCCTGTAAACGCAACAACATTCACCTAGAATGCTTTCACAACAGGGGGACATTACATCAACTAACTATCGAGGTAATCGACCCTAAGTCTCGGTGGTGTTTACACAAAGCCAGTAATACCCAAGTATTATTTTGGCTAGTAATAGAATATAATGGACAGACCGGCGAAGCAATTTTACAATGAGTATTGTGTGCAGCCAGATCTCACGGTACGAGCACAGAAATATTAAAGTAACGGAGACACAGAGTCTGAGCGGATAACAACATGAAAGGAGTGAGAATACGAAATTATAACGAGAAGAACAACACTGCACAAGACACTCAAAAGACGACGCAGACAGATTGTCTGGGAGAGGAAAAACAAGAAAACGATAATAGCAAAATATTACCGGAAATTTACACAGTAATGAGGACTGAATGTCTGATTAAAGGAAAACAAACGAAATTTCACATGACACCAGAAGCGAACCCGAAAAATCGCCAGCGGCGATTAGGACCAAATAAAACCAAACGAAATTTATCGCTCGGCATTGCAAGAGCCAGCATTCCGCCAACATACTTGGGGTCTAGATTTCAGGACGTGTGTCAGGGAATTCTTTATATGGACGCCAAGTGGTAGAGACAGGGACCATTTGAGATAACTCAGCCTTCGTCTACTACTTTGTTGGCGTTAATTACGGGACAAGCTAAAAGAGTAGGGCCTACCCGAGATACTGCGACGACACGCATCTCACAGATAATTAACGGCACCAAACCTACCCATACTCTACGGGGGTTAGATATGAATTTGCCAGGCGGTGAAGGAGCTTTCTATCATCGACCACCCACACAGAAAAGTACGCAGAAAATACCCAGAAGGATTGCTGCATTACTAAGAGCTGTCCACGTGAATTTAATGATCAGAAGTTGCAGGAGCAAAACGGACTATCTTTACAACAAGTGCATTTGAGAAATCTTGGATCAGAAGTGGCAAGAGCAGACGGACGATCTTGTAAACCCAGTGCCTACAAACTTTATCGAGATCCTAAATTACCTGCAGTAATGGACAGATTCTCCCCGTAAACTGATGCGCAAACAAATTCAACCTTATACCATATTTCACCATCATCACCACCTGAGAAAACTAGCTTCACCACAAATGGACATCTGCACACCCGACGAAGACTATACAGAAAACCGTTGCGGTCCACATAACCTATGAACACGCCACCCCAGCTGCTCGTGGCAACGTCCACACTCGCTTCGTGAAGAATAAAAAGAGCAGGCCATCGATACCTGACGAAATAAAGTGGACCGCCCAATATTATTGAATGCCGACAAAGGCTTGTCCAGTGTATACAACTACCCAGAGTTTTATTGACAGTCAGTCAGAGACCCGAAACAAGATATCCTGTTGTTAGTATTTAGGACTCACTTACATCCATCATCATCATCGCCGAGTATAGTCTTAAGATTCATTTGTGTAATTTGCATTACCTATCTTTCCTCACAGGGATAGTTAATGTCATTCCTAGTTGCATTTGTATTAGTGTATTTGAATGTTGTTATATGTCAGTAATTCAATAAATGTTTTAGTTGTGTTTGCATTACCAACACACGTTAATTACCTATATAGAGAAGGAAAGAAAGTGTGCGAAAGAGACATACATTTCTTCATTTCTTCCTCTTCTGTTCACTCAGTGTAATAGTGGAGGTGGGGGCTCGTTAACATTATAAGATAGAGAGGGGAATAGAGTGGTAGGAGTGACAGTGTCACGAGATTCCGAATCACTGGGACTACCTGCGGGGAACTTATAACAGTCTTAAATTCACCTTCTCCACTCCTGCTGCCTATTCTCAACCGGTTGCCAGGCAAATCTGAGCCATTGACAAAGCCAGCACCCTACAGATAACTCTCTTTGGTTACCCTTCGGGATAACCCTGTGACAGAGGCACACAGGTTACTTTAACTTTACTCACAGATAGCAGGCACACGGGTTACTTTAACTTCACTCACAGATACTCACAGATAGCAGGCACATAGGTTACTTTAACTTCACTCCCAGATAGCAGGCACACAAGTTACTTTAACTTCACTCCCAGATAGCAGGCACACAGGTTACGTTAACTTCACTCCCAGATAGCAGGCACACAGGTTGCTTTAACTTTACTCCAAGATAGCAGGCACACAGGTTACTTTAGCTTCACTCCCAGATGATAAACTAATTAACATATTAGAAACTATAGTAGACAAAAAAAATCAGTTGCCAAAATCAGTAAATCATTAAGTGAAAGCATTCTTACTCTTAATGATACCAAGAACTCCTCATTTAAGAAATCCGAAACAAACCAATGGAAGTGGAACTTTCTAACCATGTGAAAGTGATAACATAATTAGCAAAAGAAACAAGAAAATTTGTAATGCAGATAGTAGCAATGTTGAAAAAAGAAAAGCAAAGAAACAAAATAACAAAAGTAGAAATAACACAGTAAAATCATTCAGTGACACCAGTAATAATAGTCACGGTAGAAGGGAATGATGTACCAACTCATCTGCAACTCAGCTACAGAATAGAATCCACTGTGACATACATTCCGCAAGTCATACAATGCTCGAATTGTCAAATGCTGGGACATTTCCGGAAAGCCTGCCTGGCCAGCACTAGATGTAGATATTGTGCTGAAGGACATGCATATAACGAATGCAGGAAAGCTAAGGAGGACACAAATTATAAAGAAACAAACTTGAACAGAAAGTGCGGAAACAGTGCTAAACTGCTAGGGTGCCCAGTTTATCAGGCTGCTAAATTAGCACTCAAACAGGCAGCGGAACAAAATAATCCAGTCAAACTAGCAATTGGAAATAAAGAATCAAACAGAAAACATCAGGCAGCACAACAAGGCAATAATGCACACAAAAAAAAATAATAATTGAACCAACAAAAAGTAAGGAAATCAGAAAATTTAAATATCACTAAACTAAATATAAAGCAAAACAATCAGAAATGGAGAATAAAATTATCAAAATAATACAGAAGAATTGCAGAAGGGCACAAACGAATTGTATCTCATTGTTAGGTGTTATGTTTAAATATCATAACATTGGTTGTATACGATCACTTCCTGGTTTATTGTTTATAGACGGTTGTCAAGAGTTTCCGGAAGTGACGTCTTGACTTCTGCTCAAAATAGTGGCAGACGGCAATAGTAGTGTGTGAATATTTCAAGTTATTAACTGAGTAAGGGATTTCCAGCTATGATGTTAATTAACGTGCCTCAAAGTGTCACTAATACACAAAAGTGACTTGCTATTGGATATTAGTCAAAGGAATTGACTGTTGGCTATAAATTTCAAGTATTTTGTCAAGAAACATTGACCAGAGCGGTGTCCGTCATATGTCAGTATGTACCAGTCCTAGGCCTAACCTGAGCCTAAAGTTACGAAACATCACTGTATTCCTTGCTTGGAGAAGTCTCAAGGAGGATTTTTTTGGTGGCAACAGATAAGTAGATTTATTGTTACATACAGCTTGACTGTAGATAGCATTTGTTGGCCTGAATTTTAATTTCACGAATTATTGTTTTTATTATGTCGATGTGTTTGTAACTAGCGGGAGGCTGGTGGGACTTAATTTGATCATTTAATACCGCGAAAGCTAGGTCAAATGAGCAAATTAAGCGTTCTGTAGAGTAGTATCTGCCTGATTCATAGTGAGGAGCCAGTATATTGTGCTGGTTTGATAAAAATACTGCCTCATTTGAATTTAGCAGATCCATTTCTGTCTAGTTGTAAAGTCATGTTTACATACTGTTTGTTGTCATAAGTCCTGTCATTGTTACATTTTATTAAGTTTGCTACATTATTGTTTGTAAAATTGTCCATTCTTCCCTTACTATCATTTAGTTCATAGATGGTATAAGTGTCGTGATACGCGTCTTGTCTTGTTTTATTGTTATAGAGCATTATTATAAGTTATTGTTATATACATGTCATATTAACTCCTTTTTTTAAACATTTGTATTTCCTTTAGTTGCTCTAACCATGTCTTCTTGTCATTGCTTGTTGTAGTTGCTATTTTTTTCTGCTCCATATTGTCTATTTGACTAACATCTATATTATTGCATTTATAAACTGATGTAAGATTGGTGGATTGAGTATTGAATATTGAGCTGACATATTCATATATATAAAAGTTGAAATATTGTGTATATACTGAGAATCACAATAATAATAAACCATAACTTCATGAAAGGATTTATTGACGATTGAAAAGGAGATAAGTTGAACTCCAAAAAGAAGAATTAATTGGGAAATATGTCTTCTAGTGAGTATTTTCTGAGACAAGGAAAGGAGTCTGGATTACAAGGACCCGCTCTTCAAGAATTTATTATGGAAAATTTGGAGGAGATAGAAGTTGAAGGAGGTGATGAATTCCCTATGGATGAAGATTGGTGTGATAGAAAAAATGAACTCTTGGGTATCATTGATGTTAGGGAGAGATTTATTGATGATTTACTGGATGAGATAAGAGTATTAAAATCTCAAGCAGAGGTGGATAAATCTGTTCTTGTTTCATTACAAGTTAATTTTTCGAGATCTAAGGAGTCGTTGGATACTGCCTTAGGGGAGAACAAAGTTCTGAACTCTGAGATTCTGTCACTGCAAGACATTATTGCAGCTTATCAGAGCAAATTTGATATCCAAAGTGATGATTATACTGATAAACTTACTGCCCTTAAAGATAAGTTTTATAAAGAAAAAGAGGCCATGGAAGCCAAAATTCAAGCACAGGCTGCTCAAAATCTGGGTCTGAGAATTCAAATTGCTATGCTTCAGCCAGATTTGAAAAAGGCAAATGTAATGAGATTAAAGACATTGGCAACAAAGAAGAGAGCCATGTTGGAGGCAGAATTTGAGAGTAAAATTTCAGAACGTGAGACTGAAATTCAAAAATTACAATGTCCTCAGGGTCAACAAAAACAAAGTTTGACTCAGGAGGAGGTGACTATTTCTAAGGTATTACTTAGTGATGATAAGAGTAATGTTTTGAATTTTGAGAAGACTATTAAGAGCCAGAATGATGATATTGCACTGAAAAATTTAGAATTGGCTCAATCTAGAAGAAGAATAGATGGTTTACTCGATGTTGTACTAAACAACAATTTACTGTCTAGCGCTAGCTTTGGGAACGCTAGTGGACGAAGTGTCAAAATCACTAAATGTGATAAGATCAATTCATCACATTATAAAATAGAGTCTACTCACAATAATACTGGCTAAAAATATCTCACAAGGTCAGAAACTGGGTCGTAAAAGGACAGACCCCAGTCTATCCAAGAAATTACTAACTTGACTGATGATGTTCAGATGGGTTCAATTTACTTTGATATGGAGCACTATAAACGGTTTTGTCAACGGAAGACAAGTGCAGCTGATTGTGATGATATCCATCATCCTGTTTGTAAACTGCATGGTAACAGTTTACCTACTCTTAAGAGTATTGATAAGAAAAGAAAAGATGACACTGGAATTACTGATAAAAGTCATGAGGTGACACTTCCCTCTAACAATGGGGAGTATGGAAATAAATGTCCTATGCCAACTAATACCAAGGCATCTGTGAAAATTTTTTTCGAAATGCCAATGAAGCTGTCTTATCAGACAGGATTTAAACCTACTGGCATGAATAGGAAGAGGTCTCATGCTCAGTTCAACAAGCATGATGTACCCTACAATAAGGTTAGTGCATCAAGGAAAAGAAATAAAATCCTTAATTATCATGTAAATAAAGGTGCATATTCATGCACTGTTCTAGTGAGAAATCTGCCACCAGGCACTTCATGGCAAGCACTGGGTGAATTTTTTCAATTCACAGCCGACGTAAAGTTTGTACGTCTTTTACCCAGTGACATATTCAATAATGTGGAAGCACTTGTGTATTTTTACTCCAGTAGGGATGCACGCATAGTTGTTGAGCGTGATAACGGATCTTACTTTCAGGACTATTGTCTGGATGTGCAATTAATGCATCAGTCAGCGTTATACATATGTTAATGCATTCTTGGCATTATTTAAGTTTCTTTCAGGTAATTTCTTCAGAACAAGAACAGAGGCTTCCTGTACTAATTATTATTTTTGCAATCGTTTAGATCTACTAAACTTCTATCTTACATTTATCCCTAATTTTTCTGAAATTACATCCCTTGTGAAAAAAAAATTAATTAGATTCTTAAGCCATGTTTGTTAATGTTGCCGTAAATCATGCTTACATTTTCTTCAAGAACAGAGGCTTCCTGTACTAATTATTATTTTTGCAATCGTTTAGATCTACTAAACTTCTATCTTACATTTATCCCTAATTTTTCTGAAATTACATCCCTTGTGAAAAAAAAATTCGTCCAATAGATCTATATGCAGCCATGATTGTTATGTTGCCGTAAATCAGCTTAAACGTATGTTTTCAAAAATGCCTATCTTGAGATTGCCTGATCCTGCCAAACATTTTACCCTCAGAGTCGACGCCTCAAAATCTTCGATTGGCGGTCCGTTGTTGCAGGAATGGAATGGCTGTCTGCATCCCACACTCTATGTTAGTGGAAAGCTGACGCCTACAGAGCAGCTGTACCCCATCATTGAGAAAGAGTTACTAGCGGTGCTATTTTGATTTTCCAAACTACAGCGCTACTTGCTTGGAGCAAGTTTTACACTGGAGACTGACCAAAGAGCCTTATCGTATCTGAAAACAGCACGTTTTAAGAACGAAAGAGCTGCCCGTGCCTCTCTGGCCCTCCAACCCTACGAGTACCAGATAAAGCCTATCAAGGGAAGCGTAAATGTCATGGCCGATGTGTTGTCTCGCTGTGTGAAACATCCACTAGTTGACGAACCAAATTCTGCTTCGACACATATATAATAATCAAGCCTGCGTTATGTTGCTGTTTACAATTCAAGAACTATGGCGCAACTTTAACGTTAGATCAACTGCGACATGGACCATCCGTTGACAAGAGTGTCGCATACTTCATAAATTTCGTCCACAGTGCTTCGTCATGTACAGAAACAGTTTGCTAAACTACGAGCGGTATGCCAAGCATCATGATGATGGTGTTTTTACGTATAACCTAAGTCAACTAATATATCAAATCCTTTGCCATGTGGTAACTAATACGATTGTTCAAGAACTATACTGCTATACTACATGCAGGTTATAACATGACTATTTTCAAGATATAGTAGCAATACGATTTGGTCAAGACACATTCCTTTAATTATTCACTAACTTTTCCTTTAAAATGGACTGCTACTTGCATAAAAAGGGAAACAACTAGAAAATGCTGATGTCTGAAAATTCCAAGGGGATATAACAAAATAAATTTTTCATCTCAAATTGGACTTGGAAAAATAGAAAATACATAATGAATAACAGTGACTTTCAATTCTAGTCCTATTGCAGGGAAGACAAACATTGACAGTTGAAATACATGAAACGTTCATAGTGCAATGAACTTCTTTGTTACTACAGATGAAAATTACTTTGCATCATCGAGAATAATCTACAAAGTTGTGAGAATTATGATCTATGGAACTGTGTTCGAAAATACGTGATTGAAAAGGATTTTCGTGCAACAATCATTATTGACATTAAATAATTAATATAATTAATTACTTGATATGTTTTTAATTCATCTAAACCACAAGAGGTTACATACATAGTGTGATGAAGTATTTTAAGGTGTTCATATATTACTTAATATATTTTCACATTACAGTGTATTAACATGATCAGTCATCCCATCAGATTACATACATACATATATTCATAACTATTTTGACATAATGTCGCAGTCACTCATTATGAATTGATTTGTCTGCCTCATATGATCTATTGTGTCTTTGATTGCTAATTATGCATGTCATTGATAAATAGGGAGACTTACATGACTGACATGACATAGGGTGTTTGTTGACAGGGTGTGCTGTATGAGTGCCTTGACTGACACATATTGACAATTTTTTTCGCACTGACCTCACAGTAGTGTCAAAAGAGATGTCTCCGAAATAGACAATGGGTTTAGGGATTTCATTACTGGATTCCACACCTTGTGTGTCTAATTGTCGATTGTGGAGCACGCATCTAGGTGCTATGTCAATGGGGACAGTTGTGGGAGGTTCATGTGTCATCTGGTTACTCCAGTGATTTTATAGATTTACAATGGAAATAACGAAAAGTTCCTTTTCATTATTTTACTGCAGGAGGGAGTAAATGTTATGTTTAAATATCATAACATTGGTTGTATACGATCACTTCCTGGTTTATTGTTTATAGACGGTTGTCATGAGTTTCCGGAAGTGACGTCTTGACTTCTGCTCAAAATAGTGGCAGACGGTAGCTTGTTAATCTGGAACACGAACGCGTCTCTAAAAGGGGATTCTGCTTGTGTCGTTTGACCAGTATGCATGGCGTGTGTCCGTTAGGACCTGATTTCAGAGTATGTCCTTCTTTTGAAGAATATGATTATTACACCTGCAAGATATATCACCATCACTGCCTTATGCATTCATTAACTATATAATGCCAGTTTAGTCTAAGTAGAGTGTGTAGAATTCTTGTGCACGTAAGTTGACTGTTCGATTAAACTCAGAATATTAGAATCAAGGACAGTAGAGGCATGTGCTTAGAAAAGCTTCGATGTCGTACCATATTCAATGTGGAGTAGTGTGTGAATAAACGTTTGAACTGTGCCAAGAAGTTAAGCCTTATTAACTGAGTACCTGTGGTGCGGGCCAGGGAGTATGGAGAGAATGGCCAGATTGAATATATTATAATTCAACAAATAGAATATATGAGGATAACCCTGGAGAGTACTCAGCAGGCCAAGATAAAATAAGGAGTGCTCAAGCATTGAGTCTAATGCACTCGTAATACAGGACGTCTGGAGGACTGTTCCTGTGAACACATAATATTATAAAATTTACCCGCATCATTAGGCCAGTACGCAGAATCTAAGGCAATCTTTGCAAAACAAGAAACACTCCTGTACCCAGAGACAAATTCAACAACACAGAATACATCACACTTAGATATGACAGATAATAAAGGAGGAGGGGTAGCGATCCTGGTCCATTAAAATCTTCAAAATAACTAAATGTGAATCATTCAAAATAGAAAACCTTAAAGGAATAAGTGTTACTTTAGATAGTGACAAAGAAGTACTAAAATTAATAAACGTATACTGTCCCAGTGGAAATAAACGAGCAAATGATTTCAAATCAATTAGAGTAAAAATGCATTCCAAAACAGTAATAGTAGGGGACTTACAATGCCCATCATAAAGCCTTGGGAAGTAACACAATAGATACATCAGGAAAGGTGCTGCTAGATTTTTGTTCAGGGATAGAGAATTTGCCCGAATTCTCGCTCTGTCTAGAGTTCATTGTTGTTAATAAAGATTTGATATTTCATGTATTTTGACTTGGTTTCCCTTACTTTGGATTTGGTTTGCAATGTCAAATATTATGGTAACCACCAATCGTGTCTGAACCTTTCTCCTTTCAAAATATAAAAATACTCACTAACGTTGACAACTGCTGGAACGAACTTGTATTAACTGGAGAAAAATCTTGGCTTAGACGATATTGCGAAATTGTATTAAACAGTGGTTACATACTCTACACATCGCAATTACAATAATAGCATGTATGCTCCACCTCCATTTCAGTCTTGCTTTCACTAAGTTCGACTTTCTTAAAATATATTCTTCAACCTCTGTATAATTTCATTCATTTTTTTAACATATCATCGGGGTATTTAGCGTCCTAGCACAACAAATATTCATATATATTAATCCATTGACATCGGGGAATGTGGCGTCCCGGTATGACCAATGTTCATACATATTTCTTAGAACACATTTCTCTTCTCATGCGAATTATCATCCCGCATTAACTTCATGTTTAATCCTGGCACTGTATGCTGCCTATAATTTAAAGCATCTATTGCTTACTATAATCTCCTGCATATTTCTTTAATAATTACTACAATTGCTGACACACAAGCAACATAGAGAAACACAGCTCGACGCTATGGCTTCCCACATCCAACTCTTCTTTTTTACGTCATTGCCTAGCTACCAATCACATAGTAACTGCATTCTTGTCTCTCTTGCATTCAGTAGAAGTACGACATGATGTGACAAAAATCCGGTGTTAATAATAAGTTGCCGCGATACAAATCACACCAAGAAGTAATCTCAACAACTTTATTGAAAAGAATGAATTAATAATACTAAATGATGGGTCAACAACTAGAATCAACCCGTGTGCAAACCAACCCGATTCAGCAATAGACATCAGCACAGTAACAGCATATCTAGCCAAAGTAAAATGGGAGATACAAAGTGACACTGGCTCTGATCATGAGTACGCACCAAACAAAGGAATAGAAAAAAACCAACATTCCACTTCAGAAAAGCCAATTGGTTAGCTTTCCAAATTGAAATGGAAGGAATGAAGCTAGGAAAAACAGTAAATGATAGTGTAGATGCATTTACAAATAACCTTACAGAAAAATACTAAGAGTTGCAGCAATACACATACCTAACTCAAATATCCCAAAGCAAATAAATCCAGTGCAAAATAATAGAACAGAAAAAACACAACAGATAATAACGTTCAATAAGAAGACACGCCTTAGATGGTATACAATGTCAGACAAATGATGAATAAAAGAGTAAACAGCGAGATGTTATGTGATCACGTAATAAGCAAGAAAAAACATATAATAGCATGTAATAGACAATAAAATAGTGTCTTTTCTATTGTTTTTTCAGGTAACGGGAACGGGCAAAGTCGTAAGTAAAAGTATAAAATGTCACAAATAACAGTGCCGTCATACATATGTTAAAACCAGCGATTGGGCGTGTATTCTTCTTCTCTCCTGTTTAGTGTATAAAACAATATTGTGCAGTTAGATATCTTTATAATGTGTTATTAGCAATTTTAGTGTGAAGTGTTTGTAATTGTTTAAATGCCAGTAATTTAACAAAACAGTATAGGCAGTGGTTTCAATATGTTTGACATTCGTGCACTATGTATAGCTGGAACGTTTGATGTCCCATTGATGATTGATTTAATTGGACTCGTGTTTTCTAATGACCATTGAGTATTTCCTATAGGCGGTGCGCACAAAAGCACACTAAGCGATACAAAGTATCCGTGCAAAAATATGCAGTCATAGCAATAAGTGAACTTTAAATACTGAAGCAGAGATATAGACATATAGCGAAGTATAAAGACATTGACCTTAGGGAAATAAAATATATTGCAAAATTGGCTTTCAAAAATATTTAATAAAACAACAAAAAGACAATGAAAACAAGTGCAAAATTTAATCACGGTAGAAAGAAAGATAATCTATTAATTTGTAGAATAATTTATGCAAGACTTCGTTTCTGACGTTTGAGAAAAAATAAAAAAACAAACGTGAATCACAGTTATTACATTGCACACCCGAACGTAATACTCAAACGAATCCATGAAAGTTAGATGAAAAATAATTATATTTTGACAAATAGAGTTTGTAAGTAGATAAATAGTTATCTCTCGAGTTGTATCGGACAGACACATATTATAGACTCTGGATAAGATGACATATATATTAATCATGACGGCTTACTATTGTAATTATAGTAACTGTACGGTTGTTTACATGAGATGTGTAACAGTACCTCTATATATTCACTGTATTAGTGTTTGTTATTTAGTGCATGCTAACTGTTCACACTTAATAAGTCTTCGTCTTTCACTACAACTAAATGCCGATCATCGTTTGTTCTTTTCTTTTTCAGAACATACAACAGTAACAACAAGTAAGTTATAAAAAAACGTAATCACACTATAACAGCCACATCTATGTTACTTAACTGATAATTGACACCAGAAACGATATCATCTTCATATCTGGAGATGGTTTACGTTTGTATTTATGCATCTGTGTGGATGTTTACGTGTGAGGGAGTGGAAGTGGGCATGTGTAACAATACTTCAGTGCATTAGTGTTTATCAGTTAGTGTAAGCTAACCGTTTATGCATAGCATGTGGTTGTCTGTCTGTTCAACTTAACAACGATCATCATTTTGTCTTTTTCAGCAACAACAACAGGGACGAAGGGTAAGTTGATTAAACATGTTATGTTTCAGTACCCAGTAGTGCAGGCATCCATTTTTCTTATCGGATCATAAAATCCCCTTTCCCGCTTAGTTTGCTGTTGATTGTGTAATAAAATACTTTTTGAGCGAACGATTTAAAATACTAGATTCACCCTAGTGTGTAAATACACCACATTTTTATACCTTACGTTTCTATTTATCTAACCCGCTAGTGAGTGTCTGTAGGCAAACCTACATGATGTTTTAGGAATTCAGCAATGTGCTAGTGTTATGTTAGTAAGCGTATGTGTATGCTGTAATATGAAGTGTTTGTATTTGTCTGAAAAGTTATTAGTTGAGCAATATATTTAGCGCGCAGGTTACAATTTTTATTGCATGAAATTTAACACGGTGTGGAGGTTGCCCCATAAAATTGGTGCCACCTTGTTATAGTTATTAGCATAAAATTTAACAAACCTTCTACAAACTGACTATAAGGACTATGCTAACAAACCCAGCTTGATGCTGCTTTTAAATTGCTTAATTTAGAAAATTTACCTTAACAAATATGTGTAAAATGATCTAAAGAAAGTCTCGATTTTTGTTTTTCTGTTGTCTAGTGCAGTCGTTTTCAACCTCTCTTGTTCGCATACCCTCATATATAATTTGTATTTAACTATGTACCCCCAAGGTTATTGGTGCAGAATTCCAAGTATTTTATTTACCTATACATAAATAACATTCCAGGTCACTGGGCAAGCATCTAAAATAAATTACATAATTTATATCCATTATAATCAATTAAAGTTTGATAAATTTAAAGTTTAACATGTTATAATAATTAAACAATAAGTTTTAATTTTATAAATACATTAATTTATTTCATATCGTATAAAAATTATTAAATGAACAAAGGTGCATCTGACAGGAAACTCTATACAGAGCAATACAACAGGAGGCAACCTGATCATCATAAATAGTCCCCCCCGTCGATCAAGTGTTTCGACATCTTAATCTCCTTTACACTCTAAGGGGGGCGGGCCCACCTGGGTCGTGACTCCCAAGTGTCTCCGCCTCCTGTTGTCTTATGTAGAAAATGAACCCACTCCACTTTGGTTACAGCTTTAAAATGTATAATTCTGTCAGCCGGAGGCAATTGTGAAAGTAACCCTTATGTTGAAAACAAATTATTGCGGTCCTTCCACAACACACCGCGACTAGGGACAGAAACTGACCCTCCTGCGCAAAGCCAACGAGACTTAACGCCACTGCGCGCTAGCAACTGAAATCAATTTGTGCTGGACACCTGAAATAAATACGCCGCGTGTTGCTTGTAAGCCAACAATTTTCTTATTTTCACCAAAACAGCGAAAAACTAAATGTATTGCGGACTCAGAAACATATTCCACTTTCCGGATGTTTCCGTTAACGCAGGTGGGGATAAAGTTTACTTTCCCAAGTTCCATAGACCATTGCGGTTGTTCCACAGCCAGCATGATTCCCTTTCCGCAGTTTCACTAAGCCTCTTCAGTGCCCTTGTTCTCGACTGTCCCCTTAGCCTGGATAAGTAAAAGTTGTTTTAGCAAATCAAAATGAATCTTTAATAAAGTAATTTACACATATGTGGACATTGAGACGTCTATATGACATAACACAATATATTACAAAACTAGTGGCGCCTCTTGCGGCTGTTGCGTCAAATAATCTCGCCAAACTGCTCCAGAGCTATAGCCTTTAACTTGACTTCTTATGCCGTACCACCTTCACACGCACTACAACACACATTTATTACGAGAGGCAGGGAGTTAGAAGCGGTGAGGGAGTTAGACAGGATTAAGATGCGTATTCGAGCAAACAATCGAAATATTGCTTCATTATAAAGTAAAAGAGAAATAAGATGGGAAAATCTTCTATTGCCTTTACAGGTTATCTTTTCAAATAAAGCTTTTAGTACTGAAAGTAATTTACTTAAAATAACGAAAAATAAGAAAACCTTCAAACTGTGTATTGGCATTTTTTTTTTCATGTACCCCTTTAGATGTCTTCTCTTACCTCTAATGGTACGCGTACCCCAGGAATATCATTATTCCTGTGCATATTTTGAATAGCCATTGAATATTTTATCACACATGCTGTTTAGAGCAAGAGAATTACTAGTAATACAAGCATATGCAGACATAACAAACAGCAATACGTTACCAATGGGACAGGCAGAAACAAAGAAAAGAGTGAGAGAGAGAGAGAGAGAGAGAGAGAGAGAGAGAGAGAGAGAGAGAGAGAGAGAGAGAGAGAGAGAGAGAGAGAGAGATAGAGAGAGAGAGAGAGAGAGAGAGAGAGAGAGAGAGAGAGAGAGAGAGTGACATAGTTAAGGGGGATGTGAGAGCAGAGCGAGATTAACGAAAAAGAAATTAAAACTAAATAAATCATTAAAATATCATTGGAAAATAATCATCTTGAAATCGAAATTGTACACACCTGATCACATAAAACGACTAGGGTATGAATACATTAGTAAAGACCCAGATAAACAAAATGTGAAGACCATATTATAAATATTCAAGAAAATGAAGCCAATTTAAAACATTATAGAGACAATACATATATCATTGCAATATCATTTTCATCAAAGGAAGATTGTACAATCATGTTCATAAAATAAGACGTCAATTAGATGTTATACAAAGTCAGAAAACAAATGCATTAGAGAGTAAACAGCGAGACGAAAAAGTACATTATAAGAGCATGTAATTGGCAATAAAGTCATTTAAAAAGTATTTTTCTTCTTCAGGTAACGGGAACGGAGAAAGTCGTAAGTAAAAGTATAAAAATGTGACAAATAACAGTGCCGTCATCAAGTGTTAAAACCAGTGATTGGATGTGTATTCTTCTTCTCTCTTGTTTAGTGCGTAGAACAATATTTAGCTGTTAGGTGGCTTTATAATGTATTATTAAAATCGTTAGTGTTAAATGCATGGAATTGTTTAAATGCCAGTAATTTAATGAAACCGTGAAGGCAGTGGTTTCAATATGTTTGACATCCGTGCAACATAGTTTAGCGGGAAAGTTTGATCTCACATTGATGATTGATCTAAGTGGACACCTGTTTTCTCTTGACCATTGTGTATTTCTTACAGGTGGTGCACACAAAAGCATGCTGAGCGAAATAAAGTGCAAAAGTATGCAAGTATAGCAATAAGAAAATTTAAATACTGAAATAGAGAAAAGGACATATAGCGAAGTATTTAGACATATCCAAGTAAAACAAAATGTATTGCAATATGGGCTTTGAAAAATATTAAATAAAGATATTCTGAGATGAGTTCCTCAAAACTGATAGAGGTAGATTGAGATAAAAGTGATATAAATAATAACAAAGTAGCTAAAAACATAAAAAGACAAGGTAAACAAGAGAAAAACCTAAACATCGTAGAACGAAAGACAATCTATTAAATTGTAGAATAATTTATGCAAAACTTTCCTTCTGACGTTTGAGAACAAGTGAAAAACAAAAGCATATCACAGTTCTTACATTGTACACCCGTTTCAGCAATATGACGGTTTACTATAATATTTATAGTAACTGTGCAGTTGAGTCTACATATTGTCAAAGCCGGAAGTTGTAGTGAGGATAAGCTATAACTGCAGATACATGATTCTATGTCACGCACCTCAAATAGCTTCTGACAACCAAGCCCAGCTTCCGGCTTTCGTGTGTGGCTCAGTTTGAGCCCGGGTGAATTACACTACTCGTTAAAATCAAGGGCCACCCTATTATTTTCAATACACTTTTATATAAGCGCTTAGAATGATTAAATGAAGGAAGTTTTAGTAAAGATGGGTACAATATCTTCCTCTGACAGTCATCTATGCACGTTAAGCATAAAAACAACTCACCGACAACCATGGTGATCACGTGCAATTTAGTTTGCTGACCATAAATTCACATTTTTAATCTGCTTTTTCAAACTTCCGTACAACCAAACAGGTGAGATAATCGTGCTGATTGACATTCCACGTGCAATGGCGACTTTTCGTGAACAGAGTTCACTCTTAATTTATTTTACAATCAGCAGACTTAGGGTAGTTTCATCACTTGCAAAAATCATGCCACCGAGAAGTAGTCTTGACACCTTACAAAGAATGAGGGCTATAGCGTGGGTTGAAAGTGGTTTATCTGTCCGTGAAGTTGCTAGACGGCTTGCAGTGTCACACTCTACTATCCTAAGAATTTTGAAGAGAGATTTCAGGCCACAGGAAATGTGGAGGATCGCCTCCGGCCAGGTCCCCCTAGATGCACCAATAGACATGTGACCGGTACCCTGCGCCATCGAACAGTGACTTGTTCCACTCTAAGATGTCAGCTGAGACAAACTGTAAACGTTAATGTCAGTCAAAGCACTATTCGCAGACGTTTACATGAATTTGGACTGGCTGCTCGACGTTCTGCAGTCAGAATCGCTCTTGCTCCTGCTCATCGCTGAGTCCGTGTTGCTTGGTGTCGCGAGCACATCCGATGGACAAGGCAACAATGGAGTCAAGTTCTCTTCACTGATGAATCTCGCTTCACTGTGTCATTCAATGATGGCAGAATTCGAGTTTGGAGACGATCAGGAGAGCGATTTACTGATGACACAATTCGAGAGGTGGATTGTTATGTTAGGGGTTTTGTCATGGTCTGGGGAGGCTTCTACAGACACGGCAGGACCCCACTCTACATCATCCAAGACAGCTTGACCGGCCCAAGATACCAAAACGAAATCTCGAGACCAATTGTTCAGCCTGCTCTGGAGGCCATAGGTGATAATGCCATCCTCCAAGATGATAACGCGCGACCCCATTGAGCTCGTGTGGTGAATGAGTTTATTCAGCAACATGGGATCATCAGGATGGCGTGGCCAGCTCATTCCCCTGACCTTTCTCCGATTGAGCACCTCTGGGATGACCTTGGTCGAAGATTGTCAATAAATCACACCCTGCCAATGGATGTTGCACAGCTGACTGCATTTCTGCTTCAGAAATGGCAAGCTGTTCCTCAGGATACTCTTCGAACCCTTGAGGATTCGATGCGTCTACGCTGTCTTGAATGCCTTGCTGCAAACGATGGTCATTTACCCGCAACCACAGTATAATGTGTCATGGCGACACTCCCGATCCAAGCACTGTCACCAACTGGATCTAATTCTTGCCAGAAGGCTACTTCTCAGGTCTGTGCTCTCCATGCACTCGTATCATAGTGCAGATTGTGATACAGATCCCTCCTTGGCTTGCTGCAAAATCAGAGCACAACCAAGAAAACCCCATCGTGTCAGACATGAAGGGAAACCACGAATCGATACCAGAAATATGTCAGATCCTGTCATAATCGTTAAATTTACCACGACCTTCAAGAAAGTGTTCAGTAGCCCAAAGCATGGTGATATTGATAAAGGGAACTGGGAGCACCTGCGGAACACCATTTAAGTACTGTACTTGCCACGTTGATAAGAAGACATCAAAGTCAAATGACTGGTTTGATGCTTAATCAGATGTGATGACACCTGTCATTGAAGCTAAGCTCACTGCTGCGATTGAATACAAACTTTCACCAAGTGCTTGAATCAGCAGTTCCTGTAAGCAACTAGAAGCAAAGTCCAATAAATTGCTTCACGTTATGCAAATGATTATGGCTCCAGCTCAGCGAGCGCATCCAGACCGCAGCGCAAACTGGCAACACTAGACAAATTGTGACATAAGTTGGGGTTGCTCTCTTCTTCACTAAGACCGTATCTTGTGACAGATGTTATACTGACTTAATTTCGTGCTTTTCAATGGTCGACAGCTTTTCCTTCCTCTGCTATGTAGCAGACATTTTGTATTTTCAAACATTCTTAATCTTCGTTGATAATTCGTCTTGTCTGTTTACTGGCGATCACTGCTGAGAAAGTAGACAGGTGATGCAATATTAACCGACAACCACGTTGGTTAATCTCGGGTGTGGCCAACATCAGACTACAGATTAAGACTAAAATCGTCCAGCGCAGTTGTTTAATCGCTGATAAGGCCAGAATGCGTTCTTCGCCAAGATGGTATTACAAACAATTGCGTGGGAAGACAGGGGCATAACAGTTGACATTTTTTGCAAGTCTAGTTTGCAACAATCGTTTGCCAAGACGACAACCAGACTTTTCCAGAGTAAAGACTAGAATCAAGATTCTTATATCGGACCGGACCATTGTTTGAGCAGTTTTGAGGACTTCAGTGTCCAGAACAAACTCTACCATTTAACAAGGACAACCAAAATCTGAGGAATCTAAAACAAGGATTCAAAGTCGGAACTTATTGTTAGGTAACGTCCTCCAAGTACATGTGTATGAGGCCTATTCAAGTGCTTTTATTCCTCTGAGCAAACAGTCTGTGAGCCAAGATATTTTTCATTACTAACATGTGAACTAATATGTATATATATTACCACGTGAATATTAAAATGTGAAAATTGCTGGTGGATGTCTAAGTCATTTGAGGCTGGCAACCTCAGCATATAGAATGATGATTTCATGAACCACCACTGCAAGAGCTGGTGACTCCTTTATCGCTAGTTTTTTAAAGAGAACTTAAAGCAGAGGTAGTCCCAACTTCCATACTAAGCCGGGAGGGAAAGTTGAAAGAAATTATGTACATTCTATTTATAATATTTACAATTACAAACCATTGTAAATGTCTATGTAAACATATACACGTTAAAACTGATGAACATTTTCAAGCTTTTCAACTAGTGTAGATGTAAATGACAACATATTCAATCTATTTTGTAAACATTTTTCAACCAGTGTAAATGTAAATTTAAACATATTCTATATATACCATTAACCTTTTCATTTAAATGTAAAGTAAATATAACGCTTTTCAATTTAAATGTAAAGAAAGTTTTCTTTCGAGAGATTAAGCGTAATTCTCATCGAGGGTATAGTCTGAGGTAGATGGGATGGTAGAACAGGAAGATGGGGACACATGTGCTGGGAAACTCAACACTCAGATGGTATTCGTTTCCACCCGTTTACCATGCCAGTTGGTGGTACCAGTTGAAGGTATTAATCTCTGGAACAAGGTGAAGGTAGAAGTGGACTGACGTTGAGCTAGACACCATCATCAGAGGGTCTTAGAGACACGGGACCAGCTTTGCAGTTACTCCCTAATCTTATAAGGAACGTGCAGCGCCTTTAATCTTGACCAGAGACGCGAGAACCCCAGTGACCTATCTGCACAGAATCCAAAAAACCCAGCTACAGAAGAAACATCTATTTGAAGCTAAGTCATACCTAAAAGTTGCGAAGTGACTTCTTACATAAATCACTCTACCATCACACGATGATGAGTATTTTCTGTTAAAGATTTTGCAATTTTTTTTAAGCTGTTAAATCTTAGTTGATTATTAAGTTTGTTATGTGCAAATTCACAAATTTAACGTCGATTTAATCATTTTGAATGTACTGCATGTTTCTCTCAGTCAATTTACTAAATACACTCAAAATAGAGCTATACCATAATACTAAGAATTAAACTTAGTAAATCAAAGTGGGGACTGAACGAGCTGAAATTAACAATTGCTTAATTCTTCATAAAATGCGGCGGATCAGATATAAGTGAACAATTATCCTGCCAACGCAACAGTGTTCTTGACTTCTAAAATATCTTATGAAACTCCCTTGAGATAGAAGCATCATTATTCTTCTACCTACAACTCTGCCAAGAGTTATCTTGTGCGACGATAGACACCTTTGAAGACACTATTAGATACTCTTGAGCTTTTGCCACTTTTGGAACACTACTGTAAATAAGAGGAGGATATTCCGTGACACAAATGTACGACGGTATAAAAAGCCCCTGGTCTCTGTGACATATAATGTTATAAAGTTAGTTGCTTATCCTTTACAGGACGTGGCAATCAACCCCAGCTTTTATTGGCTGTTTGTGATTTTTCTAGGCAATTTTTTCATTCAGTAGTTTGCCATTGCTTTCTGAATGGTACGGCGCTTATACCATTGTTAAAAATCCACACAAAGCGATTTGCTACCAAACCGCCTGCAGCAGGTTTCGAACCTGGTATATCTGGATTATGAAACTGCGTTCATATCCATTAGGCCACAGACGCCGATATATAATGTTATAGATTTCATATATCTATTTCTTTATCTACACTTTTCCTTCACCTTTTCTTTCACCTATGCACGTTTTTAACATAAGAACCTCCATTCTCAGAGTTCTGTCTTTTCTCGTTTCTATTTGAGAACGCAATTTTATTGCTGTTCGCTATTCCCTTTGATGAATGTTTACGAGCAGGCTTAATTAGCTAACGTGAGCCTGATCATTTAATTATAAACGCCATAGATCTTGAATCGCTGTAAGAGATCAGACAGCGATCAAAGGGGAGATTACATTTTAGTACTGAGAGCAGATATTTGGGAACCAAGGTAATCAAAATGTCTATTACCTCCCTGGTAATCCGCTCGCTAGAAAGTAATTAAACACAGTGACAACTGCGAGATCGTTGGACACTGCTCGCTGGAACGGCTATACGAAGCAGAGACGTGTAAAATTTGCACCGATTAGCAAATTACGTTATGCCGATCTAAACGAGAGTAGATGAGGTCTGGTTTTCGGCTTTAGTGTGAGAAAGGTCTTTGATATGCAGATTGAACGTATAATTCTCCGTAGGTGTAACAATCTGGCGTAGAGTCTGGTAATAGTGAGTCATTCCCTTTGATTTCAGAGATGTATATACCCCACCAGTTTAACTAAAATTTATCCAGTACTCATCAGACTGTAATCACATCTAGCTCCGATTCTCGAATCACTTGTAACATAGTAGAGCTCTTAGTTTTCGTTGGAGAATAGTCTTAGAAGTCTGTGTGAAGGTAATATATCTACTTGTCTTCTTCTTCTTCCATCCTTAGCCATCAACCGGCAAAGCAGTATGTGGCCAGTACGCCTAGTGGCGTCTTAGGGCAACAACAAATTGATCAATCTATCGCTGTTTCCACCACGCCTAGTGGCGTCTTTGTGGAACAAAAACAGACCAAACAATCTATAATTGTTTCCGTAATCAGATTGGTTGGCAAGCAGGTGATCAGCCCACTGTGCGAAGTTTTTACGGGATGGGGTAAACAGCCCCATGCCCATACCCTCCTTAGTCGCCTTTTACGACATGCGTTGTAGGGTGCAGTGTTATTATTCTTTGCTCCCCTTTCGGGCCCCGGTAACACACGGGTGATATCTACTAGTAGTTGGATGGTTTAACTAGTTAAATCGTAAATTATATTTTATTAGTTTTCCTGTGCAGAGTGATTTACTAGATAGGTCCGTCAATATATAGTTCTCTAAGTTTACTGTGTTACAGCGGATAGCAAAACGTATAATAGTTTCTAGCTAAACTTTTCCAGCTATAATATAAAGTTAATTAACTGCTAGTAACCAGTCAGAGAATAATTTAACCAACTAGTAAAGGCACTGATTCATTATGAGTTTTGACGAAATATGTATTTATTTCTAATTCATGATGACTGATTTTTTTAAATGACTAGAATTTATTTCACGGGAGTTTTAAACGATAAGACAGGCTCTAAGCTGTAGTTTATAATTTAAAGTTAAATAACCGACGTGGATTAATATAGTATATTTTACGCTGGTTAATGATAGGATTGTGAATACTATATAATTGTTTAGTATTTTGTATATTTTTCTTTTTACACAGTATTTGGGTCAAGCCCAAAATCTACAAGCGGCTTCCATGTAAACCTGATAATAATCATACTATAGAAAATATTTAACTTAGTTCTGGGTCTTCAAGGTAAATCTGGTCTGAGGTTGTATTTACACCCATAGAGAGACCGAATACCAACCCAAAGAATATAGAGAGTGACTTTGTAATTGGGCACATAGTTCGAGAGTTCTTTTGCAACATCTAATTTATAGTCGGCCCGTTGCGGCGACATAAACAACACTAACAGTTCCTGACGTTGACCATTTGTGGTGTGACAAAGAAGTTTATACTGAGAGAAGTTACCGACCTGTCATTCCTAGTTACTGGAAACCTCAAGCTATTGACACTGTGATCGCGGTTAACTTTCTTGCCTGGACAAATTTAATGTGACATAAACAGTAATCCTAAATAATAATAACGAAGGGAACGTTACCCGGAGAAGTGAATTCAACCTGTCTTTGTGGAACTGGGGTTCCCTTTGCCAAAAATAACGCGGGATTAGCTGTATGTATGTGTCCTAAAGATTGCGCCAGAAGGTGAACATCAAGTTTGTAGGTAAAAACGAATGTCAGTGGCCACTGTTGTATGAATAGAAAGAAAGCAGGAATGAGCGACTCTTATATTGTATAATTCATGCACCCACTTTGTATTTTTTTAATGCCAGTTTTGCTAAAGCTGTTCCTTTTAGAATAGATTAACGTATAACTCTTTTCTTTACTGTAGGAGGAACGCCTAGACCATAGCGTATAAACCATTGACTCTTTTGGGGGTTAACAATTTTTTCTCTAATGGGATTTTGTCTCAACAGAGGGATGGAGGATTACATCCATGAGTCTAACTCTTTATTAATTCATTAACCTATGTTTATTTGTTTAGAATGATATTCAAAATTATTGATGTTGTGAAGTTCTTTATGATAAATAAAATTTATATTTATTCACGTGTGTCGGTCAGCTCGTCCAAACATATCCTTACTCCATTGATATACTTTTTTCACGTCTGTGCGTCTAACTGTCGTCACTTATGTGTGTGTGTGAGTGTGTATGTGAGTTTTTGATATATATATATATATATATATATATATATATATATATATATATATATATATATATATATATATATATATATATATATATATATATATATATATATATATATATATATATATATTCTAGTAGACTGTCTGACTAACAAAGTTCTGTTGTAGAGATAGGCTGAACGAGAGAAGCTTCTCGATTTTCAGGGACAGACTCTACATATTTTCCACCATCTCACTCGTGAAAATCTATTTCTTTACATTTTACCTCCCACTGAGCTATCACTTGCTCTACTCTATACTGAAGAGAGAAATCTATGTCTTAATTCCCCTATCACAAATCTACGACAGTCCCCCAAAAAAGTGAGAAAGCACCGCTAAAAAGGACCAGCGGAGAGAAGCTAACCGATAAGGGAAAGGAGAGGTGAGTCGAGCACTAACCTGAGTATTACGCTACAGAAAATACCATCACGCCTGCAGCCCTTGACGTTGTCAAATATCTGCTAACTACGGAGGAGCTGGATGCAGAATCAATATTGGAAGATTTCAGCAAGTCCATTGATAGCTTGGCCTCTGGCAAAGCACCTGGCTGGGATGGAATTCCTCCCAATTTAATCAAATGCCATAAGAGCACGCGATTACATCCCCGGCATCGGGTGCCGTGCCAGTGATAGGAAGAGACAAGTATTCATTAAGATATGAGAAACGTTAAGATTGTTACACTGTATAAACATAAAGGAGACAGATGTGATTGCAGAAACTACAGAGGTATCTCTCTTCTTATCAATGTTGGTAAGTTTCTTAATGCAACTACACAAGTTGCCTAAATGTGTATTCCGTGCTGGTGGATCAACCACAGACATGATCTTTTCTTTCCACCAGCTTCACATCACATCCCTTTAACATACGCAGAGGCGTTAAACAAGGCTGCATTCTGGCTCCAACTCTCTTTGGGATCTTCTTTCCCTTACTCTTGAAACACCCGTTCAGAGATGCAAAGGATAGAATATGCCTTCACACTAGGACAGATGGCCGACTGTTTAACTTCGCAAGGCTGAAAGCAAAAACAAAAATCAGAAAAGTTTAGACTTGTCTTGTTATTCCCTGATGACGCTGCAGTCGTCACTCAAAGCCAACAGGAGCTTCACAGCTTTTTGAATTGCTCCACCCAAGCATGCAAGGACTTTGGCCTCACAATAAATGTAAAGAAAACAAATGTGCTAAGTTAGGATGTGGATGTTGCACCAGTTGTCACTATCGATAACTATGAACTGGCAGTGATACACCACTTCGCATACCAAGGGGTATGACAAACTCTCTCTGGACAAAGAAATTAACAGCTGCATTGGCAGAGCTACAGCCACATTTACCAGCCTCACAACACGTGCTTGGGGAAACTCCAAACTCACAACGAAGAATAAAGCTGTGGTATACTACTCGTCAAAAGTCAAGGGCCACCATATTATTTTCAATACACTTTTATATAAGCGCATAGAATGATTAAATGAAGGAAGTTTTTAGTAAAAATGGGTGCAATATCTTCCTCCGACAGTCCTCTATGCACGTTAAGCATAAAAACAACTCACCGACAACCATGGTGATCACGTGAAATTTGGTTTGCTGACCATAAATTCACATTTTTAATCTGTTTTTTCAAACTTCCGTACAACCAAACGGTGAAGTAATCGTGCTGATTGACATTCCACGTGCAATGGCGACTTTTCGTGACCAGAGTTCACTCTTAATTTGTTTTACAATCAGCAGACTTAGGGTAGTTTCATCACTTGCAAAAACCATGCCACCGAGAAGAAGTCTTGACACCTTACAAAGAATGAGGGCTATAGCGTGGGTTGAAAGTGGTTTATCTGTCCGTGAGGTTGCTAGACGGCTTGCAGTGTCACACTCTACTATCCAAAGAATTTTGGAGAGATTTCAGGCCACAGGAAGTGTGGTGGATCGCCACCGGCTTGGTCGCCCTAGATGCACCAATAGACATGATGACCGGTACCTCTTGTTGTCAGCCCTGCGCCATCGAACAGTGACTTGTTCCACTCTAAGATGTCAGCTGAGACAAACTGTAAACGGTAATGTCAGTCAAAGCACTATTCGCAGACGTTTACATGAATTTGGACTGGCTGCTCGACGTTCTGCAGTCAGAATCGCTCTTGCTCCTGCTCATCGCTGAGTCCGTGTTGCTTGGTGTCGCGAGCACATCCGATGGACAAGGCAACAATGGAGTCAGGTTCTCTTCACTGATGAATCTCGCTTCACTGTGTCATTCAATGATGGCAGGATTCGAGTTTGGAGACGACCAGGAGAGCGATTTACTGATGACACAATTCGAGAGGTGGGTCGTTATGGTAGGGGTTCTGTCATGGTCTGGAGAGGCTTCTACAGACACGGCAGGACCCCACTCTACATCATCCAAGGCAACTTGACCGGCCCAAGATACCAGAATGAAATCTTGAGACCAATTGTTCAGCCTGCTCTGGAGGCCATAGGTGGTAATGCCATCCTCCAAGATGATAACGCTTGACCCCATCGAGCTCGTGTGGTGAATGAGTTTATTCAGCAACATGGGATCATCAGGATGGCGTGGCCATCTCATTCACCTGACCTTTCTCCAATTGAGCACCTCTGGGATGTCCTTGGTCGAAGATTGTCAACAAATCACCCCCTGCCAATGGATGTTGCACAGCTGACTGCATTTCTGCTTCAGGAATGGCAAGCTGTTCCTCAGGGTACTCTTCGGACCCTTGTGGACTCAATGCGTCTACGCTGTCTTGAATGCCTTGCTGCAAACGGTGGTCTCACCCGATTTTGAAATGTCTATTTGTCCAATATCTATTGTGTGACTTTTGAAAAGGTGGGTGACAGACTTCACAGCTTCATTGCGTTTGAATATGTGTTTCCATTTCTTTACGTGACATGTCAATTTGGTATTCAATAAATGCCGTTTTGACTGATACCAATTACGTTTATATCAGATTTGTTTTATGGTTTCAACCAAGGTTTTTCTAAGTGGCCCTTGACTTTTGACGAGTAGTATATATAATGCCAGCGTCACTAACACACTTCTATATGGCAGCGAGACATGGGCAACCTATGTAAAGCAAGAAAGACGGCTCAATACCTTCCATCTACGGTATCTACGACACATCCTTTGCATTTCGTGGAAGCACAAAGTGACTGATGTCGAGGCGTTGTCATGTGCTGGCCGTCAAAGCATGAATACGCTTCTTAGACAGCTCAGGCTGCGATGACTTTGCCATGTCCGCCGCATGGAAGATGATCGCATCCCGAAAGATATCTTCTATGGACAACTGCCAGATTTTATAAGAAACATTTGAACGGCCGCAGCTGAGATGTTTGCAATAGAGACATGAGGGCACTAAGATAAATCCAGCAACCAGAGATGATGACTCTGCCGAACGTACCAAGCGGCGATGCTATTTACGGCGCAACCTCAGATTGTGCGAAAAAGATCTCTCACAGCAAGCAGAAGAAAAGAAAAAAAACTCCAGGAAAATAAATAGCTGAAGGCTGTCACCTCAGGGACGCATTCTGATATGCCTGAAGGGGCTAATATTATTATTACGGTTGTTTACATTTGATGTGTAACAGTACCTCCATATATTCACTGTGTTAGTGTTTGTCATGTAGTGCAAGCTAAACGTTTACACTCAAGCAAACTTCGTCTTTCACTACAACTAAATGTCGATTATAAATTGTTCTTTTTCTTTTTCAGAATATACGACAGTAGTAACAGGTAAGTAAAATAAAAGTCCTCACGTTATAGTATTGATATCCATATTACGTAATTGATCATTCCTCACTCGCTTTATCCGTAAATGATTGACGCACACACTAAGAATCCGTTTGTGTTTATTTGCCGTAAATATGTAAAGTATTGCATGTAAACAAAGGTATATATGAAATAAAATGAGAACCATGGAGAGATAGACAGAACACATTCTTTGTTCCACATATAAAAATAATTTGACACCAGAAATGATGTCACCTTCGTATCTCGAGATGGTTTACATTTGTGTTAATGTGACTGTGGGGTTGTTTACATGTGGGTGAGTGTGTATGTGTAACAGTATTTCTATACATTCAGTGCATTAGTGTTTGTCAGTTAGTGTCAGCTAACCGTTTACTCATAGGTAGTGGTTGTCTTTCTGTTCAACTTAATAACGATCTTCATTTTGTCTTTTTCAGCATCAACAACATATACAACCAGTAAGTTGATTTAAAATGTAATGTGTTATTAACCAGTAGAGCACGCATCCATTTCTCTTATCGGATCATAACATTACTTGTCCCTCTTATTTTGTAGTTAACTGTGCAATAATTTTTTTTTTTTTTAATCGAATGATTTAAAATACTAGATTCACCCTAGTGTGTAATTACGTCACATTTTCATAGACCTTACGTTTCTATATATCTAACCTGCTTGTGAGTGCCTGTAGTCAAACCTACATGATGTTTTAGTTATTCAGCAATGTACTGGTGTTATGTTAGTGAGAGTATGTGTTTGTTGTAATATGAAGTGTTTGTATTTGTCTGAAATATCAGTAATTGAGCAGAAAGTTAGCGCGGTGGTTCCACTTTTTAATGTTTGAGATTTAACATGTGTACAGGTGCCATTTTATTGTAGTTAAAAGCAAAACATTTAACAAACCTTCTACAAACTAGCTTTAAGTACTGTGCTAACATACCAAGCTGGATGGTGCATTTTAATATCTTAATTTAGAAAAATGTACATAAATATGTGTAAAATGATCTAAAGAAAGTCATGAGTTCTGTTTTTCTGTTGTCTAGCGTATATTTTGAATAGCCATTAAATACTTTGTCCCACAAGTTGTTCGGAGCAACAGAATTAATATTAATACATTCATATGCAGACATTGCAAAAGGTAATACATTACCACTGAGACAGAAAGAAACTAGGAAAATAGTGAGAGAGGTATATAGACAGAGAAAGAGACAGAAAGAGAGAGAGATAGAGAGAGAGAGAGAGAGAGAGAGAGAGAGAGAGAGAGAGAGAGAGAGAGAGAGAGAGAGAGAAAGATTGAGAGACAGAGTGACATAGTTAACTGGAATGTGAGTGATTAATGATTAAAAAAAATTCACACTAAAGAAATCATTGTTGTTGTGTATTGGATCCAACGCCGCTTGGGCTCTCGCCCTTCAGCACAATGCCATGTAGTGATATCTGCATGTTTCCTGAAGTTATTTTGTTTCTTCGTACAATGTGTTCCACTTTTCTGGCTGTAAGAGGAAGAAGCATTTTCCTAACATCATCGAGTTTTGGGCACTGCCACGGAATGCCTCCCCTGCTTTGCAGTAGTGGTCCAACAATGGCCAAAGCTCAAGACTATCTAAATGTGGTCGTCAAAGGTGTTTACCTTCGCACAAGATTACTCTTGACAGAGATCTAGATAGAAGTGGAGAGGCGCTTCTATCCGAAGGGAGTCTTCACGAGATAATTCAGAAGTCAAGAACCATGCGGCATAGCGCTGAGCAAGGGTTAACTTATATCTGTCCGTCGCCTTTTGTGAATATAATTACGCAATGGTTTTTAGCCGTTCAAGCCCCCCCGCCCCCCCCCCCCCCCCCCCCCCCCGCTGAGTTAATTCAACAAATTCCTCTTATAATGGTATAGCTCTATTTATGGTGTCCTACGCGCGCATCCTCTGCATCTCGTGGAAAGATAAAGTGACTAAGCAAGGAAACGTGCTGGCCTCAAAGTATTGTATAACACTGCTAGACACTTTTCGCCGTACCACCCAAAAGCCGCATTACGCATGATGAGACAACGAGAACGGTTCTGGCAATCTTCGTGGAAAGATAAAGTGACTAATCCTGCAAAATCGAGAATATGTTGTAACACTGGACATTACCTATGAACAATTATGCCCACAGCTGAAGTTCAAATGATGTGTGCCGGAGAGATTGAGGGCACTGGACATGGATTCCAAACATGGGAGGATGAAGCTTAATGGCGATTTGCGCGAAGAGAGGCTCACACAACAAGAAGAGGAGGAGAGAAAAACGTCGAAAGGATTCAGCTCTTTCACCTCAATGTCAGTTATACTGCTCTATTTAGAGGTAAATGCTAAGCAAGAAAGAAGGCTCAGTACCTTACACTTACGGTGTCTACGCCGCATCCTCTGCATCTCGTGGAAAGATAAAGTGACTAATGTCGAGGTGTTGTCACGTGCTGGCCTTCAAAGTATGTATACACTGCTTAGACAGCGCAGACTTCGATAGCTTGGCCATGTTCGCCGCATGGAAGATGGTCGCATCCCAAAAGATATCTTCTACGGACAATTAGCAGATGACAAGAGAACGGTTGGATGACCACAGCTGAAGTTCAAAGATGTGTGCAAGAGAGATATGAGGGCACTGGACATGGATCCAGCAACATGGGAGGATGAAGCTTCCGATCGCACTAAGTGGCGATGCTATTTATTATTTCACATACAAAGCTGAATCGACTATGTTTGTTTAATTTTAAACAACAGGTAAGAAATGTAATAATCAATTTGTATTAACAGTTTAAAATAAATAATCTGCTTATGACTTTTATAGTGGAATCAAATTTTCTCTTCACAGAGATTTAGGGTGAGGATATAGTTCAGAAAAATTATTTCCTTTTTGCTGGTGCATTTTTATAAGCACTTAACTTGTAGGTGAGTCTTGCAGCTGTGATTTTCGTCACTGCTTGGTGACGAGCGCACTTCTTCACACAACTTGTCTGATTTAGGCGGTTGGTGCTGATTCCCAGCGTTTCACTCCAACTAGCATCTTGTGATATCTTCACAGACAAATGATGTGCACTGATTCTGCCCCGACGCTATCGTCTGCAAATCTTGAGTTTCCAGACAAATTTATTTGTAATCTCGATACAGACCGTAAAATATCGGAATCGATCACCTCGTTATCTCCCGTCTTGTGCAAACATAGGGATAGTCACTAGCCACCTGGTGTCAAATGACGGACCGTCACGTTCAAAGGGATCAATAGAGATGACTGTTTCTTTCAAATTGGCCAGACACATAAAGCAAAAACCTATCAGTTGCTGATCGGTCAAATTACACGGCGTTTTTACAGTTCTATCTGGGATCGGCTCAAATCAAACATGTGAAAATTAAACATAGTCCCGTGGCCGATACTCCCGTAGGGGTGTGGAGTGTTTGAGACTTCACCCTACAGTTCCAACCTAGAGAGCAAAATACTGAATAAAAAGGGCAAACAAATATGCCAAATAATAGCGATGAGTGAGAGGAAGAGAAAAATGAAGGAAAAAAGTGATCCTGCTGGAGTGGACGTGACATCGCACAACCATATCGCCACAGGCACTCAAACCTATAATGGTCAACAGTTTCGTACGGATAGTTACATAGCTGGCACTCAGAGTGTTATTGTTAGATTCTGCTTAAGTGACTTTTGAGTGGTATATATTGTGATCTGAGCCGAAAAAGTGATGCCCTGAACCCTCCTTATAAGATAGCGGTTGTTGTCATTAGGACTGTCCATATGACTGTAACCCTCTTTCCCGGTGTTTTCCATGCCTATCTGATCATTCAAGTGTGTGTGATTTGGCTATTTGGAGAGTTGTTGCTGCGAGTGGTTGTTCTTGTCTTATTCCCTTCTTTGCTAATCTGTCTGCTCTATCACTACCAGGTATATTTGAATGACCACGGATCCACTGCATAACGTTTCTGATGCCATATGAAGTTTTAATTAAGCTGAACAGCATCCAGGATTACTTTGGCTAATTCAGTTCAGTTCTTCAATGTTTACTGCCTTCCAAAGCTTAATGTCCAGACACCGAGTCAGTAGAAATGACGATATTTTGAGCCTTTGAGGGACAGGCATCAAATATAGTCTTCAGATGGCATACATCTATTTCCATTGCAATGATTTCAGCTTCATAGTTGGAGCAAAACTGCCCGCATGCATCAAACAGTTCGTTGGAGGATCCATCTGGATAACATATGTGTCACATTATTTGTGTTGATCTCTGCTTCACTACGGCAGTAATCAAATACATTTATTGTACCGACTTTATTACGTGATTTTCAATGGTCGGCACCTTTTTTCTTTCTCTGCTATGTAGCAGATATTTGATATGGCCAATAAATTTCACACTCCCTTGGTTATTATTTCGTCTTGTCTGTTTACCTGACCCTCTCTGCTGAGAGAGTAGACATGTGATGCAGTATTAACCGACAACCATGTTGGTTAATCTTGGGTGAGGCCGACATCAGACTTCAGATTAGTACAAAAATCTTCCAGCGAAGTTGTTTAATCGCTGATAAGGCTAAGGGGCATTCTTCGCAAATATGTTAATCCGCTGAAAATGTGATATCCACTACGGGAAGATAACTTATTTGTCAGCGCGCAGGAAAGACATAAGCATTTTCTGCACACCTTGAGGAAAGTAAGATGTAATTGTAGGCATTTGCAGAGAAGGCAATCGGATGTTTTATCACCATATATGGGAGAGGTGACCTTTTGCATCACGCACAGAATTTCGAGGGGAAATAATTTTGAAATTACCCCACAAAACACGCATGTTTGAAACGGTTGGAGCCCTGCTTAGCATCGTAACAAACAAATGCGTTGGAGGACACTCAATTTAACCAGACCTTTTTGCAGGTTTAAGACATTGTAAAAATTCACTCGTTCCAAGAAGACCATCAGACTGCCAGAGTTAGAATCAGATTTCATATATATCAGACCGGACTTTGTAGAACATCTTGAAGGACTTAAAGAACCCAGGAAAACCATGTTAATAGGGAAACCCGTGATCTGAGGAAAATAAGAACACGGAGTCATAGTGGGAATTCACTGTTAACATAACAACACCCCAGAAACGTATAAAAAGGCATCTGCTAGTGCCTTAACATTATTCCTCTGAGCAAACAGTATGTGAGCAAAGATTGGCATTTGTTGTGCTTTTTACATTCTGTATTTGTCATTACTAACATGTGAACTAATATGTATATTTATTACCATGTGAATATTAATATGCGAGAATTGATAGTCCAGGTCATTTGAGGCTGTCAACCTCAGCATATAGAATGATGATTTCATGAACCACCACAGCAAGAACTGGTGACTGCTTTATTGCTAGTTTCTTAAAGAGAACTAAAAGCATAGGTAGCCCCATATTTCATATGGAGCAGGGAGGTAAAGATGAAAGAAATGATATGCATTCTAATTATAATATTTAAAGTTTCAAGCCAATGTAAATGTCTATGTAAACATATTCACTTTCAAAATAATGAACGTTTTCAAGCTTTTCAACCTGTGTAGATGTAACTGATAACATATTCAATCAATATTGTGAACATTTTCAACCAGTGTCGATGTATTATTGTATCTATACTGTTAACCTTTTCATTTGAATGTAAAATAAATATAAAGCTATTAATTATAAAAGTAAAGAAAGTTTTCTCCCGAGGGATTAAGCTTAATTCTCATCGAGTGTAAATTCTGAGGTAGATGGGATGGTGGAATAGGAAGATGGGGACACATAAGTTTGTGTCGGGAAACTCAATACTCAGAGGGTATTCGTTTCTCTTCTTTTACCATACTAGTTGGTGGTACCAGCTGAGGGTACTAATCTCTGCAACAAAGTGAAGGAAGAAGTGGACTGCCGTCGAGCTAGACACCATCATCAGAGCGTCCCTGAGACGCGGGACCAGCTTTGCAGTTACTCCCTGATCTTATAAGGAACGTTCTGTGCCTATAATCTTGACCAGAGATGCGAGAACCCAAGTGACCTATCTGCTCAGAACCCAAAAACCCAGTGGCAGAAGAAACTGCCATTTGCAGCTAAGTCGAACCTGAAAGCTGCCAAGTGAACTTTTACCCAATCCTCTTAAGCATCACTCGATGATGATTATTGTCTGTTAACGAATTATTCATTGTCTTAAACTGTTAAAACTTAGTTGATTATTAAATCTGTTATTTGTAAATACACAAATTTAGCGTCGATTTAATCATTTTGAATGTACTGCATGCTTGCATCAGTCACTTTACTAAAAACACTCTAAAAAGAGCTATACAAGAATAATAAGAATTAAACTGAGTAAATCCCGGTGGGGGCGTGAACGTGCTGAAATTAGTAATTTCTTAATTCTTCAAAAACTGCGGCCGATCAGACTTGACTTCTGAAATATCTTGAGATTCATCTTTCTACAACTCTGCCGAGTTTAGTCTTGTGACAAGGTATTCACCTTCGAAGACCCATATTAGATCTTCTTGAGTTTTGGCCACGGTTTGACTACTACTGCAGAGCAGTGGAGGCAAATCTGTGACAATATGTAGACTCCATAACCTGCAATGATGGTGGCCTTAAGTGCAGATCCATCAGCATAGACACGTAACCATTCGTCAGTGAAGTCTTCAATGGCTCTTTGTGATGCATTCATAAGACTGACCCCGAGATTACCAAATTAAAAAACAAAAAAATATAAAACTACAAAAAAAATCATTAAAATATTACTTTAATTAAATCATCATGAAATCAAAATTGTACACTCCTGTTCACATTTAACGAGAAGCCTTGGGAGCCGCGCTGGTGTAATGGTTAAGACGTTGCGCTAGCGACCAGGTTTTCAAGGTTTAAGCCCGGGCGCGGGCATTTGTAGAAGCATCATCGACCGGGATTTTGACTGAATATCTTGAACGGCTCCTGCAGATAAACCCTTTGTGGATGGGAAGGAGCGAAGTCATTGGGCCAAAATGGCTGGAATGCTCGAGTGCCGCTGGTTAGAGAAGACAAAAAAACGAAAAAAAAAACGACTAGCCTTAGATGGTAATCAAAGAGAGATAACCCTCATGGGTTATCATGTGATATCATGTTATAAATATTCAAGAAAATGAAGTCAATTTAAAACATTTTAGAGACAAAACTAAAGAACGCCATTACAAATTACAAAGCCAAGAGGAAGCAGGACTAATTGAAAGACATGTTTTGTTAGTAATTCAATGTGTACAAAATAATCAATGTGTTCAATGTGTTTAATGAAAACACAGTAAATATAGAAATAGAAAGTCGTGTTATCTATCAGACCGAAGGGTCTTTTGTATTTGGATATGCGCCCTAATATAACTGACTAGATTTAACGGGACGCGCCTCACCAAAACGAGGCATAATTTTATTAAATATATAGTAAATATAGAAATAGAAAGCCATGCGATCTAGAGTAAACCTCCAGGAGTTAAAATATTGGATGTACATAGACACAGGGGAAAAAAATAATGGATGATCCTATAACAGGAATGAGCCCTACAGTACACAATAAAACAATCTTGATAGGAGAGAGAAATACAGATCAGTCTACAGCACTTAACAGTTGCAGTGGCTTGTACATGCTCTGTGCGAATGAGAAAAAAGTTAACTGTCACAGGAAATATCATTAACATTGTTACTAGAATAAATCTTAAAATATGTATATATCTAGTGTGTTTATTAATGTATACATTGTGCGTGTGTGTGCGCGCGAGTGTGTTTCTCTGAATTGCTATACATGTCATCTCAGATTGTTTGTTAGCTAATGTAAGCTATATATTCAAGCACAAAAGATTGACGCCTTGTTTTCATGTAACGAACATTATTTAATTTTTTTTTTCAGGATATCCGAATGGTACAAGCGGTAAGTAAAAGCATTCAAATGTCACAATTAAAAGTGCAAACACACATGTGAAAAAACCAGTAATTTACCTTTTCTCTCTGGTTTAGTATATAAATCAATATTTCGCTTCTACAAGGCTTAATAATGTGTTTATCACAGCAATAACATGAAGTCTTTGTGATTGTTTAAATGCCAGTATCCTAACACACCAGTGAGAGCAGTGGTTCCAATATGTTTCGTGTTCGTACCTCAAATGTATCCGTTTTATTCATTGAACACATTTTTGTTTTGGTCTTGCTCAAGTGTTTGGTTTGGTTTGGTTTTAAAGACTAGCTTCATTACACATGGACAACTCCAAAAGTTCCCAGATCTCGTCCCTTAGATCACACAAATAAGATCTTAGCACAGAGCACGACCTACGTAGCACCGGCGAGAATCCTAAAATGTGTTTATAGGAATCACACATTCAATAATTATTTTTGTAGTGGGTAGGTTTCAAACTTTTTTTTTTATTTTGCCAGGACAACGGCCTTACAGCCTACTCTTTACGATTTTCAACTGCTGTGGGGTCGCAACTTGCAAACAGGGCTTTTTAATGCACTTATCCGAGAAGGCAAGGCATCCAAACTCACTTCCCAGGAGACCAGGGGGGAGTATGACATCATTAGGACCACTGGTTCTGAAAAAAGTCCATAAATTAAGTTCCCTCAACGAATTAGAGGCAGACGCTATACCTCTTAGCGACTCCAACTCGCTCAAGTGAGCATTTGATAACTGCTGATAGAAGATTCTCGTAAAACCTTACCAACAGATTCTCGTAAAACCTTACCAACAGATTCTCGTAAAACCTTACCAACAGATTTTCGTAAAACCTTACCAACAGATTCTCGTAAAACCTTACCAACAGATTCTCGTAAAACCTTACCAACAGATTTTCGTAAAACCTTACCAACAGATTCTCGTAAAACCTTACCAACAGATTCTCGTGAAATCGTACCAACAATACTAAGAAGAGAGAGGCCTCTGTAGTTATAGCAATCACTTCTGTCTCCTTCATTTTTGTAAAGTGTAACAATATTGGCGTCTCGCATGTCTTAAAGAAAAGTTGTCTCTTCCTAGGACTGACACAGCACCGTATGCAGGAGTTGTAATAGTTTGCTCTTACAGCATTTAATTAAATCTGGAGAAACCCAATCACTGCCTAGCGCTTTGCAGGAGGCCAACTTCTTCCAATGTTTGTTCAAAATCCAGCTCTTCCATTGCCTTTCCCGTAAACGGATATTCTCGCAAGACATGCGCTGAGTTGGGGTGTTATAATTCAAAATATCCCTCACGTGTTTTAAAATATTAGATTTAATATTCCACGCGTAAAGTCTGTCTAATAACTCGTAATACTTCCAATGGCATCTTCATACAAACAAATCTGTGACTCATCCCTCGATAATACCTTACACACAGACGGGTTATCTGTAATCTTGATACAGACAAGGGCCAGCGGAAGCGAATTACGTATTTATCACCTGTGTTTTCGTTTGTCCGCCAGACAAGGTCGCCGGCAGACAATGTGGCTTTCTTTAATTCTATCGTACACTCCCGTCTTGTGCAAACACAGGGATGGTCGCTATCCACCAACGGTCAAATGTTGGACTGTCACGTTCAAAGGGGCCAGCCTGCTTATGTGATAACGTATAGTCGGCTGGCCGGTCTAATTACATGGCGCAACGTGAACCTAGTCTGGGATGGTAAACAATATAAAGACAGTCCCATAGCAGATACTTCCGTAGGGGATTGGAGTGTTAGAGACTTATCCCTACTAGATTCAGTATAGAAGGTAAAATAATGAATGAAAGGACAACAATTATGCCAAATAAAAGGACGATGAAAGCGAGCAATAAAGAAATGAAGAGATACTGCCGGAGTGAATGAGAGTTTTACAATTGTACGACTGATTTCAGCACACCTCTCCAAAATATGGGGTTAAAATATCCGATCCCTTGTGTACCAAGTCACAAATATGTCGCAAAACTCATACGACATTGCGTGTCAGATGTAACAAATTATTACTTTATCGAAAGTAATCTTGTCATAACAAGTCGGGCAGGAAGCGATTAGGTCATCATTGACTGTCCAAAATGTGTCACACAGACAAGTAATCTCTTATGTCACGTACCTTGCATTCTCGGCAATTAAGCAAATACGCTGATTTTTAGTGTTAATCAGTAGTGCAAAGGTTGAGTGCGCGAGAATCACCAACAAGCCTGTCGTTAATATTATCTCTGCCGCTCTTTCAAATGTTTTAGGGAAGTGACGGGTAACAAGCAGACGTCGTGGCATATCTCTGAGAGTAGTGAAAGAATGTAGATACAAAATATCTGCTACAGTTGACAGAGAAAGAAAAGGGTGCGACACGGAAAAAAGTGCAATAAAATCAGTACAAAAAGTAACTGATTACTGCCTTAGTGAAAGGGAGATCGGAAAGAGGTCGCCCCAAAATAAATCTACTGACACACGCAAGGCATAAGGAAATAAAAAATCAGAAGGGTTGAGACTTGTTTTTTTTATTACCCGATGTCGTCACTCAAAGCCAACAGGAGCATCAGAGTTTGATAATCGCTCCATCCAAGCATGCAAAGACTTTGGCCTCACCGTAAGTGAAAAGAAAACTAATGTGCTGAGTTAAGACATGGATGTTGCACCAGTTGTCACTATTGATAACTATGAACTGGCAGTGATGCACCACTTTGCATACCAAGGGGTCTACCATCAAAGACAAACTCTCTCAGGACACATAAATTGACAGCTGCGTTGGCAAAGCTTCAGCCTCCTTTACCAGCTTCACAACACGTGTTTGGAGACACTCCAAACTCACAACGAAGAATAAAGCTGCAGTATATAACGCCTGCGTCGACAACACACTTCTATATGGCAGCGAGACATGGACAACCTACGAGCATGTGAAGCAAGAAAGACGGCTCAAAACCTTCCATCTACGGTATCTACGCCACATCCTCGGCATTTAGTAGAACGACAAAGTGACGTATGTCGAGGAGTTGTCACGTGCTGGCCTTCAAAGCAAGTATACGCTTCTTAGACAGCGCGGACTACATCAATTCAGCAACCAGGGAGGATGAAGCTGCCGATCGCACCAAATGGTGCCACCTCTGATTACGCGAAAAGAAGCTCTCGCAGCAAGCAGAAGAGAAGACAAGACGTCGAAAGGAACACCAGGAAAATAAATAGCTGAAGGCTGACACCTCAGGGACGCATTCTGATATGGCTGAAGGGGCTAATATTATTATTACGGTTGTTTACATGCAATGTGTAACAGTACCTTTATATATTCACTGTGTTAGTCATTTAGTGCATGGTAAACGTTCACACTCAAGAATACTTCGTCTTTCACTACAACTAAATGCCGATTATCATTTGTTCTTTTCTTTTTCAGAAAATATGACAGAAATAATAAGTAAGTCAAAAAAAAAAAGTCGTCACGTTATAGTATCGCCTTCCATATTACTTAACTGATCATTCCTCACTCGCTTTATCCGTAAATGATTGACGCACACACTAAGAATCCATTTATATTTATTTGCTGTAAATATTTAAAGGATTCAAGGTAAACAAAGGTATATATGAAATAAAATTCTTCTTCTTCTTTCGTTCGCTTGAAATATATTGTCTATATCTGCAATGTTGTTTCTTGTATAAACTTCACTGTCTTTTGTAGTTCATACAGAGGTCCGTATAGTTTTGCTTCCAGTGTTGTTTCTCTGGGCCAGTGGGTTTGCCTCAATATATCATATTCGGCGCAATCTTGAAGTACGTGCTCCGCAGTCTGGGGTGCCTGTCCACATGTACACATGGCTGAATTGCCAATCTTGAATTTTGTATAGATGTGGCTGCGGAGGCGGTTGTGTCCTGTTCTGAGGCGCAGAATGACTATTTGTTCTAATCTGTTCATAACTTGGTAGTCATCCTGTGTTGGTGTTGGTGGCTTTCTGATTGATTTGATCATCTTTTTCTTCTGATGGTAAGTAACTGGTACATCCGGTTGCTCGTCTGCAGCACCTTTTTTAGCCAGTCCGTCTGCTCTCTCGTTTCCTGGTATTCCACAATGAGACGGTATCCACTGCATAGCGACCCTGCGCTGGTTGCACAGTTCAGAAAGTAGGGCTTGTATACCTGGCAATTTTCTGGACTGAAGTGCTTGGAGTACTGATCTTGCATATGTCAGGAATACTACAGGCTGTGGACCGAGATTGGTGTTCTATAGTTTCTCAGTTGTCACCTTGATTGCCTGGACTTCTGCATCATAGTTGTTACAGAATTTCCCCGTTGGTACTCTGACCGTATCCCTAGTGTTGTTTGGGTATTCTATGTACACTCCTGCTCCTCCATTCTTTACTGCATTCTGTGCTGACCCATCCGTGTATACTCGGACCCAGAGGTCCTGTGGGTATTCATCATCAAGGAAACTGAGAGTGACTGTCCTACGTTGCACGCTGTTCTGTTCATCCCTGTCGAATAAATATTCCTTTCACTTTTGTCTGGATGTGTACTGGTAGTCCAGGCTCCTCTCTCCAAGTGATTTGTTCTGGCACAGACTTTAGGGGGCTGTTAACTTCAGGCAGGTCTGAGGTTTGTCTACGAAATCGTTTGGCCTGGTAGATAAAGCTGCTTTTTTCAGTCGCCCCATTGCTAGGTTTTGGAATCTGTCCTTCATTGGATGGCTTGGCATACAGAGGAACTTTTCTGCCTGTGTTAGCACTTTCGTGTCTCTGCGTTCTCTCAGTGCTTGTATCCTCCCCATTTTCTCCATCTCCACTATAGGCGTTGATTTCATTGCCACCGTGATGACCCTAAGCGCCTGGTTTTGCACCTTATCTAGCTCTTGTAATGTGGTGTTTGATGCTGGACACCACGCAGCTGACCCATATTCCAGGTGTGGCCGTATGTCCTGCTGGTAAACATTACTAAGTATTTTCCCGCTGGCTCCCCATGTGGTTCCACTTAGTTTTCTCAGGATGGCTAACTTCCTCCTGGCCTTTTTTGCTGCCTTGTTGATGTGCTGCTTCCATGTCAGCCTATCATCGAATGTAACTCCGAGATAGGTGGGTTGTTTATCTTCTCTCAGGAGCTCTTCGTTTATCTTGATGACACCAGCTTTTTATTTGGGAGAGAGGGTGAAGAGCGTAGTGCTGCACTTGTCTGTGTTGATGCTGACACACCATCTATTTGCCCATGAGTTTAAGGCATCTATAGCTCTTTGTAGCAGTTTGGTTGCCACTGTTGCATGCTCATCTGTGCACCATATTACCAGGTCATCAGTGTACATTGCCACTTTCATTCCATGTGGTAGTTCAGCAACCAGGTCGTTGATGTAGACTAGGAAAAGTGTGGGGGACAGAACCCCTCTCTGAGGGACGCCATGACGCGGTAGCATTTTCTTACTCTTGAGGCCATCTAGTTGTACTCGGGCTCTTCTGTTTTGCAAGTATGCTTTCACCCATTTGTGCATCTTACTATTCACTCTACAATTTCTCAGTTTCTTTAGAAGCCATACTTTCCAAACCTTGTCAAATGCTTTCCTTAGATCTATCCATGCTGCTAGTACCAGTTTCTTATCTTGGAACGCATCCTCAATCTCTTGGGAAAGGTAAGTGGCCTGATCTTCGGTAGAATGACACTGCCTAAAGCCCACCTGCTGTGGTACGAGTACAAGAAGGTTTTCACTTTCAAGGTACCACTGTAGCCTGAGGTTGATGATACGTTCCATTGTTTTGCAGAGGCAGCTTGTAAGGCTGATTGGTCTGTAGCTGGAGGCAGTGAAACTGTCTTTTCCTGGTTTTAGGAGTGGTGTCATGATTGCTTCACTCCAGGTCTGTGGAACCCTGCCTGAGTTCCAACACATATTGAAGATCTGCAGCAGCTTTGTTTTTGCTGCGGTTCCCAAGTTCTTAATCATTTCATTGGACACTCCATCAACTCCTGGCGACTTTCTCATTTTCAATTTGGATATTGCAAGCTCCAGTTCTCTGAATGTGATTGGTGCCTCCATAACTTCAGGTATGGTTCCATCTCGTCCTGCATATTGTTGTTTCTCACGAGTCTCCTGCTGCTTCTCTGGGCTAACTTCGATGTTGTTGTCTTTAGCAAAGGAGTCTGCAAAGTGATCAGCTGCCTGTTTTCCCATGAGAGGATGTTTCCATCTTTGTACAGAGCAATCCTTGAGTTTCACCCTGTACCTTCATCGTTAAGTTGTTTTACCAGCTTCCACAGTTTCCTTGTATCTCTTTCGAAGTTCAAGAACTCTGTTTTCTCCTTCCAGCTTCTTCGCCTGGCCTGCAACTTGGCCCTTTGAAATTTGGCCTTAACTTGCTGGTAGTTATTGTGGTGTTCTTGGCATGGACTTGTCTCTGCCTGTTTTCGAGATGTTTCCTCGTCGTTGTGCAGCTGCTCTAGTTCACTATTCCAATATGGTTTGTAGTGCTTACGAGCCCCTCTAGGTATTGTTTCACGAGCAGCCTGTAATATGCATCTGCTGAATTCATCAACTAGCTTATTGATGTCTTTGTCTACAGTCAGATCTCTAGCCAGTATACTAGTACGATGCTGGTACATTGTCCAGTCTGCCTTCTTGTAGTTCCACCTAGAGAGAGTGCTGCTCTCCTTGACAAGTTCATTTTCCACAATTAGGAAGACTGGCCGGTGGTCGCTGCCTCTAAATTGTTTCCCTACAACGCGATGGTGTTCCACTCCAGGCTGGGTGAGTGGAATGCCAGGTCTGGTGTAGAGGTGGTGTGCCATGATCTCGAGTAGAAGGTTGGTGGGTCGATTGGCTGGTTAATCAGGATAAGCCCATTGTCATCCTGCCAGTTTTCAAGCTCCTCACCTCTCCTGTCCATGTGATCATAGCAACAGCTCTGTGAGTGGCTGTTGAAGTCTCCGCATACAATCAGTCTTTCTTTTGCTGGGATAGTATCTAGTGCCGGTGGGCGGTCGCTCGGACAGTAGTAGTTGAGCAGGTGGAATTCTGAACTTTCTGTCCTGAGATGAAGCATCTGGTATTCCGCCCCCTCCATATATGTTTCAAGCTGACATGCACTGATTTTATTCCTCACGAGTGTCAGTATTCCATCCTTTCGCCTGTCTATTCGGTCAGATCGGTAGCATTGGTAGCTTCTGATTTTGAAGGCTATGTCCTTGTTGAGGTGGATTTCTTGCAAGCAACATACATTTACTTGCTCTTCATTCAAGACATTTTCGAGCTCTAATTTTTTGCTGTAGCCATCTTTTTTACTATTGACGCCTTCAGCATTCCAGTGCAATATTTTAAATGGTCTTTTCTTTGCTTGGCCAGTAGCTCTATTCTCATGCCTCCTGGCTCCACGGGGCAATTGAGACGGACCCCCAGTAGTAGGGGTTGGGCCCTTCCGAGGCAGAGGGCCCGGCACTGCGCCTGCCTGGGTGTCCGTCACAGGTCGAGTGCCATAACGTTTTGCAGATATAGGCATATTTCCATTGCGCGTGTGCGTATCATCCTGATTGCTGTGGTGCGCCTCTTGGCTGGTTGCCTCCGTCTTCAGCACCTTGACTTGCTAGGGCAGACTGTGGTCGTGCTCGAGTGTAGGAGGACCTGGCCAGTCTTGGTTTTTCAGCCGCTGATGGCTGTACTTGAGCCCCATCTCCACGTCAAGGAGCTGGCCTCGATGGGGAATGAAATAAAATGAGAACCATAGAGAGACAGAAAGAGCAAATTCTTTGTTCCACATATAAAAATGATTTAACACCAGAAAAGATGTCATCTTCAAATCTCGAGATGGTTTACATTTGTATTTATGTTACTGTGGGGTTATTTACATGTGAGTGGTTGGGTATGTGTAACAGTACTTCTATACATTCAGTGCATTAGTGTTTGTCAGTTAGCGTAAGCTAAACGCTTACTCATAGGAAGCGGTTGTATTTCTGTTCAACTTAATAACGATCATCATTTTGTCTTTTTCAGCAACAACAACATATACAACCAGTAAGTTGATTTAAAATGTTATGTGTCATTAACCAGTAGTGCACGCATCCCTATCTCTTATCGGATCATAAAATTACTTTCCTTCTTAAAAATGTCTCAGACCTGGGGGTCTTTTGTATGTAGACATGCGCCCTAATATAACCGACTAGGTTGAATTGGACGCGCCTCGCCAAAACATTAAAATATACGTTGATTGTGTAATAAAATATTTTTTTAATCGAACGAATTAAAATACTTTATTCATGCAAGTGTGTAATTACATCAAATTTTATATTTGTATATATCTAACCTGCTAGTGAGTGCCTGTAGGAAAATCTACATGATGTTTTAGTAAGTCAGCAATGTGCTAGTGTTATGTTGGTGAGCGTATGTGTTTGCTGTAATATGAAGTGTTTGTATTTGTCTGAAATGTCAGTAAATGAGCAGCATAGTTAGCGCGGTGGTTGCACTTTTTAATGTTTGAGATTTAACAGGTGTACAGTTGCCATTTTATTGTAGTTAAAAGCATAACTTTTAAGAAACCTTCTACAAACTAGCTTTAAGTACTATGCTAACATACCAAGCTGGATGGTGCATTTTAATATCTTAATTTAGAAAAATGTCCTTCACAAATATGTGTAAAATAATCTAAAGAAAGTCTTGATTTCTGTTTTTCTGTTGTCTAGCATATATTTTAAATAGCCATTGAATACGTTGTCCCACATGTTGTTCGGAGCAACAGAATTAATATTAATACATTCATATGCAGACATTACAAAAGGTAATACATTACCACTGAGACAGAAAGAAACTATGAAAATAGTGAGAGAGGTAGATAGACAGAGAGAGAGAGAGAGAGAGAGTGAGAGAGAGAGAGTTAGAGAGAGAAAGAGAAACAAGAAAGAGCGAGAGATAGAGAGTGACATAGTTAACGGGAATGGGAGAGACACCATAGATTAACGATACTGTCGTAATTTTTATCTGAGAGGGTTCTGATGGATATTGGTCCCTTTAGAGTGTAGAGTGATATTGAAGGCTCTGTGAGAATAAGGATTTAGGAGAATGAGGTAGTAGATTCACAAGCGCGGGGAAGAGCAAGGACAGTCTCTTACTACGACAATATCTGTTTCTCACAGACTATTCCTATCTCTCTTCTGAACAAACAATTGTTTGTCAGTTCCAGTCGCTCAGGCGCACTCACCAATTTGGTGATTATGTCGCACAACGTACATGAATACAGCCTACACAGATGGGAAATGTTTGGAGTTTTGGGCCAGCCGACAACCAACACAAATAAAGATTAATACCTTTATTATCATAAAGCAGTCACAAATAATTATACATTTACAGTCAAAAATCAAAGGTTACAGAATACAAATATGATAAGGCAAGAGGGGGGTTTGAGGAGAAATATCCCATCCACCGTTTCCCGTTTGTATTTACTAACAGACAAGACCCGGTCCAAAAGACAAGAAAGGGGGGGGGGGGGGGGAAAGCAGAGATAGGCAATTTAACCAACCGGTAAATTTATTACTCTGAGGCAAGGGGTTACAGTAAAGGGGGGTAGAGGAAAAGCTAGGGGTCTCAAATGTCTCCCTTTAATCAACAAATTTTACGGGAGGGGGGAATGAACACAGTTACACAATCCCGCTAGGAGAAGTCCCGTACAAGGAATATAATGCACCTTAATACTAGATCGAACTAATTAAAAGGGTAAAGAAAAGATTAAATCTCCTTTCATTCAAAAAAACACACTAGGGCTGGCCATCCCACAGACACACACGCAGACTTACCAAAATGGTGAATTCTGGCACTCTAGGAATTATTTACCACAGCAGCTAATACCGTGGAATAATGGACTGGTCGTCTTATTTCTTCCGTGTCAGGCCCCAGATTTTACGAGGTAACAAATAGTCAAAAAAAAATCGCCAGACGGTGAAGCGTAAAGGCTACTGTTGGTTTAGATAAAGTTCCTAATGAATGGCACAGGCACTTGGCTAGGCGTGAGGTATGGTGTGGTTCCTAAAATTGGCACAGCTGGTGGAGATAACTTTCTTTTTCCGTACTGTCACAAGTTAAAAACACTGAGGTAAGTTCTTCTTCGGGGGTGGGTAAAATCCACTGAATATACTTGACAGACAGCGTTCAGGTAGATCTATGTTCTTCTTCACAAATAGGGCAGTGAATAAAATATGTTCTGCTTCCAGTTTACTTTACGGACTATATGAACTAGTATTTTAAAAGTGTTTCTTGGGTGGCTTTATTCTCAGTTAAATTCAGAGGAGCGGGGCCCATTACAGGTCGCCACAAGTTTAGCTTTAAAAAAGTTCATATGTTACTGGAGTTACCGAATTGAGTTGGCAGAACTCTGTATATAATTAATAATTGATGGGATGCAGGTTGAATGATCGTTCTGAATGAAAGATATCAAAACAAGAAATGCATTATAAATCATATTATAATCTGACACGCGATAAATTACAGTTAGCCTATTTACTTTATTAGCGTCGTCAATTTAACAAATCAGGAAAACTTCCCGTGAGTTAAAAATAATTAAAAGCACATCTATCTATACAGAACTAAACTGTATTTACTAGTTATAATTCTCTTTAACGTCTGCAAAATTAATTTACGCGACAATTGTATTAGGACATACTTTTAGAAGTAACATTTAGTTTGCACTAGAACTTTGAAAATGGGTTTATTTAATAAGGTTAAATTTACACCACAATCCAGTGAAATAAATTGAAATAACTAGACCACTGATCACTCGAAGCTAATGTATAAATTACCGTATGCGCAGAAAGAATACACTCCAATGGTCAACGAAGGTAGATAAAATCTAGCAGGAATCCGACTAGGCTATATGCTAGTGAAACTAGGATTCTGTCAGAACGAACGATAAAATGCAGTTTTTCGGAGTTCTTTATTTATACGTCTCGAATGTAACTTAAATGGGACGTGTTGGATTTTCACACCTTTCTTTAAGTATAGCCAAATCCGAGGTACAACGCCGTTGTGTTAACCGCTGTGTTTCCTCCGTTTTCCCCGGTCTACCGATCTTCTTCGTCTCAGGCTGCTCGCATGAGGGTGCGAAAAATTTCTCAAGAAACTAACTACGTTAGCTGAGAGTTCTCTGATTTCTTTAGATCGTATACCGCTCCACGTTGAATTCTGAAGATCAGCCTGTCTTTGATGGTACCGTTGTTCTGAGAAGCTTTGGCAACTCCCACCAGGCGGGGCGACAGCCAGGTAAGAAAATGAACTGCTGTTAATTGCTCTAGAAACAGGAGTGAGTCTCTGGCCCCGTCCTCTTTTGGGCCGGCGTTAAGGAAAAGATTGTTATAAATCGTTCTCAGAGATGGTTGTGGGCGGGATTTAACCTCCCATCAAAGGCCATGCGATCTCAAAAGTTCACAGAAGACAGCAGGCTACATATTAATGATCCAGCGTGTAAAATTCTCGTGGAAATGCTGCATGCGGGTTAAAGTTACAATAGATGATCAGGGGTTCTAAAGTTATGAGAGGCCAATATTCTGTTATAATCCATCGAGTCAGGGAAATTCATTTGTCATACTTAGACGCACGTCACAATCGTCCCCACTTTTGAGACATGGAAACTCGTTTTCATGTTTCATTTATGACAATGAAGCTGCCCTGATCGGTAGCTTTTGGATGATTTTCATCGTCTATTTTCTCCTCTTCCACCGTGGTCCAGTTTCTACTCAAGAAGTCAGCTCCGACATTCTGTTTTCCTGGAATATATTCTACTTTGAAGGAATAAACACTCAATAACAAGGCCCAACGCATTATCCTTTCGTTGAATTCCTTATTGGCACCCGGAAAGCTAATGGAACATGGTCTGTTTGCACCGTGAAAGAAGTACCATACATAAACTCATGATGGCGTCTGATGCCATGAATCAGCACGAGACATTCTCTTTCAACGACACTGTAGTTGCGTTCCGCTTTGTTCAGTTTCCGACTGCCGTAAGCTACTGGGAATAGCATGTTCGGGTCACTGTCCTCGGCTTGCAGCAATGTTGACCCGATGCCGTGACCTGATGCGTCAACTCTCAGTACGAAAGGTTTCTTAAGGTCAGGTAACCTTAGGATGGGGTATGCCGACAACTGTCCTTTCAAAGTGCTGTATGCATGTTCGCACTTTTGATTCCACATGACCTTTTCAGGACAACCTTTCTTGGTGAGGTCAGTCAGAGGTTCTGTCAGTCCGTTGAAGTTCTGGATGTATTTCTGATAGTAAGCACATAATGATAGGAAGGAACGTACGTCTTTCTTCGTTCGGGGTCTTTTGGCTGCAGCTATTTTCTCCACGTTCTTCTTAATAGGCCAACTACATCCGTGAGAAATAGTATGCCCCAGGAAGTCTAACTGTTCAAACCCGAGGAGACATTTGCTAGGTCTGGCTGTGAGACCCGTTTCCTGTAGTCTCCTGAGGAGCATAGCAACCGTAGAAATATGTTCTTCGTAGGTTTCCGATGCAATTAATATGTCATCCATGAAATTATGGATATGGGGACTTTGCAAAGGTTCTAGAAGCTTCCTCATCATCCTGGTGAACACTCCTGGTGCGTTATGCAATCCGAACGGCATCACATTAAATGTGTTAAATGTGTAATGTCCTTCACTAGTGCTGAAAGCTAACAAAGGTTTAATTTCCTCCTTGACTGGTATCTGATAATAACCTTTACTGAGGTCAATCTTGGAGAAAATCTTTGCTTTGCTGAGCTTAGTGAACAGCTCAGAAACAGTTTGGAGCGGTTCAGGCTGGAATTCCGTTACGGCGTTTAGCAACCGGTAATCAATACACAGCCGAACTTCCTTATTGGGCTTCTGTAACAGCACTACACTCGAACTGTAAGGAGATGTAGACTCGCTGATAATTCCTGCCTGATGCAGCTTGTCTATTTCTCCGCGAAGTGCATCAGCTTTGGCGTACGGAATGGGGTATACTCTGGTTCGAACAGGGGTCTCGTTTGTTAATTTCATGTCAAATTCGATGAGATTTGTTCGACCAGGTACATCCGTTAAGACTGCACAGTACTGCTTCAGTAGCGCCCTGGTTTCTGTTTGTTGTTCTACTGAGAGATTATCGCCGAACTTGACATCTTTAAAGGATTCTGTGGGTTGCAATGGATACTCCATGCAACCATCATCATCATCCTCGTCTTCCGTTGCTATGGCGACAGCCAGGAGATGCTCAGAGGATGGCACCGGTCTTTCCAAATATTTCTTAAGCAGATTTATGTGCAAGACCTTTTCCTTTCCTTTGATGGAGATCTTGTAATTGCTACGTGAGATCTTTTTAAGGACGGTAAACGGCCCTTGCCATCCGATGCGAAGTTTATTGCTTTCGGTTGGAAGTAGCAACAAAACTTTCTCCCCTGGTTGTAGTTCTCTCTCTTTTGCAGCTTTGTTGTATCTTTTGGTATGTTTCGCGCGGGCTTTCTTAAGGTTGGTGTTGGCTAGATCCCATCCTAGCTTTAACCTTTCCTTGAGCTCAGATACATACTTTCTTGCAGAGACGACTGTCTCGTCAGCCTTTTGGTCTGTCAGGGACCGAAGTAAGGCTTCTAATGGCCCCTTTATAGGTCTGCCAAATAAAAGTGTAGCAGGCGGGAATCCCGTAGACCGTTGGGGAACCTCTCGGTAGGCGAATAAGGCAGCCGATATATATAGGTCCCAGTCTTCCGGTTTCTCCTGACCCAGCTTACGTAACATGGTGGTGAGGCTGCCATTAAAACGTTCCACGAGCTCATTTCCGGCCAGATGGTAGGGACTTGTGTGGATATGTTTGGCCCTCAAGATCTTAAAGATCTCCTCCATTAACAGGCTACGGAATTGGGATCCATTGTCCTTCAAAACTTGTTGAGGGAATCCCAACCGTGTAAAGATTTGCACGAGGGTTTCTGCGACATGCTTGGAATCTATGCATGTTAGCGGTACAGCTTCGGCCCACATTGTGCAAGTGTCGACTAAAGTCAGGATGAACCTGTGCTTTCTTTTGGTCCTTTCCAGGGGTCCAATGATGTCGACAGCAACCCGTTCAAATGGAGTACCCACTATTGGCATTTGCCCCATGGGTACTGGGGGTGTCAAGTGCTTGGGTGCTACCCGTTGGCACTGGGCGCAGGATTTCACATACCTGATAATGTCAGAGTTCATTCCTGGCCACCAATAGTGGGTTTTTATTCGCTGAATAGTGGCGTTTTGTCCCATATGTCCGCTAAAGGGAAGAGAGTGCCCCATTTCTAAGATCTGGCTTCTGTACTGCGTCGGTACTAGGAGCTGGTTATTCCCCGTGTCCGGGTTGCTCGTTCTACGATACAATACGCCATCTTTAGAAAAGATGTCTCCGTTGTGTCTGGGGTCCTTAGCCATGGGCAGTTTTCTAAAGCAGGGCTCCAGAGTAGGGTCCTTTTGTGGCGCCTCCTTCAGTTCATTCGGCAACAAATTTGGCGCAGGCTCCTTCTCCTTCTTGGCTTGCCCTCTTGTGGTTACCGCTGCCACAATCGGCTCCTTTGGTCTCCCAATAAACACATATCTACATCCCAGGATAACTGGGTAGATCGGATCATCCATTATGGCCGCTTTAATAACACCTCTGACAAAGTCAGAGTGTATTTCTACCAGTGCGATAGGCAGCGTCCTGGGCGCATCACTCTTAAACACTCCACTAAGTTTGACGGTTTCCTCTGTCTCCTGACCTGGTTTGACTAGGTGTCTAGCAACAATACAACTAAAACTTATTCCAGTGTCAAAGAGACAAGTGGTTGAGGTACCATTCAAAATTACAGTTCCTCGAATTGAGGGTCGGTCCCCCTCAGGTTGAGAATCACTAACATTGACTCTACCTCTCGAGGCTGTATATAAACATCCAACGCGGTTTGGACCGGTTTGTTTGCCCTGATCAGACGTTCCTGGTGTAGGGGTCTTTCCTTTTCCTTGACCTTGGTGGCCCCGCTGCCACGTAGGCTTGGTGGTTTGATTAGAAGTATTATTTTGGGGATATCGGGTTTTGTAGAATTTCGATTTTTCCTGGGGAGGTCTCTGGTTATTACTTTCTCGTTGCTTATAATGTTGAGAAGGATTGGAAGAATAGGATGACTGCTCTAGATTTTGTTTTCGAGATGGCTCATCTGTGGGTTTACGTTTAGTGCTGGGAAGTTCGGCCATTGCATTGGTATAGCGTTCGGCCTTATTGAGGATGTCCTCAAGTCTGACTGCGTCCTGTTCCGCCAAAAATCTACGGGTTTCGTTTGACAAAGTTGACTTTATCTGCTCCACAAGAACAAGTTCAAGGAGTCCCTCATATGTAAGAGGTAGGTCCGATAATTCGATGCTTACTTACTTACTTAGTCGTTCCCCTTCTACCGTGAGGTGTAGAGGTTTGGAAGAGAGAGCGCCAGACTATTCTATCGGCTGTCTTCCTCCTGGCCTGGTTCCATTCTAGTCCTCGGTCCTTCAAAGATTGTCTAATGTTGTCCTCCCAGCGGACTCTGGGTCGTCCTCGGGGTCTGGATCCTTGGCTCTTTGTTTCCCATGCTTGTCGTGGTAGCCGATCTTCTCCCAGTCTGCAGACATGGCCAAACCATCTTAGTTGGGACTGTTCTACTTGGGTCTGTAGGGGGTGGCATTTTAGGCCTTGACGTATCGTCTGGTTGCGTACCATGTCTCTTCTTGTTACTTCAACCACCTTCCTCAGATACCTCATTTCTGAGGTTTGGATCTGGCTTTTATGGGTTGTAGTCATTGCCCATGACTCGCATCCATATGTCAAGACTGGGACATAGGTGGAGCGGTATACAGCCATCTTCGTTTTCTTACCAACCTCTCTCTTGCTGAGGAATCCTCGATTTATGGCCTGATAAAGTCTCCCAGCTGCTGCTTTTCGAGTGGCCAACTCTTCTTTGATGCCTCCCTTTCGGTCTATAATAGCTCCGAGGTATTTAAAGTGGTCAACCTGCTCCAGGACCTGTTCTCCCAGCTTAATCTGATGTCTTCTTTCTTCTGGTGATATCACCATGGATTTTGTTTTAGAGCTGCTTATGACCATCCCTCTCTTCTCCAGCTCTTCCTTCCAGACTTGCAGGTTGGATTGGAGATGTGCCTCTGATTTAGCAATCAGGGCAACATCATCAGCAAATGCCAGCTCTGAAATATAGACCTGTCTCATCTTCCAGTACCCCACTGAATACTTTCTTGTTCTCTCCTTACATGCCTTGATGACATCGTCCATAAGGAGTATGAAGAGGTAAGGTGATAAGATATCACCTTGTCTTACACCAGTGGTGGTCCTGAACTCTTCTGACTTATGGTTTGCTGTCCTCACATAATTTCTGCAAGACTTGTAGAAGCTCTGTATAGCATGAATCAGAGGTGCTGGAATATTCTTCCTTGCCAAACAGTCCCAAAGTTTGCTCCAAGGGACCCTGTCAAACGCCTTTTCCAGATCTATGAAACAAAGATGGATCTCACTCTTATACTCAAGGGCCTTTTCACTCAGCTGTCTGAGTGTGAAGATTAGGTCTTGAGTACTTCGGTTTGCTCGGAATCCGCACTGGACCTCATCCAATTGTGGCTCAGCTAGGCGTCGGAGTCTCTGCTCTAGGATTCTAGAGTAGATTTTTCCAGGGACACTGAGAAGGGATATGCCTCTATCTTTTCCACACTGTCGGTTGTCACCCTTTTTGAAAATTGGTGTTATGATGGCGATCTCCCAATCCTTTGGTATGGTCTTGTTGCACCATGCTGCCTGTAGGACCCTTAGGAGTAACAGGTCGCCTGATGCTCCCATGTACTTAACCATTTCTGGTGTTATACCATCATGCCCTGCTGCTTTGCCCATCTTGATTTTCTCCAGTGCCGCCTTCAGTTCTTCCATCTTTATGTCATCTTCATCACCATTGGTTTCCTCTTCTGTGCTAGTGGTTATCATTTCTGATGTTTGACCTTGCTCACCATCAAGGAGTTCTGAGAAATATTCTTTCCATCTTTCCATTACTTCCTTCGGGGCAGTAAGCAATTTGCCTTGCTTGTCCTTTATAAATTTGAGAGGGCATTGTTTTTCCTTCCTCATGTTCTTTAGGGTCTTATAGAACAATTTCTGGTTTTCTTGTGCATCTTTTTCTAGCTTTTCTCCAAATTCTTCCCAGGACTTCTGTTTTGCTGCTAGCACTTTGTTCTTTACTTCTGTTCTGAGTGTCACATATTCTCTATATTTTTTCCATTTGTCCTGTTGTGTTTTTTAGCTCCTAAGTATTGTTTCCATGCCATTTTCTTCTCTCTTATTTTCTCTTTGACTTCCTCTGTCCACCAAGGTGTCCTCTTTCTCTGGTTCCCAAGTCGGACTTCACCACATGCTTCTGCAGCAGCTGTCTTTATGATATCCTTGAATTTAATCCAGAGGGTTTCCAAGTCATCAGGTTGTTCTTCTGTGTTGCTCACCGCTGCAGCAATAAGCCCCTGATATCTGGTCTTAATTTCTGGCTCTCTCAGCTTGTAGGTACTAATGTTCATTTCTCCTGCTCGTTTACTTGGTTTCTTGCGTGATGTTGAGCAGTTCCTAGGCTGAGCAACTCTTTCAGTTGTTCGTTTGATTGTTAGCAGGTAGTGATCACTTCCAATCTCTGGCCCCCTCCAGACTCTTGCATCTCGGACATATTTGAATGAGCTTCTCCGAACAATGGCATAGTCGATCACTGACTTCTCATTCTTTGTTGGTTCACATCTAGTGTATGCATGTATGCGCTTATGGGGGAACTTTGTGTTTGTAATGATCAGATTCTGCTCACTGCAGAATCTAAGGAGTCGCTTTCCATTGTCATTGAGAGTATCTTCTCCATATCTTCCGATAACTCCACCCCATCTAGCATGGTCATTTCCAACTCTGGCATTAAAATCTCCGAGCATGATAACTTCATCTAGGCAGTCATCCACTGTCCTTTGAAGCAGCTCGAAGAATTCCTCCTTGACCTCTGCTCTCTCATCCTCATTTGGCCCATACACTATGACCAGGTTGACTATGGTTTCTCCTTCTTTTAGTTTCACAACCATAATGCGCTCTGAGACAAAGTTCCACCCCTTGATACTATCTTTTTTTGATTTTGGGCCACAATGCAACCCACACCCCCTTTAGCTCTTTCGGATATGGGTACACCACTGTAGAGCAGCGTGTTGCCATTGAGATCCATGACTCCTTGTCCTTTTTTCTTTGTTTCCGTTATAGCCAGGATTTCTAGTTTTGCTTTCCTCATCTCTTCCACCAGCTCCTCTTCCTTCCCATTTATACTTCTTGTGTTCCATGTTCCATAAGTCGTAGTCCGTAGTCCATTCCAGTTCGTCGCCTTTAGAATCAGTCCGGTTTTCTCTCTTGTGTTACTCGTAATCATGGTTTAAAGCAAACAGGTGATTGGCCTGTTGTGCCTTTGCATGGTGGAGGGGCTGCCTCCTTACGGCCTCCATGCAGGCCGCCCTCCTCCTTTTTCATCCGGGCTTTGTCAAATAGCCCGTGAGACGTTACGAGAACTGTGAAAATGTTTCCGTGCTCTCTTTTCGGCTGTTCCTGAACATTTGCAGGAATTTTCGGGCAGTCATCTCAAACCGCTCTAGCAAGGCCTTTTTCAGCATGTCGTAATCATGTTGGTTGGTTCCCAGCTTTGTATATACGTCATAAGCAGTACTTTTCAGTGACGTTGCGAGTTTAAGTGCCCAGCGGGAACTCTCCAACCCATACAGATTTGCGAGCCTCTCGAATTTTTTCTAGATAGCTGTCAATTTTCTCATTGGGACTAGGAAAAGACTCTAAAGCAAAAGACATCGCAGTTAATTGGGCAGACTGAGTGCTGGAGAGATCCATTGACTGCGACTGGGGCGAAGACGGCTCTCCGTTATTCGAAGTAGAGGCGCCCCGACTCTCCAAAGCCTTAAGCGCCAATTCATGCTGTCTTTCCTTGTCTCTCTCTTCGCGTTGTCTCTCCTTCTCTCTTTCCCTGCGGGCGGCCATCTCTGCCTCAATTTTCTTCTGCTCCAATTGACGATCGTCCGCTTCTTTCTTCCTAGCTTCTGCCCTCTCTTCCACTTCTTTCTTCTCTTGCCTATCATGCGCTTCTTTCCTCTCTGCTCTCTCTTGCTCCGCGTCATACCTTTGCAGTTCCTGATTGATAAACAGATTCGCAGCTTCTGTGTCTAGTCCTGCCTCTTTTGCTTATAGCCTCAGGATGGATCTCATCTTTATCCTTTCTGCCATTGTTAAAGAATAAGATGTAGTATGACTAGAGAATAGTACGAAAGAACAAGACGGAAGAAAAAAAAAGAAATCAAAGCCGCTACGAGAAAAGAAACTTAAAGTATAAATTTACTTGTGTTACCTCATACTTGAATTGTGCAAACTTATTGTTGCTATTATTGTCACTTAAGACTCTTAACGCAAGCGACTATGCCACTAAAATGGTAAGTAACACTAGAAAAGAATCTACTCTTACTAACAGTAGAGAAAAATTTATATTAAAACAATTTAAAAGGAAAAAAAAAATTTCCCCTAAAATGTTAATTCTCTAACAACAAACTCCGTCCCTGAAGACAATTTTGAAATGAGACGTAGTTAACTTAATTTTTAAAAATCAGAACAATCCGTCTTTAGCTTAGCTCAACTCAAACGCTTCAAAACCTTTAGTGATTGTGAAACAATCACGCAGTCCCAGCAATTTTATCACAAAAAAATTTCAATTCCCTCTGCCAGAGAATACAAAGGTGACAAATCTTTTATTATCACTAACTGCCTGCTCCTGTGGAAAAAAAAAAACCTGTCATAATTATTGTGTGGTCGGCCCAAATACTGAACGGCTTGGTCTACGGGAAGTAATTACTTTTAAAGATTATACCCTACTTCACAAAGTCAATCAACCACACTCTATTTTAACTAGGTTCAGAATCCTGGACGAACCCCCATATATTGTCGTAATTTTTATCTGAGAGGGTTCTGATGGATATTGGTCCCTTTAGAGTGTAGAGTGATATTGAAGGCTCTGTGAGAATAAGGATTTAGGAGAATGAGGTAGTAGATTCACAAGCGCGGGGAAGAGCAAGGACAGTCTCTTATTACGACAATATATGTTTCTCATAGACTATTCCTATCTCTCTTCTGAACAAACAATTGTTTGTCAGTTCCAGTCGCTACAGCGCACTCACCGATTTGGTGATTCTGTCGCACAACGTACATGAATACAGCCTACACAGATGGGAAATGTTTGGAGTTTTGGGCCAGCCGACAACCAACACAAATAAAGATTAATACCTTTATTATCATAAAGCAGTCACAAATAATTATACATTTACAGTCAAAAATCAAAGGTTACAGAATACAAATATGATAAGGGAAGAGGGGGGTTTGAGGAGAAATATCCCATCCACCGTTTCCCGTTTGTATTTACTAACAGACAAGACCCGGTCCAAAAGACAAGAAAGGGGGGGGGGGGGGGGATCAGAGATAGGCAATTTAACCAACCGGTAAATTTATTACTCTGAGGCAAGGGGTTACAGTAAAGGGGGGTAGAGGAAAAGCTAGGGGTCTCAAATGTCTCCCTTTAATCGACAAATTTTACGGGAGGGGGGAATGAACACAGTTACACAATCCCGCTAAGAGAAGTCCAGTACAAGGAATATAATGCACCTTAATACTAGGTCGAACTAATTAAAAGGGTAAAGAAAAGATTAAATCTCCTTTCATTAAAAAAAACATACTAGGGCTGGCCATCCCACAGACACACACGCAGACTTACCAAAATGGTGAATTCTGGCACTCTAGGAATTATTTACCACAGCAGCTAATACCGTGGAATAATGGACTGGTCGTCTTTTTTCTTCCGTGTCAGGCCCCAGATTTAACGAGGTAACAAATAGTCTCAAAAAATCGCCAGACGGTGAAGCGTAAAGGCTACTGTTGGTTTAGATAAAGTTCCTAATGAACGGCACAGGCACTTGGCTAGGCGTGAGGTACGGTGTGGTTCCTAAAATTGGCACAGCTGGTGGAGATAACTTTCTTTTTCCGTACTGTCACAAGTTAAAAACACTGAGGTAAGTTCTTCTTCGGGGGTGGGTAAAATCCACTGAATATACTTGACAGACAGTGTTCAGGTAGATCTATGTTCTTCTTTACAAATAGGGCAGTGAATAAAATATGTTCTGCTTCCAGTTTACTTTACAGACTATATGAACTAGTATTTTAAAAGTGTTTCTTGGGTGGCTTTATTCTCAGTTAAATTCAGAGGAGCGGGGCCCATTACAGGTCGCCACAAGTTTAGCTTTAAAAAAATTCATATGTTACTGGAGTTACCGAATTGAGTTGGCAGAACTCTGTATATAATTAATAATTGCTGTGATGCATGTTGAATGATCGTTGTCACGTGGGTCTTTATATCATTAAATTACCTACATCTTCTTCCTATTCTCTCACCCTAATCCTTTCATTTTATTACTTTTCCGTACTTGTTTTTCCTGTATTTTTTCGCATCATTCGTTGCGAAAAATATATTTCTTTCCCATCATCGTTTTTTTCTTTCTCATACTGACTAGTAACCTTATTGCATCAGATGTCAGTTGCGCAGATAGCTGTGAAGATACGGTTCTCGCCAGACATACGTCTGCAGTTTCCCCCGGTCAGAACGCGGCCCGACCAGATTTCTGGGCCTGAGGTGTGAGAAATTCGTTTCGCTGGACATAGAGCAGACTTTTGGTCTACCATTTTGTTCACCTGTCACTAGCTTAAGGTGTCAAACCCGGCATCTGTACGACGCAGTTGTAGACGGGTTGTCTGAGATTTGCAACTGTCACGCGCATTTCTCGGTCACTGGTGGCAGTTACGTCACGCGTTAAGCTGACGTAAATGTTGGGAGTATGGGAGATAATTTCGCTTGGCGAAATAAGTTTGGGCCCTTTGATTTTAAGATATTGGCCCGAGTTTGAAACTTTAATTTCATTCTCGCTCCTATATTCGCAGTAGACAGGTTGTTCGAAACAGAATAGCTGTTAGCGAAGTTTCTCAGTTTGTTTCGGCAATTTGTCGAACTTCTAGACTTCCTTAAATATTCAGCATATAATTCTTAAGTTGTGCGACTACCTGTAGTTCTGTGTGAGGTAATATATATTATATCTAGTATTTTGTGAAATGATAAAGTGTTAAGTCGCTTATTTCATATTTCACTAGTTAGATTTTGCGCAGAGTGCAAAATTTATATAGTCTGTATTATTTTCTAGTGACGTGTTTCAGTGGATAGCAGAATAAATTATATCTTAGCTTACTAAACAATATGTATGTATGTATGTATGTATGTATGTATGTATGTATGTATGTATGTATGTATGTATGTATATATATATATATATATATATATATATATATATATATATATATATATATATATATATATATATATATACATACATACATACATACATACATACATACATACATACATACATACATACATACATACATACATACATACATACATACATACATACATACATACATACATACATACATACATACATACATACATACATACATATATATATATATATATATATATATATATATATATATATATATATATATATATATATATATATATATATATATATATATATATATATATATATATATATATATATATATATATATACTAGATAACGAATAAATAAATAGGTAAAGACCCATTGTTACGAATGGGTTTTTGATATTTTTATGGAGTGTGTGCTTGATCAAGATTTTTGGTTCATAACTGACCTCTATGTTGAACATCGTGCTGATAAGATTATGTGGAATGACATGGGTGTTGTGCAAGAACTATCAAACATAAAGTGACCTCCAAGACTTGTTGTATGGGTCCACTGATAACAGCATGTTTATTCAGACATAGCACAAAATAATGTTCATGGCAAATTGGAATTACATACAAATATTGAGTCTCCTACAGTCCGTGATACATCGTCTCATATCTGGCCTATTTACTAGAGGTGCCGATAACGGTTATCATCCAAGTATCGAAAACCATAATATGGAGATGAATATATTGATTGCTCCACTAAGACTCCTCTGCATAAAAATCATCGAACTTGAATACTTAAGTTCGGCATCTTCTTGAATATCACTGGCGACTTTCGCAATTCCTTAAGCCACGTGGGAGAACTGAAAAAAGAACTTCATAAAACTTTCGAGCAATAGCATCAACGTCTTACTCTGGCGGATTCTTACAACGGAAGACCTCGATTAACGGTCTGCATAAAATTCTGCAAAACATGCTACTTCATAATCACCTAGTGACGTAAACCTTACATCGCGTTCACTTATAATTAAAAATGATGCAAAATACATCAAGTATTCAGTGGGGTACTGGAAGATGAGACAGGTCTATATTAAAGTAATGTACTCTCTCGAAAATAGAAAAACGTGCGCAAATGACGGTCTGCAAAATGTAACAGACAGTCAGGCCGAAGTACTTTACGGTGGAATTATGGTATTGGATTGTTACTAGAATAAATCGTGAAATATGTATTTATCTAGTGTGTATATTAGTGTATACAGTATTTGTGCATGTGCGTGTGTGTGCGCGCGAGTGTGTTTGTCTGTGTCGCTGTACATTTCATCTCTTATTGTTTGTTAAGTAACGTAAGTTCTATATGTAAACATAGAAGATTGACGCCTTGTTTTCATGTAACGAACATTATTTAATGTTTTTTTTCAGGATATACGAATGGGACAAGCAGTAAGTAAAAGCCTTCAAATGTCACAAATAAAAGTGCAAACACACATGTTATAAAACCAGTAATTTACCTTTTCTCTCCAGTTTAGTATACGAGGTACAAATCAATATTTCGCTACTACAAGGCTTAATAAGGTGTTTATCACAGCAATAACATGAAGTCTTTGTGATTGATTTAATGCCAGTATCCTAACACAACAGTGAGAGCAGTGGTTCCAATATGTTTCGTGTTCGTACCTCAAGTGTATCCGTTTTATTCATTGAACACATTTTTGTTTTGGTCTTGCTCAATTGTTTGGTTTGGTTTGGTCTTGGTCAAGTGTTTGGTTGGTTTTAAAAACTATCTTCATTACACACGGACAATTCCAAAATTTATCCGATCACACCCTTAGATCACACATAGAAGATCTCACCACAGTGCATGAACTACGCAGCACCGGCAAGAATCACAAGATGTGTATAGAGGAATCACACATTCAATAATTATTTTTGTAGTGGGTAGGGTTCAAATTTTTTCAAAATTTTGCCAGGGTAACGGCCTTACAGGCTACTCTTTACGATTTCCAGCTGCTGTGGGGTCGCAACTTGCTCACGGGGCCTACTTTTTTGCCCTTATCCGAGAAGATTAGGCATCCGATCTCACTACCCAGGAGACCACTGGGGAGTATGGTTCTGAAAAAAAGTTCATAAATTATGTTCCCACAACTGGGAAACGGACCCGGTACCTCTAGAATTAGAGCCAGACGCTATACCTCTTAGCGACTCCGACTTGCTCAAGTGAACATTTGATAACTGCTGATAGACGATGCTCATAAAACCTTACCAACAGATTCTTGTAAAAACTTACTAACAGATTCTCGTAAAACCTTACCAACAGATTCTCGTAAAACTTTACCAACAGATTCTCTTAAAACTTTATCAACAATACTAAGAAGAGAGATGTCTCTGTAGGGTCATTGTTGCGGGGCTTTATACGATTCACTTCTTTATTGTTGTTGCGGCCCCGTCTTCTATTTCAGTGGTCGTTGTGGAAAGCCACCGTTCTCATTGATTCAATAAGCTTCTTAGTTCTGGTCATTTGATTCATTAATTCTTGATCGTGCTATTGTTGGAATAGTTACGCGAATGTGAGTTAATACTTTCTGTCTGTCACAAGGTTTGAACTCAGTATCATAATTGTTGAATTTGTAACTTCAATGAACGTGATAAGTCTCTTCTCGAGTCCACACAATTTTTAATATACATTTCAAACAGTAGACAGTCCATGGAGGTTGATTATGAAAACATTATATATTAGAATTGAATCATACATCATAAATGCTATCCATGCATTATAGTCCTGGTCCAATAATATGCAACACTATAGTCAGAACGTCGTAACTATATGTACGCGCGGTTGGGACATCCAACGGCCGACAATGAGATTAGACGTCTGGCGATATAAAACGAATGTGGACCATAATTTCATCCTTCCTTGACTTTAGTTAAAATTACTAACCTCGATACATTCCTCTCTTCATAAGAATATCGGACTGACCCATGTCCGTACTGCAATAATATATGTGCGGCAATATCATGCCTACCACTGGAAGGATTATAGGACACGTCTTATCCGTTTGACGGTCATCTAAGAAAAGGGTGTGGTAACCTAGTCACGGTGCGTGACATACCAACGCATACACGTCATAATCAATCGTGTGTATCGCGTACACTAACTAACAATTATTTACATTATATTAAACGTAGTCACCTATTAATCTTATGCTGTTAACCTCTAGCAGACCATGCCAATAAAATACCTTAACAATTCCCTGTCCACTGGGGGAAAAAAAAAATCTATTAGATAGATTTTTTTTAACAAAAACCCATCTGAAAAAAATACCAATATGTTAACAATATCAAAAAAAAAATTTAATGAGATTGCGGCATATGGCCTACGACGTTCTGTCTAGAACCAATGTCGTGGTCATGTCGACTAACCAATAGTCATGTAATATATTCATTATTTATATCATAAATAAATATAAATGGTAATAAGAACTAAAAGAGAATGGTAATGTCGATCTCTAATTAAATAATTAATTAACTTAAAATATGTCGTGATAAAATGTCATGTCAGACTAATTTAAAGTGTTAAAATTAAACTAAATAACTATACTAGGTATGGAATAAGAATAAGTTGTTGAAAATCTAATGTAAGAAAAATGAGAGGATCTGTTAAAGAAAGACATAATAACGAATAAAGAATAAATTAGAGAAAGAAAAAAAATGATGTATAAATTTAACTAAGTTATGTGTGTTGAACATCAAGTAAGTGTAGTATTAAGTTATTAATACCTTTCTAACTAATTTAAACAATAGTATGCAATATAATCATGTAATTCTAAGAATATAATCAAAGAATTATGTGAGTTTTCTTTTCTTTCTTTCATTTTTTTAAGTTTCATTCATTTTTTTAAAAATTCAACTCACTTGTCATTTTAATGTGGATTAGTTTTAAAGAATAAATTAAAGTAATTAACATTGGATATGAAGATCCATTCGTAGTCTTGATCCTTGAATTTCCATTAGACAAAATGTTCAAGTATTCTGAATCACGTTATATAACGAATTAGTTCGACTGGAATGTCATTTATTTTCTCCGAAGTGTTTTGAAACAATGTTGTGACAAATGTAAACCAGGAAAGTCCCGGTGTAAAGACGAATATAGTGTCAATTGATTGCAGTCACTTTGCGTATAGTTTGCCTATAGAAAGCAGCTGAGTAAATGGTTCATTCATGTGTCAAAAAGCAACGATGGTACTATGTTCTTTGATTAAGTTTCTCTGTACATGGTATTGTCTTTGCGACAAACAACGTAAATTAGGAATCGACATCATTAGGATTTCGAGATAATGTATCTGCCAAGATGTTGTCGGATCCTGTGATGTACTCGATTGAAAACTCGAAGGGTTGGAGGAGTATAGCAAATCTGGTCAATTTTGGACTCTTGTGATTTGCTCGTTGTAGTGATGCTACGGCCCTTTGATCGGTTTGTACTACAAAAGGGGCTCCCAGTAGGAATTTTTCTAGTTTGGTTATCGCCCACACGACGGCTAAGAGTTCGCGATCAACCGTAGAGTACTTCACTTCTGGTGGTTTCAGTTTTCGTGACACGTACAAGTTTGGATGGAGGATGTCGTCATGGTATTGGAGCAAACATGCGCCAATTCCGTAGTTACTCGCATCTGTACGAAGAATGAACTTTTTAGAAGCATCAATTAATCTCAAAATAGGTGGATTTGAAAATATAGAAATTATTTGCCGAAAAATTCTGTCACATTCGTCAGTCCATGTCACTTTCACTGGCATGTTCTTCTTTAGTAATGAGGACAATACAGCAGTGATGGATGACAAGTTAGGTACGAATCTACTGTAATATTGGACTAGACCTAACAAGCTTCTCACTTGTTTCTTCGTTTGAGGAACGGAAATGTTTAAAATTTTTGAAACTGTACTGGGTAATGTTCGGATATATCCAGCTCCAATAATGTGACCCAAAAAAGTGATCTCATGAAATGCTACCTGTAATTTTGTAGGTTTAGCAGTTAACTTGTACCTTCTCAAGGTATCAAAAACGTATCCAAGACCCAAATTTTGTTCCTCAAAAGATGAACTAAACAAGCATATGTCATCTATATATGTAATAATGTCTGGTCTACCTGAAAAAATGTGTCGCATCATGCGAACAAAGGTAGCTGGAGCGTTAACCAGCCCAAAAGGCATCACGTTCCACTGGTATAGACCTAGCGGAGTTGAAAACGCTGTGTAGTATTTTGCTTTTTCGGTTAGTGGTATCTGCCAATAACCTTTAGTTAAGTCTATCTTAGTAAATATAGTTGCTGTCGATAGACGTGGCAGTAAGTCATCGAGAAGTGGATGTGGTTCGCTATCAACTATCGTTTGTGCATTTAATTTTCTATAGTCGACGCATAGTCTAATGTTATTGTCCTTCTTTCGGACAATAACTAATGGCGAAGAAAATGGGGAATTACTAGTTTCGATAATTCCTAAAGATAACATCTGTTCAAGTTCCTTAGTAGTTTTAGTAAGAAAGTGTATAGGAACAGAATAAGGATGTACCCGAATTGGAGTATCCTCGTTAAGAGTGATGTCATGATTAATGACTGATGTGCGACCTGGAACATCGGTCAACACATCTGGATAAGATTGTAGCAGATCAGCAATCTTTTGATGCTGTTGCGGTGTAACCGACGAAGAGATGGTTACGTCCCGCCAAGATTCGCTAGATTGTACTACAGGTACAGGTAAAGCTAACTGTACCTCAGGAAAAGAAGATTCTTCTTCCTGGATAACGGATAAATTAGAATAGTGACATGTAGGTCTGAAAGTGTCATCTAATTCATGAAAAATAGCTTGTAGATGTTCAGGTCGAGTATGAAATTGCTTGAGCATATTTATGTGAAATATTTTGTGATGTCCCTTAATGTCCAGGACATAATCAACATCAGAAATCTTATTGATAACCTGGTAAGGACCATTCCACGAGATTAGTAGTCTATTATTGTTATGTGGCAATAACACATAAGCTTGATCTCCTGGAAATAATTGACGTAATCGTCTATTACTGTTTTGGAAAGTTCTAGCTTTCTCTTTCGCAGCCTCAGATGAAGCTGTTGCCATTTGACAGGCATCAATAATGTTATTCCGGAGATTAATTACATATTCATAGGATGACTGAGTGTCCTGAGTCATCTCAGAATCGATTAATAAATCTTTTATCAGTCCCATAGGACCTCTTGGAGGAGCGCCAAAGACTAAATGAAACGGAGAGAAGCCAGTTTGTTCATTTGGCACCTCTCGATAAGCGAATAACACCGCTGGTAGCACTCTGTCCCAGTCCTGTGGATGGTTAACTGTAACTTTATGTAGCATTTGTTTGAGAGTACGGTTAAGTCTTTCTACAGCACCATTACTCATTGGGTGATAAATGCTGCTGAGGTTTCTATCTATTTGCCAAGTCTTCATTACCTCCGTCATAGTCTCAGATATAAATTGAGAACCATGATCTGACAAAATTTTTCTAGGAAAACCTACTCTAGAAAAGATCAAGTGTAGTGCATCAGCTACATCTGTTGTGGTGGTTGTTTTTAATGGGATGGCTTCTGGCCATCGTGTGCATAAATCGATGCAAGTGAGAATAAACCTATGTCCTCTGGCTGATGGTAAAAGTGGGCCAATGATATCAATGGCCATTTTGTCGAAAGGTCTCACCGATATATCACAAGCCTGAATAGGCGCCGTGTGAAAGGCTCCCCGTGCTTTCACTTCTTGGCATATCGTACAGGAGCGTACGTACTGTGAAATATCTCGTGATACTCCCGGCCAAAAAAAAAAGAAGATAATACTCGTGAACGTGTACGAGTATAACCCATGTGACCTGCACACTTAGAATCATGTGCATGTTGAAGTATGTACCGCCTAAAAGCAAAAGGTACCATGACTTGTTGTCTTATCTGAGTTTTATCCATAAAACATCTTAATAAAATGTCATTTTTAATACTAAACCACTGACTATAATTTATGTTCCTAGAAAGATTGTCATCTTTGTTGACCAGCGTAAAAAATTTTGTTAGTGACCTGTCTTCCCTCTGTTTTGCAGCAAATGATACTCGGTCAATAGCAGAATGAATCTCGATATTTTCATGATCATTTGTTTCCTTGTTTTCCGTGTCTATAGTCTCTAATTGTTTTGTATGTGCTCTGGTTATTGCTGCATTTCCGATGTATAGATTATTTTTTTCCCATTGAATAATCTCATCTGGTGTGCAATCTTTACTCCCGTGTATGCATCCCACCATAAGGTCGGCAATTGGGTTTCTTAACATGCATGCTTTAACATTGCCTGTGAAGAAAGGTGTGTCAATGTAAATAATAGCTGTTGGATAATATTCTATGGTTCCCCCAAAAGTCATGCACCTGACATGTTCTCCAGTTGCACAATTTGGATGAACAAGTGTCTGACGGATTCCGATCGTGGTCGATCCCGAATCTCTTAAGACTGAGACGATGGATCCATTAACTTTTCCTCTGTTGAAGATCAGTGATCCTGTTCCGTCATTGACTGCTAGACTGACTTCTGGTAGAATATGACCGCAGTTCAGAACTGTCTCTTTTGCTTTCTGAAATATAAGATTACATGTTGGGCAACTATTTGCCACGTTATAATTCATTGCAAAACAAGTAGACGATGACTGTATTTTGTTATCAGTAGTTGAACTCTGAACCCTAGGGGTTGTAGCAGTAGTAACAGCTGCCCCTGTATTATGGTTATAAGTTGTCGATCTACGAGAATGAGAACGATGACGAGAATAATTAGATGAATTATCCCGTTGTCCTCTATTGTAACTGTTATCTCGATGTCTCGAGTTATAATTATCGCTATTGTTCCACTTGTAATCATTATTATAGTTATATGATCGATTATAACTTGAGTTACGTGGATTACTGTTATTTCGTGACTGAGGTGAATAGTTTCTGGTTTGTTGTCGTCCTCTATTAAAGTTATTGTTAAAGTTATTCTGTCCCTTATGAAAATTAATGTCATAGTTTCCTTTGAACCTACCCCTGTCTACACTGTGTGTTCTAGGTTTGTTATGATTATGATATGCCATATTGAAGGCTACAGGAAGTGGTTCTCTTATCAATGTGCCAGAAATATTAGCATTCGGATGAGCTGTGCAGTAATTTAAGGAAATTTTTTCTAACTCATCAATAGATTCTGGTGTTCTTTCTTGCAGATAAGCAAAGAATGGTGGGCTGACAGACGATAATACTTTATATCTCAATAACAAATCGACTAACTTGTCGTAGGATTTGTTGACACCTGCCAGTTCAACCCATCTGTTAAAAGTATTGCGTATGTTAGCAATAAAACCTGTGAAATCTCTATTGTTATCTGGCAACAAACTTTTAAAACGCAATCTACATGCCTCTTCGTTCAAGTGGAAACGACGTAGTAACAACGTCTTAATGGCCTCATAGTCTGTTGATAGTGTTGGATCTATATTTTGTGCTGCACTTGCAGGTTCGCCATCTAGAAATTCCTTAAGTTTCAGTGCCCATGCCGCTTTGTCAAGGTTATTCACCTTACATATGTCCTCAAAGCGCGCGAGCCACGATGAAAGGTCATCTACGTGTAACTTGAATGGAGGCAGCTTAAAGTAATGTGGTAGGGTGGGCGAGATAATGATGATGATGATGATTATATTGTGATGTGTGATCACTCTCTTGCTACACTCGCACCGACCCGAACAACAATAAAACTCTTGATTCTAGAGGCAGGGGCTATATTTATTTTTACAGCCCATTCAGTGACAAAGCAAACATTAAACAAATAAACTAGCGAACATAACACCAAACCAAACAAACAAAACACCCAACAGTGCCCGATGCTAATCTGAAGAAGCAAACAAAGCACAGAATAGTTAAAATCATAATATAATACTGAATGAGAAACACCACGCTCTCACCTGTCAAACTGTCCTACGCCGCCACCTGACACACTCAACTATCACACACACACACACACACTCATGTGTGTCATCCAATGCGACTAGTAAGGTGTTGTGCGTGGGGCTGGCAATCTCACCATGTAACACAGGTTGCTACGGAAACCACTACTGCAAGAGCACACACTCAGCTATCACACACACACACACATGCATGTCGTCCAAATGAGACTAGTAAGGTGTGCGTGGGGCTGGCAATCTCACCATGTAACACAGGTTGCTACGGAAACCACTACTGCAAGAGCACACACTCAGCTATCACACACACACACACTCATGCATGTCGTCCAATGAGACTAGTAAGGTGTTGTGCGTGGGGGCTGGCAATCTCACCATGTAACACAGATTGCTACCGAAACACTACTGCCCTAGCATATGAATACTTAATATGGAGGCAAACCACACTGTTGGCCCCATGCTCCCTCAGGAGCGGAGAAGAGAAATATATACCTTGAAGTGAGCCCACGTGCTCTCACAACCATTCCTCACATAACCATAATTAAATAATCATAAAATGGACATAAAATAATATTCAATTATATGTACAACAAATACTCTCAATAACGAGAATAAACCACCACCTCACAACTGGTCTATCTCAATATTCGTTACTGCATTCGGAAGCATGTCGTATGTGACGACTGGTGCGACTGGGAATCTCATCACACGAAACACATCGTTACCGAAACAAATCACTGCCATAGCATAAAAAATGCTTCTTGTCGGCTTGTGATAGACACCAGCCACATTGGTGTTTCCATGCTCCGCCGGGAGCAACCAGAGAAACACATGTCTCAACAAAGGAGTGGCCTCGCGCTCTCCAGAAATCTAAATACATATTCTCACCTCACAGTAACCCATTAAACGATGATATTTACAGTAGAATTATCAATAAACGTGAAATACACTAAATTACTCTTACATAAAGAATACAATATAATTATTCTCGACTTAAACCAAACTGGGACTAAATACACAACGTGTCACATGGCTAACATTATAGGTTTACCACGCGGGGCGTGTTATTCGCCGCTTTTTATACAGTCCTCGCCACGTGGCTACAATCTTGCTATTGTTAATCTTATCTACATTCCCGTGAAATAGCTTCATACTATATCTGCCTTTCTGATAACATTTCTGTCCAGTTTCATGTATAAAATACTCTCCTACTAAATTTGCCCGGTCTGATGGATGAAATACTTGATACTAAATTCTCACATCTGGATTTAGGCTTTGCGTGCCTAATAAAACCTATTAACATTATTTTCACTCATCTATCATTTCTTCAAGACTAAATCATAATGTCCTAAAAAGACATTTCCTTTGGAAACACATCTATCTATTTCACTAAACATTAAAACAGACTCGTGCTGAATATAATTCTAGAATTATATAAAATTAATTCTAATTTAAATTAACTCACGTGCTCAATGCATTTACAGTTTGGCTCTGTCGTCTGTTCTCTCTGGCGGCTGATACTAGGAAAGGTCCGCTGGTAGCTCGCTATCTCTTTTTATAGGCACTAGGCTAATCACTCACTTTACTGCGCTAGGCGTATTAATCTTGACTACTTAAATATCACACGCGATTATCGCTTAGGAATAGCGAAAACACAAATAAAACCTACAGCTATTTAATATAACACAATTCTACACCACAACTTAATTTAAATGCATTATTATGGCATTTTCATCAATCTTCTACTTCAGATTTTTCACAACCCAGGCTCGCGCCGTCACGTGATCTGACAGTCACGTGGGCCGACCGAAAATATATGGGCGACAAACATGCCTTGAACTGAAGTGGGGGTGGGGCCTCAGGGGTGTCTTCCCGGCCCATCACAGTAATAATTACCTTTAAGTCGTGTGGATGAAGATCCAGATTGAGCAGTATCATTTTGGGTTGCTGCAGCGCCCTGTGAATTAAGTTTTGCTGTTTCTAATTTAAGTCGTTGCAATTCCATTTCTTGCTGCAGTATGATTTCTTGTCGTTTCAATTTATTCTCTTCTTCAATCCGTAGGATTTCATCTCTTGCTATCTTTCTTTCTTCTTCTTGTCTTAATTCTGCCTTCTTTTCCGCCTGTTTTCTTTCAAGTTCTTCCATCTCTGCTTTATATTTTGCAAATTCAGCCAATGCATAAGCCTCGAGAAGTTCTCCTTTTTTCCCAAAATCTTTACCATTTTTAATAAAATAGTCTAAGTTAAGCATCTTGACGTTAATATTGTACGTAATGGTTATGTAATAATCACCAATAAATTTTAAGTAATTATTATATTTATTCAATTTATGAATAGTCGATATAAACAATCATAATATTATTGAACTTAATCTGGGAATGTTCAATTTAATTAATTGTAATATTATCTAACTATTATTTGTAGATTCCATACATAGACATACTATGTTGGGAAAATATTACATATACAGACTCGTTAATATATCATAAATAGTTATGATATTTATCTATTTCGGGTGCTGAATTACTATCATGCACCTAATAATAAATAGTATTATTCCTCAAGTATTATATCATTCAGTCAGTGATATGTGCTAAGTAAATCATTTAGTAATGGAAAAAATGTACCAAATAATATACACTATGTCCTTTATATGCAGGACAGACTAAAAAGTCAAATTATTTTATAAAATATATATTATTATTATATTATGCCTTAATCATGAGCTATAAAGTGCATCGCCCATTTCTTGGACTACCACTGCAAATTGGTGCAAAGTCCCTAATTCTCCTTAAAAGTCATTAAATTTTAATTATATTCATATACACTCTTATTAAGCAAGAAATTATATTATTAGTGTTAAATCATGAACAGATGAAATGAGGACATACGATACGATGGGTAAACCAAGGATAAACAAACCATATTATCACGAAACAAGACGTTTCTACAGTAAAAAATTGATATTATGAAACCAAATCTGCAAACCGGAAATATAGAGTAGGGTGAAGGTTAACTGAATATAGAGTTAAATCTGCGTACACAAAAATTAATGACGCAAACATGGACTCATTGACGGTTATACAAAAAAAAATGAACTGAATAATAGCAAGATCAGAAAGAACAAGACAGATTACTAACATTGTTACCAAACTAAATAGAATTTAAACTGAATACGATAAAATACACCGATTATTTCACCAAACTAGACATCTAACATATACTGTGAATTAAATGCAGTCCCGAACGAAACAAGCCCCGGAAATGTCATCGACGCGTTCTCCGCGAAATGCGATTTAATTCACTACCCTAAAGACCGTTCAGAATGAATATCGGCAATCCGTAGAGCCATAATTTATTCATTCTGAATCTCCACTCCAACCTCCCACAAATTAGGCACAGCACAAACAATGAAAACAAATATAACGTGCATATAAAATATATAGAACGGACATGCCTGCAAAATGTGAATTAGACTCAGTGATGTTTCTTATGAATGACAACAGTCACGAACTGAGACTTATCTTTTAACCCGTCGTCCGATGCGATCTTCACCAACGGCCTAGACTAGAGGATAGGACTGTTTGCTCCTTGTTGGTAAATAATGTCTTTTCAATCCTATGATCTACTGAGAAGTTGTATTCTTGAATGAAACATTAGGTGAGCTGGCATCGTCCTTCGATCGTTGGCTTGTACACGGAATATTGTGACGTCACTGATTTTTGCATAGTTACACAAGCCACGTCATGTTCGGAATCATGTGACTTGAACGTTTTCTTGTAATCGTAAACAGTCCGTGAAAGTATGTAAACAAGAACAATTTCTTTCTTCCTTCGTTCCCCAGCAATGGCAACCACTCTGTTGCGGGGCTTTATACGATTCACTTCTTTATTGTTGTTGCGGCCCCGTCTTCTATTTCAGTGGTCGTTGTGGAAAGCCACCTTTCTCATTGATTCAATAAGCTTCTTAGTTCTGGTCATTTGATTCATTAATTCTTGATCGTGCTATTGTTGGAATAGTTACGCGAATGTGAGTTAATACTTTCTGTCTGTCACAAGGTTTGAACTCAGTATCATAATTGTTGAATTTGTAACTTCAATGAACGTGATAAGTCTCTTCTCGAGTCCACACAATTTTTAATATACATTTCAAACAGTAGACAGTCCATGGAGGTTGATTATGAAAACATTATATATTAGAATTGAATCATACATCATAAATGCTATCCATGCATTATAGTCCTGGTCCAATAATATGCAACACTATAGTCAGAACGTCGTAACTATATGTACGCGCGGTTGGGACATCCAACGGCCGACAATGAGATTAGACGTCTGGCGATATAAAACGAATGTGGACCATAATTTCATCCTTCCTTGACTTTATTTTTTTTTTTTTTTTTTTTTTTTTTTTTTTTTTTTTTTTTTTTTCTTAACCAGCGGCACTTGGGCTTTGAGCCCTTCGGCCCAATGACATGTCATTGCGAGGCTGGGGAACCTGAGGACTTTCCTTCCAACCCGGTCAGGAGCTTCGCTCCTTCCCATCCACAGAGGGTTTATCACAGGAGCCGTTCAGGCTATTCAGTCAAATTTCCGGCCGTAAACATTTCTTCAAACGCCGACGCCCGGGTTTGAACCATGAACACCTGGTCGCCAGTACAACGCCGAAGCCATTACACCAGCGCGGCTCCCTTGACTTTAGTTAAAATTACTAACCTCGATACATTCCTCTCTTCATAAGAATATCGGACTGACCCATGTCCGTACTGCAATAATATATGTGCGGCAATATCATGCCTACCACTGGAAGGATTATAGGACACGTCTTATCCGTTTGACGGTCATCTAAGAAAAGGGTGTGGTAACCTAGTCACGGTGCGTGACATACCAACGCATACACGTCATAATCAATCGTGTGTATCGCGTACACTAACTAACAATTATTTACATTATATTAAACGTAGTCACCTATTAATCTTATGCTGTTAACCTCTAGTTGCCAATACAAAAAATTTTTTAAAAGTTCAGATGACGTGAAATTTCTACACAAATTTTAACAATAATGGCGTCAACAACAAATGTCTTCACATTGTAATAAGCATGGTAAAACTCAAGTCAAGGAATCTTCAGTCGTATTCACTAGTTAATGACTCCATGACTACGGTAATCCAATGTGCGGAGAGACTTAATGGCTAAGTGGGAAAGTAGTCTTGATAGTTGGCTTTCCGGGGCGCGAGCCAGTTAGATGGACTTCCTAATGAATATTCATTGCCTCTTCCCTGGCATGGTGGATCTACGAGAGTGACCGGATGTTTAAACCATATCTTGCACATATTTCTTCTTCTTGCGATCGCATCTTTGATTTTTACACCGTCAGACGAGTTCTCATCATGAATTCGACTGTTGTTTGAAGTTCCTCTTTAGCCCCGTACAGCTTTGAGTTTAGTGTTGAGTCATTGGGCCAGAATATCTTTCTTAACTGGTCATACGAGGACAATCCTGTAGAACATGCTCAGCAGTTTGTTCGTTTAGTCCACATGTGCACAGTGGTGAAGCAGACAATCGTAGCTGTGCATGTGTTTATTCAGTTTCTTATGCACTGTCCTGAGACGAAAAATGGTTATCTGTCCCTGCCGGTCAAGAGTGTGGTAGTCGTCGTTGGGTTGGTTCTGCTCTCTTCTGATAGTCTGGATAGCTCTCTTTTTCTCAAAGTATATGACTTCATTATCTTCTTGTTCACATTCTCCTCCCTTTTTTGCAAGTTTATCTGCCTTTTCATTTCCGGGTACACCACAATGAGATGGTACCCACTGAAGTATGGTTCTCTTTTTGGCAGCTACCCTTTTTAGTTCATTTCTCAGATGCAGGAGTTTACCACCCTTGAGAGCTTGCAGGACAGACAGTGCATCTGTGAGGATGACTACCTGGTTGCAGTCAGAGTTGGTGTTATAAATCATATTTGCAGCTTGCTCTAGAGCTTGAACCTCAGCTGTATAGTTGGAACAGAATTTACCAGTGGGAATGTTTCTAGTCTCATAGTGGTTGTCAGGATATGAGATAAAGATACCGGCACCTCCATTCCTAACAGCATTTGTTGCTGATCCAACTTTGCACATATAATATGGGTTATTCACAAATAATTCCCAAAACAGAATTATCGCCGAATCGAACGGAATGTCTTTTGTCGCCGATGCCTTCGTCAAATGTAACGAAAAAACGTGGACGAAGAAGCAGAGGTAGTGCAGAGAAGAGGAGAGAGAGAAAAGGAAGAGCTGGTAAGATAAAATCAAGAAAAAAAGTGGACAAACTCACAATGAACTACTTACTGGATCTATCGAGGAGCCTATAAACTGGCAGCCATTATTCAAACAATCATCTATGATTTTGATATACTAATGATACAAGAGACCGCATTAAAAGCGATGTTGTTGTCAATTGCCCAGGTTACAGATGTTACACAAATCCATGTGGCAGAAGAGGGCAAGCAATGTATATGAAAAATGATATACCTCATGCATAACTAGACACAAGTTTCCATTCTAATGAGGATGCAGAATTACAGATGTTTGTACTGCATTTAAGCAATCAAGAATAGCACGTCTTTAATTGATATGCCCATGTGGATCGCTTTCCGGAAGACGGTAGCTGGAAGTTCATGACTAAATTCACCGAAGAACCTAACAAGATGTGCTTAATTACCGGTGATTTTAATGCTAGATCTATGAAGTGGGGAACTCAACGGAAAATAAACAGGCGGTGGGCTTGAGCCAGGCTTTACTAAGCTCAAACCTCTCCATTTTAAAAGATGGACGCTCAACAAGAGTAGCATCTAGGCCAGAGAATATTGTTGATGTCATAGATCTGGCATTGATTTCTAGAGTTGTGGCGATCTTTGCACGTGGGGGTGTATTGTAAGCTCAAGAAAGCGATCACTGAACTTACTCATTGCAAAGGAAAAGACCACCACACACAACAAAAGCCAACTCAAAGTCATGACGGATAATGCGAAAGAAAAAGACAATAATTGATGAAGAGTTGGAAGATTTTAAGGAGAAAAAGCAGAGAGTCATTACTAACTTCATGGGCTTATCAAGTGACGTCAATGGCACTGTGTAGGAGGCGTTTGCAACACAAATGGGTACTGACAAAACATTACAGAATTCCTTGTCCTTACATCGCAGAATGAGTAGGAAAAGTACAAGCCAACCAGTTCCAAATAACCTCAGCTCGACAGGGATATGCCTGAAGACCGCTGCCGAAAAGGGACATGCATTACTCGTTATATCACTTAGACAGATAACGGTGATAAAGCTACCCGCAAAGAAAGTAAAGACCGTCTCCTGAAAAGCAACAGAAAAGGCGACTTATATTTCGACTTCATATCCAAACACGACGTTGTGTGCACTTTAGAAACGAGTAGGAACACTGCCCCGGGTCCTCTATTACATGAGCATTAAGAATGTTACTGAAGGCTGAGGGGCCGGAAGTCTGGCTACATAGTTACCTACGGCCACTTCCTGAATCTGGTCAAGATCCCGCACTTCTCAGCAGAAACGATAGTAACATGGAAAAAAATGAAGTACCTCGAAAATGCAAATATCCATCCTGATACACTCGGAAGCTTAAGGTCAATGAGAGTCATCATTATTAGTTGCCATCTCCACAACGAAGGTTGGCTGTAATGGATCTCCAACGTCTTCTGTCTCTTGTCTTGGTGGTGCACTCTGATAGACTCTTTCCTGTCCATCTCTTGATGGTATCTTCCCACTTATAGCGCTGTCTTCCCCTTGCACGTTTGCCTTCAACTCTCCCTTTTGTTATGGTCTTCTGCAAGGTGTTATGCCTTTTTATGTGGCTAAAGTATTTTAGCTGCCGAACTTTGGCCTCCCTCATTAGTTCTCTTTTCATTCCTAGATTTTCTAGGACCTCCTTATTTGTTTTCATCTCTTTCCATGAGATACGCCCCATTCTTCTATATATCCACATTTCAAGAGCCTCAATTCTTTCTTCCAAATGCTTATTCATCGTCCATGTTTCCGCACCATATATATATATATATATATATATATATATATATATATATATATATATATATATATATATATATATACATATATATCTATACATATATATATACATATATATCTATATATATATATATATATATATATATATATATATATATATATAACACTTTATGATTCTCAGTTTTAATTTGTGAGATAACTGTTTAGATGTCAGTATACTCGTATGTTTCATGTTGTTGAATGTAGCTTTGGCCATTCCTATTCTCTTCTTTATTTCTTTTTCACATTGCCATCTTCTGTTATTATATGACCAAGATATACGTAGCTCTCGACTTGTTCCAGGATTTTCCAATTTACGCTTATCTTTAATGTGGGTTTATCGTCTGTTTTGCTAATTATCATAGTTTTTGTTTTCTCAATATTAATGCCGAGTCCATATTCATGACTAATACTGTTCACTTGCTTCACTAGTTCTTGTAACTCCTGTTCGCTTTCAGCTAACAACACGGTATCATCTGCATATCTAAGGTTGTTTATTGACCTTCCACTGATGTTCAGTCCTGGTATTTCCTGTATCTGTTTGAAAATTTTTTCGGTGTATAAATTAAATAGCCAGGGGGACAGCACACAACCTTGTCTGACACCTCTTTTTATGTCTATGTATGATGAATAATTCCTTCCAGATCTTACTGTGGCAGTTTGCTCCCGATAAAGGTTACTGAGTATTCTTATATCTTTTCCATCAATACCTATGTCTTCGAGGCATTCAATTATTTTCTCATGATGGACTCTGTCAAAAGCCTTCTTATAGTCAATGAAGCACATGTACATACTTTTTTGGATCTCTGTATATTTTTCTGTTAATATTCATAGGCAAAATATTGCCTCTCTTGTTCCACTGTTACGTCTAAAACCAAACTGTTCTTCTCTGAACATTCTGTTGCATTTGGTTTTTTGGGCAATGTTATAAAAACTGATTTCTTCATGTCGTATGGTATATACCCTATATTGTATATATCGTTGCATAGATATATGATTGTATCTATACCAAAGCTCTCTAGAGCTTCTATCATTTCAATTTTTATGGTATCCATGCCTGCTGATTTTCCTTTTTGTATCATATGTATGGCATTCTCTACTTCTGATCTGAGAATTAGAATTTGGTGATGGTTTTTTACCTCTGTTGTCCTCAAATAGTTCTTTTACGTATTCTGCCCATCTGTTTGATATGTCTTTTTCATCAAGTAATTTTACACCATTTTTGTTCTTGATACAGCTTCCTCCTTTTGCAAACCGCGACTTATTTGATATTTTCTTTATTTCTTCATGCATATCTCTTGTCATGTGCTTTGCTTCCAAGTCTTCTATTTCCTTGCATTTTGTTTCTATCCACCGTTCTTTTGCTTGTCTACACATAGTTCGTATGTCATTGTCTATTGTTTTATATTCTGGAGTGTTTTTTGCTTTCTTTCTTTCTGCCATTTTATTCAAGATGTCATCTGTAATCCAAATTTGATTTTTCTTAGACTAATTTTTAGGTAAATTTGCATTTGCTGATTGTATGCTTGTTTTTACGCATTCCCATTTTGCGGTTGCTTTTCTTCTGGGTTTTCTCTTTTATACTGCTCCATGCTTTCTGTCAATAACTTTTGATATTTATTTTTTACGTCGATTAAATATTTCTGTTTTATATCTGGTTATTTCAGTGCTGATATTTCTATCTGTGGTTCCTCCTGTCTTCTGTTTCCTGCTCTTTTCAGCTTTATATTTACTTTGATGACGACTGGATTGTGATCTGAATTTATGTCGGTGCCAGGATGTGTCTTTGCACTGTTATTAAATCTATGTTTTATCATGATATAGTCAATTTGATTTCTTGTTACATCTCCTGGGCTTTTCCATGTGTATAATTTCCTTGGGTGGTGTTCAAAAAAAGGTGTTACATATGACCAGCTGGCTTTCTTCACAGAACTGGATAAGTCTGTCTCCTCTATCATTTCTTGTCCCTAATCCATACTGTCCTACTATTTTCTTGTATTTTCCTTTTCCTACTTTTGCATTCATATCACCCATTACTATCAACACATCTGTAGATTTGACTGGTTTAAGTATGTGTTGTAGCTCTTCATAGTATTTTTCTATTTCTTCCTCGCTGTAATCTTTAGTTGGTGCATAAGTTTGTAAGATTGATATGTCGAATGGCTTTGCTCTCATCTTTAGTAACATCATTCTGTCATTGTGTGTCCAGTATCCACATACGTATTTTTCTAACTCCTTCTTTATCAACATTCCTACCCCTCTTTCATGTTTTTCTCCTCCTGAGTGTATAAGCGTGTACTGGTCTCTCTTTATGTAGCCTGTATCCAATAGTCTTGCCTCTGCAACTCCCGGTATATCGAGTTTCATGCCTGTTGCCTCTAATATCGGTTCTTATCTTTTTTGTATGTCCGATACGCCTCTAGTGCGCCACACACTTTGCTGTTCCGCTTTGCGAGCCGTTGATCTTCTCAGATTCCTCCGCCTCACTCACCGTCTCAGTCTTTTGTGTACTAGGGATGGACATTCCCTTGAGTAAGATTACTCCTTCTCTACTCATGTAGTTTAGCCAGTCAGCCAAGACTGTTGCCCGGGATGTGGCCACCGACGTACATAAGCGGCATTCGTGGAGCTATACATGAGCTAGATAAAGAGAGGAGAACCAAATAGGATCCTGACTATCCTAAAAAGGACATGGCTGAGGAACACTTTTTCCACTCAAAGAAATTCACAAATTAACATGGGAATCACCAAATTGTCGGGACAGAAACCAGAAAGACCACATCATTATTAAGGGTTGATGGAGACATGCATTACAAGATTAGAAGGTAAGAAGAGGTGTAGATGTGGGAAGTGATCACCACTTAGTAGTAGCAAAACTAAAAGTGAAACTAAGAATGGCTGGACCAACTGTAACTGCACAGAAAGGGTTTGACATCAGCAAATTGAAGGACCCCCTTACCAGAAAAGCTTTTGCTGCTGATATAAAGAAGCGATATCAATTTGCCAAAAGTCAGGAAAAGACATTGACTGATGATATAGACCAGAAATTCAACACCATTTCAACAATATATAAGGAAAGCAGCAAATCATGTTTGGGATTCCAGGAAAGGAAGAAGCAAGACTGGATAACACCGGAAACATTAGACACCAAAGCGATAAGAAAGAAAATGAAAAAAAAAGAAAACTGAAGCGAAGTGCCCCAGGTTAATGCAACTATATAGCGAACAGTACAGTCAGCTGGACAAAGATGTTTAACGCCAAATCCGAGCCAACAAGAGGAATTTCCTAGATGATCTTGAAGACAGGCAGAAGTGGCAGCACTGAGAAATTAACAAAGCACAGTATACAAAATAACGAAATTCATCAGCGGAAAACGAGGTGCAAACAATATTACATTAGTAAGAGATAAGCAACATACGTGTGTTACCGGGGCCCGAAAGGGGAGCAAAGAATAGTAACACTGTCCCCTGCCAAGCATGTCGTAGAAAGCGACTAAGGAGGGTTGGGCATGGGGCCGGTTACCCTATCCTGTAAAAAAATTTAAACCACAAAAAACCTCATCAAATATGGACAAGTCAAATAAAGAAAATAAAACACAGCAATCCAAGACAGGGGAAGGTCCCCTTGCGGGGAGGCGTATGATGCAACACAGAGAAAGCCGAAAGGAGTCTGTGTTGCTGACTAACCTTCTTTCTTCTAGGAGAAATTCCAGATTTGGCACCTGGAATGTTCGGACATTAAACGAACAAGGCAAAGTGGCGCAAGTAGCAGCAGAAATGAGGGAATATAAAATCCAGGTTCTGGGAATGTGTGAAACAAAGTGGAAGGGAGTAGACAGGAAGAAACTCATCACATTTGAATTGGTGCTGACACCGGATTTGAAGAAGTCATGGGAAAACATGGGCTAGGAATAATGAATGAAAATGGGGAACTATTCGCAAACTTCTATGCTTCAAATCAACTGGCTATAGGAGGAAGCATGTTTCCACATAAGAGAATACACAAGGCAACATGGATATCACCAGACCATAGAACAGAAAATCAGATTATCATATATGCATAAACAAGAAGTTTAGAGGAGCAGATGTGGCATCAGATCACAATCTTCTGATAGCCAAAGTAAAAATGAAACTCAAGAGATATGTAACAATACACAATTATAGACAACAGTTTAATGTAGGCCAGCTAAGAAATCAAGAAACAAGAGACAAATTTGCGGTCACAGTATTCAACAAATTCCAAAAGCTCCAACAGCTGGAAGATGTAGAGAATACAGAAGACTATTGGCAGCAGGTCAAAACTGTATGGAAGGAGACATGTGAAGAAATACTGGGGAAAAGGGAGCGACAACAAAAAGCATGGATAACAACAGAAACCATCAGTAAGATAAAAGACAGAAAAAACAAGAAAGCAGATTTAAACACAAGCAAAACCAGAAGTTCCAAAGCCAAGGCTCAAGAAGTGTACACAGAAGCAAACAAAGAAGTAAAAAGAAGTATCAAAAGAGACAAGAGGAAGTATATTGAGGAGTTGGCAAGAGAGGCAAAAGATGCTGCAGCCAAAGGAAATATGAGAGAACTATATAGCAGCACAAAGATGCTAACAGGGAAATACAAGCAAACAAGTTGCCTCATAAAAGACAAGAATGGGAAACTGCTCAGCAATATACAAGAGCAAATGAAAGATGGACAGAATATTTTGGGGACCTTCTCAATAGACCAGCTTCTCAAAACCCGCCGGACATCCAGCCAGCAGAAGAAGAGCTACAAATTAACGATGAAAGACCAGAGAAGGAAGAAATAAAGAAAGCCATAAAGCTTCTAAGAGATGGAAAAGCGTCTGGACCTGATGGCATTCCAGCAGAGGCCATCAAAGCAGATATCGACACGGCTACAGAGATGTTATATAAATTACTTTGTAAAGTCTGGGAAAAGGAAGAGATACCAGCAGAATGGAAGGAAGGATATCTGGTTAAGTTGTCTAAGAAGGGAAATTTACAAGAGTGCACAAATATAGAGGAATAATGTTACTATAAGTGCCAGGAGAAGTATTAAACAGGATTATCTTTGAGAGATTAAAAGAGTCAATAGACAAGAAACTGAGAGATGAACAATCAGGTTTTCGACAAAACAGATCCTGTACAGACCAGATAGCCACTTTGAGAATAAAAGTTGAACAAAGTCTGGAATGGAATTCGCCACTATACATCGGATTTGTGGACTACGAAAAGGCATTTGACAGTGTAGACAGAGAATCACTTTGGAAATTGATGAGGCATTATGGAGTTCCCCAGAAGATCATTAATTTAATAAAGAAAACATATGAAGACATGATATGCAGAGTTCTTCACGAAGGACAGCTTACAGAACCGTTTGGGATAAGAACAGGAGTGCGACAGGGTTGTCTCCATTTCTTTTCTTGCTGGCAATAGATTGGTTTATGAGATCATCGACAACACACAACAGAAATGGAATCCAGTGGACTCTGACTAAGCAGTTGGGTGATCTGAATTTTGCTGATGACCTGGCTCTTCTGTCCCATAACCGTAATCAGATGCAGGACAAATTGAAAACACTCGATGAGAGGTCACATCAATTGGGTCTGAAAATACACAGGGAAAAGACAAAAATAATGAGAATAAATGCAGGTAATGATAACAAGGTTGAACTTGAAGAAACACCAATACAAGATGTAGAATCGTACACATATCTTGGCAGTAATATAGACAAAGTTGGAGGGACAGACAGCTATATCAAAATAAGAATACAAAAGGCAAGAGGAGCTTTCATTGAATTGGGAAATATATGGAGATCAAGAGAAATAGGATCCAACACGAAAATAAGAATCTTCATCTCAAATGTGAAGTCAGTCCTTATTGTATGTCTCGGAGACATGGAGAACAACAAAGACAACAACCAAAAAGCTACAGACTTTCATAAATGGGTACTTGCGTAGAATAGAGGGATTAAAATGGTATAACAAGGTTACCAACCTGGAACTGATGACAAGAACTAGACAAGTGCCAGTGGAACAAGAGATGAGAAGAAGACGATGGCGATGGATAGAACACACACTGAGGAAACCTGTTGATAGCATTACAAGGCAGTCCTTGTTCTGGAACCCCCATGGCAAGAGAGGCAGAGGTAGACCAAGAAGCACATTGAGAAGAGAGCTGGAAACGGAGGTGAAAATGATGAGGAGAACATGGAAAGAACTTGAGATGATGGCACGTGACAGGAGGACTTGGCATGTGTTTGTTGAAGGCATATGCTCCTTTGGGAGTGTAGGGTTATGAGTATGAAGAGATAAGCCTGGAAATCACATTACGACATTAAGAAATGTCACTCACTTGGGATGTAACGCAATCATGACGGGCTGGACTTGAGATCGCACAACCGCGTCATCACAGTAACCGAGAAACGGTTGCTGTAGCAATTGACCTAGAGGACGCTTATAACATTTTGAACATTGAAACATTAATGAACTGTGTAATGGCTTGCAGTGTTAACCGTGGCTAACAAGATTGATAGCAGCTGCCTTAACTGAGAGATCAGTGGCATTTCGCTTGGGAACACACATCAGATCCAATGTGCATTTGCCCAGGACAATCCCAGGATTCTCCACTATCACCGGTGCTTTTTACTATTGTATACAGCAAACGTAGATACCATTTAGCCAACGGCGTTGGGACGAACACTGGCTTTTGCTCACGAAATAGTCATCTACAGAGCTGGCTCTGACCAACCGGAAATAGTTTGTAGTATACACGAGACACTACAAGAGATGTTTAATTGCGCGAGAAAACTTGTCCAAAGTGATTCTCAACAAGGTCGGTGTAATGTGGTGCTCATTAAACAACTCCACAGTGAAAATAGACTGTCCAGATATTATTCTCAATTGAACGAAAATTGAAATTCAAGAAAAGCTTAAATGCCTTGGAGTTACGATCGATCCTGGGCTGTCGTATAAGTACCATGTTTATCACGTTATGCAGAAATGCAGAAGAGGTCTGGCAGCCCTAAAAATAATGGCCGCAGAGCATCTGAACAGAGATTACTATGTCTTTTTTATCATCAGCTACTCATTTGGTCATTGAGTATGGTCTGGTAATACTCACACTGTCATTAACACAATGTGAACGACTAGCACGCCAAGATGCGAGATAGGTGCTGTTGAAGAAGCGACAACACAAATATTTTGGGTCTTTATTATAGCCCAGTCATGCTTGGAGTTCTGTCGATTAGATCCAGATATGCGGTGGCCACGCAAAAAGGCACTCTCTACATGGAAACATAGCTGACATTAAGGGAGCAAGAATGAGGAAAGGGATGTCATGGATGACACAGGCAGAAACAACGATCAAGCACATGACCGCAGTTGAAAATATATTCAAATGGAAAGAGTAGAGTAAAAAAAAAAGGTAAAGGAACCCGTTACACGCCCATTGAGGCATATTGGGAATATGGTGTTAGGCCCATATTATCTTGACCGTCGGCACACGAGGGGTGATGTGGTCGGCATCACGCCGGCCGCCTTAACCTTCCCAGAGTAGCTCTGGTACCCATTTGGGGCTGGGTCGACCCAGGAGCCGTTTGTGGCCTAAAAATTTTCCGCCTCATCTGGGGATCGAACCATAGACCACTGCGCTAGGAAGCCAGTGCACTAACCACTATGCTACCGCGGCTCCAAAGAGTAGAGTAAGTCAGATTAAAAACTGGATTAAGTACCAGTAAGTCATCATCACTGCCATCACCGGTGTCAATATCTTGTCGAGATCTGGCGGCTTGCGTACCCTGATTACCTCCAGAGCTATGGTAGCGGGAGTTTTACTCCTGGAAGGTTCTACCAAGCTGGACATGTTTGTGTGGGCAGACACCCCTGTCCTCCAGGTTGGGGGTTTTAGCATAGGGCTGACACCCCTGTCTATGTAAAAAGAAACGCAGTTACGGAAACGACAACAAATAAACAAACTTTGCTGCGGTATGGACATCCGGAGTCTGAGGCTCGTATGACTGCCAGTGGTGAAAGCCGAAAGGAAGCCACTGACAGGAAAACGGATGCCCTGGCCGCAAAACGTGAAACAAGAATAGGATTTTGGAATGTCAGAACAATGAACGAGACGGGTATACTAAAACAGGTCACGGCAGAAATGAGGAACTATAAATTACACATTCTAGGGATAAGCGAGAGCAGATGGACAGGGGCAGGAAAAGTAGAAACTGCAACAGGAGAAACAGTACTTTACTCTGGAAGAGAGGATGGACAGCACAATGAAGGTGTAGCCATTCTTCTACAGAAAAGAATAGAAAGAACATTACTGGAATGGAAACCCATCAACAACAGATTAATAAGAATAAGATTGAGAGGGAGATTCACCAACACTACAATAATACAATGCTACGCACCAACGAATGACAGGGATGAAGAGGTCAAGGATGAATTCTATCAACAACTGCACAAAGAAATGGAAGACACACCTAGATATGATCTTTTCGTAGTAATGGGAGACCTCAATGCGAAAGTTGGAACACACACATTATATAACGAAAAAGTAATGGGGAAATGCGGCAGCAAAACAGCACGTGAAAATCGGGATACATTAATAAGTTTCTGTAGCATTAACAACCTGCTCGTTGGAGGAACACTTTTTCCACACAAAGAAATTCACAAATTAACATGGGAATCACCAAATGGTCGGGACAGAAACCAGAAAGACCACATCATTATTAAGGGTTGATGGAGACATGCATTACAAGATTAGAAGGTAAGAAGAGGTGTAGATGTGGGAAGTGATCACCACTTAGTAGTAGCAAAACTAAAAGTGAAACTAAGAATGGCTGGACCAACTGTAACTACACAGAAAGGGTTTGACATCAGAAAATTGAAGGACCCCCTTACCAGAAAAGCTTTTGCTGCTGATATAAAGAGGCGATATCAATTTGCCAAAAGTCAGGAAAAGGCATTGACTGATGATATAGACTAGAAATTAAACACCGTTTCAACAATATATAAGGAAAGCAGCAAATCATGCTTGGGATTCCAGGAAAGGAAGAAGCAAGACTGGGTAACACCGGAAACATTAGACACCAAAGCGATGAGAAAGAAAATGAAAAGAAAGAAAACTGAAGCGAAGTGCCCCAGGTTAAAGCAACTATATAGCGAACAGTACAGTCAGCTGGACAAGGAAGTTAAACGCCAAACCCGAGCCAACAAAAGGAATTTCCTAGACGATCTTGAAGACAGGCAGAAGTAGCAGCACTGAGAAATTAACAAAGCACAGTATACAAAATAACTAAATTCATCAGCGGAAAACGAGGTGCAAACAATATTACATTAGTAAGAGATAAGCAAGGAAATCACATCACGACAGCAGAGGGCACGAAACAAGATGGGCAGAGCATTTCAGAGAAACTCTAAACAAGGAACCACCAGAGACACAAATGAATGTTCCTGAGTCTGAAAATGATCTAGATGTTAATACAGACATTCCACGAAATGAAGAAATCATCACAGCAATCAAAGGGTTAAAGAATAGAAAAGCTCCTGGCCATGATAAATGCAGAGCTATTTAAGACAGACCCTGAGCTAGCAGCAGAACTATTAGAACCACTATTTGCACAAGTTTGGAAAACAGGGACAACACCAACAGAGTGGAACAAAGGAATAATTGTCAAATTGCCTAAGAAGGGGGAATCTTGCAGACTGCAATTATTGGAGAGGAATCACTCTTCTCTCATTTCCAAGCAAAATACTAGGCGGGATAATTATACAGAGAATTTTAAAAGCAGTAGACCACAAACTGAGGGTCTTATCACCTGTTAGAGAATGGCATCAAGGCATATACTGAGGGAAACTGTGACCGCGCTATTTACTGATTATGTGTCCGTGAGTAAGTCGTTAATGATCGGGTCACTTCTGTGTAAACACGGTGTGGCAGTTTGCAAGTACAGTATTGCTTCTTGCTATCCCACAAGTTAGTTTACAAGCCGTGCGCTAGAGATGTTTATTCGTGTAGATGTATAACATGTTCGTTCGTCTCTCGATAGTTGTTATTGTGTGCTATAGTGGTGTACTAATTAATAGAACTGTAAACTTTGAACTCAACTGGCCAAAATCTGCATAAGTCAGCCGAGTCAAATAACATAGTTTATTTACATGAAACATAATGAACAAAATGCAGCTGGTACCAAATCAATTTCTATCATTTTGAAGGTGGTTTCTATATGTACCAGTATTTTTTCCGTCTCTCTCTTTAAGCGTGTGAGATACAAAAATCCCTTGTGGCTTGGTGACCTAGGTTACCTTGACCTTTTTCCCACAACGTTCAGTAAAAGTAGTTGAGCCTCTGTTTTCTTAACTGGATTTATCATTTCTCCAGTTTCTAACCTTTTAACTGTTTTATAGTAGTTCTTCGGTTTCTTCGCCTAACAAAATAAATTCTAGCTTGGGACTGAAATAAAATCGAGAGGTACTTACTTCAGTTACTATCTTACTCAGTCTTTTCTCCTAGTTCAGAATATAGCGACTGCCGTTATTCTATTCTGTGAATGATAGCATTAAACTTTATCACAAACTTACAAAATTCCTTGGTTGTTCTGCATAGATGAGACCGATCAAACATGGCTTCTCAACACACATGTACAAACACAACCTTCGCCGAGGCCTTCTATCCGGAACTCTCCTTAGGATTTTTAAATTTTAGTTAGCTCGAAGGTGGTGTAGGTTCTTGCCACCGTCGATGGTTTCGAATGGTGCTACTAAAAAAATATGAACTTATTATTTCATTGGGCACGGATAATGTTGATTTAGTAGGCTTAACTGTCACAAAACTGAGCACCTATGGGCTTGCCCGGAGTGCAATGCTTTCGATTCTGTTCAACAATAAAAATAACTGTCCAATTGTTTACATGCGACGTGTACCATTACTTCTATTTTCACTGTGCTAGTGTTTCTCATTTAGTACATGCTAACTATTCATACTTCAGAAGTCTTCGTCTTTCAACACAATTAATGTTGATTGTCAATTGTTCTTTTTCAGAAAATATGACAGTAACAAAGAGTAAGTATAAACAAAAAAGAAAAAGTCGTAACGCTATAGAATAGACATCCATATTACTTAACTGATCATTTCACACTCGCTTTAACAGTTAATGCTGGACACACACACTAAGAATCTATTAATATCCCTTTGCCGCAAATTTTTAAAGTATTCACGAAAACAAGGGTATATGTGAAAACAAATGAGAGCCATGGAGAGACAGACACAGCAATTTCTTTGTTCGACATATACAAATGATTTGACACCAGAAAAGATGTCATCTTCATATCTCGAGATAGTTTACGTTCGTATTTTTTCATCTATGGGGTTGTTTACTTGTGAGTAGGTGGGTATGTGTAACAGTACTTCTATATATTCAGTGCATTAGTGTTTGTCAGTTAGTGTAAGCTAAACGTTTACTCATAGGAAGTGATTGTCTTTCTGTTTAACTTAACAACGATCACGATTTTATCTTTTTCAGCAACAAAAATAGATGCAGACGGTAAGTTGATTAAAAATATTATGTATCATTAACCAGTAGTGCAGGCATAAACGTTTTGTTATCGGATAACAAACAGTAATACTTAGACAGAAACAAATAAAGATAATAGTGAGTGTGAGAGAGAAAGAGAGAGGTTAGAATGAGAGAGAGGGGTAGAGAGTGATAGAGTTAAACGGATGTGAGAGCAAAACCAAATTGCGAGAAAAGAAATTTAAAACTAAAGAAATCATTCTCATGTAATTGCAAAATATTTATCATTAAAGGAAGGTTGTACACCCCAGTTCATATAAGACAAATAGCCTCAGACGGTAGACAAAGTGAGATAACCCATGAATACATAAGACCCAGATAAACAAAAATGTGAAAAACATGATATAAACATGCAAGAAGATGAAGCATTTTAGAGACAATATTAAAGGACGCCATTACAAATTACAAAGCCGAGATGAAGCAGGACTAGTTGATGGATACGCTTTGTTAGTAGTTTAGTGAATACAAAATAGTAAACCAAAGCAACTCTGGGAATGTTAAGGCGGCCGGCGTACTGCTGACCACATCACCGCTACTGTGCCAATGGTCAGGAAATTATTCCCAATATACATCAATGGGTGTGTAACAGCATCCTTCCCCTCCCCTTACCTGTTGTTACAAAATTCTCAGCTTTATTATTCTCATAACATGTCCCTAAAAAGTGGATTGCTTCTTTCTAACTTTTGTTTTCTTTGCGCATTGGTCTCTTTCAGGACATCCTCAATACACGTTTTGGCTGTCCATTGTACTTTTAAATTCTTATGTAAAACCACATCTCTGTGGCCTCTAGTGCCTTCCCTATTTACTTACTAATTGTCCCTGACTCACTCGCATATGTCAGGACTGGTTCTATGTAACAATGAAGAACTCTCGTTTTTACTTCCCATGACAATTAATTGTTGCATAAAATACTCTCATTTTATAGAATGCTGCTTTGCTCGTGTTATTCTTCACTTCTGAGATGCATCTTCCATCCGTTGTTATAAATGGGCCCAGATATTTGAATTTATTGACTTGTTTTAAAACTGTTCCATTTACTTTGATAGTGCATTCTGGGGAAGCCCTTTTCTTTGAGACGACAATTACTTCGGTCTCTTTTGCTTTTAAAGCTGAGGCATTTATTTGCACTTTCCATCATTATTATATCAACCATTTCCTGCAGCTCCTTTTCGCTTTATTGCTTTTAAGACTGTATCGTCAGTGTGACGTTGAATGAAAATATTGATACAGTAATCTGACAGCCTTTGCTTTCCCATTTAGTGTCTACCATTGGCTTAGCCAAAACACGCAAATTTCTGTTTGTATGATTCACCTTTCAATCCACGCCCCTTTTCTGGAACATAACAACAGAGTTGTTTACCATCGTTTCGCAACCTGCCAGTCTTAACAGGGGAGCGAATAACGTTTGTTTACATGAGTTTCTCACGCCAGCTGATGTGCCAATTATCGGTCATTAGACAGATGCGCGAAGAAATAAAGGACTGTTTGAAGAGATACAGGGGCGATAATATTTTCCCGACGGCCTTTGATGTTCGTACTTTTCAGGGGGAGGTAATGTTTGATCTGCGAAAGAGGACGTAATCTAAGAGATGCCCGTGCACGGCAAAATCATCTGATGTCGGTCAGCATCGCTGAGTAGAATGAATGAAGAAACCTTTAATCCTGGAAAAGCAGTTTCCTGATTTCTCTGCTATACAGAAGGTGTGAATTGTAACGTCCTCTGTGATAGTAGCACCAGGATCTGTATATATACCGCGCTCTCTCAAATTCAGATATTAGAGTCGCTCAGAAATTCTTGGATAATCTAAACACACCAGACTAGAACCATTCTTCGCTAAATGTGTTATATTGTCTCGTGGGGATGTCATTTTCTGATTTTTGGTAATAGAAATTGTGACTAAGTGTTTAAATGTGTTAAGTTTACCATTGTAATTCCCTGTAATTCCTTCGCGTTTAATACCAATGACATGACATAACGTATATATTTTCTTGCCAGTCGTTCAGTGTAATGTAATTTCAAACACCGCACTTTCTTTCAACAAGAAGATACGGTTTAGCTGACTGAGATTATTACGCGTGAAGGATGAGTCACAGAGGAGAATTCGCATTATATTTCATTGTGTGAAATTATATAAGTGAGTAGAGTTAATGTCATGTGACAAAACAATAGACGCCGACAAATAGCTAGTAGTGACAGACGATTTTTGCTAAAGTGTGCGTATGGATAAATTAAATAATAATTGACTTTGTGCGCTGTTCATTTTCTTGCGGGCAATAACGGGGGGGGGGGGGGGGGGGGGGGCCGCATACCCTTTTTCCCGACATGCCATAGCGGAAAACTTACGGGTGAATAGGATATTAGCAGTTCTTTTCTTCCTTATATAGCACCTGATCAAAACAAACGGCCAGCGGTTTTTACCAGTACCATTATTATTATTTTAGGTCTACGATTGTTGGACTAGTTCGGTCCTCTTTCTTCATTCAGTGATGCATTAATGGTGTCTTCTTCGTGGTTTCAAGTCCCAAGTTCTTTCGTGAACCGGTAGGGCCAAAGAGACCATTTAACATTAAGATTAACTCGTAACTGGACTGTACCTTACCTAGAATTATTTATTCAACTATTTGAGCCCACTGGGGATACGAAAGAACATATATTCCTGACAGTTGACAGTCGTAGCAACGGAGTGATCCAGAAAACTACGCTGTTTCAAAATCGGCACTCACCATTGAGCCAGCCGATAGGATTTACCATCATCATCAGATTTTTACATAGTGTAACATTTGTATTAGCAACCAGATGCTTAGCAATACGGGAATTACTATTCTCCATTTGCAACTGTGAACGTTCAGAGCACGTCTTGCTTCAGTAACTACTCGCGGTGAGAATTGTTTCATCCACGGAAAATTAAACCACCAAATTTTGCGTCCACCTTGTAATTTTTATTCGATATAGGCTGGACTGGGGCCACCTTTGGGTGACAGTATAGGTTCAGGAACTATTGTAATTTTTTCAAGGGTTACCAACACCAAGAGTGGGTAAGCGAGATTGTTTGTGGCCACGTACGTGCGAGAGAGAGAGAGAGAGAGAGAGAGAGAGAGAGAAAAATATTTTCCTTGGTTACAATCATTGCACTAACTTAGTGGGGAACTTGTTCTTCATAGTCTATTCGGTAACCTAATGCTTATCTTTGAACTTTGGGGTATTAACTTCTCTTGGAATCCTTTCTCAACAAGAGGGAGGGCACTTATTCGGTTATTTTCATATGTCTAAAAACAATGATTTATTGATTTCTCTATATGTTTGATGTTGTAAAAAAAACTTAACTTGTGTGTTGGTCAGACCCATCCTCAATTAACCATAGTTGTTCACGTTTTGTGTGTCTTGTTACCACATACGGTGGACCCAGGACATCACAGAGAGTCTGAACTTGTCTTTGGCTGATGCAGGTCGACTTGCCCAGAATCGTGATGCGTTCAGAGCAGCTGTAATGGAGACAACGTTCTGGAAAGAATACGTCACATGATGATGTTACCACATAATTGTGTGTGGGTGTGTTTAGTTAAACTTATATTTCTAGAGATAAGGGGTTGAAAGATTGTCTTACACTAATATATAGTCGTATAGATAGGCTGGACTTGAGAAACTATTCAGTCTAGAGACAGATCTTCTCCTTGACTATTCACTCGTGAAATCTATTTCTGACACCTTTATTCTAACATATTTACCACCATCACCTCTGCTCAGACGGGACCATAACTATCTTCTAACCTATCTAAAATTTATGACAGTCAGCGTATCTCAAGTTGTCTATATTATGTCCACCAACAGATATTCCTGATACGTCCTCTGGTGATCTCATTATACTTACCCTGTATAGACTGAACAGAACCGGTGATAGCACACATCACTGCCTGACATCCTTTTTTTTCTTGCTGAAACGTTCCTATTTGGCTGTTAATTCTTACAGCTGCTGTTTGTTGCCAGTATATGTTCTTCATTATCCTGAAGTCTTTACCATCAATGTTGATGCTTTCTATCATTTTGATAATTTCTTCATGTTTAACTTTGTAAAAGGCCTAAGTAAGGATCTGTCTTTACGTCTAATGCTCTTTCTACAAATCCACACGGTTCATCACTGATTTCTAGTTTAATTTTAGTTCTCAGTCTTCGCGTGATAATTCGTTATAGTATCATGTCACACGGTATGAATGGTGCGATGTTCTTCACATTCCATGGCTCTAGGTTTCTTAGTCAAAGTTATGAATACGGATTTTAGCAGATCATCAGGGATTTGACCACTGTTGTAGATGTCATTTAAGAGTTTTGTTATCACCTACTCCAAATTGTCCCAACGCTTTCATTTCCTCTACTGTTATCTGGTTCAGGCGTTTTGCCTTTCTTCATGTGGCACTTGGCATCCTCTACCTCTGTCATAAGAGGTCCTTCACCGCTGTACTGGTCGTTCAAACCTGTTCTTTCATCATCATACATCTCCTTGATTTATTCTGTCCACCTATCTATCATGTTTTCATGACCCACTAACAATGCTTCTTCATTTGATTTCAAACAGCCAGTGGCTGTTTGTTTCCTTTTGCCTGTTTAACTCATATATTTGCTTGTTTTTTAGATATTGTGTCTTTTCATTTCTGCACTTCAAGCTCTCTGCACTTCTGCTGTAGCCATGCTTTTTTTGCTGTTTTATATTTGTTTACTATTGTATTATTCAGTCTGTCATATTCTTCGTTGTCTTGCTTCATTTTTCCTCTAGCATCCATCAGTTTTATTTCTTTTGTCATCCACTTCTTCCTTGCAGTCCTCTTTACTTCTGGAACGATTTCTTTTGATTTTTGATGTATTGATTCGTTTAGCATTTCCCACTGTACATCTATACTTTGTATTTCTTCTATTGCATTGTACCTTCTTTGTATTGTAATGTTGTACCTTTCATTAATTTCTTTATCTGATTTAAGTAAGGCCAAGTTTAACTTGATGTTGTGTGAAGCTCGCTTTACTTTCTTCAATTTTATTCTAAGTTTTCCTATAACTAGTACATGATCGTTGTTGCAGTCTCCTCCTGGCCTAGTTTTTACAGGTTTCAAACTGTTTCTAAATCTCCTGCATATTAGTACGTAGTCAATCTGATAATGAACACAGTACCTCGGGCATTTCCATGTCCAAAGGCGTTAGAATGCTGCTTAAACCAGGTGTTTCCTACTATTATTATATCATGCGTTCTTGCCCACTATATTATTATGTCACCTCTCTCATTTCTTTCTCGCAGGACATAACCACCAGTCACATAATAATCTTTTTCATTTATAACCTTTGCATTGAAGTCTACAAGTATAAAAGGTGTCTCATGAGATTTACACTGAGTCATTGCCAATATTAAGTTCACTGTAAAAAGTGTCTATTTCTTCTTCTATACTATCTGCTGTTGTGGCATATATTTGTATAAAATTGATACCAATTAGTCTGCCACTCAGTTTAACTAACAGGACTCGATCTGATATTGCCCAAAATTCTTCTAAAGTTCTTGCTCTTTCTGTATCTAATGTTATGCCTACTCCTCTTTCATGTTTATTTCCTCCGGAATAAATAATTTTGTAGCTGTCAGAATATAATTCCCCTGTTCCAGTGTATCGCACTTTACATAGCTCTAATACATTTACATTTATTCTTTCCATTTCCATTTTGATGTTATCTAATTTTTCATTCTACATTAGTGTCATGACATTCCAATTAATTATAATTTTGCTAAAAGTAGCTTCATGACGATCATGTATCACCTTTAGCACAAGATACTCCCTACCGGACGATTTGATTCCTCTGGAATCCCCCTTAACGTCGTTGTCTTTTACAAGGAAGTTGTTTCGATTCATGATTGTACAAGGGATAGTACGATGCCATTTTCTTGTTGCTTTCCGTCCGTTTGTATACAGTTGTCTCTGCTAGCCTTTGACTAAAAAGTAAAACGCACAAAGCAGTGGGGAAGGAAGAGGTTAAAGCTCCTCCATCTCGCTGGCTCCCACATTAAAAAGATTCAGAGGTGATTTGATTCAGACAGCTGTCCTTCACGACTATCCCACCTTCCCCTCAGTGACAACCACCTGTTGTGGTAAACGGCTGATTATGTAGTATTCACAGCTAACCTCTATATCTAGAGGTCATTCAACCATCCACAACCCGGTTGATGCACCAGACAGTAGGACCGGTTCCTTACCCAAGGTGTATTATATAGTGTTTTAAAAATATGTTTGCATGTGCGCAAAGAAAGCTTAATATAGCGGAAAAGAAGTCATCAAAATTGGATATTTGCTTAAATAAACTCTTATTTTGAAATCAATCATGTTTCTAATTGACGATGTATGATTCATATAGGTGGTGTACATTACTTTGTGCCCGATTGACAAAGTGGTTTTAGCACTGGTCTTTCGCGATAAAGGTACCGGGTTCGAATTACGGTACAGACACGCTATAGTCTACCCAACTATAAATGGGTACTTGACCAGAGTCAGGGAAAGGAAAAGGCAGTGAGGAAATCAACTGGTCACCCCATCTGTCGATGCTGGACCTAGTGTGGGGAAGTATCTAACACCCACATCCACTACGGCAGTTTCTGCTATAGGACTACCTTTTTACACTACTTAACATCAGCTACACTGAAGCGCATCAAACATATCAATATAAGAATGCGCAGGCATAACAATAAATAGAACTTACGTTTGTTTAAAGTGCCAGTAATTTAGCAAACCTGTTAGAGCTGTGATTATAATGTGTTCAAATTTAGTGCCACATGGATGTGCATTCAATAGTATGCCTTTAAACAGTTTATAAAAACATCAGTGTCTAAATTATTAACCTGTTAGATGGCGGGTGTAGATAGATTTATATGATGTATTAGTAATTAAAACCGTGTGCTGGTGATATACTAGTGGACGTATGTGACTGAATTAATATAAGGTGTTTGTATTTTTATAAAACTGAGTATTGCAGCAATAAAGATAGCGCAGTGTTTCGTTTGTACTGATGATTTCACGCATGTGGAGGTGTTCCCCAAAATCCTGGGTGCCTCTTAGTGATAGTTATAAACATAAATTTAATACATTTACTGGATACGAACTTGCTTCACACCAAGCTGGACATTTGGAATACGTAGCTTAATTTGTATGGACATGCAAGTTTGTGGTAATTCGTGTAAAGATTAGTCTGTTAGAATGAGTATATTTCAAATAGTTATTAAACATATTTTTACACTAGTTGATTTGAGCAAGACAATGTATATCAATACATTTATGAGCAGACACAAGAAAGAGTAAAACGTTACCACTGAGAAAGATAATGAGAGTGAAAGTAAGAAAGATAGCAACACAGGGAAAGATAATGAAAAATGCACCAAAATGTGTGAAAAAATGCAAATAATTCAATTGTTCTTTCAATAAAATCACTTTAAAATTTGCACAGCCCTCGTTAGAATAAGACGAAGTGCCTTAAATGAATTGAAATGATAAGGCACGTCATAAATATTAACTCTTACCGGACGAGAAGCCAGTAATCAGGGCCAATGTTCCAAGGCAATCGTGACAGGAGGCCAGCTTTCATGGCTGTTATATTTGAATTATGGTTTTGTTTTGTGTTGTCTCAATTTTAAATTTTGTTTACCCTCATTAAGTTCCTTCAAGAACTGTGTAAACATTTCAATACATAAAAGAAATAAAAAAAAGCAAAGTACAAAAACTTGGAAAGAGCCGACCATTTAACTCGCATAGGAATCAAAGAGATACAAAATTTCACGTGTCACGCATGGAAAAACCACCTCATCCTTTAAGAGCTAAAAGACAACGCAAAGAGTCTATATATCTAAGAGCATTTCAGAAGGGAACAGAGCTATTCTACAAAATGTGGAAATTATACCAGCTCTCGTTAATGATATTACAAATAATACTGAACGAAGGACTAGCTGAAAGAGCTGCCGTTTTACAACTCTTAGAAATAATACATTGTTTTTCTCTAGCAAACACTCAATTTACAATTGATAAGCAGTGTAATTGAAATAAAAAGGGAGAACAAACAATATTGAATGTACACAACTCGAATTGAAGCAAAACCATATTGTTATAACAACAGTTAACACTGTATTAAGCACTGTAATGCTTTTGACAGGAGATTGAAATGCAAATTAGTCTAGCGTCTCCACAGTCGCAGTTGTGATTGTATGTTCTTTAAGAATAAATAAATAAACATTTTGTAACTGACAATGTTAGGAAGATCGTCACGGGATTGTGGTATCCTGGAATTATGCTCTAACCAGAAAGTAAATAATTACGAACTGCTAGAAACACAGAGAGGGGCGTTGAGCTAGCAATCAGATCAGTGAGGGAGTCGAATACTTGCTATTGATTACGACAGCTAGCTTTACTGAAACTATGACGTAATTAAACGACCTTCTATCTGTTTACATCGAACATCATCATCATCATCCTCAGCTATCATCTCCACATCGAAGATCGGCTGTTATATATTTCCAACGTCTTCTGCCTCTTGACTTGACTTGATGTTGTTATAGTTGTTATTTTGATGGTGTATTTTGATAGACACGTTCATGTCCACATCTTTATGGTATCTTCCCACTTTTAGCGCCGTTTTCCCATTGCACGTTTGCATTTCACTCTTTATTCAGTTTTGTTATCCTGCAAAGTGGGTCTTGTAACATGACTAAAGATTTTAACTCTTTGATATTCTTTAATTCATTTGGATTGAAAATTGAACAATGTGCGTAATACGTCAGTGCAATAATGTTCTGTGGGAACTGTAATATTTGCTATGTTGTATTTATAGCTCTTTGTAATTGCATGTTATTTTTTTTTGCTTTCAGGGGAAGTGCTTTCAATTAGTGGTAAGTAAATAATTTCACTAGCTTCATGTACATGAAAAAATCCGTTGACAGTACATTGATTAATTGCAAACTATACGGTGGAATATAATCATTGAATTGGTTTTACTGACCTTTACCAAGAACGACTGTATAATGCAATATTTCATTCTTCTGCATTGACATATTTAGATACTGCATTTATCTGTGCTTAAGGGGGAAAAGTTAAACTATCGTCGTCATCTTCATTATCAATTCTTTTTTTTCCCCAGTAGGTGATAATGTCTTCGCCCATGTTGCAGCCTCTTTCATTGGTTCTGTATTCTTTTCTTTTCTTTTGTTGTTGTTGTTATTATGTTTGATGGCAGCTTGTTGGAAGTTTTGGTTGAGTGTCTATTTTTTTCTTCGCGCTCAGTTAGGTATTGTTGTCTGTTGTAACAATATAGTTATACACATAAAATGAGGACATAAAACACAGTAACTGGATTCTTTTGTCAATTTTTTTAAAATAGCATGCGCAATGGGTTACACCCACAGAAGGAGTGACATGAATTAATAATTAGATTGCATAGAAAAAAAAAAAACATGTAAACAAATTGCTCCAAATTTAAGAGAAACGCGTCATTCAAAGAAAAGAGGCTAGACTTTTAGTGGGGTCATTTATAAAAAACTAAAATGAGCATTTGGATCGACACTTAAAGTGGCTGAAAAACTAGAGACCTGAAGAAACAGAGATGGTTTTAAGTTAAGATATTTTCAAGGGATTTTATCGTCATCTCTAAAATAGTAGAAGCTATACTGATAATGATGGTAATGATGGTATAGTTGTACCTGATACAAGCTTTAATGCAAAGAATGATCCAAAGCTGGGGCACTGTACGAAGGATTACCGCCGACCGAACAAAGTGGAAGCAGTTTGTTGCTGCCCTACAAAGCGCCACCAGGCGTAATGGCCACTGACTGCTTTAACAGTTGCCAGCTAAGGATCAAAGAAGAAGATACAAGCTTTTGTGAAGAGGTTAGAAAACTAACCAAGTCCTTCAATTCCTCATGGGGAATTGATGGACTTTCAAATGTAATGAATAAATATATTTCAAGTTTTATTTTTTATTCACATACGAGACATATAAGTGTACTTGACAAACATCTCAGTATATGGCATAACAAATAATCATGGAGACATATATTCAGGATGAAATAAACCGGCTTCTTATTGTGAGTGGTCTCTTATTTTAGTAGCATCGCAAAGATGCATCTGTGAGAAATGTTTTTCAAAATGACTTTCTCTCTTGATGATTCCTTTTCTTGCGTCTCAACTGTGTGTTTACAGTTAGTCGTGTTGCATTCTTACGAGGCGCTAACTGTATTATATGTCTTTGTCGATATAGTGGAAATATGGTATTGTTCCCACGAAGTGATTTCTTTGCCTTATTGTTGTTGGGTTCATCAGTGACATTGGCAGTTATCGGCGCCAAATCGTGTATGCGATGAGCATCTTTAACACTGATAGTAATTAGTTCCATAAAAAAAAAATCTTGATCAAATATCGATTAGATTCTAAATATGTGTAAGTGTGTATGGATAGACGGGTTGTTGTTGTTGCTTAACTAGGACTGCGCTGAACTTCTCGATATTTAACAACCAATACCAAGTTGATCACTCCTTGGTATTATCTACAATGTAGATCTATGCTTTTCCTGTGGATTTTCTGCTATCCCGAAACGTATTGAGTTGAAGTTACGAGCTCTAGTTTCGCCAGCTTGGCTTGCATTTAAAGGATCGTCACATTTGGCCCCTCGTAAGGAGTAAAAAGAGCGTGGTATACTGTGTTTTCCCCGCCATCCAAGGTGGCTCTCCAACTATGCAGAGGTAAAATACTCTACTCTCATTCTGGGCTTTCCCATGGAATTGTCACGCATTGCACAGAGCCACTTCTCAGCTTCCCTGTCTATCACAATCTTTTTCTAAACTGTGTATCTTTTTTTTTTCCTCTGATATATGTCATGAGTGGTGATATGGAGAGTCTGTCTGAGACAAGACTAAAATCGAGTGAGAAGTAGAAAATAGAGGATGTCTGAAATAGCGAATGCAAATATGAGTGACTGTGTGACAGCCAGGCGTACAAAGATGAAAAAAAACACTCTTTTACCCTGCCACACGGACTTATTTAGATATCAACTCCACTCACCCTTCTCTTCCTCACCTATCGACAAAGAATAGATATATGAAGTAAAGGACTGATACACCAAGTGGTTTTCACATTCAACGATCACAGATGTACAGCTGGAAGACCATTCTGATCAGCAGCACCTTAGTTGTCTATGTTTGTTAAGATATACATATAGATTAAAAAAAAACATACTAAATCTGCACGATGGCCGGAATTATCAAAATCATTCCAACAAAATATGATTCACTATAAATAAACACATGCATAACAACATACAACAACCTGATCTTGGCTAATAATCCAAACTGGCGCTCAAGTTACACACACACAAAATCAACTCCACGAACTTACCCAATAGAAAAAGTCCCAAATTGGGTACTAGAAATAATAAACAACCAATCCTAATCCCCGTCCTTAAGTCCTCAGCATCAAATAGAGACAACTGCAAACAGGCTACACATGGGATAAAAAAACACCCCACAGCAAAAGAATACCCACCACTAGGTAAACCATATTGTTACAAAAACTAATCAATACCCAGTTCTGGCACCACCAGTACTTCAAAAACTCCCACTAATTACTGGATACTGCACGTCCTGGTGATAACGTCTCCTGAATGTTGGTGCGTTAGTATCCTGCACCCTTGACCGAATAACTTGCGAATTCGTGCCTTTCCGACAAAAAGAACCATGATATCCTGTGGGTTAAAATAAGTCCAAACTCGGGTTTGCGCAAGCGATGCGCCGTAATAAACCCGTGAGACGCGACCAGTTCAGTGGTAACTGGGTGTGTTAAGAAAAGGCCCACCTTTCTATACTTTAAGACACTATTCTGCAGATTGATGAGCTTCAATATTACTGCGTTCAGAGGTTAAGCAGCTTCAGGAGCAGAGGGTAATAACAGCTAGGTACTCCCTCTGCCCTCCGGGTAATGGGTTTTTAGGATCTAACCCAAACCATTCGCAACTCGAGAACTCGGTCAAAGATGTGATGATACGACTAGAGTTGTGACGAAATAATTGTTTCCAGATCCCCACATCGATGATGTTTGGAAGTTTCCTTCTCCGCTGCGAAAATACAAAAATTACAAGCCATACACTAGTCGCCTAAATTAGGGTCCACTTGCTAAAAATACGTACACACGAAACCATCCAGACGGGGACTGTTTACAATCACTCAACGACTCCCATACTCTGCCATCCAAATTATCGTGGAGCGCCAGACCAGTTTGTGCCACTTCGCCTGTCTCTCTAATTTCCCCTGCTAACAGCAGCTGATAGCCACGCAAAACCGCTCGCGAATTGAAGTGGCGTAACGGTCTTCGGACTGGATATAAACAAACTTGTTGTTCCGCATTGCTGGGTGTCTGGGCAAGCCAGCGAATTAAAATACTGTTTGGCCCGTGAGGCTATTATCCTTCAAACAAAAACTCCCAGCGGGTTACACACAACAATAAATCAATATTTACAACATGGCCCCTGACAATGATTTATCCGGGAACTCCCAAATATCTTGTTATGCAAAGGATATGACGATGCTTGCAAGTCAGATGTGAACATTGCCAGTTAAACGAAATATGACTCTTTTAAAACTGTTCATAAAGATTCGTGTTTTTTAACGAGCCCTAATATCTTAATTGAAAAGAGCTTCTTATTTACAACAACTTGAACTAGATTAAATTAAACTTATTATGGACGAAAAAAATATGCTTCTGTCGTTGCCTGCGCCGCTATAAGTACGTACTGGCCAAGGAGAAGGTCTATTTCACATTGCGAGCAGATGACGTTATAAATTGTTTTATATTTTATATTAAGGTAAAAATTAGTTTTTAATACTCTTCTGGTAATAGTAGTTACTAAATAAGCAATATAAATATTTTTAACACATTAGATGTATGCTGATTTTCGTTGGTTAGATCTATATTTCGAAGGAACGCTATCTGTCCAGTGTTACTTTATTAATACTCTTTTTTTATACACTGCCAATTAGAAGAAAACGCAATTTGTATGTTGTAACGGTCGGTTGTATCAGTCTAGTGTTGCGTTGTAGAAACAGATTAGTATAGCCCCATCAACTGGGCACCTGATGTAACCTACTGTTTTGCCGACTGTTTATTACCAGATGTTAAAGTCTGTTTGCTCGTGTGAATTCTGGTATTTGTACTGTGTTGAAGTGTCGCCGAGTGGGCGTATCGTTATCTCCTGAACTGTGTAATGTTGAGTGTATCTAGGTCGACAGCGTGAGGCACAGCCAAGGTGTAATGCAGACACTCACACATAACAGCATACCTGGTTCTCAGGTGTGTAGAACAAGTAGTAAGATGTTGTAGTGAGTAATGGTGTGTGTAATCAGCAGATCGATGACACGAAGTCGTATAGGCTCTTATTTAGGGACACACAAACTCACTCCACCACACGTAGAAGTCATAGATGTGGTTAATGCAGATGACTTTCTCTTCAACATTTATTACAGCAATAGTACGTTGACGGACAACACAGTCAGTAGAACAAGGAACATGGACATTTCATGTGTAGTAATACATATAACCATCGAGCATAATCAACCCTGCATAGCTCGTATGTATGATGCTAGTAACGTTGGCTTGATAATATATATATTCTCATACTGTAGCTCAGAGCCCCTGACTAAACGCGTCAGGTAGTCTTGTGACAAATATAGTTGCTTAATATCGAAGTCTGTGAACTTGTTGATAAAGTCAAGACTTCATCTGGCTTCTCCCGCCAGACACTTCTTCCTCTGCTCAAAAATATAGGCCGTAATGGCAGGCCTCATAATGATTGATGAACAACTCTGTATCTTCATAGGCAGGCATTATCCTCCATACCAAAAAAACATACCGCCGTAATGCGGGTTTCATATAAATATATGTTCATTGTGCTTCTATAAAGTAATACGACGAATAGACTTAGTTAGCTACGTCAAGCACACATAATGGACTCTGGATCCCAAGACATGTGAGCGCTACTCACAGGTTCATACTAAATGTTCTGCAATCTTGGCATAATAATAAAGTTTATTTTACCTTGGACAGAATCCGAGAAATACACAAATAACCACTGTCGTCATTCTAGAGGAACAGAATAACTCTGGGGAGAATCACTAAGATCACAGTTATACTGAAGACTCTCTTTCCCCCAGTTAATGCAAAGAAGAACAACGGACATCTTGTCCGGTCAGAAAAACAGCTCATCACTCACAGACGGAAGTCTTCTCGGTTCGCGCTAAAAAAATAGCGCATGCGTAGACAGAACAGATTTGAGAACAGTTAACAGGCCCGTCTTAAGACAGATCAACCACAAAGAATAAACACAGGGAAGATAACCCCAAATCAACCTATCCCAGAGAGTTAACATACAGTTCTCTACCTTCGATCGTTAAAGGTATTAAATAGATTTACGTCTTATGAAACCGTCAAAAAAACGACAGCAACAGACTACCACCCCCTCCAGATAAAAAAAAATGAATCTTTTTTTTTGAAATACTTCAATGAGCGAGATGCAACAAGGTCATAACTCATGAATGATGCGCCGAAGAAAGGATCAATATAAATATAACGACATAATGTGAGACCCAATCAACGCACAATAGCGCGTCTAGTGAGAACAAAAATTCATCTCACTAAATAAGAGAAAATATTTTCTCCAAGTTAAATATACCCGGCAGGTACCTTGAAATAAACATCAGTTGCTGGCGATGCTAACAACAATCACATACATATCAAAAAAGGCAATGTTATAGTAATGCGAATGATAACGTATATGGAAAAGTCATATAAACATATAAATCTATTGAGGTTTCATGTTATATAATGACTATCAACTAATGGATGGACATTATCAAAATTTGTAAAGTCATTCTATTTACATATGACAATACAAGTGTATAATCTAACAAATAGAAGATGGCATCCATATAGAATAACTCAATTCTGTATCTCGCAGATCATGAAAGCAGCTTCCACGTAGTATATAAGGAAGACATATCGCAACATCAAGGTTCTCAAAAGCACTCCGTACCTGGTACTAGTTTGCACTGAGAACAATATAAATGACACAGTTAGCAAGATGCCATAATGTACTATAATTACAAATACATGTTTAAGTGTTAAATGTGGCAGAATTAATATTTTTTTGACCTTTATGTTATGTCAACTCAACCTTCTCCATTACACTAAAGATGGTAATAGAGAAAGCAAACACGTAATTTACCAATCTAAGGTGACAGCAAATGTGTTAATATATATTGTTATAGTGAAGAGACATGTGTCTAGCAGTTTATGAGGAAAATCTAGAACACAAGACTTAAGTGGACTCATGTGGGCATCTGGACAGTATGTCTGCCATCACATTATCCAGACCACGGATAGCTCGCACCGTGAAATGAAAAGGTTGAAGAGCAATAGCATATCGAGTAGATCTCGAGCTCTTCAAATTCTTACACTGAATAGCTGTCAGAGCTCTTTGGTCTGTTTCCACAATGAAATGCGCACCAAGAAGGAATCTTTGTAACTTAAGGATTGACCAAACCATAGCCAACAATTCACGGTCTAAAACCGAGTAATCCCTTTCTGCCGCATTCAGTTTCCTAGAAATATACATTACAGGATGCAGAGTTCCTGAATACTCCTGCATTAGTGCCACTCCGATCCCTGTGTATGAGGCGTCACTATGAAGAACAAAAGTCTTATCAGCAATAGGTAGCCTTAGGATAGGTGGGGATGAGAACAAATTCTTTATCTGATCCAATGAAGCTTGACGTTCTTGAGACCAGCGCACCATGTTAGGAGACCCTTTCTTCAATAGGGTTGAGAGTGGTGCCATGATAGAGGATAGATTCTTAATGAATCTTCCGTTGAATTGTATCAATCCCAAGAGACTACGTACTTGTTTTTTTGTTTTAGGCACAGAGATATTTAATATCTTAGAAATGTTTTAGTCCTCTGTCTTCAATAGACCATGACCAACTGGATGACACAAGAAAGAAATTTCACTAAACCCACTATAGGCTTTAGAGGGTTTTACAGTCAAATTATGCTCGCGTAGATTTGACAGTAATTCATTTAAACCCAAAATAGTGATCTTCCCAAGTATTACTGAAAAGACAGATGTCGTCTAAGTATGCAATGACATCTGAACGATATGAGAGAATTCGACGCATCATGCGTACGAAAGTAGCCGGGGCGTTCATAAGCCCGAAAGGCATACAATTCCACTGAAACAAACCCCTAGGTGTTGAGAAAGCAGTGAGAGGTTTGGCGTGTTCAGTTAACGGAACTTGCCAATAGCCTTTTGACAAGTCAAGTTTAGTAAAGAATCGAGAGTTAGAAAGTCTAGTAAGTAGATCTTCTAATAAAGGCAAAGGTTCAGCATCGAACTTCGTAACTTGGTTCAATTTGCGATAATCTACGCAAAGGCATATGTTATTGTCTTTCTTTCGAACAATAACCATGGACGAAGAGTATGCTGAGGTGGATGGTTCAATTATCTTCAATTGTATCATCTCATCCAATTCTTTCTCGACTTGTGCTTGGAAATGAATAGGAATAGGATATGGTCTTACTCTGATCGGAGTATGATCAGTAAGTATAATGTCATGCTCAATGACATTTGCGTGTCCATGAATGTCGGTAAGGACATCCTGAGATGCTTGTAGCGTAGAAGATATATATTTGTCTCTGTTCCTCAAAAGAAAAATTAGAAGAAACAGTAACGTTTCTCCATGATTCCGTAGAAATAAGTGGAATCACAGGAAGAGGTAGACTGACATCCGAAAAAGAAGTTTCCTCATCCTGTATAACTGACAGGGAAGAGATATGACCTTGTTGGACTGGAGAGTCGTCCGTTGCCTGGAAAATAGGCTGCAAATAGTCTGGTCGCTCATGATATTCCATAAGCATATTTATATGGAAGGTTTTATGCCTTCCATCAATATCGACAACATAGTCGACATCGGAAATCTTCGAGACTATTGCATATGGACCTTTCCATGTTATTAGAAGTCTGTTCTCTCTGGAAGGGAGTAAAACAAACGCTTTGTCTCCAGGACAAAGTTGACGTAGGCGTTTCTTCTTATTAGCAAATTGTCTTGTCTTTTCCTTAGCAAATTCGGATGATGAAGTTGCTAGCTTGCATGCTTCAATAATTTTTTTTTCTGAGAGCAATGACATACTCATATGAAGATTGTGTGTCATTGTCGATATTATCAGCAGTTATAAGATCATGCAGCAAAGACATAGGACCGCGCGCCAAAGACAAGTTATAAAGGAGAAAATCCTGTGGGGACCTCTCTATAGGCAAAGAGAGCCGCGGGTAGGACTCTGTCCCATTCCTGAGGATGATCCTCAGTTATCTTCCCCAGTAAGTTCTTGAGTGTTCTATAAAGACGCTCAACTAACCCATTAGACATTGGGTGATAAATACTACTCAAAGATCTTTTAATGTGCAGAGTAGACATTACCTGCGACATTGTCTCTGATATCAATTGTGTGAAATGGTCCGACAATATTTCCCCAGGAAAACCTAAACGAGAAAATATAAGCCAAAGAGCGTCAGCGATATCAGCAGTGGAAATGCTCTTAAGAGGGGTAGCCTCTGGCCAACGCGTGCACATATCAACGCACGTAAGGATAAATTGATGTCCCCTGGCCGATTTACTCTTAAAAGGGTCAATGATATCTATGGCCATTTTCTGAAACGGCCGAATAGGAATGTCTGCAGCCTGAATAGGCGTAGCATGCAGTGGACCTCTAGATTTCACCTCTTGACATATTTTGCAAGACCGGCAATAAATTCGTATGTCTTTATTGACAAATGGCATAAAGAAAGACCCCAGAACTATCGACTTAGTTCGGGAAAAACCCATGTTCCAGCACACTAAGAATCGTGTGCATGTTGAAGAATTAAAGCTCTCATACTTTTGGGTACGAGAATTTGAGAATGCATAGTCGCGTCTGAGTGTTGTACCATACGCACTAGTATACCATTCTTCTTAGTGATATATGATTTGCGATTCGTATTCTGATTCGGATCACCGTTTTTAGCGAGAAGAAAGAATTTCTTTAAAGAAGGATCTTTTTCTTGTAGTTTCACAAACGAGTCACGCGAAATCTCCAAGTGATTATCTTGGCTACCTACTTCATTAACTTCAGTAGATGAAGTTTGAGGAATAAGAGCTTGTGCTCTTGTTACCACTGCATTGGCTGTTTGCATATTCCTTTTCTTCCCGGGCGGCAATTTGCTGCGGGGTGCATTCCTTAACCCCGTGAATACGACCGATTATAAGATCCGCAATAGGATTAGGTAGAAGACACGCGTGGACATCTCCCGTAAAGAATGGAGTAGCAATGTGAATAATAGCAGTCGAGTAATTTTCTACTGTGCCACCAAATGTTACACATTTAACTATTTTTCCCGTGGCACAGCGAGGATCTATAAGCGATTGCTTAACCCCAATAGTAGTGCACCCAGAATCAAATAGCACTAAGACTGGGTTACCATCCACGAGACCTTTATGCAAGATAAGCGAATCTCTCCCGTCATGCGCAATTGCAGCAGGGAGAGCGGGCAGAGGGTAACCACAACTTAAATAGTTACAGTGGTCGGTTCAAATAATGTTGAGCATTGTGTGCATTTAGATGCTCTCCCAAAGTCAAAAGCAGCACAAGTGACAGCATTATAATTTTTATTATCGTTCACTTGATTATTGGCACCATGAGACTCTTGTTGTACAGAGTTTCCCTGGTGATATGATCTCTTTTTTTTGTATTGAGATCTACCAGGATTATTATTCCCTCTGAAATTATCATAGTTTGGTCTACCTGGACCACCGCTCTGGTTCGAATCCCTGGTTCCATAATCACTATTGTCATTACCCCATTGATTACAGTGTTTACCTGTTTGGTTTCGATGCCCCCGCGAAGGATAGCCTTGAAAGTATCTATAGTGACTACCTCTCCGCAAATTCCCATAATTATTGGACCCGAAATAACGACGACTATCTGATCGCCTCCAGTTCTTTGAAGAAGACCCATTATATGATGGATTACCCTGATTCTGATCATAAATACGATTGCTCTTCTTATTTAAGTTGTGTTGAGCACCTTGGAATTTATTCATAAAGTTAGGGCATATGGTGCTGCAGAAGCAACCGGCAATTCTTCTTTCACCTTAGCATTGCTAACAGTAGCATGGGGATGTGCAGTGACGTACTGACAACAGTATTCTTCCATGTCTTTTATGTCCTTAGGTTTAAGCTCATGAATAAAAGCAAGGAAGGACTCATTGACAGATGACATAACTTTATCTCGAAGTAATAAGTCCATAAGGGCTTCATATGTCTTTTCTGTTTTAGATAGCTCAATCCAACGTGTGAATGCAACACGAATCTTAGTAATAAAGTCAGAGAACTCTACTCCAGTTTCTGGTAGCATTGTCTTAAAACGAAGGCGATAATCTTCTTCTTTTAATTGATACATTTTAAGTAATGTTGCCCTGACAACATCATAATTAGTTCTATCAGTTTCCTCTACTGCCATTACAGTACTTAATGGTTCACCTGAAAGTAACTTCATCAGTTGTCCGACATATTGTTCCTTATCTACCTTATGCGTTACGCATGTTAATTGAAAACTATCAAGGTAGAAGATTATCTCGTCCTTTAGAGGGTTAAAAGGAGGTAATTTGACCTTATAAGTATTCTCCTTTATCTTACCCGAAGTTGATTGAGGAGCACTCATATTCATCACCTTTAATTTCTCCAACTCCAAAGCTAATAGCTTTTCCTCATGTTCCATTTGTGCTTTCCTTTCCTCAGCAGCAGCTTGAAATTTTCTCTCTTCAGCAGCAGCAGCAGCTTGAAGTTTTCTCTCTTCAGCAGCAGCTTGAAATTTCCTCTCTTCAGCAGCAGCAGCAGCAGCTTCTCTGTCTAATCTTTTATTTTCAGCTTCAACAGCAGCTTGACGTTTTCACTCTTCAGCTTCTCTTTGTTGCTGTATTCTTCTATCTTCAAGTTCTCTGTCCAACTGCATTTGCATCCTTTTCTCTTCAGCCTTCTGTGCCTTGGCATATTGAGCAAGTGCAAACTCTTCCAATTTGTCACCAGTTTTGCCAAGGGATTTCCCTTGCTCAATAAAGACATCTAATGTAGACATTCTGTCTAATAATATGAGACCAGACCTGAAAAATTGAATAGATTACCTTATCCCAACCTCAATGGGAGACAAGTCTGTAATATTTGACTTGTATACTCACTTCACTTTATCTATCCCAATCTCCGTGGGAGACAAGTCTTTTAATCAAAAACTTGTATAATCACCTTGTTTCTTTATAATAATATGATCATAAATAACCTCTATCTGAAAAGTGCATCATATTAACAATAATAGTTCATGACCAAGTATATATTTAGACTGTGTATGATAAACATGTATACGATAACAATACAAAGACAAGAATATAGAACAACCGAAAACGTTCGCAGAAGTCAAATGATAAATAAAGCTTAACTAAATCTAATGTTGTAAAAAATTACAATGATAACTGCGAAAAATCAACACAAATGAAAACACTGTTATAAACAAAAAGGTGTATAGAAATAAATGAAAGGAAGGAAGAGAGCAGACAATTACAAACAAAACAAATCAAAAATCAAAAAATGGAAAAAATAACGAAAACGACACTAACACGTCTCGTCACAGCTAAGAAAAAAAATGGAAAGTAGCAACACACGTCGCTCGCAATTTCCGCTGTGGGAAATATGCACAGTTCCTACAGAAAACGCTCTCAATAGAACCTCTGGCACGTTGTATATTCTAAAGGAGTCACTTTCCCAACCAACCCGCAAAACATACACACTAACACAATATGTAAATAAAGAACATGTGATATGTGAATACACAATAAAGAATGTGTGTAGAGAAAGGCTCAGTTGCACACAAAATAAAGGCATAGTTTACTATACAAGCGGGCCACCTTTCTTAAGCACAATCCTCAAACACCCGCAAAGATGCAGTACAATGCGGTACAACTGTAAACAACAATGGAAGACGATCCACCATTGAATGTCACCGTAACTTGACAATAGGTAGTGGTCTCCAAAGTGTAGTATGTAAACAGCAGTATGACCTCCTGAGCTTTAACGTAAACAACGTGACTTGACAATATATGTCCATAGACGACTGTCAAAATGTAGAAAGTTGTTTATCTCCAACGTGCAGTGTAAATGAAGCTCCTAAGTAGCTGTGGTCCATGAAGCATTATAAAGCGTTGACCTGCTTAGCACTGTTCGCTGCGTATCTGTCAATCTACAATGTTATGTAGACACCCACGAATCTGGTCCACCAGATGTAACGGTCGGTTGTAACAGTCTAATGTTGCGTTGTAGAAACAGATTAGTATAGCCCCATCAACTGGGCACCTGATGTAACCTACTGTGTTGCCGACTGTTTATTACCAGATGTTAAAGTCTGTTTGCTCGTGTGAATTCTGGTATTTATCTCTTTCTCTACTTCTAAAACTGTTATTTCAGAGTTTAGATATGACCATTCCCCTACACTTTCCATCTCTTCATTCTTTAGTTCTGTTATGAGTTTCTCTCTTCTATTTATTTCTTTCTGTCCCAGGCTTTTTTGTAGCCATTGGGCAGACATGCTGTGAGGTTTTCATGCTCCATCTGTAATCTGTTAACATTACAGTGTACCCAATCTGCAAAATATCAAAACCCTCGTGACAATATATAGAAAACGATTTGTGTGATTTCAATGGGTTACATAGCACCATAGGCTAAAGTAGGTCAGGTTTGTCCCTCATGGACTAAGACATTTAGGTAGGATCCAACTGATTTGTATTTATATATTTATTTTTGCTTGCTAAAGCACAGATACGGACACAAACCCTCCATAGTTCAAAAACATACGTAAATGTAACATTCCTATTATGAAACACCTAGGTATTATAATATATAAAGACGAAATATCACAATGCTGGCGATCACTAGATCCAAGTGTGGTAGCAAAAGCATCAACAGATCATTTGCAGCTATGGTAAAGTCAAATAATAAAGCAGAGAAGAAAGATATATAAATAACAGAAACAACACAGTTAACAGATTCATAACAAGACGAAAGTTCACATAAGATTAACATAGACAAAGCAGCAACTACAGTATTAGCCTGGTATGCTTACGCAAAGAAAACAAGCCTACAACCAAAAGGGGAAATAACACAAACCAGGAAGAAAATACTACTGAGGCCCAAGAAGAGCAAGAGCTCAGAAGAGTGAAAAAACAGATAGCAGGCACACAGGTTACTTTAACTTCACTCCTAGATGATAAACTAATTAACATATTAGAAACTATATTAGACAAAAAAAATAGTTGCTAAATCAGGAAATCAGTAAGTGAAAGCATACTAACTCTTAATGATACCGAGAAGAGTAAACTGCTCATTTAAGAAATCCGACACAAACCAATGGAAGTGGAACTTCCTCACCACGTGAAAGTGATAACAGAATTAGCAAAAGAAACAAGAAGATTTGCAATGCAGATAGTAGCAATGCTGAACAAAGAAAACCAAAGAAAAAAAGTAGAATACAGAAAAATCATTCAGTGACACCAGTAATAATAGTCACTGTAGAAGGGAATGACGTACCAACTCATCTGCACCTCAACTACAGAATAGAACTCACTGTGACATACATTCCGCATGTCATACAATGCTCGAATTGTCAAAGGCTGGGACATTCTCGGAAAGCCTGTCTGGCCAGCATTAGATGTAGATAATGTTCTGAAGGACATACCAATGCAGGAAAGCTGAGGACAAAAATTACACAGAAACAAACTTGAACAGAAAGTGAGCAAATAGTGCTAGATTCCTAGGGTGCCCAGTATATCAGGCTGCTAAATTAGCACTCAAACAGGCAGCGGAACAAAATATTCCAGTCAAACTAGCAATTGGAAATAAAGAAACAATCAGAAAACATCAGACAGCCCAACAAGGCAATAATGCAAAAAAAATAATAATAATTAAACCAACAAAAAGTAAGGGAATCAGAAACTTTAGGCTAAAACAAAAGGCAAATAATCTAGTAAACGAGGAAAAACAAAACAAAAGTGAAATAGGAGATGCAATTAAAAATGAAGAAACAATGATAGACGTTATCTTAATGGCCCAACAGGAAATTACAAAAGATGTTACCAAGCTGTCAAAACTGAAAGAAGGAAATGAGGAGATACTGAAGAGAATAGAAACAGAAAAACAAATCATAACCACTGAAGAAAAGAAAGAAAAAAGGCAGAAAACTGAACAGGATTTGGAAGACCGATGGAAAGAAGAAGTAAATATAAATATAAATGAATTCAGAAAAATCCTAAATTCAATAGAACGCTTCAAACAGACCCTCCACCAATTGATAAGAAAGGATCTTCGCGATATTGTACAAACAGAAGTAAAGAAAAAGATGCAAAGAGGGCTCAATTTTTAAAAAAAATCTCCATTGAGATATAATCAAAAATCAACAACCAACTAAATAAAAACAAATATCACTAAACTAAATATAAAGCCAAACAATCAGAAATGAGAACAAAAGTATCAAAATAATACAGAGGAATTGCAGAAGTGCAAAAAAGAATCTTAACCCATTGTTAGGCCAGTATGCAGAATCTAAGGCAATCTTTACAATACAAGAAAGACTCCTGTACCCAGAGACAAATTAAACAACACAGCATACATCACACTTAGAAATGACGGATAATAAAGGAGGAGAGGTAGCGATCCTGGTCCATAAAATCTTCAAAATAACTGACTGGGAATCATTCAAAACAGAAAACCTTGAAGGAATAAGTAGATAGTGACAGAGAAGTACTAAAATTAATAAACTTAAACTGTCCCAGTGGAAATATACAAGAAAATGATTTCAAAGCAATTCTTAGGATTTTTAAATTTTAGTTAGCTCGAAGGTGGAGTGGGTTCTTGCCACCATTGATGGTTTCGAATGGTGCTACTAAAATGTTTGAACTTATTTCATTGGGCACGGATAATTTAGTGCATGCTAACTACTCTTACTTCAGAAGTCTTCGTCTTTCAACATTTTAATATTGATTATCAATTGTTCTTTTTTTTCAGAAAATACGACAGTAACAACGAGTAAGTATAAACAAAGAAGTCATAACGCTATAGAATCGACATCCATATTACTTAACTGATCATTCCTCACTCGCTTTAACCGTATATGCTGGACGCACACACTAAGAATCTATTAATATCCCTTTGCCGTAAATATTTAAAGTATTCACGAAAACAAGGGTATATGTGAAAACAAATGAGAACCATAGAGAGACAGACAGAGCCAATCTGTGTTCGACATATACAAATGAATTGAACCAGAAAAGATGTCATCTACATACCTCGAGATGGTTTACGTTCGTATTTTTTCATCTGTGGGGTTGTTTACTTGTGAGTGTGTGGGTATGTGTAACAGTAATTCTATACATTCAGTGCATTAGTGTTTGTCAGTTAGTGTAAACTAAACGTTTACTCATAGGAAGGGATTGCCTTTCTGATCAACTTAATAACGATCTCGGTTTTATCTTTTTCAGCAACAAAAACCGGGCCAGACGGTAAGTTGTTTAAAAATATTATGTATCATTAACAAGTAGTGCAGACATGAACGTTTCTTATCGGATAACAAACAGTAATACGTAGATAAAAACAAATAAAGATAATAGTCAGTGTGAGAGAGAAAGAGAGAGATTAGAACGAGAGAGTGGGGTAGAGAGTGGTAGAGTTAAACGGATGTGAGAGCAAAACGAAATTTGCGAGAAAAGAAATTTAAAACTAAAGAAATCATTCTTATATAATTGCAAAATATTTATCATTAAAGGAAGGTTGTACACCCCTGTTCATATAAGACAAATAGCCTCAGACGGTAGACAAAGTGAGATAACCCATGAATACATAAGTAAAGACCCAGATAAACAAAATGGGAAAAACATGATATAAACATGCAAGAAGATGAAACATTTTAGAGACAATATTAAAGGACGCCATTACAAATTATAAAGCCGAGAGGAAGCAGGTCTTATTGAAGGACATGCTTTGTTAGTAATTCTGCAAACAGTAAATGTATAACTAGAAAGCTAAGCAACCTAGAGTAAACCTGGAGAAGTAACAATAATGAATGGACATAGCTAGATAGCCTATTGACGTTTTAGTCACTGCATTAATGTAGAGTGTTTGTAATTATTTAAAATCCAGTAATGTTGTAAAACCTTTACATAAGTGGTTTCACTATATTTTGATTTTGCGCAAACCTCTATACAGCATGGTAGAAGAGAAACGACTAAGTAAGTAGTATTACCAGAGGAGTAAGCTGTGTTACCTTTATTTATATAATAATAAAGAAGTAGAAAACTAGACAACAGAAACACAACAGACATGAATGACTTACCGGCGAATCGAACTCAGGACCTTCCGTGCGGCAGCCTCATTGTATATCCAGTCTTCTGTCATCTACTGTTCCTTTAGAAAAAAGAAAAAAAAAACATAATTTCGCTGTTAGATGGTTTATATAAGATTTAGTTGCCGCTTTAATGTGAAGTATTCTTAATGCCAGTAATTTAACTAAATTATTAGAGCACTCGTTCCAGTATGTTTGGATTTCGTGAAACAAGCGTTATATAAGTACATTGCCAAGTATCATGCGTAGTGCTGCAGGATATCATGTCTCTCCAGTACTTCCAGACTCCAATACTATTTATCAATACTAATATTGGCTTCTTTCCATGCCACGATGTCAAACTGTCTAGTATTTGCTTTCTTTGTCTTCCCCTCTCTATTTTTCTCCATCAATCTTACCTGATGTTTTGGGAGCCGCGGTAGCGCAGTGGTTAGTGCACTAGCTTCCTAGCTCCGTGGTCCATGGTTCGATCCTCAGTTGAGGTGGGATTTGTTACACTGCAAACGGCTCCGGGGTCGACCCAACCTCATGAATTGGGTACCAAAGCAACTCTGGGAATGTTAAGGCGGCCGGCGTAATACTGACCACATCACCCCTACTGTGCCAATGGTAAAGAAAATATGGGCCTAACACCATATTCCCAATATACATCAATGGGCGTGCAACGGGATCCTTCCCCTTCCCTTACCTGTTGTTACAAAATTCTCAGCTTTATTATTCTCATATCATGTCCCTAAAAAGTGGATTGCTTCTTTCTAACTTGTGCTTCCTTTGCGCATTGTTTCAGGACATCCTCATTACTCATTTTGGCTGTCCATTGTACTTTTAAATTCTTATGTAAAACCACATCTCTGTTGCCTCTAGTGCCTTCCCTATTTATTTACTAATTGTCCATGACTCACTCGCATATGTCAGGAATGGTTCTATATAACACTGAAGAGCTCTCTTTTTTACTTCCCATGACAATTAATTGTTGCATAAAATACTATTCATTTTATAGAATGTTGCTTTTGCTCGTGCTATTCTGCTCTTCACTTCTGAGATGCATCTTCCATCCATTGTTATAAATGTACCCAGATATTTGAATTTATTGACCAGTTTTAAAACTGTTCCATTCACTTTGATAAATTAATATGAAACAAATATGAAGGTATGTTATCAGACACTCGTAAGAAACAAAGAAGTAGAACACCAGACAACAGAAAAACAACAGACATGAGTGGCTTACCCAGGATTTGAACCCTGGACCTTCCATGCGACAACCCCGCCTAGCTATGCAAGTGAACCACATTATCCTCCCTGCCATCTACGCATCACCAAAAAATGATGTTTCGACGACAGGTCAATAGTGCGAACCTCTATACATAACACCGGAAGTTTTACCATGGGCAGTTAAGCCTATTAATGACGCAATCACTTCTGTTGTTCCCCTATATAGTATTGGTCAGTCCAACAAGTCTTGTTATATATATTTATACAATACCAAACCTACCCTCTGTCCTGTTCTCACTGTTCTAAGTCTACTATCATACTGGACACAGTATTTAGGTCTTTGTCTTGTTGGACTGACCAATACTGATATATAGGGGAACAACAGAAGTGATTGCGTCATTAATAGGCTGAACTGCCCATGGTAAAACTTCCGGTGTTATGTATAGAGGTTCGCACTATTGACCTGTCGTCGAAACATCATTTTTTGGTGATGCGTAGATGGCAGGGAGGATAGTGTGGTTCACTTGCATAGCTAGGCGGGGTTGTCGCACGGAAGGTCCAGGGTTCAAATCCTGGGTAAGCCACTCATGTCTGTTGTTTTTCTGTTGTCTGGTGTTCTACTTCTTTGTTTCTTACGAGTGCCTGATAACATACCTTTATATTTGTTTCATATTAATTTACTGTTTACAGGCCTCGGGTTTCCCTTCCTTATGTGTTATATATATTCACTTTGATAGCGCATTCTGGGGAAGCCCTTTTCTTTTAGACGACCAATACTTCTGTCTTTCTGCTATTAAGCCTGAGGCCTTTATTCTCACTTTCTATCACTATTATATCAACCATTTCCTGCAGCTACTTTTTACTTTATTGCTACTAAAACTGTATCGTCAGCGTATCTCAAGCTGTTTATATTATGTCCACCAACAGATATTCATGATACGTCCTCTGTTGATCTCATTATACTTTCACTGTATAGACTGAACAGAACCGGTGATAGCACACATCACTGCCTGACATCCTCTTTTTTCTTGCTGAAACGTTCCTATTTGGCTGCTAATTCTTACTGCTGCTGTTTGTTGCCAGTACATGTTCTTCATTATCCTGAAGTCTTTACCATCAATGTTGATGCTTTCTATCATTTTGATAATTTCTTCATGTTTAACTTTGTAAAAGGCCTAAGTAAGGATCTGTCTTTACGTCAAATGCTCTTTCTACAAATCCACACGATTCATCACTGATTTCTGGTTTAATTTTAGTTCTCACTCTTCGAGTGATAATTAGTAATAATATCATGTCACATGACTCATAAGACTAATGGTGCGATGTTCTTCACATTCCATGGCTCTAGGTTTCTTAGTCAAAGTTATGAATATGGATTTTAGCAGATCATCAGGGATTTGACCACTGTTGTAGATGTCATTTAAGAGTTTTGTTATCTTACTTACTTACTACTTACTTAGTCGTTCCCCTTCTACCGTGAGGTGTAGAGGTGTAGAGAGTTATGTTATCACCTACTCCAAATTCTCCTAACGCTTCCATTTTCTCTATGTTAAATTATCTGGTTCAGGCGTTTTGCCTTTCTTCATGTGGCACATGGCATTCTCTACCTCTGTCACAAGAGGTTCTTCACGGCTGTCCTGGTCGTTCAGACTTGTTCTTTCATCATCATACAGCTCCTTGATTTATTCTGTCCACCTCTCTGTCATGTTTCCGTGATCAATTAACAATACTTCTTCGTGTGATTTCAAACAGCCAGTGGTTGTTTGTGTCCTTTTGCCTGTTAACTCATTTATTTGCTTGTTCTTAGATATCATGTCTTTTCTTTTCTGCACTTTAAACTCTCTGCACTTCTGCTGTAGCCATGCTTCTTTTGCTGTTTTACATTTGTTCACTATTTCATTATTCAGTCTGTCATATTCTTCGTTGTCTTGCTCCATTTTCCCTCTAGCATCCATCAGCTTTATTTCTTTTGTCAACCACTTCTTCCTTGCAGTCCTCTTTACTTCTAGAACGATTTCTTTTGATGTTTGATGTATTGATTCGTTTAGCATTTCCCACTGTACATCTGTCGTAGATTATCGATAAAAGTGTTAAGACTTGGGTTTGGTCCCTTCTGAATAGGTTGGAATGAGTGATAGACACAGTGTGAGCTGGTGAGAAGCAATGGAATTTGCACACGTGAGATGATAGAATGTGATATAGAGGCTGTCTTTGAGAATCGAGATAATCTTCTCTCTCTCACCTATCTTCTACGACCGCTTTTAAATGCGTCAGACAGTCTACACACAGATATATATATATATATATATATATATATATATATATATATATATATATATATATATATATATATATATATATATATATATATATTAATATATCTCTATCTACTCACGGGCACGCACATACACGTGACGACAGGTAAACACACAGACTTGGAAAATCTATAACAATGCTTATACAGATAATTGGGATCGAGCTGACCAACGCACTGATTTTTTTGCTCAAGAGAGATATTTTAATTATCATATCAAAATTTCTCACAACACCAAAAATTACATCAAGGAAAACATATACAAATAGTCATAAAATTTAAGAAAATGATACAAGTATGATAGCCCGTTAGAATCTTACTCTAGGTTTAGCCCACAGCCCCGTTAAGAGAACAGATGATGGCCCAAAGAGTTATAGATACGTAGGGTTGAGGCTAAGAGTTTTTCTTCTTTTCTCGTAAATGTATGCACAGAGTTGAATAATCTGATTTAACCTAAGAAGTAAAGAAACTCTAGCAAATAGTAACAAATTCTGCAGGTTAAACAAAAAAAGAATTAAGACAGTAAATGGGTGACAATCTATAACTGTAAAATGACACTCTGATCTGCGTACACTCATTCATTCAGCCATGGCCATGCAGTTATACTCACAACTTTGCTCGCTGCCTCTGGGAACATACTCAATTCTAGGACCTTCACACAGACCCGAAAATGCAGTCCTTGACCAAGAAATCCCCAGTTCCAAAAGACGTACTAAACTCTCAGGGAACGATTCCTTGGGTGTTCTAATTTTTCGAATGTCTGATAAAGTCACATAAAATATTGTCCAGGCACGAAAGTTAGCAGAGCACAATGTCATTAGCTTTGGTTTCTAGAATTTAAGGAATGTCAGATCGGTGTCTACTTTCAGGAAGTTACTATATTTGGTCACCACAGTACTAGTCAAAACTCTGTCGGAATGTTTCTGATCTTTGCTTGCCACAACGGGCTGAATTGTACTGAAGTGTTATTCTGGAAGAATTAATTCTGGCGCGAAGGCCTCTTACTTCATTTAACTGTTACAGTTCAGGTAATGAAAGTGATTTGTTTCTTCCCAAATAAAGTTCACGTACTAGAACGCTGGTAAAGTTGGGTACCACCGTTTCACTATATAAAAGAAAGAACACATATCAAATAATTTTACAATATGTACCCACTATAACTTACATTATTAAACCGCAAGTGTACTGCTTGACTTATCATTTAAATTTCCCGTAAAAGAATCAATCCCCATGAATTTAGGAACACGTGCGTGTTCCGTCAACATCTCATGAGGTTTCTAGCATTTGTAAGTTAGCTTAGAAAAATATGATCTCGTCTGATTTCTTAGCAGTAAAATTTAACTTCATTATAGCTACATTATTGTTTAGTAAGCTAAGATATAATTTATTCTGCTATCCACTGAAACACGTCACTAGAAAATAATACAGACTATATAAATTTGGCACTCTGCGCAAAATCTAACTAGTGAAATATGAAATAAGCGACTTAACACTTTATCATTTCACAAAATACTAGATATAATATATATTACCTCACACAGAACTACAGGTAGTCGCACAACTTAAGAATTATATGCTGAATATTTAAGGAAGTCTAGAAGTTCGACAAATTGCCGAAACAAACTGAGAAACTTCGCTAACAGCTATTCTGTTTCGAACAACCTGTCTACTGCGAATATAGGAGCGAGAATGAAATTAAAGTTTCAAACTCGGGCCAATATCTTAAAATCAGACAAAGGGCCCAAACTTATTTCGCCAAGCGAAATTATCTCCCCTACTCCCAACATTTACGTCAGCTTAACGCATGACGTAACTGCCACCAGTGACCGAGAAATGCGCGTGACAGTTGCAAATCTCAGACAACCGTCTACAACTGCGTCGTACAGATGCCGGGTTTGACACCTTAAGCTAGTGACAGGTGAACAAAATGGTAGACCAAAAGTCTGCTCTATGTCCAGCGAAACGAATTTCTCACACCTCAGGCCCAGAAATCTGGTCGGGCCGCGCTCTGACCGGGGGAAACTGCAGACGTATGTCTGGCGAGAACCGTATCTTCACAGCTATCTGCGCGACTGACATCTGATGCAATAAGGTTACTAGTCAGTATGAGAAAGAAAAACGATGATGGGAAAGAAATATATTTTTCGCAACGAATGATGCGAAAAAATACAGGAAAAACAAGTACGGAAAAGTAATAAAATGAAAGGATTAGGGTGAGAGAATAGGAAGAAGATGTAGGTAATTTAATGATATAAAGACCCACGTGACAGGACGTCCCCCCTTAAGATATGGAAGCACTCCATGTCTACGTTATGGAATTAAATTTCCTATAACCGTAGCTTCGGGGTGTCTGTCTTCTTCCTTCTCATCTCTCTCCAATTCCTACTCAAGTCTACTCCCCAAAGTTTCCTTCCTCTGGAATGTCTCCCATGCGCGCTTGAAAGAGCGTCGCCGCTTCTGACATTTTTGAAAGATTTCTTGTGATAGCGGTGGAATATCCCTGCCACTATCATCATCTTCGTCAGCTCTGGCTATCGTCAGGAGATGGTCGGAGGTTGGCACTGGTCTTTCCAAGTATCTCTTTAAGAGATTTAAATGGAAAACCTTCTCCTTTCCTTGAATAGAGATCTGGTAGTTAGCCTTAGAAATCTTTTTCAGGACGGTAAACGGCCCTTGCCATCCGATCTTCAGTTGGTTGTTCTCGGTAGGGAGTAACACCAAAACTTTCTCTCCTGCTTCCAGTTCTCTCTCTTTCGCGACTTTCCTGTATCGGTTAGCGTGCTTTGTGCGTGCTCGCTTAAAGTTAGTCGTTGCTAGGTCCCACCCTAGTTTCAACCTTTCCTTTAAAACCGACACATATTTACTGGCTGAGACAACTGTCTCATCAGCCTTCTCGTCTGTCAGAGACTGAAGTAAGGCTTCAAGCGGGCCCTTAATGGGTCTGCCGAATAAGAGTGTAGCTGGCGGAAATCCTGTGGAAGTATGAGGAGATTCTCTGTAGCCAAATAATGCTGCAGGAATACAGAGATCCCAATCTTCAGGTTTCACTTGTGCCAGCTTACTTAGCATCATGGTGAGGTTTCCATTAGCACGTTCCACGAGCCCATTTCCGGCCGGAGTATATGGCTTAGTGTGGATGTGCTGGGTCCTCAAGATCTTAACGATCTCATCCATCAACAGGTTTCGGTATGGAGATCCGTTATCCGTCAACACTTGCTGAGGGAATCCCAACCGAGTGAAAATCTGCACGAGGGCTTCTGCGACATGCTTGGCATCTGCGCATGTTAGCGGGATAGCTTCTGCCCATAAAGTGCATGTATCGACTAAGGTCAGGATGAACCTGTTCCTTCTTTTAGTCCTTTCGAAAGGCCCTAAAATGTCGATCACAACCCGTTCGAATGGTGTTCCCATTATTGGCATTTCACCCATGTGGACTGGGGGTGTCCGTTGCTTGGGTGGTACACGTTGGCACTGGGCACAGGATTTGACGTACCTGATAATATCAGTGTTTACTCCTGGCCACCAATAATGAGTGGTTATACGTTGGTTTGTGGCGTTCTGTCCCATATGTCCGCTGAAGGGAAGAGAGTGCCCATTTCTAGGATTTGGCTTCTGTACTGTTTCGGTACTAGGAGCTGGTTGTAACCTTGGTCAGGCTTGCCCGTTCTCCGATAAAGTACGCCATCCTCAGAAAAAAATGTCCCCGTGCTGTTTGGGTTCCTTAGCCATGGGCAGTTTCCTAAAGCAGGGTGCCAAAGTAGGGTCCTTGTATTGCGCTTCTTTAAGTTCCATGGGTAACAAATTCGGCGCAGGCTCCCGTTCCTTCTTGGTTTGCCCTCTTGTAGTTACTGCTGCCACAATCGGCTCTTCCGGTTTCCCAATACACACGTATCTCCCGCCAAGTATGACTGGGTAGATGGGATCATCCATAACAGCCGCTTTGATCACACCTCTGACAAAATCAGAGTGGATCTCCACCAATGCGATGGGAAGCGCTGTAGGTGCATCACTCTTACGAACTCCACAAAGTTGGACGGTCTCTGCTGTCTCTTGACCGGGTTTGACCAGGTTTCTGGCAACAATGCAATCATAAGAAAGCCCCGTGTCAAATAAGCAAGAAGTTTGAGAACCGTTCAAAGTAACAGTACCTCGCGTTGAGGGTCTATCCCCAACAGGCTGGGAATCACTGTCAACAATTCCGCCTTGCGAGACTGTCAATAAGCATCCGATGCGTTTCGGCTCGGTGTGCTCGGTCTGATCATATGTCCCGTGCTCAGGGGTTCTCCCTTTGCCACCTTGTCCTTTCTGGCTACGCTGCCATGTAGGGCGGTCGGGTTGATCAGACTGTTTGGGGTGGTTGGGGTACTTGTTCTTGTAGAACTTGGATTTTTCAGGAGGGGGGTTTTGAGGTCCAGTTTCTCTGTGGTTATTTTGGTTAGAAGCCTGAGAAGATTGCTCTAGGTTATGTTTTCGAAAATGCTCCTCTGTCGGTTTCCGCTTTGTGGCCGGTAGTTCAGCCAGCGCATTATGGTAACGCTCAGACTTTTCCAAAATGTCTTCAAGTTTTTCTGCCCCCTGCTCAGCGAGAAATCTCCGGGTATCTGCAGACAATGTGTTCTTTATTTGTTCTGTTAAAACAAATTCCTCAAGACCTTCATAGGTAGAGGGGAGCTGTGAGAGCTCTAGGCACTTTGTCAGATAACCCTTCAAACGAGACGAGAACTGCTGAAAAGTTTCAGAATTCTCTTTCCGGCTGTTGCGAAACAGTTGCAAAAATTTGCGAGCGTTCATTTCAAAGCGCTCCAGTAACGCTTTCTTCAACAGATCATAGTTGTCTTGTTGGCTGCTTTCCAGTTTGGCGTAAACATCATACGCAGAACTTTTCAAAGCCTGGGAAAGCTTCATGTTCCAACGCGACCTCTCTAAACCGTACAGAGTTGCAATTTTTTCAAATTTCTCTAGCCATGTGTCAATCTTCTCATTGGGACAAGGGAAAGATTCTAACGGAAAAGACATAGCAGTGAGATGAGTAGATTGAGTACTAGCAGGATCAGTTAATGAAGAATGCGGAGAAGACTCTCCGTTGCTGGAGGTAGAGGCAGCACCACGACTTTGGACTTCTAGAGTTTTAAGAGCCAACTCATGCTGTCTCTCTTCCCTCTCCTTCTCATGCTGTCTCTCCTTCTCTCTTTCCTCTCTGCCCTCCCTCTCCTTCTCATGCTGTCTCTCCTTCTCTCTTTCTCTCTCCCTGCGGATTTCCATTTCCTCGTCCATCTTCTTCTGCTCCTTAGCTTCAGCTGCTTTCCTCTCCGCATCATATCTCTCAAGTTCGTCTCTGACAAAAGCTTTTGCTTCCTCTCCTTCTAGTCCCTTCTCTCTCGCTTCGTCCCTGAGAAGTTGTCTAAGCTTTGCCCTCTCGGCCATATTATGTCAGTGACTGAGACTAGTGGAGAAAAAACTAGGAAAAAGGATACACTGGTTCCTACCACTTACGAGAAAAAAATTTCCAAAAATTTAAAAGATGATATCCTTAACCCTGGGATACCTCCTCCAAAATAAAATCTAACTATCGCTGCTATTATCGGCAATAAAGCACTTAATGCAAAACACGACTACGCCAACTAAATGGTAGTTAAGATTACTTCTGAAAAATAAGTTGCTACAGTGGAAAAGCAAAATAATTATTGCAAAAATTAAAGAGAAAAATAATCCCTTAATTATAAAGTCCACTATCAAGTTCACCCCTGAAGACAGTTAGGGTAAGGGAGGCAATTAATCTGGACAAATAGTCCGAAACGCACTCCTTAGCTTTTGCTCAAACACCTACTTCTTCAAAACCCAGTGAATGTTATACATTCACTACTTTACCAGCGTTTAGTATTACAAAATTAGTAATTAACATATATTCCGACAACCAACCTGTAACTGAAATGTATATTATTTCTAAATGCTACGGAAAAAAACTATCAGTTTGTGTGGTCAGCACGCCCGAAAACAGATCGTTAGTCTAGGGGATAAATTATTTTTAAAAGATACAAAACTCACAAGACATCACACTCTTACTCTATTACAGAATAAAGAATCTTAAATACAAAATCCAGATAGACGAGTCCCCATTTGTCGTACTCGTCTTCTTATTCTAAGTTCAAAGACCGGAAACGAGCAACCATTTGTCGTACTCGTCTTCCTATTCTAAGTTCAAAAATCCTACGGACGAGAACCCATTTGTCGTAGATTATCGATAGGAGTATTAAGACTTGGGTTTGGTCCCTTCTGAATAGGTTGGAATGAGTGATAGACACAGTGTGAGCTGGTGAGAAGCAATGGAATTTCCACTCGTGAGATGATAGAATGTGATATAGAGGCTGTCTTTGAGAATCGAGATAATCTTCTCTCTCTCACCTATCTTCTACGACCGCTTTTAAAGGCGTCAGACAGTCTACACACAGATATATATATATATATATATATATATATATATATATATATATATATATATATATATATATATATATATATATATATATATATATATATATATATATATATATATACTCACGGGAACGCACATACACGTGACGACAGGTAAACACACAGACTTGGAAAATCTATAACAATGCTTATACAGATAATTGGGATCGAGCTGACCAACGCACTGATTTTTTTGCTCAAGAGAGATATTTTAATTATCATATCAAAATTTCTCACAACACCAAAAATTACATCAAGGAAAACATATACAAATAGTCATAAAATTTAAGAAAATGATACAAGTATGATAGCCCGTTAGAATCTTACTCTAGGTTTAGCCCACAGCCCCGTTAAGAGAACAGATGATGGCCCAAAGAGTTATAGATACGTAGGGTTGAGGCTAAGAGTTTTTCTTCTTTTCTCGTAAATGTATGCACAGAGTTGAATAATCTGATTTAACCTAAGAAGTAAAGAAACTCTAGCAAATAGTAACAAATTCTGCAGGTTAAACAAAAAAAGAATTAAGACAGTAAATGGGTGACAATCTATAACTGTAAAATGACACTCTGATCTGCGTACACTCATTCATTCAGCCATGGCCATGCAGTTATACTCACAACTTTGCTCGCTGCCTCTGGGAACATACTCAATTCTAGGACCTTCACACAGACCCGAAAATGCAGTCCTTGACCAAGAAATCCCCAGTTCCAAAAGACGTACTAAACTCTCTGGGAACGATTCCTTGGGTGTTCTAATTTTTCGAATGTCTGATTAAGTCACATAAAATATTGTCCAGGCACGAAAGTTAGCAGAGCACAATGTCATTAGCTTTGGTTTCTAGAATTTAAGGAATGTCAGATCGGTGTCTACTTTCAGGAAGTTACTATATTTGGTCACCACAGTACTAGTCAAAACTCTGTCGGAATGTTTCTGATCTTTGCTTGCCACAACGGGCTGAATTGTACTGAAGTGTTATTCTGGAAGAATTAATTCTGGCGCGAAGGCCTCTTACTTCATTTAACTGTTACAGTTCAGGTAATGAAAGTGATTTGTTTCTTCCCAAATAAAGTTCACGTACTAGAACGCTGGTAAAGTTGGGTACCACCGTTTCACTATATAAAAGAAAGAACACATATCAAATAATTTTACAATATGTACCCACTATAACTTACATTATTAAACCGCAAGTGTACTGCTTGACTTATCATTTAAATTTCCCGTAAAGTAAGTTATATCTTAAAAAAAAATCATCAATCCCCATGAATTTAGGAACACGTGCGTGTTCCATCAACATCTCATGAGGTTTCTAGCATTTGTAAGTTAGCTTAGAAAAATATGATCTCGTCTGCTTTCTTAGCAGTAAAATTAACTTCATTATAGCTACATTATTGTTTAGTAAGCTAAGATATAATTTATTCTGCTATCCACTGAAACACGTCACTAGAAAATAATACAGACTATATAAATTTGGCACTCTGCGCAAAATCTAACTAGTGAAATATGAAATAAGCGACTTAACACTTTATCATTTCACAAAATACTAGATATAATATATATTACCTCACACAGAACTACAGGTAGTCGCACAACTTAAGAATTATATGCTGAATATTTAAGGAAGTCTAGAAGTTCGACAAATTGCCGAAACAAACTGAGAAACTTCGCTAACAGCTATTCTGTTTCGAACAACCTGTCTACTGCGAATATAGGAGCGAGAATGAAATTAAAGTTTCAAACTCGGGCCAATATCTTAAAATCAGACAAAGGGCCCAAACTTATTTCGCCAAGCGAAATTATCTCCCCATCTCCCAACATTTACGTCAGCTTAACGCGTGACGTAACTGCCACCAGTGACCGAGAAATGCGCGTGACAGTTGCAAATCTCAGACAACCGTCTACAACTGCGTCGTACAGATGCCGGGTTTGACACCTTAAGCTAGTGACAGGTGAACAAAATGGTAGACCAAAAGTCTGCTCTATGTCCAGCGAAACGAATTTCTCACACCTCAGGCCCAGAAATCTGGTCGGGCCGCGCTCTGACCGGGGGAAACTGCAGACGTATGTCTGGCGAGAACCGTATCTTCACAGCTATCTGCGCGACTGACATCTGATGCAATAAGGTTACTAGTCAGTATGAGAAAGAAAAACGATGATGGGAAAGAAATATATTTTTCGCAACGAATGATGCGAAAAAATACAGGAAAAACAAGTACGGAAAAGTAATAAAATGAAAGGATTAGGGTGAGAGAATAGGAAGAAGATGTAGGTAATTTAATGATATAAAGACCCACGTGACAACATCTATACTCTGTATTTCTTCTATTGCAGTGCACCTATTATGTATTGTAATGTTGTACCTTTCACTAATTTCTTTTTCTGATTTAAGTAAGGTGTATTTTGAGAGACACGTTCATGTCCTCATCTTGATGGTATCTTTCTACTTTTAGCGCCGTTTTTCCCTTGCATGTTTGCCTTTCACTCTTTATTCAGTTTTGTTCTCCTGCAAAGTGAGTCTTGTAAAATGACTAAAGATTTTAACTCACAAATTGTGATATCCTTTAATTCATTTGGAATGAAAATTGAATAATGTGCGTAATACGTCAGTGCAAAAAAGTTATGTGGGAACTGTGATATTTGCTATGTTGTATTTATAGCTCTTTGTAAATGCATGTTATTTTTTTGCTTTCAGGGAAAATGCTTTCAGTTAATGGTAAGTAAATAATTTCACTAGCTTTATGAACAAGTAAAAGTCCGTTGTCAGTACATTGATTAATTGCAAAACCTACAGTGGAATATACTCATTGAATTGGTTTTACTGACCTTTACCAAGAACGACTGTATAATGCAATATTTCATTCTTCTGCATTGACATATTTAGATACTGCATTTATCTGTGCTTAAGGGGGAAAAGTTAAACTATCGTCATCATCTTCATTATCAATTCTGTTTTTTTTTCCAGTAGGTGATAATGTCTTCGCCTATGTTGCAGCCTCTTTCATTGGTTCTGTTTTCTTTTCTTTTCTTTTCTTTTCTTTTGTTGTTGTTGTTATTATGTCTGTTCGCAGCTTGTTGGAAGTTTTGGTTGAGTGTACATATTTTTCTTCGTGCCTCAGTTAGGGATTGTTGTCTGTTGTAACAATATAGTTATACACATAAAATGAGGACATAAAACACAGTAACTGGATACTTTTGTCAATTTTTTTAAAATAACATGCGTAATGGGTTACACCCACAGAAGGAGTGACATGAATTAATAATTAGATTGCATAGAAAGAAAATGTAAACAAATTTAAGAGAAACATGCCATTCAATGATAAGAGGCCAGACTTTTATTGGGGTCATTTATAAAAAGCTAAAATGAACATTTGGATAGACCCTTAAAGTTGCTGAAAAACTAGAGACTTGAAGAAACAGAGATGGTTTAAAGTCAAGATATTTTCAAGGGATTTTATCGTCATCTCTAAAATAATAGCAGGTTATAATGATGGTAATGATGATATAGTTGTACATGATACAAGCTTTAATGCAAAGAATGATCCAGAGCTGGGGAACTGTACGACGGATTACCGCCGACCGAACAAAGTGGAAGCAGTTTGTTGCTGCCCTACAAGGCGCCACCAGGTTTGATGGGCAGTGACTGCTTTGACAGTTGCTAGCTAAGGATCAAAGAAGAAGATACAAGCTTTTGTGAAGAGGTTAGAAAACTAACCAAGTCCATCAATTCCTCATGAGGAATTGATGGACTTTCAAATGTAATGAACAGATATATTTAAAGTTTTATTTTTTAATTCACATACGAGACATATAAGTGTACTTGACAAACATCTCAGTATATGGCATAACAAATAATCATGGAGACATATGTTCAGGATGAAATAAACCGGCTTCTTATTGTGAGTGGTCTCTTACTTTAGTAGCATCGCAAAGATGCATCCTTGAGAACTTTTTTTTTAAAATGACAATCACACTTTCTCTCTTGATGATTCCTTTCTTTGTGCCTCAACTTCTGCTGCTAGATGTGTGTGTTTGCAGTTAGTTGTGTTGCATTCTTACGAGGCGCTAATTGTATTATATGTCTACGTCGATATAGTGGAAATATGGTATTGTTCCCACGAACACCTGATTTCTTTGCCTTATTGTTTTTGGGTTCATCAGTGACATTGGCAGTTATCGGCGCCAAATCGTGTATGCGATGAGCATCTTTAACACTGATAGTAATTAGTTCCATAAAAAAAAAATCTTGATCAAATATCGATTAGATTCTAAATATGTGTAAGTGTAAATGGATAGAGGGGTTGTTGTTGTTGCTTAACTAGGACTGCTGAGCTTCTCGATCTTTCACAGCCGATACCAAGTTGATCACTCCTTGGTATTATCTACACTGTAGATCTAGGCTTTTCCTGTAGATTTTCTGCTATTCCGAAACGAGTTGAAGTCACGAGCTCTAGTTTCGCCAGCTTGGCTTGCATTTAAAGGATCGTCACATCTGGCCCCTCGTAAGGAGTAAAAAGAGCGTGGTATACTGTGTTTTCCCCGCCATCCAAGGTAGCTCTCCAACTATGCAGAGATAAAATACTGTACCCTGAGTTAGCCTCACAAACATAGGTTCACTTCCAAGTACATATAATCTAGCATTATGCATAACTGATGGTCACACAAAGATGACTCCATATATTCCTCCATGCATTGGATAGAGGGTCACGCAGTTTCATGTTAGGCAGTATTATGTTGAGTTGTAACCTGTAATGTTATAGTACGTGTGCATTTTGCCATAATATATCAACAACATAACACCATTTAGATTTGGTTTAAATGTATCGTTGCACAAATTGATAAACAGTGTTTAAATATGTCATAATGATGGTCTTATTTTTTTTCTTCAGGAAATGATACTGGACACGTTAATATTAGTAAGTGATGTGTTATAAAGAAAACCTAATTGTAACACGCTTTAGTGAAGTCTCTGTGAATTATTGAAGGACATATGTACACTGCATCTTTTTTGTTGTTGCCTCTTACTTATTTTGGACATGGCATTCGATAAGTGACGCGTCGAGCAATCTTTTTCTAAACTGTGTATCTTGTTTTTTCTCGGATATATGTCACGTATGGTGATATAGAGAGTCTGTCTGTCTGAGACAAGACTAAAATCGAGTGAGAAGCAGAAAATAGAGGAAGTCTGAAATAGCGAATGTAAATGTGAGTGACAGTGTCACAGCGAGGCGTACAAATATGCTAGAAGACAATTCTGGTCATCAGCACCTTAGTTTTCTATGTTTATTAAGATATAAATATAGTTTAAAAAACATACTAAATCTGCACGATGGCCGGAATTATAAAAATCAATCCAATAAAATATGATTCACTGCAAATAAACACATGCATAACTGTGGTGGTTTCTTTGATGTTATGATTGTTATTATTGTATTCCTATTGTACTGAGTGAGGTCAGCTGTGAAGGTCCCTGAATATCTGAAGTTAGAGTGAGTTATCAGAGAACCTTTCTACCACCACCTTACGATCTCACTCAGACTTATTCTTGACTAGTATGTCTGCTAGCTACGTCTAATGTCTAGGGTTATGAACTTGTGGTGTGATATTAATTTAATACTTAAACACACACACACACACAACACATATTTAATTCTATGATCAACTGAATGAACACTTGGGTTAAAATTTTGATAGTTAACACTTTTTTTAACAATTTTATTTAGTCCTGAACGAGATATTCTTTTGTTTAGAACTGTCAATTTCAAAATGTAATCAATTTATGGAGTGCTGGTCGGGAGGTGTTCATCACACCCTGTATTGATTTATATCTATTCTGTTCAAGTTTATGCTCTTTATGGATTTTTATGTCAAACAGTTTGTTTCTACTTTGGTGGCTTGTTGATGAAGAGTTCCGGACCAGGGCTATTGTACTTATCTGGCCCGGGACGTTAGTTGATAGTTGAATGTGCGGCTCACTGCCACTGACTTGATCTTTCTGCAGTAATCTTGGCCGCAACCTTTACCAAGACTACAAGTCATACACCACGACAGCAACTTCAACAGAACTGCTGGTTATTTATTCAGGAAGCTGGCACTAGCACAGTGCCAGTACAAACCCTGTAACATGAAAATTGAAGCTTGTCTGAACATAATATCAATTCCACAAATTTTACAATTAATAAGCCATTCAAAATTTAAAAGACTCGGGTCAGCTCTTTCTGACCGACCCAGCACATCCCCATCAATATTGTAACAGTTTGTACCAGTTTTCAATTTCCTCTCCTCTACTGGCTACAACATCTCTACAATTATCCATGATCTTTTCCACAAAATAGGATAGGTGATATGATCCTTGATGGTAACTGTACAAAATCTTTTTATTCTACCCCTCTTGTAGTTTGTTAATATGATGGAGCAACACATAGGCTTTGCATAAGTCTACTAATGACTTATGTACTTACAGTCGTAAAATATCTTCATTTCCCAATTCAAACAACACAATTAATAATATAAATAATTGTTAATAATGTCTATCTTACCACAGATTCACAGAATAAACACAGGAACGATGACTGGCACAGATTCAGCACTGCTGCATGCGTGACTAGGAATCTTGTATTGAAATGGCGTTATAAGTTTTTTTTTTTCATATTATAAAATTTGCTTTACATTTTTCAGAATTTGAAAATAAAGTCAAAATTACAGCCCAATAGTTTTATGGCCCTCTATCTGGAATTAAAGAATTCCATATATGTTCCATCTTTAGTTTCAAGTTCTACTATTACATAAACACGCCTTTCTTTTCCCGCTTTTGCGTTTCTCAAAACGAAACAACAAGTCTGTGACGTCATAAAATGTACCATTTTGCAAGAAAGGAGGGCCGGGTGTGTGGTTACATGCCAAACTGCATGACTATGGAACGAACAATTATTTGACCCTGTGGCGTTATTTTTCCATCTGTCGCTAACAATATCGCCCGCGTTTGCCTACAATTTTGTGTTTCAACCAACTAGTGTCAAAAGGCACATTCTAAAAATACATTTTCCTCTCTCCTCCTTTTTCCCTCTTTTGGTCCGAAACAAGGCTTATTCTGTCAAAATTGTTACCAATAGTTCCAAGGTCACTGGCAAACGATAGTACCCTTACACTACGTTTCTGTCCTGCAAAATTCAGCGCGATGACTGGCGTGGGGAAAGAAGACGCGCCACAACCTAACCATTTTTATCCCTACATTATCTTAACTTTATACTTACAAATAATCATTTTATCGGTGTATCAATGTAATTTTATCACACATCTCCCCACTTGAGAACATGCACTGATGCAAGTTCAAAAATAGTGATACACATAGATCAAATTTGCTCTTTAGGCCTTGGGAATACTCTGATTTTGATCACAGGGATGCCTACTGAGGAAATCTGCACCCACATTCTGTGACCCAGGAATGTATTCAATTGTGAATGAATATAGCTGTAGGAGCAACGACCATCGTAATAAACGAGCATTTTCATGCTTGGCCTGTGATAAGAATACTAGGGGCTGATGATCCGTTTGGACCACGAATGTCTTACCATAGAGATAGATTTGGAACTTTTTAATAGCCCAGATTAGAGCTAGACATTCTTTTTCGCTTGTTGAGTAGTTTTGTTCCGCTTTGTTCAACTTGCGGCTAGCATAAGTGACTGGATTCAGTTCCCCATTTGGTGAAGCGGACCTTTGTAACAAAGTGGCCCATAGGTCCACATTGCTTGCGTCCGTTCTTATCACGAATTCCTGAGTCAAATCAGGCAATTTTAGGATATGCTTGCTCGTGAGTTTCTCTTTTAATTCCTGGTATTCTAATTCACACTGGGCTGACCAAACAATTCTATCAGGATTTCCCTTGCGAGTTAACTCAGTAAGAGGAGCACAAATAGAGTTAACATTTTTGATGTATTTCTGGTAAAAACCACACAACGACACAAAAGATCTCACATATTTTTTTTTTTGTGGCCTAGGTGCTCTCTGCAATTTCTTAAGGTTCTTGGAATCAGGGTTCATGTTACCCTGATATACAGTATGTCCCAAAAATTCCAACTCTTTACATCTGATACAACATTTTGTTGGTCGTCTAGCCGTCAAGTTAGCCTCTCTTAGTCTATCAAACAGCATAGTCAAAGAGTTAATGTGTTCCTCAAATGTTTCCGTAGCAATGAGGATATCATCCATAAAATTTGTGATGCATGGGTTATTCAGTGGATCAAACAATTTTCGCATCATCCTAGAAAACACACTAGGAGCATTTTTCAACCCAAACGGCAACATGTTGAATTCATAATGTCCTTCCGAAGTGCTAAACGCTAAATAAGGTCGAACCTCAGGCTTTACTGGAATTTGATAATAGCCTTTGCTAAGATCCACCTTAGAAAAATATTTTGCCTTGTTCAGCATGGCAAATAGTTGATTTGTATCCGGTAATGGTTCCACCTGATTCTCTGTGACAGCATTCAGTTTCCTGTAATCTATGCACAGTCGATGTTCCCCAGATGGTTTTCGCAACAAAACCACACCAGAGCTATATGGAGATTCACTTTGAGAAATAATCATTTCTTTCAACTGATACTCAATCTCCTCCTTCAAAGCTTTCTCCTTTGCAAACGGGATAGTATAGGCTCTCATACAGATCGGTGTTGGGTCTACTAGTTTCATATCATATTCCAACAAATTTGTGTGCCCCGGATTGTCCGTTAACACGTCCGTATAATCAGTCATAACCTTTTGAACCTGCTCCCTCTGTTTTTTCGTCAAGTGTTTACTGACTTTTACATGTGCAGGGGTCTCACATGTTTTTAGGGGGTACTCATGAGAGGCGAGTGGTTTATTTTTCATCCCCGTTGCTATCGACAAGGTCATTAAATGTGTTTCTTCCTGGATTTGCCTGTATAGATACCTCTTTAGATGGGTCACATGATATATTTTCTCTTTCCCCTTCTTGTCGATTTTATAATTTTTTCTAGACATATTCTCTAGAACTGTATATCGACCTTGCCATCCAATTTGTAATTTATTCTGGCTACCGGGTAGTAGAAGCAGCACCTTCTCTCCCACAGCTAGTTCTCTGTCCTTTGCCTTCCTATTAAAATAAGCAGCATGTTTCTTCCTGGCTTGTTTCAAATTATCATTTGCCAGTTTCCATCCAGCTTTCAAACGAGTGGTCAGTTCGTTCACGTATTGATAAGATGAGGTAACAGTCTCTTCCGCCTTCTCATCTGTCCAGGTCCTTAATAGGGCTTCTAATGGACCTTTTATTGGCCTCCCAAATAGCAGAGTTGCCGGAGCCATCCCGGTTGAACTATGTGGTACCTCCCGATACGCAAACAATGCGGCGGGCAGGAATTGATCCCACAGATCTGGTTTTTCGTGTGCCAGCTTTCTCAGGATAGAAATGAGAGTCCCGTTGAACCTCTCTACCTGGCCGTTCCCTTGCGGATGGTACGGACTACAATGAAAGTGTCTGGCTTGAAATAGCTTAAAAACTTCTTCCGTTAGTTTCCCCTTGAACTGAGAGCCATTATCCGTCAAGATTTGATGCGGGAATCCTAATCGGGTAAATATTGTAAGTAGTGCCTCTGCTACATGTTTTGAATCAATTGATGGCAGGGCTACCGCCTCTCCCCACATAGAACTAGTGTCCACCAGAGTAAGGATGTAACTGTTCCTCCTCTTGGTCCGAGTGAGAGGTCCCACAATATCCACTGCAACCCTCTCAAAAGGTGTTCCCACTATGGGCATTTCCCCTAGAGTTGCATTAGCAGTCCAATGCTTTCGAGCTACCCTTTGACATTCTGGGCAGGATTTGACATATCTTTTTATATCCTCCGTTATCCCTGGCCAGAAATAATGACAAGCTATACGCTGTCCTGTGGCGCTGATCCCCATGTGACCACTGAAGGGAATCGCATGCCCGAGTTCCATCACTTTATCCCTATATGAAGTGGGAAGAACCAGCTGGTTGTGACCATTTGTTCCAGCTCCGGCCTTCCTGTATAATAGTTTGTTCTTCATAAAATATTCCCCCTTACTTGGAGGTGTGTGGCATTTGGGCAATTTTTTAAAACATGGCTTGAGTGTCCTATCCTCAGCCTGCGCCTTCCTCATCTCCTCTGGATGAGCATTTATAGGTTCACCTTCTTCCTCCTTCTTCTGTGACCTGGTCTGCACTGTCGCCATGATCACAGGTCTCTCGGGATTCCCCAAGAAGACGTATCTACACCCAATATCAGAGGGTAGATTGGTTCATCTATCACTGCTGCTCTGATTTCTCCTTCCACATAGCGAGTTTTCACCGTTATCCTTGCGATGGGAAGTGTCATGAGTGGTATGTCCTTAGTTGCCCCTTGTATTTCCACTGTTTCTGTGGTATACTGACTTGGGTCCACTAGGCTAGACTTCACAACTGAATCATAGTCCAAACCTGTATCATAAAGGCACCTTATGGTGACCCCATTACAAATAACATCCTCACAAACTGGGGGGTGATAAGGTTCCTGCTGTCCATTAGGATTACCTTTAATCTTTGAGTCCCCGATTTCATTGCAGCAATGTTTGAAGGTTTCCTTCTACAAAATTCGGTGTTATGGTTATCTTTCTTGCACCATTTACACCATCTTTTTCCTTGGTTAAACGGTTTTCTTTCATTGGATTTTTGGTCATTGAACTGTGAGTTTCTGTCTCGGTAGTCATTTCTTGGCCGTTCAAAGTTTGTCCTACCTTTATTTCCCTGCTCTCTATTATCAAATTTATTAAATTGCTGTGGAGCTTTAAAATTGTCTATGTGCTTCTTTTTAGCACCACTTACCTCTGCCTGGGCTGCCTGATACCTCTCAGCGACATTTAAAACCTCCCCCAACTTCTCTGCACCTTGTTCCATGAGGAATTTTCTTATGTCTGGAGCCATGGACTCTCTCAATTGCTCAATCATGATCATTTCTTTAAGATCTTGGGTCTTCCCCAGAGCAGTCCATTTCTCCAAATAGGTTTCCAGTCTGGCAGAGAATTGGTGGTATGTCTCCCCAGACGACAGTTTGGCATTTCTAAATTTCCTACGATAAAATTCACCATTTTTTTCGTACCTCAATAACAAAGCCTGCTTTAACATGTCATAATTGTCCTGGTCTTCTTTGTTCATTTTTGCGAAGACTTCATAAGAAGTACCTCTCAGTCCCTGTGATAACTTTAAACTCCACCTCTCTCTCTCTAACCCATATGTAGTAGCTAATAACTCAAAACGTCCTAGGTACCCCTCTATGTCATCGTCTTTTTCAACAAAATGGTCTAAATGAAACCCCATAGCTGATGTTGAGGCTCCCAGACTAGCTGCAGCATCTGAGGCAAAAGGGCTTGCACCATTTTCAGGAGCCTGGCCTTGTAGCTCCAGCTCTCTTAGTTGTAATTCGTGCTCCCTTTGCAGCTTTCTATCTTCTGCCTCCCTTTCGGCAGTCACTCTTTTTTCTTCTGCTTCCCTTTGCTGTCGTTTGTCTTCTGCCTCAATCTGCAGCCTCTTAGTCTCAGCCTCTAACTTTCTTTCAGCCTCTTTTTCTAATCTTCTTTCTTCCCGTTCAATCTACTTATCACATTCAGCCGTTACATATTGAATTAAAACTTGACCATCCATTCCCATATCCTTTGCCGTTAGCACAGCAGCTGATCTGAATTTGGCTAGCTCCGCCATACTTTTTAAACAATTCTAGCAATGAGCAAAATAAAATTTCCAACCACTAAAGTAATTCTAATTACTCTAGTCTAAAATAATTCTAATTAATTAATTAATCAATTAACTACCACTGGCTGTGAAGATTCACCAACTTTTATTTTCAGGGACACTTTTAATTTTTATAATGTGTTCCCCTAATTTATTTCTCCCCCCAGGAGATCCTAATATTCTTGATAGGCTAATTATCCCGGGACAAGAGACCCCAATATATGTAGTGGAATTGATGGTATTGTATGATTGTGATCTTACTTAATGTGATGCATGAGGTCAGCTGTGAAGGCTCCTGAGATAAATGAAGCTGTGAATTTTCAGAAGGCCCTTCTTGCTACCACTACGACCTCACACCTATCTTTTTTTTCTGATGAATGTGGCTACGTTAAAGTTCTAGGGTAATGATATGTAATGTGTTGTGGTAGTTTACATACACACACACAGATATTTAATAAGTCTAATAATATTAATAAAATGTTATGACACACTGAACTAACTCAAGCTGTGTAAAATTTTTGATAATAAATTTTCTTTAAGTTTATTTGTTCTGAACCAAGGTTTTATTTTGGTCAGAACATATGAAAGGTTTTGCAATTATTAATGAAATGCATGAATATATGGCATAATAAATGAAAGGAGTGTACATATGTATTTTACAAGACTAGTTAATATTACTACTGTTTATGGTTGTAATTTTTCTGGGAGAACGTTTAATCGATGTGCTGTTGGGGTGGCCTCATCACTCCCTGTCTATGGCGACTACACATTGTCCATTTATTGATGATATTATAATTGGTGTGTTAGAAATTAAGTTGGTGAGTATTCAGCAGTCCAGACGCTCACGTATCTTGAATGAGTAATCTGGTGCTGGAATCAGGTGGCCCCACCTCTCCGTGCTTGGGGGCAATAAGGCTGCTCTGCCAAAATATAAACTGCACGGGTCCACTCTTGTAATATCCGCCTTCCCCTACACAATTTTGCCTTTAAAGTTATTTTTAGCCACAGTTCACCATCCCATCCCATCTCTTTCATTCCAACTAGATTTTAGCACTTGAGTCTCAAGGCTACAGTTTTTGAAAATTAGGGACATTTTTTTTTCAAGGCAGTCGCTCGCTGATATGAACAACACAGTCTTTTGTCAATATCTTTCTTATTATCTATCCGTCTGTATAAATGAAAGCATATTATTTCACTGCTCAAGATGGGCCATCCGGCCAGCTAGGTTTTATATTCCTAACATCATTATTAAGAAAAAGTTACTTTTCAATGTTAGTTGGTTTTTCGAAATATTTCTAGCATCTTCTATACTGCGTTTGCCGCTGAATTCAAATAAACGGACTAAGTTATCGGAAAAGCGTCCAAGAAATGACTGTTGCGTATAATAGCTAATTTCCCTTTTGTCGATTTCTTTACCTAGTGTCAACTTGGGGACGTGACTTTTCCTCCTTTCCCCACCAATTGCGTCTTTTAGCCTTGCTAGTTTCAAGCACGCGTTCAGTCATATTTTTTCCTTTTGATCTTCGTTCTCATCCCGTTCCAAGGGTAACGTTTTGCCTTCACGTCTAACAATTTAATTTCCATGGCGGGTGATGACCCGCGGCGTGGGCGATCATGTATTCTAGTAGCTTATGCATTAGTTTTTATCCCTACGTTGTATCATTGGAGATATTTTAACGTTGTATCATGGTTAATTTTATGACACTCATCTCCTCTGGATGAGTATTTATAGGTTCATCTTCTTCCTTCTTGGACTGTGATCTTGTCTGCACTGTTGCAATGACCACAAGTCTCTTGGGATTCCCCAAGAAGACATAATAATAATAATAAATTCTTTAAGCGCCAAACACGGCGCATAAGGCAGAAACCAGTGCTCTCCAGGTTGTTCGTTGTGACGCCACTCCTCTTAGCTCTTGCACATTATTTAGGCCCAACGTTCTTCCTTCTCTTATTATTGTTCTTCTGAGTGTTTCTTTTGGTCTTCCTTTTTTCCGCTTACCCTCAGGAACCCAAGTGAGCGCTTGTAGTGGTATTCTGTTGTTTTGCATTCGTAGGACATGACCGATATATGACCATCGTCTTTTCCTTATATAGTCGGAGACATATTTCTGCCTAGAGTCTTCTCTTATTTGTCGATTAGTCTTGAATTCTTTCCAACTGATGTTCATGAGTTTTCTAAGACATTTGTTCTCGAATGTATTCAGCTTGTTCTCCAATGATTTTGTTATTTTCCAACTCTCACAGCCGTATATATATATATGGAAATATAGCAGTACACATTACTACTATATTTCTATTTACAAAACAGATTTAATTACTCCTTTTTCGACTTAGTTTCTTAATAAGTGTCTCTCTAATTATTACTACTGTTTTGATTATTATTATTATTCGTATTATTATTTTTTGCACTATCATTATTATTGTCGTGATAGCCGAGAGTTTTTTTAAGAATACTTTAACCGGTGTACATGTGGTAAAGAGAAATAAAGCTTTAATAATTCCAAGCACCTCAGATCCTGAGTATACTGACTGTAGACATTCAGTCACTCCAAAATAATGGCACCTTACCTCTGATGTTGATCGCCGTGAAACCTGATTGTGGTGATACTAGAGGCCAATTTCTGGCATTGATCCCTACACGGTGTTTTTTAATGGTTTCGATTTTTATATTTCGTTATCTTCTTCCAGCCGGCTTGCGTTAATTTAGTTGTTTGTCGTAGTAGTTAGGGTCTGATGAGTCATCCCATTTTATTAACTCTTTAACTCCGCAATTATGTTCCACCCTGTGCCGTAATTTTAATTCGTGATAGACTAAAAACAACGCTCAGAGAGTTGTTTTGGCACGGGTGTCAAATCTGACCAACGCTCTGAGCGTTGTTCCGGAGTCAAAGAGTTAATATACACTAGCAGTTGATGCTTATTATTCTCGTTTGATGTACCCCTTGTTTATCAACTGATTTGACTTCCACGGGCAGTCCGTGACCTTCTGAAGGAGAATGTTTCAGCCAAACCAAATCATGTCCGCACAAATGGGTCTGCGGAGCTCGGAGACTAACTTCAGTTTGAAGTTATATATTCACTTATAATTAATCATATTTTATCTCTGTTATAGCCACTGTATGGGTATATTTTAAAGAGTTCCATTGTGGTCCTTATGATTATCTCTCTTTCCAGTGCATTGTGCTTAATGCGATAAAGTAATACTTGTTCAAAAAACACTTCAGTAGGAGATATTTATACTATACATCTCATAATGATTTATATCATCTTTATCTTGACACTTATGCCATTGTAATTGTGTATGTCATAAAGTATCATGTACCCATTATGAGGCATCGCAAACCTTTTAAGGCTAAGTTCAGTTGTTCTTCAGTTTTGCATTTGCTTTTTGGTTGTTTTAGGATGGCATGTTCATGTCTACCGTGATTATCTTGTTCCTTTGTTGTCTTTCACACCTCGAAATCAGTTAGCATTTTCATTTGTGTAGATTGGTTGGGGTGAATTTCTTCATTACAATGATGCAGATTCTTTTCAGTTTGTTGTGAGTGTATAGTTATGGAGTTGGGCTTGTATAGCATATTTTGCCATAAGTAGTGGCTTTTAAATGTGGACAACACCTTGTTTGTCATTAAGGCTGTGAACCCTGGTATATTTCTCCATTGACTGGATTGAAGTGATGCCGACAGTTCATGTGATTTGTCTAAGGCCAGTATTTTGTATCTTTGTTAGACGCTCGATGTTTTTTAATGCCGTTTCCCAGATTGACTGCCTGTGAATACTTGTTTGAAGATGATGTTATTGTGCACCCCAAACGTATTCTGACCAGCTTCTTCTTGAGGGAGACCTTCTTTCTTTCCTTCTGCTATGTGGCTTTTTATATGGCCTTCAGGTAGGTAACTTGTTCAAACTGAGCCCTAAGTACGTTGGGTTTTCCCCACATGGAAGCTCACGTTTACTTATTTGCAGTTTAACAGTTTCTTGAAAGTTTGACGGCGAGAGGCAAGTGGCTACTGTCTTGGACAGTTTAACCTGTATTCTTCAGTCAGATGCCCGTTACCTAAATGTATTAAGTGTTGCATGCATTCTGTAATGTGCCATTTTTATTTTATGCGTTGATGTTGTGCCTACACAACTTATCTTTGCTTCTGGTAACTAACTGTCTTTTTAAATTTTATTTTCAGCATTAATTAGAGGAGGCAAACCGATTGGTAAGTTACATTTTTAAGTATTTCTTTCACAGTGTAAAACGTTCATACTAAAAAAATATGAGCAATGTACTGAATGTGAATGAGACACTGGTAAAGTTGTAACAAGTGAAAGATCGGCAGAAAACTAAACGCTGAAAAAAAAGCAGATCTGGTATTACCAGGCTCACAACGAGTACTGAGTTAGTTGAGTGTTCAAATTGCGTATCATAAGAGAAAATATGTCATCAACTTCACCACGACTTTACACTCATACGACCTTTCAATATGCTCGACAATTTACTACTTACACAATGACCAATGGGAGATTTGCTTTTAACGTCCATTTTATAAAGTAATTTTATAGCACTTCAATTCACGCATGTTTCTCTGAGATAATAACAAGTATCTACACAAGAAGGTGTAAAATAAAATCCTTCATAATCTTTTATTTGGCGAATATTACAAGTTTCTGTAGACGTATTACAACCACTATGATTCCACGTTGAACCCTTCTCAAACGTTCTTGTCCACCTATTTTGAGCGTTATCTTCCTATTCCTACATCCGTAATGTGCACGAACGTCTGCCGATTCCTTTTATCACATATTGGCCACCGCCAACTTCAGGGACCGATGTTATGATGTATTATTGCCTAAACTAGGGTTTCTGGAGAGGTCTCCAGGTGTTCAGCGAGAGACGTGATTTAAAATAATATTGACGTTGTTTTTAAAGTATGCTCACCGGACGATGCATGCGTTTGCAGTGGTGCGCAGTGACCGAGCAGCCCCGTGTGACACTGCGCATTAGGACCGTTTTCAGATTTGCACATACCATGTTACATTAGCATTTTGCTCAGTAGAAATTTGTGATATGACCTTTAGATCTACTTGGATAAGGTAAAAAAAAAAATAAGACAAATTAAACTTTCTTCTACATACACTATAGACTTGCATTAGAATTGATGTCTTTTGTGGGAAGTACTTTCACACAAAAAGTAGGCTAATATGTTTGCCACAATGAACAGATCACATGACAAATTCATTCTCTACTCAAAAGAGCATTGACAATTTGTATTGGATTATTATATTTACAACTTACTGATAACCATTAGCTAAAGATATAAGAATAATCATGAAGGGGTTCCCTATGATTTTGACATTATGTAAAAAGGATAACAAGGTTAAGAAAGGATGCTCTCGACTTTTACTCCTGTATCTTGACCCTGTTAGCATAATGCATTCTTTTCCGCACTGTATCTCACTCTCGTAGTGGTGCAGGTCCTGGTAGGTGATTACATTTATCTATCCTCTTAGAGGCCATGTTCTGTAGTTTCTATCCGTCTTGTTGGTGTGCTATTTTCAGTCTCTCTACGTAGCCTTCCAGCCATTGATCGGTTGTTTCCGATCCTTCATCGGTGCCTGTGCCTATCATCAAGTCAAGAGAAGCGTCGGTTCTCTGCCAAAGAAGAGATAGTATGGTCAGTACCCTGTTGATGCGAGGGGAATGGTCCTAGAAGCAGATTTACTGAGTAAACAGCTTGCTATTAAATGTTGCGCTGACGTACATTTCCTCGTGAGAGGACCTGGTGGGCACCAAATTTACACATGACAAGAACAGTTGGCACTAAACAGCTATCTGATTCCCAAATTCACATATGACCAGAACAGTTGATAAAGACAGTAAAATGAGATTTCACAGAAGTGACTTTTGTTGTTGAGAAAATTACGATTTGTATAATCATATAATATTTGCTATAAAGTCTCAGTGTGTTACTAAATACATATACTTTGTGGGATGTTTGATATCCGTATTTTCCCTTCCTGTTCAGGTCACATTTCTTCAGATGCGGCTTACGGTAAGCTAACATTCAACAAACATTAAATTTCATTTTTTTGGAAAACTAGTGGCTAAACTGGCCTACTCTTATATGGCTACTAATGTTGTTTTTGTTGTACTTGTTGATTAAATAGCGTTACTGAGCTTGTCGCTGTTTTTTTTTCATCCAATGCCATGTTAAAGAATGCGCATGTGAACTTTAGCTGTTGAGTGGTACTGTATATAGCGGTAATGATTGCTGAGATACAGTGAAAATATAATGAGATCTCTAGAGGACATACCAGAAATATCACTTGGTGGACATAATATAAACATCTTGAGATATGACCATGATACAGTCTTAATAGCAAAAAGTGAAAAGGAGCGGCAGGAAATGGTTGATACAATAGTGATGGAAAGTGAAAATAAAGCCTCAGCCTTAATAGCAAAAAGACAGAAGTAGAGGATGACATGTGCCAAATGAAGACAGGCTAAACGCCTGGAACAGATAATTTAACAGTAGAGGAAATGGAAGCGATGGGAGAACTTGGAGTAGGTGATAACAAAACTCTTAATGACATCTACAACAGTGGTCAAATCCCTGATGATCTGCTAAAATCCATATTCATAACTTTGACTAAGAAACCTAGAGCCATGGAATGTGAAGAACATCGCACCATTAGTCTTATGAGTCATGTGACATGATATTTTTACGAATTATCACGCGGATACTGAGAACTAAAATTAAATCAGAAATCAGTGATGAACCGTGTGGATTTGTACAAAGTGCATTAGACGTAAAGACAGATCCTTGCTTAGGCCTTTTACAAAGTGAAACATGAAGAAATTATCAAAATGATAGAAAGCATCAACATTGATGGTAAAGACTTCAGGATAATAAAGAACATATACTGGCAACAAACAGCAGCTGTAAGAATTAACAGCCAAATAGGAACGTTTCATCAAGAAGAAAAAAAGGATGTCAGGCAGTGATGTGTGCTATCACCGGTTCTGTTAAGTCTATACAGTGAACGTATAATGAGATCACCAGAGGACGTATCAGGAATATCTGTTGGTGGACATAATATAAACAACTTGAGATACGCTGACGATACAGTTTTAGTAGCAATAAAGGGAAAAGGAGCTGCAGGAAATGGTTGATACGATAAAGGCCTCAGCCATAATAGCAGAAAGACAGAAGTACTGGTCGTCTAATAAAAAAGGGCTTCCCCAGAATGCACTATCAAAGTAAATAGAACAGCTTTAAAACAGGTAAATAAATTCAAATACCTGGGCACATTTATAACAACGGATGGAAGATGCATCTCAGTAGTGAAGGGCAGAATAGCTCAGCCAAAAGCAGCATTCTATAAAATGAAGAGTATTGTATGCAAAAGTTCTTTGTCATTGGAAGTAAGAAAGAGTTCTTCAGGGTTATATAGAACCAATCTGACATATTGGAGTGACTCATGGACAATTAGTAAACAAGTAGGAAAGACACTAGAGGCCACAGAGATGTGGTTTTACAGAAGAATGTTAAAAATTCCACTGACAGCCAAAAACAGTAATGAGGATGTCCTGAAAGAGGCCAGTGCACAAAAGAAACTTATTTCACATGTTAGACAGAAGCAATCCACTTTTTTGGGCGTGTTATGAGAAAGGAAAGCTGGAATTAACGCAACAACAGGTGTCATAAGAGGTTTTGATGTTACTAAATGTATAGGCTATCCTGGACAAATAGGTGTATCAGAGGATACCAGGATAGTGCCAGATAAGAGACTGGTCTTATAAGTAATACCCCCTACTCTGAAAAGAGCAAGGGTGTATAGACAATCAAGATGGGGTCAAGCTATGTAAGTTCTCAGAGTAGATGATGATGATCTCTGAGTCCCTAACCGCTACCTCTACTGATCCCAAATGATTTAGCTACGGGTCTAGGGGAATGTCGGGCTGATCACCCGTTTGCCAGTCACTTCGATTACGGAAACAACAGCAAATGGATTGATTTGCCATTGCCCTAAAGACGCCAATAGGCGTGATGGGAAACAATGGCAAAGAAAACCTATCTGCTGTTGCCCTAAGACGCCACTAGGCGTAATGGCCACTGACTGCTTTGACGGTCGGTGGCTAAGGACGGAAGAAGAAGAAGAAGAAGAAGACTAGGGGAATGTATTTACTTTATTCAATGATTAATTTCAAACAGAACTTCAACTTAATACAAATTAATTAAGCAAGGCTGTATGAAAGTTTATGTACAATTTAATTTTCCTGAACCTCAATCTTTTGGGTCAGGAATTATCAAAATCAAGAAATTTATTTACATATTGAAGTAAATAATTTGGAAACTCTGGTCCATGTCTTTTAAAGGGTCACTGGAATGACTACACGTACTGTTCTTGTTCTTAATATTTATACTGCTACCAGTCCTACACTGCAAGGTCTACTACTTTCATCATCCCACAGTGGTTAAGTTTATTTTGGTGAATGAGTTTGGATGAATTGTCATTGCCTTACTAAAGGACTTAACTTCAGAATGTTGCTGCTTCAGTTCTTTGAATAGTAGTCAGGATCACCAACTCTGTGACTCCTGGCTGAGAAGATGGGGTCTATCTCCAGGCTGAAAAAATGGAGCTCTCATCTCCCACACGCTGTTATTCTCAAGTAACTGCAGCCACGATGTAAATTCGTGATATAACCTGAAATAGAAGGACAACCCCTTCCATGTAGAAATCTGCCTCAATCAATTCACCCCTAAACAATATTAAAACTTACCATGGTCAGTCCTTTGTGCTAACAAGTTGCACAAAACCTTGAGTTCCGTTGTCTACCATCAGTTTTCATGCCATAACTCTTTCTTTGGGTTACTCAATGCTTGGGTATCTCGTCCATGTTTGGCTTCCATACAATAGTCACGGCAAGTACAATACAGCATGTGACCCATTGATTACTTCATTCTAACCTTCCCTATATGTTTATTACATGAACTATGAACAGGGTGTCACTCCAGAAGAAAATACTAAATTAAATCGCTTCTAACACTCACTGTCGTAAATTTGCAAACACTATACACCAATTTTTCAATTCGAACAAGTCTGCTACTACACACATTCCTACTTAGGTCAGCGTGACCCAACACATCTCTTCGTCAGTTACACTTTCAAATAAATATGGCACACATAACCTGATTACTTTACAGGTCAATTCTTTAACAAAGTATGCAAATAAAATTATCAATCTTACCCTCAGGTAAATAAGTTCACGCACACTCAAGCTGACTGGCTGTAAAAGGGTTCTTAGTCCGCTCTACCAGTCCAACCGGCAAAGGCTTGGTCTACAGTCCTATTGTACACGTCAGCTCAGTGTGATTTTTATGATTTCAATGGCGGAAAACTACAGAAGTCTGTTACTATTTATAGCAATACACCCGGCCAATCAGAGGAAAGTCAAAAAGTTAATTTTTGAGACTTGTATTTATGCGATTATAAGTGTGTCTGTATGATCTGACTAAATTTGAGAATTTTATATCATAGTTATTGTGGACCGATTTTAATTATCAAAAGTGATAATTAAACGGCCAATTTTTCTCTATCGTTCTATATAGTTTTCCTTTAGTTATTTCTTTGCATTTCCATCTCGGTAATTTTTAAGTAATTAAATTGGGCATTACACTGATGTGAAAATATCACTAAATTAAATTTTTCTACTACCATAAAATTTTATTATGAGGGAATATTTATGTTTATATGTTAAGCAATATCAGCGCTATAATTTGAGATATGCCTTTCATTTTAATTATCTTTAGTTATTAAGAAAACAATTATCTACGTTCGGTCAAAAACACAAAATAGGCATTTATTTCACGTCAACCAAAATTTTCTTACCACTACAAAATATGGAAACGATTTGATTAGTTGTTAAATTTTGTACTATGCTCTGCGATAATTTTGGGTGTGGGCGGTAACTTTTTACTTGTTTCTTATAAAAATTCAAATACACTAGATAAAATGTTGGCGGTAAATTTGACTGGCCCCTCAGAAAAATTTCAAATACTGTAGTTATTTATAGATTTAAAAATACGATAGCTAGTTTGTTTTGAGCGGGGAATTTGAGCGTGTTGTCATACGGATTCACTTCACTACAACAGGTAAGATTGAAGGAAAAAGATATAGGGGTAGACAAAGAGAGCAAATACTGGACAGTTTAACATGGTGGCACAGAAGGAGATCAAGAATAGAATTTATAGATTGTACTTGAGAAAGGAAGTTGTGGAGAGACATGATCTCATACGTCACTAGGCAGGGTACTTAAAGAAGAAGAAGATTGTTGAGGAGTCCGACAATAGCTCTCTTCAATCAGTGTCTCAATACATTCTTGAGTAAATAATTTTAGGTGAGTCACCAAGAATTTCACCATTTGAAGTAATATTTTAATGAATGAATAAAAAGTTGAGCACGTTTGACAGAACGAGTGAGAGACAAAGTGTGTGAGAGATTGAAATTGTATTTGACATCTATATTTGGATGTGTTGTATTTATACCTGTTTTTAACTATCTGTTGTTTTATTATTTTCAGGGATTTTGAAAGTTCATAAGATTTCCGGTAAGTAAATACTATAAATAGTCTCTTCTTCTTCTTCTTCCATCCTTAGCCACCAACCGACAAAGCAGTCGGTGGCCAGTACGCCTAGTGGCGTCTTAGGGCAACAACAAATCGATTTCTTTGCCGCTGTAACCCATCATGCCTAATGGCATCTTTAGGGCAACGACAAATTAATCGACTTGCCATTGTTTCCGTAATCAAATTGACTAGCAAACAGGTGATCAGCCCGTTGCCAACTATAAATAGTACAGCTACTTAAATAGTAAATAATTTAAATACGAGTAGTAGGAATATTTAAATAATAAATAAATTAAATCCTACTCATGTACAAGTAAATACTGTTGACTGTGTAGTTATTACTGGAAAACCTTACATTGTAATATGGTTACTAAATTGAAATAAAAACATATCGGTTGTAGGCTTTAACTTCTGAAAAACATTTCATTTTCTTGTCTCACATATTATGAAAAGAGTATTAGACTCAACGCGCTTCAGGAAGAAAAACAATGAAACCGTCGATAGCATCTGCATTATCCATTCCACCAGTTATCATTATCGATACCTATGAAGTGACAGTGGTGCACCAATTTATTTATACCTGGGGTCTACCATCAATGACAAACTCTCACTGGAAATAGAAATTGATAGCCGCATTGGCAAAGCTGCTGCTACCTTTGCCCACCTCATGTAGCGTGTTTGTGGAAATTCAAACTCGCAACGAAGACCAAAGCTGCGGTATATAACGCCTGCGTCACCAGCACACCTATCTATCTATCCGTCCATCCGTTTGTCTGTCTGTCTCTTCTCTCTCTGTCTTTCTATCTATCTATCTTTATATATACCTGTCTATCTATCTATCAATAATAAATAGCGAATAGGGAGAATTACCTGTTATGAATATTTATAGCTTAAGGAAAAATAAATTTAATAATGATATTATTGTTTTAAAGCTAACATTAGGAACAGAACACTTTTGAGAGGAGACTATAATGCATTTTCTTTTACTATACTTTACCAGCCACAGTTCTGGGTATGTGCCATGTTAGAAGCGAACACAAGATAAATAAATGAATAGTTAATCACGTCGTCGTAGGAAGTATGAACAAACTTTTTTCAAACTGAGACCTAAAGGTCTTTTTTATTTGGACAAGCGCCCTGATGTAACTGACTATAGGTTGAACAGGACGAGCCTCGCCAAAACGAAGCAAAATTGTATTTAAAAAAAAAAGATTGCCAATAGAAAACATTGAGTCATTTGTACTTATCTAGCGCTTATATGAGCGCATGTTTAGGTATGACTGAGCTGCATGTGTGGCAGTGCTGCAATGCATTAAGTGTTTTTACAGTTGGAAAATGTTTCGTATTCAATTGTAAAAGGTCGGCATCTTTCTGTTCATCTTTTTAACGTCTGTATTCGTTCTTTTTTGCCAGTCAAAGAAGTCACAAAACACGTAATTACATAACCTTAAAATTATAACAACAAAAATGTTCCAGATTGCAACTGTCAGTAGAAACGTTAAATCACAATCTAGATTTCCTGGAGGAAACGAATCACAGAAGAAATATTGGTGAACCCTCAACATGGGGAAGAAGGTTCCAGTCACAGGAAAGAGATGGATCTAATGTGTAAGCAGAGAAAGCTCTGACATAATATAAAACAACGGGACCCACAATTATAACATTAGAAACAACTTAAAAATAAAATAAAGATAAATATCACCCACTGATAGCACAACCATTGACAAAGAAGAGTCAGGAAAGAAGAATTTTACGCCAGCCTAAAAATATAATTAATAAAATTCGCATAAAAACGTCACAGATTTGATTGGTGACCTAAATAATCAAATAAGGACAGTTGAGATTTGTAGGTATCATTTGACAATATGGGCTTGAAAGAATGATTGACACGCGGAAGCTTTTTACAAATCTCTGTGACAATAAGAGGATGCATAGGTCCTCATAATATTAACCAGAATCGAAATCACTGCACTCGGGGCAGACCCATAGGTGCTCAGTCTCCCTCATCAAATGTCGAAGAGTATGAATGCTAATTGTACCTGTAGCACGCTGGTTGTACACACGACGGATGCATCCTCTCTCATGTCCATTTCTGCTTGTCCCAGGTTTGATGCCAAACTCCAACAGTCTGATTGTTGATTCATCCATTGCAGTGTCATTATTGAGCATACGATCATTAAATACTCTTAGTATCTCTCCCTTATCCATGTCCAGTGTGCCAACTTTAAGTGTTCTCGAGGCCAGTCTGTCAGCTCTCTCATTGCCACGTATCCCTGCATGACCAGGTGTCGTGGTTGAGTTAAAGTGTAAGAGTATTTGTCGAGTTGGACAATAGTAGTAAAATCGACAATGATAGGGAACTGACAAGGTTATAGATTACACATAGATAAGGTGTGAATAGGAGGTGGACTTGAGACCAACTTGGAAAAAGATTTATTAAGAGTTATCTCTCTCTTCAAGCCTCAACACACTTATAGAGTCTAAGCACCGCCTGCTTGTCCTCTTTTCTCTGGATCATAAATAGAGACTATAGTAAAGAGCTACTAAATGTTAATTATGGATGAAAGGGGTCGTGAACAGCGCATTAATAAATGAGCAAAATTCATTAAAAGAAGAAATATATGAAAATAAGGCATATCAGCACAAACAACATAAAATTTCATCAATAATTACAAATATGCAAATACACACCAACGAACGCGAAGACCACCAACATAAAACCTGTAGAACGCCGAGAAATACATAAACTGAGTGTCAGTCCGTCCGCTTTCGTGGGACCAAATGCAATAGCTCCAGTAAGTGTCTTTACGATAGATATCCTCCATAGGTGATAAAAATAACATGAAATAAATTCACTTTAGGCGCTATCGTTGGTGACACCCTAATTGCGCGAGGTGGACTGGAAGACTCTGTTTATCTCCGGCTGACCACTCATAAGTGCGGGGTTTTAAATATCCAGAGACACACACAAGACGAAGTTACTTGAGGACAAATGGTCCCTTGCGCTCTTATCCGACGCTTAGAATTTTTCTTGCGTACTTGGTATTAACTCCGGTTTGGGCTGGCGTGAACTGTGGTTTGACCGAGTGCTCCGTTTAAGCACACAAAGTCTGGTGATTTAAATTCTGCTATAGACGCTGGGCTGCTAAATAGGTTGGAAGCCGCAATGCTCTGACTGGTAATCCAAAGGCGAGTAGGAAACTACTACTGCACTACGATTTCAGATTTTGCGTTGGCTCGTTGCACACTGCGTGAGCTTAATTTCCCGTTAGAGAGCACGGCGTTGACAAAAAGGGTTTTGTTTCAGGTATGAGGTGACAACTCATGGTGCTAATTACGTTCAGGAGCCGTGAGAGCGATGAGAATATTACGTTCGTCGCCTGACTGGACTCTTGCAATAGCGATACTGTATCCTGAAACTGAGACCCAAAATGAAAGGACCTTTACATCAAGCAAACAATAAAATTACACTAACGTTATACAAAACAGTTATGTTCCACTATGGGATTTCAATCATTGTAATCATTGCTATGATAGTTTAGGGCTGTCTTTATCCATATAAGTCTCCCTCCTGTTCCTTCCACTTTATCAAATTATTAGCATGCGCCCGCATAGGCTAATATATTTTGTTCACCCCTGTACCTGTCAGTAAATGTTCTGACAGCAAAATCTGCTCCTCTTCTCCCAACTCAACATACAGAAAACTTAACCCTGTAGTTACAGCTGAGTAGATATGCTATTCATCTTACAACATTTAAATGAATTTACATTAACAGATTACAGCATGTGACATTACAAAATAAATCGTATGCGCTCCTTGTGGAAATATATTAACATCCCACAAATGAATACATAGAAAATGCAATGTTCTTGCTATAATAATTCAGGTGTGACTGAATCATAAGATATAATGTTATCTATGGCTGGTGACTACTTTCTGTGAAAGTTATAACTAGTGTCTAGCTACCCAAGTAAGCATATCAAATTCCACACCCAACCATTAGAAGTTTCTATCAGAAAGGAATAAGTGACTGTTACCAACAGATTACTGGTGGCAATGTATGTAGTTATTATAATATTTATTTGTCTGAGGGAAAGTATTTGGTTTTAGAATCAAAATGCTTTCCTGGTCAAAGATATATCACCCATGATTGATTGATACTTTTATTATATGGGTTATCTCACCTGGATATCGAATTTGGCGTATGAATCTTGATTTCGTTAGTTTGTTCCTTGTTGGGCAAGAAACAGATTGTTCTTGCTTAGGTTTATGCAGGAATGTTTATGGTCCGAGTCTATGTTTACTCCGTGTCTATTTCAGACGATTCGGTCTTATATCGTGATATCTTTGTATGTCTATGTGGGACTGTTTTTCCTTGTACTGAACTATGGGGTCAGACAGTTTCTGCGCATGCGAAAAGGAAAGAGCGTCTTCCGTGATGATGGAATGCCTGGTGAATGCCATGTCGGAGACCAGTCCGAAGTTTATTGAGCGCTGTGATCTATTATGGGGAAGAAGATAGTTTCTGATATGATTATTAAGTCTATGAGTTCCCCAGTGTTTATTCTGTAACGCCAGGAGAGGGCGTATGTGTTCTGCTAGTGTATTTCCCATGCCCAGGTAAAAGAACTTTTCGCTGACCTTTTTGCTTGCTAGGCTTAGATGGGCAGACGTCTACATGATGATTATCTATATCAATATGTCGGGATGACATGTTACCTAGCAGCACTGAATATGATTGTATGCAGCACTTATGATGAAAGAATATGCTGATTCTTGTAGAAACATTTGTGTTCATGAACAAAGCCTTTATTCAAGCTTTACTGTGCATTTGTACAGTAAGTAATGCTCACTGGAACCAGAAGCCATTTTGGATTCTATTTTTTGTCGATCATCGATCAGAGAACAGGGATGCCCCCTTATTATCAGGCGATGATTAAGAGATCACAGTTATAAAGAAAACCCAATACTGGTGGGTTAACATTGTCTTCAGAGATATTTGCTGAACTTTACCTAAAGGAATCTTCGCTAGAAAAGAGGTTCTGTCTAGGAGTCATGCTTGAACATTATTTATTAACTGACATGATCGGTCAGTAAGGCCTGATGATTATATTTATAAACAGTGGAAATCTAAGTGCTTGTAATGTTCTTCAACATGAATGCCAACTTAAGATTGTAGACCATTGATCAACAATATGATGATATATGTTGACCTGTTTTCCTGTAACTATACCCGTACTGTCCAAGTGTGTGCGTCCAATTAAACAGTATGAAACGACCACAGTAGTCTGCATCATTAACTTCTAACTACGTGTGAGTGAGTGTTTGATCTTCTAATCAACTCTTCAGAACAATCCATGCATTCGCGTACTGACACTCACATTAACACTCATAGTCAACATTACATCCTTGCCGGGGCCTCATTACGTTTTGGGACAAAGTGATCTGTATGCCCTACACTGTGCCGGTTTTGAGTTGACCATCTACACCAATACCAGCTTTATTAACATTGTGACTGGACGAGCAATATCACGAAAATTAGCACTTATCAACGTGGTGACCGAAAAAAAACCTTATCAGTGACTATCTCCTATAATTCAGAGTTATAGCGCCTGCACGTCACTATTCAGTTTTTTTAAAGTGAACAACCCACACCTCTGACATTTCCTTTTCCTGGCACGCGCCTATACGCGTTAGGATTTCGACGCCTTTAGGGGAGTACCTAGTTTTAATTTTTAAATTTTAATTTTTATATTGTTTTTAGGTTCTTATTATCCTATCTAACCTTCACTTTCTTTCCTTTCCCTGACGAAGGCCTTGTGGCCGTAACGTTGGCTATTTTCTTATTCGATTGTCCTCGTAAGACGAATCACCTTTTATCTATTTTTTTTTCACACCCATCCATTGACATTTCCATACAGTAATGACAGTTATTTTAGCCTACTCTTAACCCATGGTAAGCATCTGTACTGACTGATTCTACGCCTAGTGAGTATCTGTTATCGTAAGTTTACCTTTAACCTATGGTAAAAAAATAACACTGACTCCTGACTGTTTCGTCACTCGTTTAACTAAGGCTGTAGACGGCGCAACACTATCACTGAAATAAATTACCGGGAGAAATCCTCAACAATGAATTCAAGTCACGCTGCTATCAGATATATATAAAAGGCTAACATGAATATACATATTATAATAGATGTCTACTCACCCCGAGAAATGCCGAGAAATATAGGCAAATAACATTTAGTTCTGTGTTATCGTCTGCCTTATTCTTATTGTGGTCCTCTCGGGCAGGAAATATTTTACGAGTCTGTCTGACTGCTTAAAAACCTCTATTCTTATAGTTTACAAATAACGCTACCCGGACACCTAGCCTGGCGTTTAACGTAATCAAGAGTAAGACAAAGGTTATCTAGAGGTATACATCAGAAGCAGCAACCGCGAGAAAGTTCCCCAGATAGACAATACATAATATTATGGTCAGGGGCCACAACACATCTCTCAGAACGAACGTGGGTTTTATCTCCCTTTGAATTGGAGATCAAACCTGTTTCCCCAGACCTCAAAAGGTACCTACCGCTAGCGGACCGTTTCTTCACAGAAACCCTTTCGTTCGTGATCAAACACTTTACTCGCAAGAGATATTCCTCTGGTCAGACAAACACCAGGTGCGCTTAGGTAACATTATCGCTAGCTGACCGCTGCTGTCCAGTGGGGAATTTATACAGAAAGTCAGAACGTAAACAAACCGCGGGGTGGGGTCTGAGAAGGGGAAGAATGGGCCACGCAGGTAGAATCCGAAAGAAACGAAAATACAAAATGTCAAGGAAACAAGAACATTAAAAGAGTAATAAAATTGGGACGTGATGGAAGGACAAATTATCAGTCAACGTGTCAAGTTAGCACCCCTTTTAAAAGTTCGTGCACCACGGACTAAATGACAGTAATTTATCTTTTTCATAGACGTCCGTTATATGCCCTTGAAACATCCTATACTCATAAGCCAAGTTCGTATCTAACTCCTGTCTGCCTGTCCGTATGGCTACGAGTTCATTTCTTTTCCTCCCTCTGTCTAATAGACGTTCGGCGAATGGGATTTTGCGAGGCCACTCGGCACTGACGTAAATCCTTTCCCTGTGAACCTGACCTTGGTTACACAGTTCGCTCTGCCTGTTTATCGTCCGGATAATTATCCGCACCTGTTTTGAGTTTCGGCCCCGCCTGAACTCACTGACCACTGCATAGGTAATCCGCCTGTTACGTGCAGTAAGATCATTTCTGGACTCGGGCGGTTTACGTTTCACCGCTGTATTCCTAACTGCCCTGTGATAACAACGACTTATCGGAATTCTCCGCGCGCGCGTAACCCGAGTTGGCAAATGAAGCAGTTTTCTGGCTGAAGAAACACTAGCGTATTTTTCCTTCTGCCTCTCCGCACCTTCTCCCCTGTTTCGGTGGGAGCTTTGATCAGTCTTCAGACCAGTGCCGTCTAAAGGCGGGTCTGGAACTTTCCTTGCCTTGCCACTCACAATTCTGGCTTGGTCAACGGACATGATCAATTTGCTCGGTAATGGCCTGGTGGAGGCTACTACTTTGCTGTCCATCAGTGGATTTGAGACCACTGGAATAATGCGATTAAAATGAGAGAATTTTGATGCCTGTAGCATACAGTCTTCGATCGCATTCGGGGGTTCTATTGAATCATAACGGATCTCAGTAGCTTCTATCTTTGGAGAAAGATAGGTATTATCTGCGAGTTGCAGAATTTGTTGAGTCGCTTTACCGTTACTAACATGAAGTGAGCCAAAGCTCTCAACAATAGCTCCTTGTAAAGTAGTAAGGCAGCTTTTCTCACTGTCTTCTGCCCAGAGAAGTATGAGAGACTCAGATGGAGTACCAGGGATCCCTTCGCCCTCCCCGGAGGAAGTTAATGGCGTCAGTTGGCAAATGTCCAGCAATATCAGATCTACTTCCTGGATTACAGGCTCCGAAATCTGCATGCAAAGGACTGGACGGTTTGAGATCCCGTTAGATCGCGAAGTGACCGAGTTAAAACTCTCGGTGTGTTTTTCCAATGTTCCTTGGAACGAATTGGAACCTTTTTCCCTTTTAGCAGGCGTTTCATTCTTGCACCTTTGCAGCTTAGGGTAATGAGAGGGGCAGCGCCTCCTTTCTTCGATCGTTGAGTTGGAGGGATACGCCTCTGCATATGGTTTTTTGCTTTCCGGCCGGGAAGCTTGCGAAATATGACGTGATAGGGTGTGGCTCCCTTTTCTCGACGTCACGTGTCGGTTAGGTGGGGCTTGATCTGGAGCGTGAGAGGTTCGGGGTTCACCGCTTGCCAGACGGTAACAATCCGTATTATAATGCTTGTTAGCACCTTTCTCACCTTTGTGCAGTTTCCATGCCTGGGAACGTTTCGTACTCTTCACTGTGGTTTTAGGTCTGGTGTCCCGACAAAAATTCTTTCCTTGTTCGGGCTTCGGATCCAAGTCCAAAGGAAAGTCAATTTTCTGGAGTTGGGGCACGGTTTTAGCAGGCAAGTTATACTTCAGGGGCGCAAGGTTTGCTTGGGCGGTGTCCGATAAGGGCGCCGTAGCAGGGGAACTAGAGTGACTACAATTAGTATCTGTTTCCCTCCTCCGGATTTGGCTTTCCAGTTCATTCATTCTGATTTGGTGTAGCCTGTCCCTTTCTTGGCTTTCTCTGTCTCTTTCTTGTCGCTGCATCTCCCATTTCTTGTCCTGTTCTTGTCGCTGCTTTTCCCTTTCTTGTCGTTCTGTTTCCCATTTCTGGTCCCGTTCCAACACTTTCTGGTCCTGTTCCATCGCTTCTTCTACATACTTTGGGATGACTGCTTCGCTGTCTCCAGCTGTTGTACAGGGCCATGCCAAGGCTAAACGGTTTCCGAATAAGTCGTCTACTTCGTACTGCCTCTGCAGGATCTCTGCGTATTCTAGAAGGGACTGAGTCTCGCTATCATCGAACTCCATGTACTCAGCTACCTCAAGTGCGATCCTTAGCACTTTAACTAGATCGGCCATTATATCAGGGTAGGCAAACACTAAAGAAAAATAAACCTAGAGATATCTGTTTGTGACAAGCAAAAACCCCAAAAACTCCAAAAAAATGTAAGTGATGTAAAACTTATTATCATCACTTCACCCTACTTCTGTCAGTACTTAGCTATTGAGAGGATTGGTTACTATAATCCGAATGAACACCCTCCCTTGGTACAGATTCAAGCTAGTAACTAACTATCTGAAGCTTCTTATCTCAGATTAAAGAGCTACTCCTAAAAAAATATTTAATCCTTAAAAAAAAAATTTCCGACTTTTCCAACAATTGTCGTCAGATTCTCAAATCCAAAACTCAGCAGTGATACCAGCAACCTTAACCAGCTGTGTCATGTGTAATATGAACAATAAATGTAACTCAATATTTATGATTGCTGTGGAGAAAAAGCGCTGTTCAGACTTCTTCCAATAGAAATAGTCCGATTTGTCTAGGGGATAGAAATTCATATAATCTGCAGAACAATAAACTCCAAGAATAAAGATAGAATCTTGTGAGAGATTCATACCAGACTGCGACCTCATCTGTTGCGATTGCTGCAGATGTAGCTCAAAGTCCCGGCGACCAACCCATTTTGTCGTGGTTGAGTTAAAGTGTAATAGTATTTGTCGAGTTGGACAATAGTAGTAAAATCGACAATAATAGTGAACTGACAAGGTTATAGATTACACATAGATAAGGTGTAAATAGGAGGTGGACTTGAGACCAACTTTGAAGAAGATTTATTAAGAGTTATATCTCTCTTCAAGCATCAACACACTTATAGAGTCTAAGCATCGCTTGCTCTTCCTCTTTTCTCTGGATCATAAATAGAGACTATAGTAAAGAGCTAGTAAATGTTCATTATGGATGAAAGGGGTCGTGAACAGCGCATTAATAAATGAGTAAAATTTTTTAAAAGAAGAAATGTATGAAAAAAATGCATATCAGCACAAACAACATAAAATTTCATCAATAATCACAAATATGCAAATACGCACCAACGAACGCGAAGACCACCAACATAAAACCTGTAGAACACCGAGAAATAAATAAACTGAGTGTCAATCTGTCCGCTTTCGAGGGACCAAATGCAATAGTTCCAGTAAGTGTCTTTTCGTGTAGATATCATCCATAGGTAATGGAAATAACATGAAGTAAATTCACTTTAGACGCTATCGTTGGTGTCACCCTAATTGCGCGAGGTGGACTGGAAGACTCTGTTTATCTCCGGCTGATCACTCATAAGTGCGGGGTTTTAAATATCAGAGACACACACAAGACGAAGCTACTTGAGGACAAATGGTCCCTTGCGCTCTTATCCGGCGCTTAGAATTGTGCTTGCGTACTTGGTATTAACTCCGGTTTGGGCTGGCTTGAACTGTGGTTTGACCGAGTGCTCCGTTTAAGAACACAAAGTCTGGTGATTTAAATTCTGCTATAGCCGCTGGGCTGCTAAACAGGCTGGAAGCCGCAATGCTCTGACTGGTAATCCAAAGGCGAGTAGGAAACTACTACTGCACTACGATTTCAGATTTTGCGTTGGCTCGTTGCACACTGCGTGAGCTTAATTTCCCGTTAGAGAGCATGGCGTTGATAAAAAAAGTTTTGTTTCAGGTATGAGTTGACAACTCGTGGTGCTAATTACGTTCAGGAGCCGTGAGAGCGATGAAAATATTACGTTCGTCGCCTGACTGGACTCTTGCAAAAGCGATACCGTATCCTGAAACTGAGACCCAAAAGGAGACGACCTTTACATTAAGCAAACAATAAAATTACACTAACGCTATACAAAACAGTTATGTTCCACTATGGGATTTCAATCATTGTAATCATTGCTAAGATAGTTTAGGGCTGTCTTTATCCATATAAGTCTCCCTCCTGTTCTTTCCACTTGATCAATTTATCAGCATGCGGCCGCATAGGCTAATATATTGTGTACACCCCTGTACCTGTCAGTAAATGTTCTGACAGCAAAATCTGCTCCTCTTCTCCCAACTCAACATACTGGAATCCTAACCCTGTAGTTACAGCTGAGTGGATATGCTATTCATCTTACAACATTTAAATGAATTTACATTAACAGATTACAGCATGTGACATTACAAAATAAATCGTATGCGCCCCTTGGGGAAATATATTAACATCCCACAAATGAATACATAGAAAATGCAATGTTCTTGCTATAATAATACAGGTGTGACTGAATCATAAGATATAATGTTATCTATGGCTGGTGACTGCTTTCTGTGAAAGTTATAGCTAGTGTCTAGCTACCCAAGTAAGCATATCAAATTCCACACCCAACCATTAGAAGTTTCTATCAGAAAGGAATAAGTGACTATCTCCTATAATTCAGAGTTATAGCGCCTGCACGTGACTATTCAGTCTTTAAAGTGAACAATCCACACCTCTGACATTTCCTTACAGTAATGACAGTTATTTTAGCCTACTCTTAACCCATTGTAAGCATCTGTACTGACTGATTCTACGCCTAGTGAGTATCTGTTATCGTAAGTTTACCTTTAACCCATAGTAAAAAATAACACTGACATTTGACTGTTTCGTCAATTGTTTAACTAAGGCTGTAGACGGCGCAACACTATCACTGAATTAAATTACCGGGAGAAATCCTCAAAAATGAATTCAAGTTACGTTCCTTATATATATATATATATAAAAGGCTTATATGAATATACATATTATAATAGATGTCTACTCACCCCGAGAAATGCCGAGAAATATAGGCAAATAACATTTAGTTCTGTGTTATCGTCTGCCTTATTCTCATTGTGGCCCTCTCGGGCAGGAAATATTTTACGAGTCTGTCTGACTGCTTAAAACCCTCTATTCTTATAGTTTACAAATAACGCTACCCGGACACCTGGCCTGGCGTATAACGTAATCAAGAGTAAGACAAAAGTTATCTAGAGGTATACATCAGAAGCAGCAACCGCGAGAAAGTTCCCCAGATAGACAATACATAATATTATGGTCAGGGGCCACAACATATCTCTCAGAACGAACGTGAGTTTTATCTCCCTCTGAATTGGAGATCAAACGTGTTTCCCCAGACCTCAAAAGGTACCTCCCGCTAGCGGACCGTTTCTTCACAGAAACCCTTTCGTTCGTGATCAAACACTTTACTCGCAAGAGATATTCCTCTGGTCAGACAAACACCAGGTGCACTTAGGTAACATTATCGCTAGCTGACCGCTGCTGACCAGTGGGGAATTTATACTGAAGGCCAGAACGTAAACAAACCGCGGGGTGGGGTCTGAGAAGGGGAAGAATGGGCCACGCAGGTAGAATCCGAAAGAAAAGAAAATACAAAATGTCGAGGAAACGAGAACATTAAAATAGGAATAAAATTGGGACGTGATGGAAAGACAAATTATCAGTCAACGTGACACCAGGACAGTAGATGCACACCAGTTCTTGAAGGATTCTATTGACGTTTTCCATTCCTTCCGCAGCCATCCGTTCTGAACTTTCCGAAGCATGGTTTGAGAGTCTGACAATATAACTGCCCTGCTTGATGGAGTTTTAGACAGCTACCTCAGTGCTGCAGTCGCTGCATCTACCGCCATTCTCATGCTGGAGTTTTTTGTCATGTAGTCTCCATTCTTTTCAGCGGCGACCCTGCCCTTTATTCTCGTAGAAAAGCCCCATCCTGATTTCTCACCACGCACTACAGACCCATCAGTGTTCACAATAGCGGCATCATCCCCAGCATGATCACTTATCAGCTAATTAATCTCCAGCTCTGCTTTTCCATTGCCCCGAGATCTGCACTCTCTGCCAAGGATAATGATGACCTGCTGGTAGTTTATCCAGTTCTCCCCTGACTTACTACACTCTTCCATTTTGGATACATTTTCAACCCTGGTCACCTGACCAATCGTAGCCTCTGTCTGTGCCATTTATGACATCCCTCTTGGTTCTTGCTCCTTTGATGTCAGCTACGTTCTCATCTAGGAGGTGTCTTTTGTCGGTGGTTACCCGCATATAGGCTTTTGCCCGAGCTATTGCATATCTGGATCTAATCAACAGCAATCCGAGCATGTATCTCATTGTCACAATGGGGGTATCACGAGTACAGCCAAAAACTAGTCGCATCCCTTCATTTTGAATGCGTTCCAGTCGTTCACATTGTGACACTGGCAGCGTGAGTATTCCTAGCCAATAATCGATTACTGAAATCATGAGATATCACAAACAGGAGGTAGAATTGTCTCTGTTCCAAGCGCGTAGAAGCCATTGTTTTTAAGGCTGCAAGTCCTTGCTTGCACTTCTGTTTGATCAATTCAACATGATGCTTGCACGATAGCCCACGATCAAACGTCACTCCCAGATACTTCAGCCTGTTTTGCCTTTCAATGTTCTGCCCATTGTGATGTCTGAAAGGTCTGTTTTTATTATAGAGTTGTTCAAAGAGCACCACGTCACACAGGCCTTGTTAAGCTTGACCTTTGATCCGCTTACCTCACACTATTTTGTCCGCGCCCACCTGTGTCACAAAGTCCTTCCACACATTATCCTTGGCTTCCCTTGCCAAGCTGTTGAATCTATTAACGGTTGATTTTTCTCCTTCATCTCTTCAACATCTCCTTCATTCATCATTCTTCTGTTTCGTGCTTTACGCCATTCCTTTGTTGCTCTTTCTTTTTCTATCCATGCTTCCTCCACTGTCTTATTCCACCAGGGAGGGTGGGTAAAAGGCGTTCTTGCTGTCTTTTGTTTGGCATTTTGACGCAATGTGTGTAAAGGGTTGTTACAGTCGAGTGGGCCTGTAGGATACGTGAAGGTCTGTTTAGGTTTCATGTGTCTAGTGGTCCTACCCTTTGCAATGAGTAGGACCCAAGGTAGGTGATCCCTTTCCTGTGCACCCAATACACCACAACGTACCATGGTGGTGGCAGCATTAGAGATGAATGCCAGGTCTATGACACCATTTGTATGCCCAGGTTCAGCTGCCAGTCTAGTCGGTCGTCCATCATTCAAGATGGCAAGGTTCATGTTAAAGAATGCCTGGCTCAAAGCTGTACCCTGCCTACTTTCCGTGATATTTCCCCACTCCTTGGATCTAGCATTGAAATCGCCAGCAATTAAAAACCTTATGTTAGAATCTTCAGACAATTCAGCCAGAAAATTCCAACAACTCACTGCTGTAAGATCGTCGACAAGAGCATTTACATTTCCACATAAAAGAGTACATAAAGAAATATGGATATCAGGCCACAGAACAGAAAACCAGATTAATCATATATGCATTTAACAAAACGCGTAGATACATCATTACACATCGTAAATGTATGTAGTGGAGCAAATACGGCATACTCTCACCATCCCATGTTATCTAATACAAAGTTAAAATTCAAAAGTCATTCAATACTGCATGGCTATAGACACCGGTTTAATGTGGAAAATCCAATAAACAAAGAAGAAAGAAACAAATTTACTGTCGCAATATCCAACAAAAACCAAGTACTTAAACAGTTAGATAAAGTAACACACACAAATGAAAATTTGCAGCAAATGACAAATTTATCGAATAAAACATGTGGATAGGTGTATATAACAAAAGAACTCTATTGACAAACATGAAAGACAGACTATATAAAGACAGTGGGACAAGACCTCAACAACCCTTAACAGGGTGTCAATAATGAGAGGAATCATAAATAATAAAGAAAAACAACTAAAAGATAGCAACTAGAAGAGCAGAATATAACTATACAGGTAACAAAGGACAAGCTATACATTGATAGAATCAATAAATAATTCATGGGAAGAGAAATTTTCTACTTCGTTATTTCTCACGAGTACCTGAAACCTATCTTTATGTGTGTTTTATTTATTTTTTTATAAAATAACCAATGCCAGAGTTCGCTATTAAAGCTAAATAACATGTGACAAAAATAGATTTTATTCCTTGAAGACTAATTCAGCAGTCCACAACTTCAAGATCTAAAACAAGAAAAAATAATAATAATAATATAGTGAAGTCAGTGAAGTACCTGGAAATTATCAAAAATTAAAATGCATAATATTGTAATGTGTAAGCAGTGGCGCGAAAAAAAACATGTTTTCATAAATGGAATAGTTTAAGAGATAAGAACTATATCTCCAGTGAGAAATAATTCTCACGCCTACAGAAAAAAGGCATTATCAAAGTTATGAGACCCAAAAAGACATAAACAAATACTATGTGAAAGAGCCGTCGCATGATGAATAAGAATGTACAGTACTTCAAATTTGTAACAGTTGCAAACTCTCAGTACAGAGCAGATAAGTCTAACACTGGAAGACGAATAGGGAGAATTAACCATATTTATTATTTACAGCCTAAGGGTACAGCAAACTAATAATATTATTGCTTATAACAATATCTTTAGATATAGTTATGTCTTTCTGCACTAGAATCCGCAGCGTTAAACTAGAATGTACGTTGATGTTGTGGAAAGTTGGAGATCTGAATGAAAACCTGTTTGTCTGGAGTCCGTCTAGATTCAGTTGTATAACCAGACTGAGCATGTCACTTTCAGAGATCTTTCAAGCCGTACTTAATTATGCATTATTGCCTTTGTATTACTTTATACTTTATATCACATAAAAATGGCATCAGTCGCACAAGTCTTGCACTGTTAGTGCAAGTTTCTGAATTTTTTTGTTTCTTCAGCCATACTTCCAAAGACTGACAATGTCAACCAGATAAAGATACACAGTTACAATCACTGTAGGCGCCTTGGCAAGGGATTACTTTAAAGTTAAACTGAAGTCTTTCAATCAAATATTTTTTATAATTTATGTGATAGTTCTAAATGCATAGTTTCTATCACAATTTTCCTACTGCTACTGTGTGTATTCTCATGCATTGTCGCACATGAAGCTTTGGACATATTCATTTAATGTATGGTTTTTTCCCCTCTGGACTATATTTGGCACTATTGTACACCTGGAAAGCTGATGATAAGCGAACAAAAGGATATTGATTAAAATTTAGAGGCTTAAGTAACATTGTTAAAAATAAAAACAGTCATTCAAAGAATATTTTTTTTTTTTTTTAAATTGTGGCAGCCCTAGTTAAACAACAGCAACAGCAGTCTCATAAGCCAGTATACGCGTGTAAGCTGGTCTACGAGATGGTGTTAGTAATTCAGCAATGCGAATTGAACAATTTAGTTCATGTATGCGACAGTTGTGTTATGAAGTTTTTGTATTGATCTAAAATGTCGGTTTTCCAGCAATAGTTTGGGAGCAGTAACTTTTTAGTTTTAGGATTGCTTTCATTTCAGGAATGGGAAAGTCCCAAATTGTTATTGTCACTGTGTGATAGTTAATTAATAAAACGTAGTACTCGTAAAGCAAATGCACGCGAAAACATTACTTTAGAGTTACGTATGATCATCATTTTTACCCACTTTATTTGTTCTTTTTTACAGCAAAACAAGCTAAAACGTAAGTACATAATTTAGAAACATAACAATAAAAAGGTTTCTGCTTGTAAGTGTTATAATGAAGCATACGGAACACAGTTTGACCACAAGTAAAAGTTGCCTCCAATGTGGAATTAGATAAAGCATTCTTTCAATGGATTGGCTTTAAAGAAATAATGGAAAAACACGGATTAGAAATAATGAACGAGAATGGACAACTATTCACAACCTTCTGTGCCTCAAATCAACTAGGTATAAGAGGAAGTAAATCAAATACTGCATAACGTAACATGAATAGTACCAGAGCATTGAACAGAAAAATCAGATTAATTGTTTATGATGAAACATGAATTTTAAACCATCATTGCACCACTTAAGGGTAAACAGAAGAGCAGATGAGACATCAGATGATCATATTTTGTTTGCTAAAACAAAGATAAAACTCAAGATGTACACAACATTACACAGCGATAAACAACGGTTTAATGTGGAATACCTAGAAAATCAAGAAAGAAAAATAAATATGTACTGTCACGATGTCCAACAAATGCAAAGTACTCCAACGTCCGGAAGAAACAAATTATACTGAAGAATACCTGTACCAAATCAAAATTGTTTGAAATGACACCCATGCAGAGCAGGTGATTAAAAGAGAACACCAATACATAGAATTGGTAACAACTGAAACTATTTACAATATAAAAAAACTGGGCAAACAAACAAGCAGATTTAAATAGACGCAGGTCAAAATGTTTCAGAGCAAAAGCTGAAGAATTATACATAGGAGCATTAACAAGGCCAGTTATTGTATCAGACTCACAATCCATGCTTCGGAAGATCCAATGTTGATAGTTCCAGCAAGAATGGAAAACTTCCATAGAAGCCTCGAATCTTCTGGAACTGGTGTGGATCTACTGTCCTGGTCATGCAGTGGTACGTGGCAATGACATAGCTGACAGACTAGCCTCAAGAGCATCTATAGAATGGGCATTGGATATGGATACATGAGATATTCTGACGGCAATTATGTTTTATGCCTGGTAGAACATGACGCTGCAATGGTTGAATCATTAAGACTAAAATTGCTGGATTTTAGCATCAAACGTAGGACCAGAAGTAATGGATCAATGAGAGTCCGGCGTGTATACATCCAGTGCGCAACAAGAACAGTTAACATTCATTTACTTCTACATTTTCTAAGAGACTGGACACCTATGAGTTTTCGCGGAATACAGTACCGTCAATTCTTAACGGCAATGAGAATAACATAAGAGCAAGAGGTAAGAAGAAACATTAAATGAAACGAGAGGAATATATAATGGGTAGTTTGCACTAGTGGCAGACAAGGCTGAATAAAATAAACAGCAGCTAACAGGGAAATACAAACAAGCAAATAGCTTCATCGTAGACAAGAATTGACTACTGCTTAGTAATACACAAGAGGGAATAAAGAGACTGACATAAAGGTTTAAAATGGTTCTCAATAGCACAGCGCCACTAACTCCCTTTTACATCCAACTAACACAAGAAAGTGAAAAATCCTCAGTGAAAGACCAACCAAGGAAAAAATAAAGAAAATCACGAACTTTCAAACAGAGGAGAACAGTAACTGATTGGATGCACGCAGAAGGGTCTCACTAGGGACACATAATGAGCATGGGAAGCTGAGAAGTGGCTCTGTATAGAATGTGACAATTCATTGGAAAAGCCCAGAAACAGAGATCATTATTTTAGCTCTGCATATTTGCAGAGACCCTGTTGATGGCGGAGAATGCACAGTATGCCACGAGTTTCTTCCTCCTAGCTAGGGACCAGACTTGATGATCCTTTCAATGCAATCCAGGCTGGAGAAACTGGCGCTCATTACTTCAGCTCAACACGTTTCGGAACGACAGAAAAGCCACAGGAAAGCATAAATCTACATTTTAGATATAACCACGATTCAACTTGGTATTAGCTGCAAAAAAGCGAGACGCTCAGCAGCGCTAGTTAAACAACAGCATCAGCAATCTCGTATATTAGAATATGCAAGTGAGCGGGTCTACGAAAAGTGTTAGTGATTCAGCAAAGCAACATTATCATTATAATAGATGTATGCGATCGTTTTGTTATGAAATGTTTGTGTTGGTCTAAAATGTTTGTTTTCCAGCTATAGTTTAAGTAATAATTTTCCTGCTTTAGGGTCGCTTGCATTTTAGGAATGGGAGAGCCCTAAATTTTCATTGCCACAGTGTGATAGTTAAAAATATAAAACGTAGTACGTGTAACGCAAATGCAGGCGAAAACAAAATTACTTTAGTGTTACTCATGATCATCATTTTTACCAACTATATTTGTTCTTTTTGCCAGCACAACACAACAAGCTAAAACGTAAGTACATAATTTACAAACATAACAATAAAATGGTGTCAGGTTGTATGAATTTTAATAGAGCATAAAGAACAAAGTAATGCATAATACCAAGAGTCTTCAACTTGTTATTAGCTGCAAAAAGCGAGAAGTTCAGCTGCGCTAGCTAAACAACAGCAACAGCAATCAAGTATGACATTATATGCGTGTGAGTGAGTCCACGAGGTGAATTAGTAATTCAGCAATGTGAAATGATCATGTTAGTCCATGTATGCGATAATTTTGTAATGATGTGTTTGTATTGATCTAAAATGTCGGTTTTCTAACAATAGTTTGAGTGCGATAATGTTATTGCTTCATTTTAGAAATGGGAGAGCCCTACATTTTCATAGCCACGGTGCTATAGTTACAATTATAAAACTTAATACTCGTAAAGCAAATGCACGCGGAACCATAATTACTTTAGAGTTACTTATGATCATCATTTTTACTGACTTTATCTGTTCTTTTTGCCAGCACAACAAAACAAGCTAAAAAGTAAGTACAAAATTTAAAAACATAACAATAAAAAGATGCCAGCATGTATGTGTTATAATAGAGCATAAAGAACAAAGATTGACCACAAGTAAAGGTAGCCTTCAATGTGGAATTAGATGTTGTTATTGTTGAACAGAATCGATATCATTACACTCCGGGCAAACCAACAGATGCCCAGTCTGCCTCAGTATATGTCGAAGAGTGTGAATGCTACCTGTTCCTGTAGCTCGTTGGTTAAAACCACAACGCATGAATCCTCTCATATGTCCATCTCTGCTAGCCTGGTGTTTGATGTCAAATTCCAACAGTCTTAACTTTGATGATTCATCTGTTACAGTGTCATTTTCTAGCAGATGATCATTAATTGTTCTAAGTATCTCTCTTTTATCCATATCCAATGTCCCCACTGTTGGTACTCTTGACGCTAATCTGTCAGCTCTCTCATTACCGCGTACCCCTGCATGACCAGGACTGTAGATCCACACAAGTCCCATGAGATTCGAAGCTTCTATGGAGGTTTCAGTTAGCCACGTTAACGAACGAACGAACGAACAAAATCTTTATTTCATCAGGATAAAGACATCGGCATAATTGCCTTTTTACATTTCTGCCCTGCAATACAATTTTCAGCGTTTTACAATTTAAAATTAAAATATTATCAACTTCAAACAGGATTAATTAATATTATCATCACTATCAGAAACTGAGCATACACAAGTACATTTACTCATAGTCATTCACGCTCATATAGAGAGAAAGGAGAAAATATTACAATGACAGTTAAATGCACATGGAAACGTTGAAATAGCTGAAACAGAATAGTCGTGTTTTTTTTTTTTTTGGTTTTTTTTTTTTAAACCAGCGGCCTTCGAGCTTTCCAGCCCTTTTGGCCCAATGACACGTCATTGCGAAGCTGGGGAGCCAGTGGACTTTCCTTCCAACCCGGTCAGGAGCTTCGCTCCTTCCCATCCACAGAGGGTTTATCTGCAGGAGCTGTTCAGGTTATTCAGTCAAATCCCGGTCGATGACACTCCTACAAGCGACAGCGCCCGGGCTTGAACCGCGAAAACCCGGTCGCTAGCGCAACGTTGTAACCATTACACCAGCACGGCTCCCAAATTGTCGTTAAATGTATGTACAAGATGTCATGACATGTGAATGCAAATGTCTTTTGAATGTAGTGTAATTATTAATTTTGACAGACTTTGGATAGGGAATTTCATGCTAAACCACCTGCTAACTAAAACAACTTCGGAAGAGGTCAGTTCGAGGTTTTGCAAGGTCCAAAAGTAGGTCGCCACGTATAAAATATGAGCAGTATTTATAGCGAAAGAACATTTGCAAGTATGAAGGCGTTCTGCCGGGAAAATTTTGATGCACGAACAGGAGATCTTGGAAGAAGAAGAATTTTTTTAAGAAGAAGAACATTCAGCTGTGAAAATAGCTGAGCACTGGGAATGTTATCATTCATGCAAACAAGTCGTAGCGCCCTTTTGTGTAGGGATTCTAGGCGTTTCAAAAACGACAAGCCACAGCGACTCCAGATATTTGAGTAATAAGAAAGGTGACTTTGAATATGGGCATAATATAATATAATTCTAGAGTGCAGACATAAGGTTGCAGTAGCTGCCTCTACCTCAATTTTCATGATGGACGTTGTTATCTTTTACGCCCCACTATGTTCGGCGACGATTCTGCCCTCTACCCTAGCAGAGAAGCATAAACCTGATTTTTCACCACGGATCTCAGTCCCATCAGTATGCACAAGGGCGTCATTATCCCCGGCATGATCAAGTATCATTTGATTAATTTCCAGTTCTGTTTTCCCATTGCCTCACATTCTAAACTATCTACCAAGGCTGATAAGGGTAGTTAATTCAGTTTTCATCTGTCTTACTCCAGTCTTCCCCTTTGAATATATTTTGAACAAAAGAAGCTAAAACGTAAGTACATAATTACAAATCAAACAAGAAGCAAATAAATATAAACATCATCCAATGATATGCACCAACCAGTGATAAAGTCGTTGTTATTGTTAATCAGAATCGATCTCACTGCACTCAGGGCAAACCCATAAGTGCTCAGTCTCCCTAAGCGATTGTCGAAGAGTATGAATGCTAATTGTACCTGTAGCCCGCTGGTTGTACATACGACGGATGCAACCTTTCTCACGTCCATTTCTGCTAGTCCCACGGTTGATGCCAAAGTCCAACATTCTCCGTCTTGTCTATACATCAATTACAGAGTCATTTCGTAGCAGGCGATCATTTATTGCCCTTAGCATCTCTCCCTTATCCATGTTCAGTGTTCCCACTATGGGTGCTCTCGAGGCCAGTCTGTCAGCTCTCTCATTGCTACGTACCCCTGCATGACCAGGACAGTAGATCCACACCAGTTCTTGGAGACTTGAGGATTCTATTGATGTTTTCCATTCCTGCCGCAGCCATCCGTTCTTAACTTTTCTGGTTTAATCGAGTTTCAAACAGATCCACGTGGTGATAAATCAGGATGGGCTTATCTTCGAGAATAAAGGACAGGGTCATTGCTGAACAGAGTGGAGTCTTCATGACAACAACCTTCAGCATGAGAATGGAAGTAGAGGCAGTTACTGCAGAACTGAGATGGCTGTTTGAAACTCGATCAAACCAGAAAAGTTAAGAACGGATGGCTGCGGCAGGAATGGAAAACATCAATAGAATCCTCAAGTCTCCAAGAACTGATGTGGATCTACTGTCCTGGTCATGCAGGGGTACGTAGCAATGAGAGAGCTGACAGACTGGCCTCGAGAGCACCCATAATGGGAACACTGAACATGGATAAGGGAGAGATGCTAAGGGCAATAAATGATCGCCTGCTACGAAATGACACTGTAATTGATGTATAGACAAGACGGAGAATGTTGGACTTTGGCATCAACCGTGGGACTAGCAGAAATGGACGTGAGAAAGGTTGCATCCGTCGTATGTACAACCAGCGGGCTACAGGTACAATTAGCATTCATACTCTTCGACAATCGCTTAGGGAGACTGAGCACTTATGGGTTTGCCCTGAGTGCAGTGAGATCGATTCTGATTAACAATAACAACGACTTTATCACTGGTTGGTGCATATCATTGGATGATGTTTATATTTATTTGCTTCTTGTTTGATTTGTAATTATGTACTTACGTTTTAGCTTAAATAAATACCTCGGAGCTATTATAGACCGAAAGGGAGGCATCAAAGAAGAGTTGGCCACTCGAAAAGCAGCAGCTGGGAGACTTTTTCAGGCCATAAATCGAGGATTCCTCAGCAAGAGAGAGGTTGGTAAGAAAACGAAGATGGCTGTATACCGCTCCACCTATGTCCCAGTCTTGACATACGGATGCGAGTCATGGGCAATGACTACAACCCATAAAAGCCAGATCCAAACCTCAGAAATGAGGTATCTGAGGAAGGTGGTTGAAGTAACAAGAAGAGACATGGTACGCAACCAGACGATACGTCAAGGCCTTAAATCCTACCCCCTGCAGACCCAAGTAGAACAGTCCCAATTAAGATGGTTTGGCCATGTCTGCAGAATGGGAGAAGATCGGATACCACGACAAGCATGGGAAACAAAGAGCCAAGGATCCAGACCCCGAGGACGACCCAGAGTCCGCTGGGAGGACAACATTAGACAATCTTTGAAGGATCGAGGACTAGAATGGAACCAGGCCAGGAGGAAGACAGCCGATAGGATAGTCTGGCGCTCTCTCTTCCAAACCTCTACACCTCACGGTAGAAGGGGAACGACTAAGTAAGTAAGTAAGTACTACAGATCCATCAGTGTTCACAATGTCGTCATCATCCGTAGCATGATCACTTATCAGCTGATTAATCTCCAGCTCTGCTTTTCCATTGCCCCAAGTTCTGCACTCTCTGCCAAGGCTCATGATGACCTGCTGGTAGTTTATCCAGTTCTCCTCTAACTTACGGATCTCCTCCCCTTTGGATATATTTTCAACCCTGGACACCTGACCAGTTGTAGCCTCACCTGTGCCACTTGCTCCTTTGATGTCACCTACGTTCTCATGTAGGAGTGTCTTTTTTCGGTGGTTACCAGCATAAAGGCTTTCGCCTGGGCCATCGCATAAATGGATCTATCGTACGAACATGTATCTCATTGTCACAATGGAGGTGTTACTAACTTGTATTATCGGTGTTGTGTGAGATGGTGCACAACAATGACTCGTATTAAATAACTTGACACCACTGGTAAAGTTCCGTAACATTTATTGACATGATTTCACAAGTCCTGAATGTCACACATTGTCAAGCAAACTGACATAATATTCAGGCTAACATTGCCTGTAGGAAATAACTCTAGCTACTCTATTCATAGACTGGCTTCAGTGACGTACACAGACAGTACACAGAACATCCTTTGTGCGGCATACACTCCTCGCAGCAATAATACACCATCCAGTTGTAAATCACTTATTACAAGTGATTGGCGGCATGAACATCGCCATACAGATTCTCTCAGAATCTCTTCCAGGCGGGACAATGAAATTCGTCTTTACTTATTCCAGCATAGCTACACGGCGGGATCTATATAACGCCTTATTCTACAGTAGCTCCAAGGCGGGAAATGTGCCTCTTTATAATGTTCTCCATGAAAACTCATATATGGTTCCAACAGGAACGCCTCCAGGCGAGAAAATCGTCGCCTTTAAGAAATAATTAGATAGGACCTATCACATCATAATTATACTAACCATAGATGTGACCGGGCTTGGTCACGGCATCAATATGAAGTTAGTGTAACCGGGTTTTGGGATGTCAGGTATTGGTAGTACCTCTGGTGAAGGAGCTGTCATGCCCTTTTCAGGGCAGCTCGGACACATTTGGTCCAAACCTGGCATCCAGCTCTCACCTGTGGCTCCTGGTAGCTGTCAGCATGCGACAGCGGCCACCCCCCGGGAAACGGCTTTGAATGGCCGGCTAAACTAGGTGAGGGTAGCCGACTGATTATAAACCTTCGGTGAGTTAGGGTCTGCCTAACCATGCATGCGAAGACTGGATTCGATAGACGGCGCGGCAGAAACCACCTATTGGTTCAACGGGCATGACGGCGATTACCAGCAACGCGCTGTGGAGCGTAAGGAGCACGGCGAGGCACGTAGAAAGCCCTGGTCATTCACTGCACCTAACTTCATCTCCAGTCGTCTTGACTTGTCTTGCCACTGGATTCAGATGGACCCAGGCGAAAGAGTGAGGTCGACGAATTGCGCAGCTCTTCCTCACTTTAATCCAAATCACTGCGCAAATCACTCTTTCATCCATTCATCCATCCACTCACAAGTCCTCTGGCGATGGGCGAGTGGCAAAGCGGCATGCGTGGGTACGCTGGCAGTCGTAGTCGCAGACCTACAAACAGGCGGCTCAGGCCATATGGTCGTCTTCCACTGATCGGAGCAGCAGTGGGATTCGGCAGCCCCCTGAGTGTCTGAGCAGCCCTCTTTAGGAAAGCACTGCTCACCTCCATGGCATGAGGAAGGGGCTAGAAAAGGTGCCCTAATCATTGCTTGCTCCACCATTACCTAACCAGCTTACCGCGGTTGGTCGGTACCCTACTTCAGCGGGCGACACATAAGAAAAAGAAAGGACAGATTTGTCCCCCTCATTCTAGGCGCATGGAATGTGCGCACTCTCCTTGACAAAGACTTTAACGCAAACAGACCTGAGAGGCGAACTGCCCTGATTGGGAGAGAACTGGCCAGATACAACATTGACATAGCAGCACTGAGTAAAACTCGACTTGCAGGCGATTGCCAACTTTGCGAAAAGGGTGCAGGTTATACATTCTATTGGAACGGAAGAGGAACTGAAGAAAAACGAGAAGCAGGGGTTGGATTTGCAATCAAAACAGCACTTGTTGGCAAGTTTGCGGGGCCCCCAAAGGGAATAAATGACCGACTCATAACATTCAAGATCCCCCTGCTTTATGGAAGAAAACATGCCACCATCATTAGCGCGTATGCACCAACTATGACAAACCAGGATGATGTCAAGGATAAGTTTCATGAAGAACTACATGCAGTCATTGCATCAGTTCCTAAAGCAGATAAGCACATAATTCTAGGTGACTTTAATGCAAGAGTAGGCTCAGATAACATCTCCTGGAATGGCACTATTGGAAAGTACGGCGTGGGTCGCTGTAACAGCAATGGACTTCTTCTCCACCAGACTTGCGCAGAACATGGCCTCCTTGTCACCAGCACCATTTTTTGACTTCCTACCCGTAACAGGACCTCCTGGATGCACCCTCGCTCAAAGCATTGGCACTTAATTGACGATGTAATTGTTAAGTTCAAATTCGAAATCATCATTTTCAATTTCAAAATCATCATTCTCGTTAAACTCGTCAAAGATACACAGTTCCCTAGCTTTTTCTACAGATAAAAAAGACCTACGTTTTGATAAACATGACGTGGTTGGTTCGCTAGACAAGTTCTGTATAAACAACAATAATCGCCGATCGAAAGCTGACAGATTTAGCGTTTTTTCACAGTGAAATTAGCTAGAACAAGCGTGTTTCCGAATCACAACTCAAAGATAGCGCTCTTCTGAATAAAAAAAATAGTAACTTCCGTTATCTTAAAATACCAAATTACTAAAATACGGAACCCATTTCACGGAACACAAAAACGACGTTGGCATCGTCGTTTTGGCTTCTAGGGGTTTTGCGGATGTACGTTGGTAGCGTCGTTCCGGCCTCTAAGAGTTAAGAAGAAGGACAGGCAAGATGTCTGGGTGATCAAGTCTATGTGTGGTGCCGAATGCTGGACTGATCATCGCCTCATTGTGTCTAAACTTAAAATTCGTATCCAACCAGCCATGCGCCCTCAGGGAAAGAAAACTCATAAAAGGTTGGATGTCACCAAACTAAAGAAGACAAAAATCAAACAGTCATTTACTGACACGCTAGAAGACCGTCTCAAATCTATCTCGTTAGACGGCCAAAGTGTGGAAACAAATTGGGCAGCCCTAAGTGAGCAGATCTACAACACTGCTACAGAGGTCCTGGGTCCCGCCATCAAGAAACAAAAAGATTGGTTTGATGAGAACTCAGACGATATAAAGAAGATGTTGGCTGAGAAACACCATCTCCATAAAGCATATTTAAATGATCCAAAATCTACATCAAAGAAGGACGCTTTCAACAACATGCGTAGAATCGTCCAACATAAACTACGCCAAATGCGGGATTCATGGCTGAGTAATAAAGCAGATGAGCTCCAAGGCTTTACTGACAGCCATGACTTGAAAAATTTTTACCATGCACTCAAAGCGGTCTATGATCCAACATCATCAGGATCATTTCCCCCTCCTTATCGCAGATGGAAAAACACTTATTACAGACAAGGAAAAAAATTCTCCAACGCTGGGTCGAACACTTTAATAATATTCTGAACCAGCCATCATCTATTAACGACGAAGCCATCATCCGCCTGCCCCAAATTCCTATAAATGAAGCACTAGATAATATACCAACTCTAGAGGAAACTCAAAAAGCGATTCGTCAATTTTCTAGTGGAAAGGCCCCCGGCTCCGATTCAATTCCTTTTGAGGTTTATAAAGATGGCGGTACAGTTCTGATAGAGAAACTTCACATGATCTTCCAGCAAATGTGGCAGAGTGAAACCATCCCACACGATCTCAAAGATGCGTCAATTATACATCTATATAAACGTAAAAGTAATCGCCAAGACTGTAACAATCATCGAGGCATCTCTCTTTTATCAATCGCTGGGAAGATATCCGCCAGAATCCTTCTGAATCGCCTTACGGCTCATCTTGACAAACGTCATTTTTCTGAAAGTCAGTGTGGATTCCGGAAAGAACGTGGAACCACCGATTTGGTGTTCGCTGCAAGACAGCTACAAGAAAAATGCCAAGAACAGCACTGTGACCTGTACACAGCTTTCATCGACTTGACAAAGGCGTTCGACACGGTCAGTAGAGAGGGTCTATGGAAGATCATGGCAAGATACGGCTGCCCAAAGAAATTTATCTCAGTAGTGCAGCAACTGCATGATGGAATGCAGGCTAGAGTTCAGGAAAACGGTGAGCTATCGGAGCGTTTCCCCGTCTCAAACGGAGTTAAACAAGGGTGTGTACTTGCACCGACTCTGTTCAGTATCATGTTTTCTGCAATGCAATGCTTTCAAGACGGGGACGAGGAATCGACATCAAATCCTTAGGAGGCTTCAAGCAAAAACCGAGGTCAAATCACACACCATTAGAGATCTTCTGTTTGCTGACGATTGTGCCCTTAGTGCTGGCTCAGAGGCTGATCTGCAGCACAGCGTGGATAGATTCTCCGAAGCCTGTGCCAACTTTGGGCTTACCATCAACACGGAGAAAACAGAAATCATGTACCGACCAGCTCCTGGCACAGTTTATACTGAGCCAATCATCAAGGTAAATGGTGAGAAACTGAATGTTGTGAACATATTCTCATACCTTGGTAGCACACTTTCCCAGAACATCGTCATTGATGATGAGGTATACACCAGGATCTCCAAAGCCAGCAGCACATTTGGCAGACTATACACCAACGTTTGGCATCGAAGTGGCATTAGTCTACAGACAAAGCTGAAGGTGTACAGAGCTGCGGTGCTTCCAGTGCTGCTTTATGCATGCGAAACATGGACTGTATACAGGCGCCACGTAAAGAAGCTAAACCACTTCCATACAGTCTGTCTCAGGAAGATAATGAACATCAACTGGCAAGACAAGATCCCGGATACCGCCGTTCTTGACAGAGCTGGTATCCCTAGCATCCATACTATTCTGATGCAGTCACAGATTCGCTGGGCAGGTCATGTAGTCCGCATGCCAGACCATAGACTGCCAAAGATACTCTTTTATGGTGAGATGCAGAAGGGTAAACGCTCCCATGGTGGCCAAACGAATCGCTTCAAAGACACGTTAAAGACGTCATTGAAAACCTTTGACATAAACCCAGACATACGGGAAGCTGCTGCGCAAGACCGAACTGCTTGGCGCTCATCTCTTCATAAAGGTGCAGCGACATGCGAAACATCCAGAAGAGCAGCAGCGGAACAGCGGAGACAAGCTAGAAAATACCGTGAAATAAAACCTTCACATGAAGCAAACATTCCCTGCTTACACTGTCCGAGATCTTTCAAGGCCCGCATCGGGCTCATCAGTCACCTTCGTACCCATAGAGTAATCTAAGATATTCCTAATAATTGGATGAACAGAGTGGTCTTCATCACCCGTGATGGACGAACAACAACAGTGTAACCGGGTCTGTTGGCCAGTTAATGGTGTTGTGCGCAGGTAAATATTTTGACGTGAGTTAACTCTTTGTACGTTCTGGTTCAAGTGGTTACAGGCCTGAGATGGAAATTCCTGACCTTAGTTTATTCTTCTTTCCAAAGTCCGTTCTTACCCTTTTAGGTTTAGTGAAAAGCAATACATCGTACAATGGTTTGTCAAAGTAATCGACGGTAACGTTCCAAAGAAAACTCAGCAATGTAGAAAAATAAAATATAGTTTATTAACGTCATTAGAACAGCAATGTTATTGACACAATGTAGAAGTACTTGTTTCTTGCTTACACAACGTAGTGAGTATCCTAAATGAAAGTGTATATCCACAGGAATAATATATCCAATAGAATAAAATACAAACTTGTCTACTTAAAAATATATGTCTAACTTGAAAACGTGTCAAGTTATAAACTTGTCTTGATAATCTCAAAGACGAAGTTCACCTAAGACTATCTGTAATATTCTCTCGCCTAATGAATCCTAAAAATCTGTAAAAGCCTGTCTATCGCTTACGTCTCTCCTTTTTAATAACATGTTACAAGGTCTCAGTATACATGTGAGCCAAACGAAAAAAAGGAAAAGAAAAATAAAAAAATATTTTCCCAAGATCTCAGTATACATGTAAGCCAACTAAAAATGTTACAAGGTCTCAGTATACAAGTGAGCCACACGAAAAAAAAGTAAAAAAAAATTTAAAAATGTTCCCAAGATCTCAGTATACATGTGAGGAAAAAAAAGGAAAAAAAATTAGTTTTCCGTAAAACGAGGGATCAACAGTAGAATTATAATGCGTAAAACGGGGGACACATACAAGTTGTTTATACACTATGTCATTAAACAGTATGGGATTTGGATAGCAATGTGCAATACGCAATTAAAATTATTCATGTATTAATACACTTATGTAATCTTTATTTAATAAAACGCTGGTATTAATTACAAAAATATGGAGTTATGATATTAAATATACATAATTAATTTTAAACTTATTGAACTTTTTTTTTCCTTTTTTCAAGTCAACACATATAAGGTTTGGTCATGCCAAACAAAACTCGAACTTTTAATCAACACTCAGGACAATAAGTGTATCCTATCTTAATATTTACGTCTGAATGGTAACTGACCAGAGCTATTTACGTTTGACCATGACCAACGCGAGTGTCAACGAGAGCGGGGAAAAGGTCACGCTATCTGGATATTTGAACTCTCATTGACGGGCACAGTGTGGCGTCAAGTTTAGTACAATGAAATAGCTTGAGGGAGTAGAGAAAGTAGTTCCGGTTTGGATGGATGAATGAACGCGAGGGGTAGGAGAAAGGGAAGAAAAAAAAAGAAGAACTCGCATGGGGAAATTTAAACGGGGGGAAGATGAAGGTGGGGAAAACGAAAGTTGGATTTGACATAGCGAAATACAGCGAGGTGTTGTAAAGTTCACACGTCTGGAAATGGTGTGCGTAAGGAAGAGGGAGAAGAGAGGTGTGGGTGAACATTTTAAATACGCATTAGAGCATAAATAATTTGCACTGTACGAGTACAACATCTGTATGTCTCGAACACAGTAGTTTGGTAAAAAAAACATGATATATGGTACATAGTTATTTATGCGATATAAATGAAATTCAACAATGCATAATAAGAAATCATAAAAACGATCCATAGCATATGTCTTTTTCAGCAACTCCTGAACAGACAAGTAGAAAAATGTGTTTAAAAAATGCTCTGAGTATCGTTCACTATTTGTGATGCTCCGTAAATCACATAGGTAATAATGTTTTGGTTTTCCGCCAAAGTCTTAATATTATGACATAACTGTCATAGTTGTGGTCGGGTGCATTGCCAGCAATAACTGTAGCGCATTGCTTACAAACGGCAAAATAGCCCGTTTTGGTTGCTGTGCTTGTCTTAAGATCAAACAATGTCTTCTTTAACCTTTGAGATTCTTCCTTAGCGGCTAATAGTACATCAATGTGACCCATGTGTTTGGTTATCTTATAACATGTACAGCAATGTTTGATACATATATTTCTAAGTCCAAAAAAATGTTATTGAAATCTTCTAATACAAAATATAATGTAACTGTGCATGTTGAATAGAGTTGCGCCTCTGCAGATTTGTTTCTCTTCACTTGCGGTTATGATTGCCGCTGATAGCATAAACTGAACGACATAGAAGGTGGCTGGCATTATCAGAAAAACTTTTTAGAGCCTCTCCTAGACAATTTGCTATCGTACTCGGACAATCAAATTTAAACCATTTAGAGCAGCCCAGCTAGAGCAACCTGGGTTAACTCTAAAATAGCCCTGTCTCTCCAGGACAGTGCTATCGCACTCGGACAAAAAAAAATAAAACCCTTTTGAGTAGCCCAGCTAGAGCAACCTGGGTTAACTCTAAAATAGTCATGTCTCTCTTGGACAGTGCTATCGCACTCGCACAAAAAAACGTTTAGAGTAGCCCAGCTAGAGCAACCTGGCTATCTCTAATAGAGCGTCTCCCCTAGACAATCTTCTATCGTGTTTCTTCTCAGTGTCTACAGCAGTGACGGTTGATGTAGTGTTACAGGTAGGGTGTTGCGAAGTTGATGCACTATGCTGTGCGATGTTCTGTCTCTTAGTTGAACGTTTCCTGTACAGAGCGTCTGTCGTAGACAATCTTCTATCGTGTTTCTTCTCAGTGTCTACAGCAGCAACGGTTGATGTAGTGTTACAGGTAGGGTGTTGCGAAATTGATGCACTGTGCTGTGCGATGTTCTTTGGTTTAGTTCGACGTTTCGTGTACCGCTTTTTACGAATATGCTCTTGTGGAAGGCGTATAAACTTTGACTCTGATTCATCTTGTTGTGTGGAAGTGGGAACGCAAGCATTTTGTTCAGTTAATGAGGCAGGTGATAACTGTGTATCAGAACATTGTTGTGTAGGTAGATGGGTGATGGCATCTTGTACAGTCTGCTGTTGTTGGGCTGGTCGTTCCTGTTGTATTTTAGGAGGAATGTTGTCTTCGCTACTTGTAGGCGAATGTGAGTGGTGACAGGTAGTACCGGGGCTCGGTTGATTTGAAGTACAGTACGTCTGTACTTGTTCTGGCTGTAAAGATGTGTTGCTATCCTTGACTTTTGCTGGTGTTTCTGTAATTTGTTTCATTAGTGTAACGACTTCCGGGTCTTTCGTTTGTTCCTGTAGGATGTCGAAGTTGTCTGTTCGATTCTCTTCTGACAATCGGTAAGTGTCTATGTGAGTGTCCGATTGATCGGCAATTTGGTTTGAATTTATGACATTTATTTGTGTAGCATTGTCATTTATGTCTGTTGCAGCTGCTTCATTTTCGTTATTCTGTGTCGGGTTGCCAGGATATGCAATTCTAGAAAGCAGGTCGGCACATGTATTGAGGGTTTGAGAACTGCTTTCTTGCTGTGGTTCGGCGGTGAAGCGATGATAATCACTCTCGATCTGTTCTGCACTCCGGCAGTATCGTGGTTTGCTCCTTTGAATGTAATTTTCGCTCTCTCTGCCACTACGACAGTACTGTGGATTTAGCTATCGTTGATTTATTGAAGATTTGTTTCCCTGAGTGTTTGTCTGGGTATGCACTAGTTGGTTACGTCGCTGGTTTTTCATATTAATTAAGCGATGGTATCTTTGGGTAACGTGTGTCACAAGATTAATTTCATGAAAACGTCTGCGTTTCCCGTGATATAAGCTGTCATTATCAGTTTCTGGATAATATCTCGCAGTGCCAAATCTGTTCCTGTGATAAGCCTTTCTATTTCCTGCCCGCTGTGTTCTCGTACAAGCGTAAAATTTACTTGGAGAAGTTCTGTCATTTGTCTTATAAGCCCGTAAGTGTGCGGGTGTTAAAGGATTACGGTATGGAACTATTTCAATAACTATTTCTTTATCTACGATATCCGCATAATTCAAGTCATAATCAATTGTAGGTTTTCGCTCTTGCACCTCTGTAAGGCATTGAATATTGTGGTATTTACGCACATGTTTATCTGGGTAGGCAGGTGAAAAGTTACACTGTTCGTTTGTTCGACGTGTGTAATGTGTATGTTTACCAGTATTAGCATCCATGTTATCCTTGTAATAGCAGTGTTCGGCTTCACAGTGGAATCTCCTTCCCAACAGTTTGTACGGAACGTAGACTGAATGTTTGGTGACAGGACATGTATCCCGGCGCTGTGATTTGTCAAAGTTCGTATGAGGGCGTGGGAAAATGTGTGGGGGCTGCCGAGGAGTATGGAATTGGGGAGGGTGACTTAGCTCATCAATTTGTGTTTCTTTCTTGATGGTGGGGGTCGGAAAATGTTGAACCTTGTCTGTTATATTTGTGTTCACAAATTTAACTTGCGCTATAATTGCACCGTGTGCAACTGATGTCACCTTCCTTGAGATATTTAAAATCATTACAGGAAAATCACGGGTGGTGGTAACTTCTGCGATTCCTTCTGTGATACTAATGTGGGGATCTTCGTTATTGGCATTGTCTGTTAAAGGCTGTACTTCAATTGTGTGTCCTGAACTAAAGTATTAGGATCCTTTAATACGACATTTTACTATAGTAAGAGAGTTTGGTTGTAATGTTACTGGTGATGTAAGTCCAACTAATGATGCGATATGGATGTCATCTTGCATCATAATACATTCGCCATTTATCTTTATATTGTGTAGATCAAAGTAAATTCTTGCCTGATGTTTATTCAAGAAATCACGTCCTAATATGAAATTTTGAGACATGCCTCTTGTAATTATAAAAGGATGAATACGTTTTTGATGTCCGATCTGAAGTGTCACATTAGCAGTTCCAATCGATTTTAACGGTTGGCCTGTCACAGAAGCCATATAGGTTTTCGAAGGTGCAAATCTGACATGTTTCTTAATCTGTAGATATACGTGCTCTCTCATCAAGCTAATGGTGGCTCCCGTATCTATCAGAGCTCTGTAATTTTTGTTGTTGATGGATATTAAGCATGAACTGGGATCAGGTGATAAATTTATATGATTGATTTCCGTTAGCTGTGGTTTGCAATCGGTACTATGAAGTTGAGGTTTGTTTTTGGAGGTGTAGGATCTTTGTTCATAACTGTTGTTTAAGTGTCTGTTGTGGTCATACCGAGTAATCCTATTTATCGGCTGACATGAGCGTTTCCCTGACCTTGGTTGTAAGATCTGGGCTGGCTTCGATTGAAGGAATGATTTCGTTGTGGGTGAGGTCTGTATTGATCACCATTTGCATAATAATAACGTGGTGAGTGGTTCTCATACTGAAGCGGATGTGCTCTGTATTGATTGTAACTCTGTTCTTGTGTACATTCGTAAGAATTATGTCGTCGGCGTTTTCAAATAAAACAAGTAAGGGCAGTAACCTGGTGCACATTCTGTTGATGTCTTCTGGATTGCTGATGAGAATGAGACTGTCCTGCATGTTGGTTGGGGGTATTGTAATTTGAATGGACTCTGTGGAAGCTGTTCCTACTCCAAAGTGGTCTTGAGTGGCCAGTTTTCATCAACACGTGGAATTCTTCAGAATAGTCTAGTTTCGGGTCCATGTCAATTCGTTGCTAGAAACGTTTACGAGCATTTTCTTCAGTCACCGCTAGTTGAATGGTCTCTGTAATGGTCTTTGTATCCTTTCTAAGAAGATGGAGTTTAAGGTTATCTGCGTGTAATCCGTCAATAAAAAATACCAACTAAATGTCTTTCAAGCTCTGGGAAGGGATGTTCCCGTCTAGAAAAGCATCTTCAGCCAAGTTGAGTAATAGATCAGTGTAGAAATGCACTGGTTCGTGTCAGTCTTGGAGTATTTTGCGAAGTAAAGTCCAAGCATGTTGTCTATCGGTCATATCACTATAGCGTTGTACAAGCTCTTTCCTCAGTGAATCAAAGGTTTCATTTGGATATGTTTTAGATCTACGACGAAAAAAATCGGTCACCAAAGAATCTGAAGAAAGGTAAGCTATTCTTTTGCAGTCCTCATCACATGCAGCTTTTATAAGAGAAGCAAATTTGTCAATGTCCACTAGCCATTTCCTGAAAGACTTAGCATCTCCAGCAAATGGAGTTACGACAGTTCGGACCTGTTGGTACTTTGCGAAATGGTCAACTTTACCCAAGATTTCCGTAATTTTCTGTAGAGCAATCATAGCTGGCTCTGCGTCGTCTGGAAGGGGTGTGTGACTTGGTAGAACTGATTGTTGCTGTTGCTGTATATTTATTAAATGTTGTTGTTGTTGCTGTTGGAGCAGTAATTGTTTCCGATCAAGCTGCTGTTGCAACGTTTTGGATCCACGAAAGTGATTAGTGATTAGGCCTGTCTGCTATCACTAAAAAAAAAGTGTCTGTTCGCTCGCCAAAATGAGTATGCTTTCACAAACGAAAAGGGCTGTTAGCGGCGTCAATGTTTATAGTTCGCTTTCACTAAAGAAAAGGGCTGGTCCCGGCGCCAAAATAAAGCTAGATGTGACCGGGCTTGGTCACGGCATCAATATGAAGTTAGTGTAACCGGGTCTGTTGGCCAGTTAATGGTGTTGTGCGCAGGTAAATATTTTGACGTGAGCTAACTCTTTGTACGTTCTGGTTCAAGTGGTTACAGGCCTTTCGCCTGAGATGGAAATTCCTGACCTTAGTATCTGTTTTTTCTTCCCAATGTCCGTTCTTATCCTTTTAGGTTTAGTGAAAAGCAATACCTCGTATAATGGTTTGTCAAAGTAATCCACTGTAACGTTCCAAAGAAAACTCAGCAATGTAGAAAAATAAAATATAATTTATTAACGTCATTAGAACAGCGATGTTATTGACACAATGGTGAAGTACTTTTTTCTTGCTTACACAAAGTAGTGAGTATCCAAAACGAAAGTGTATATCCACAGGAATAATATATCCAATAGAATAAAATAGAAATTTGTGTACTTAAAAATATATGTCTAACTTGAAAACTTGTCAAGTTAAAAACTTGTCTTGATAATTGTGGTGAAGTGAGATGTTATAAATATTTATAGGGGACTTAGTGTACTGACTGAGATCAGCTGTGAAGGTATATATATCTAATAAGAGTAGTGTATTATATATAACCTTGCTTGCTGCCACATATGTATACCTCAGTCAGAATTATTCTGGAATAGTGTGATGACTACGTTGTATGTCTAGGGTATGTGTATGATGAAGTGTAAGTCATAACAACAACAGACAGATAAACAATTTAATTTATTCCACCACACTTGACAACACTGTGACACTCACATACATATAACACTCTAAAGGATATCTTAAAGGAGTCACTGATAACTTTTCAAATAACAATATGTATTCATTGCTGTTATGAATGAATATGTGTCCTGATTCAAATACAAAGGGAACCAGGAATCACAATCAATTTTACTTACAAGTTATATGTACAGAATTTATCAATATGAATATGGTAATGACATATATTATTAAAAGTATCCTATGTGTGTCAGTTGTGTAGTAGTAATATGAGGTAATACTGGTTTTGTTTTGTTCAAGCTCTGTTGGTATTTGTCATCATGACTTCAATAGTTTGTCTTTATTGGGACTAGTATTGGAGATGTTCTCAGTTCCTGATATTAAAACAATTTAATTCCCCTCTTAATGTTATTTTTACAAGGTCATTTTAAGCTGGGGGTACATAATTTTGAGCTCAGCTGGCCACATCAGCTTATCTTGTGTGATGGCGGCAGGAAAAGACTTCTCTGCTCGATTTCTCCCCTGGGCTCTGGAGACACCTCACTGATAGCTAAATGGACCAAGGAGTATGCTGTCCGACTCTGGATTCAGCAAAGCTCTGACCAGGTGCTGCTCAATACCATCAAGACCACGGTCCCTGAAAACAAGAAGGATGTACCTTCTACTTCATAACTAATTTATACTCTCTTTTTACACTGAGCACAATACATCACAAACATTGAGTTCAGAGCGTTAGGCCAACTGTCAGCTTCATCTGAAATACTTTATACCAGTATTAACCTCCTTAATGGTTACTACGCCTCTGCAATTCCAGCATTATTTCTGTCTAATCAATAATCTAGGTGTCAGTGTACTGTTTGGCCATTCCATGCAGTTTTACTTTCCTCCGACACCTTCTGTTCAGGCTGGAGCATTATAGGCTTTACATCATGTTTGCTACTGAACTACACATATATACAGGCATAAATTAACAATTCACATTCAATTTTCATTAAAAGATACTGAATGTTTCAAGCTTACCACAATTCATGGAAACAAACACAGATACGTTGATTAGCAATGAATTCTGGCACAACTACTGGCACAAATTCCCATCTGCTTATGTTCCAGGCTTTTATTTAGCAAAAATATGAGCTGGCTTCAACGCACTGTTGCTTTATCAAGCTTATTTGACTAGTGGTCTCGAACTAACGCTCCTAAGTGAGTATATCAGCGAGTCTGGCCAATGGAGCCACGTTTCGACAAGTGTTTGAAAAAAATTTTAACTTCCTACGTCTCCCCTAACAACCAAAGATAGTATTTATAGCCCGACTAATCGTGTTTAGCCTTACATATCATTCCAGCCAATCAGTTCAAATGTAACTTGTGGCCCATTTCCCGTACAATGGTGGTGTAAAAAAATCTACCACTGAGCGATTCTGATTTTGGGTGTTGTCTGACAGCACCATCATTTTATTTTGGCTATAACTTGTTAATTCCTAGACTATTTGCATAACGTTGTACATATTCTTTGTCAGCAAACCCTAAGGAACCCAAATATATATATTTAATAGAGCTAAGTGGCTGCGTTCAAAATATGCAATTTCTTCTACCTCCTGTTTCGAAGATGTGCTGTCTGGGTACTGTAATGTTTTCAAACGTAAACCCATATAATGTTATCTTTTCTAATAAGCGTTTCCCAGGTTTTTTAAAAACCTAACTCTGGGAAGGGTAGTGAATTTATCACTGTCCGTCTGAAAAAGTTAGTGCATGTGGCCTTACACGCGTGATAGTAGTAATTGTGTATCGCGCGACGCGTGTTTTGTGTTGCACGTGTTCGGCTTTATGCCTCTCCCTTCTCTCTATCCTTTAGTCCATCTGTCTTTAGTTACGCCGTGTATAAAATGGAATGAATGAAATATTTAAATTAGGTCATTGATCAGCTTGGTATCTCAATGTTTTTCCAAGAAATACAGCACACGTTTCATTGAAGAAAGCGGGTAATAATATAGTAGGCTTTTACTATCAACGTGAAAGCGTTACAATTTGCAGACGAAGCATAAAACAAAGGGGATTTCGAGTACATTCCTTGTGACAGCACTGTTATTTTACCATTGCTCTTTTCTTTATTAGATTTATTTGTTACGCTTTACATTTACCTTTTAATTTATATATGTGGATTAGAATATTCCACGACATCTCCCCTCTTAAAACAGACATCCCATGTCAGTCCTTTATTCTATATACACATAGATAAATGTAAGTCAACTTGACTTTACTCTGCTGTGGTGCTATCATGGTTTTATGTAGTTGGGTCCATTCAGAGTAGGCACTACTCATGAAATCTGCCTCAGACTTCTACAACCAATAATATATTTCGGTTATGTTACTTAACAGCCGCAAGTGTGAGTGCTTGTCTTAATGCTGCTTCGCAACCCGTATTCACCATTTCTCTTCTCTGAGTCTGCGCACTGACATGTCCAGAGAACATTATATTTCCCTCAAAATGTACGTTATGAGGAGATAACATATACCTGGTGATAGCAGAGTTTTCGTAGTGGATCCCATAATCTTCTTATTATCCTGTATGAAACATTCGGAATATCCTCAATCAAAGAGGCAACTCAGGGATTCATTACGTTCCTCCGAAATGTTTACATCCAACAATTTTCTCATCATTCTAGAGAAGACACTCGGCGCATTCTTCAATCCAAATGGCAATCTATTTAACTCATAGTGTCCTTCTGAAGTACTAAAAGCTAGGTATGGTCTAACCTCAGGCTTTACTGGAATCTGATAATATCCTTTACTCAGATCCACTTTGGAGAAATATTTAGCTTTATTTAGTTTGGCAAACAGCTGATTTGTATCCGGCAATGGATCCACCTGACTTTCTGTAATAGCATTCAGTCTCCTGTAATCTATACAGAGTCTATGTTCTCCAGAGGGCTTCCTTAAGAGTACAACACCGGAACTATATGAGGATTCACTGTGTGAAATAATTCCCTCCTTCAATAGATAGTCTATCTCTTCCTTCAAAGCTTTCTCCTTAGCAAACGGAATCGAATATGGTTTCATACAGACAGGTGTGGGGTCTATCAGTTTCATATCATATTCCAATAGGTTTGTATGCCCTGGTCGGTCTGTTAACACCTCTGCATGATTATTTAGAACCTGTTGCACTCTCTCTTTCTGAGTTTTCGTTAAATGTGTACTGATTTTCACCTGTGCTGCTGTCTCACAGGGGTGTAATGGATACTCAAATGATGAAAGTGGTTCCTTTTTCATCTCCATGGCGATGGACAAGGTCAACAAGTGTGTCTCTTCCTGATGTTCTCTTTCCAAATATTTCTTCAGGAGATTCACATGATAGATTTTTTCTTTCCCCTTCTTATCTATCTTATAATTTGTTCTAGATACCTTCTCTAAAACTGTATATGGACCCTGCCATCCAATTTGTAACTTATTCTGACTCCCGGGCAAAAGAAGCAGTACTTTCTCTCCCACAGCCAAATTTCTGTCTTTCGCCTTCCTGTTATAATAGGCAGCATGTTTCTTCCTGGCTTGTTTCAAATTTTCATTGGCAAGTTTCCAGCCAGTTTTTAAACGAGTGGTCAGCTCATTCACATATTGGTATGAAGATGTAATGTTTTCCTCTGCCTTTTCATCAGTCCACGTTCTTAACAAAGCTACATATGGACCTTTAATGGTGTGGACCTATTTGTCCATGCACCGGTATGGTCTCTTCCACTCGAAGCTTTATAGTGATGATTTTTCCTCCCAGAATTATCATTCACAAAACGACCGCTACCAATTTTTCTTTTGGGGCTTTCTCCCCACTTAAAATTCTTGATGAGAGATTTCCTCTCTACATCTTCTTCCTCCAGTTTGTTTAAGTCCGATTGAGGGATTGTCGGCTTATCCTGGGGTAAGACATCTTTTTGCACTCTCCGCATAGTGGCCATTGTAAAACAGTTAAGTGAAGCTTGTCCGTGAAAAGGGGCTTCCCATTCCATTTGGTCCACTTTATCAAATCTATTTTTCTTTTTATTATCAGGCCTAATTTTGCCCCGTGGCGTGTCCAGGTCCTGATCCATGTTCCCACTTGTGGGTGTTCCCTCATGTGCTATGCTACACCTTTCTACAAAATTTTCAATGTCCCATCTTGCTTTGGGCCAATAATAATTGTGAGCCACCTTTTGAATGATGGTACCTATCTTCTCATGGTCCCCATCTGGTTTCACATGTAGGCTCCTTATTAAGTCTGCCCTATATCTTTTAGGAAGTACCAGCTGTCCGTGACCTTTGGATCTAGCTCCAGTCTTCCTATACATCAACTTGTTTTTCATGTAAAAATCTCCCTTGCCTGGAGTTGTATGACAAGTTGACAATTTTCTGAAACAAGGCTTGAGTGTTTTATCCCCAGCCTGTGCCTTCCTCATCTCTTCTGGAGTGGTATCTAACATAATATCCTCCTCCTGTCTTGAGGTCGACCTGACCTGAAGGGTTGCCATATACACAGGTTTCCTTCTGCAACGGTCAGTGTCATGATTGTCCATCTGACAATTCTTACACCACCTTTTTCCTTGGTTGAAAGATTTTCTTTCATCATATTTCCTTTCATCGAATTGTGGGAATTTATTTTTATTTTCATACCGTGGCCTATCAAACTGGTGCTTACCTTTATTTTGATCCCTAGGATCAAATTTATTAAAGTCCTGTGGTGCCCTAAAGTTATCCACTTGTTTCTTTTTATTACCTGTTACCTCTGCTTGAGCTGCTTGATACCTTTCAGCAACATTTAGCAACTCATCCAGCCTCTCTGCACCTTGTTCCATGAGAAACTTTCTCAGGTCTGGAGCCATGGACTCTCTTAATTGCTCTATAAGGACCATTTCCTTAAGATCTTGGGTTTTCCCCAGAGAAGTCCATTTCTCCAAGTATGTCTCTATTCGTGCAGAGAACTGGTGATAGGTTTCACCTGACAGTAGTTTAGCATTCCTAAATTTTTCCCTATAAAATTCTGCATTCTTTTCATACCTTAACAAAAGAGCCTGCTTTAGCATGTCATAATTTTCCTGATCACCTCTGCTCATTTTTGCAAAAACTTCATAAGCTGCCCCACGAAGTCCCTGAGATAACTTTAAGCTCCACCTTTCTCTCTCTAACCCATACGTGGTAGCTAATAGTTCATACCTATTTAGGTAGCTCTCTATATCATCGTCTTTCTCAACAAAATGATCTAAATGAAAATTCATAGCTGAGGTTGAGGCTCCTTGGCTAGCAGTGGCATCAGAGGCAAAGGGACTGGCACCATTTTCAGGAGCATGGCCCTGAAACTCAAACTCCCTTAGTCGTAACTCATGTTCCCTTTGTAATCTCTTCTCCTCCTTTTCTGCTTCCCTCTCTGCAGTCAATCTTCTTTCTTCTGCTTCCCTTTCTGCAGCTAATTTCTTCTCTTCCCTTTCTGCAGCTAATTTCTTCTCTTCCCTTTCTGCAGCTAATTTCTTCTCTTCCCTTTCTGCAGCCAATCTTCTTTCTTCTGCTTCCCTTTCTGCAGCTAATTTCTTCTCTTCCCTTTCTGCAGCCAATCTTTTGTCTTCTCTTTCTGCCTCCAATTTCTTAGCCTCAGCCTCAATCTGCAACCTCTTAGTCTCAGCCTCAGCCTCAAATTGTAACTTCTTAATTTCCCTTTCAGCCTCTAACTTTCTTTCGGCCTCTTTTTCTAATCTTCTTTCTTCGCGTTCAATAAATTTGTCACATTCCGTAGTGACATAGGCAACCATAACTTGCCCATCTAATCCTAACTCTTTTGCAGTCTGTACAGCAGCAGATCGAAACTTGGCCAGGTCCGCCATTGTCTATCAGGTAAATTTATACAATGTCTAACCAACAATTCAATTTCTAAATATATATCTAATGGACAACACAGGCACCGTGAGCTCAACCTTATTTAATTCCACCCAAGGATACCTTTTAATTCTTATATTCCCTGAAGTGAATTACCCCCAATATTTTTAATAGGGAAAGATTCAAAATCCCAAGAGCGAGACCCCAATATATGTGGTGAAGTGAGATGTTATAAATATTTATAGGGGACTTAGTGTACTGACTGAGATCAGCTGTGAAGGTATATATATCTAATAAGAGTAGTGTATTATATATAACCTTGCTTGCTGCCACATATGTATACCTCAGTCAGAATTATTCTGGAATAGTGTGATGACTACGTTGTATGTCTAGGGTATGTGTATGATGAAGTGTAAGTCATAACAACAACAGACAGATAAACAATTTAATTTATTCCACCACACTTGACAACACTGTGACACTCACATACATATAACACTCTAAAGGATATCTTAAAGGAGTCACTGATAACTTTTCAAATAACAATATGTATTCATTGCTGTTATGAATGAATATGTGTCCTGATTCAAATACAAAGGGAACCAGGAATCACAATCAATTTTACTTACAAGTTATATGTACAGAATTTATCAATATGAATATGGTAATGACATATATTATTAAAAGTATCCTATGTGTGTCAGTTGTGTAGTAGTAATATGAGGTAATACTGGTTTTGTTTTGTTCAAGCTCTGTTGGTATTTGTCATCATGACTTCAATAGTTTGTCTTTATTGGGACTAGTATTGGAGATGTTCTCAGTTCCTGATATTAAAACAATTTAATTCCCCTCTTAATGTTATTTTTACAAGGTCATTTTAAGCTGGGGGTACATAATTTTGAGCTCAGCTGGCCACATCAGCTTATCTTGTGTGATGGCGGCAGGAAAAGACTTCTCTGCTCGATTTCTCCCCTGGGCTCTGGAGACACCTCACTGATAGCTAAATGGACCAAGGAGTATGCTGTCCGACTCTGGATTCAGCAAAGCTCTGACCAGGTGCTGCTCAATACCATCAAGACCACGGTCCCTGAAAACAAGAAGGATGTACCTTCTACTTCATAACTAATTTATACTCTCTTTTTACACTGAGCACAATACATCACAAACATTGAGTTCAGAGCGTTAGGCCAACTGTCAGCTTCATCTGAAATACTTTATACCAGTATTAACCTCCTTAATGGTTACTACGCCTCTGCAATTCCAGCATTATTTCTGTCTAATCAATAATCTAGGTGTCAGTGTACTGTTTGGCCATTCCATGCAGTTTTACTTTCCTCCGACACCTTCTGTTCAGGCTGGAGCATTATAGGCTTTACATCATGTTTGCTACTGAACTACACATATATACAGGCATAAATTAACAATTCACATTCAATTTTCATTAAAAGATACTGAATGTTTCAAGCTTACCACAATTCATGGAAACAAACACAGATACGTTGATTAGCAATGAATTCTGGCACAACTACTGGCACAAATTCCCATCTGCTTATGTTCCAGGCTTTTATTTAGCAAAAATATGAGCTGGCTTCAACGCACTGTTGCTTTATCAAGCTTATTTGACTAGTGGTCTCGAACTAACGCTCCTAAGTGAGTATATCAGCGAGTCTGGCCAATGGAGCCACGTTTCGACAAGTGTTTGAAAAAATTTTAACTTCCTACGTCTCCCCTAACAACCAAAGATAGTATTTATAGCCCGACTAATCGTGTTTAGCCTTACATATCATTCCAGCCAATCAGTTCAAATGTAACTTGTGGCCCATTTCCCGTACAATGGTGGTGTAAAAAAAAATCTACCACTGAGCGATTCTGATTTTGGGTGTTGTCTGACAGCACCATCATTTTATTTTGGCTATAACTTGTTAATTCCTAGACTATTTGCATAACGTTGTACATATTCTTTGTCAGCAAACCCTAAGGAACCCAAATATATATATTTAATAGAGCTAAGTGGCTGCGTTCAAAATATGCAATTTCTTCTACCTCCTGTTTCGAAGATGTGCTGTCTGGGTACTGTAATGTTTTCAAACGTAAACCCATATAATGTTATCTTTTCTAATAAGCGTTTCCCAGGTTTTTTAAAACCTAACTCTGGGAAGGGTAGTGAATTTATCACTGTCCGTCTGAAAAAGTTAGTGCATGTGGCCTTACACGCGTGATAGTAGTAATTGTGTATCGCGCGACGCGTGTTTTGTGTTGCACGTGTTCGGCTTTATGCCTCTCCCTTCTCTCTATCCTTTAGTCCATCTGTCTTTAGTTACGCCGTGTATAAAATGGAATGAATGAAATATTTAAATTAGGTCATTGATCAGCTTGGTATCTCAATGTTTTTCCAAGAAATACAGCACACGTTTCATTGAAGAAAGCGGGTAATAATATAGTAGGCTTTTACTATCAACGTGAAAGCGTTACAATTTGCAGACGAAGCATAAAACAAAGGGGATTTCGAGTACATTCCTTGTGACAGCACTGTTATTTTACCATTGCTCTTTTCTTTATTAGATTTATTTGTTAGGCTTTATGTTTACCTTTTAATTTATATATGTGGATTAGAATATTCCACGACAATAATCTCAAAGACGAAGTTCACCTAACACTATCTGTAAAATCCTCTTGCCTAATGAATCCTAAAAATTTGTGAAAGCCTGTCTATCGCCCACGTCTCTTCTTTTTATACTATTTCTTCTTTTTTCCCGCCAATTTTCACACGATGCTTTCTTTTTCACACGGTACAATTATCTACATTTGCACACGTTTTTTCAGCTTTTCCACATTTTCCACACGTCTCTCTCTCTCTCTCTCTAACAACGGAACAAACAAAGATTAGCAACTCTCACTTTCACAAAATGTTCCATTCACAAACATGCATTTACTATAGTTTTGTTCTGGGACAGCTTTACAATGCTTCTCTCAAAGCCGTGAACTTTTCATGATACTGTGTTTTGTGCACAAATGTCTTAACTGCTTTTAACGTTGTTATTCTCATTGTATGTGTTTTTAACACGTATTAATGGTAGTGTATGTCAAGGGGTCACACAGCTGTGGATTCCCACAGTCACAAAATACCAGCGCAAAAGCTCCACTACCAATCACAGACTCGATCGCACTGCTCAGGCTGCCAAACAAAGACTGTCTCTAGTCACACTCTAACCCACGTTGCAGTTCTTTATAATACCTCCTATCACATGAAACACAGCCTAGTGGATCTGTAGGAAACTTGAAGGTCTGTTTAGGTTTCCTGTGTCTAGTGGTCCTGCCCTTTGCAATGAGTGTGACGCAAGGTAGGTTATCACTTTCCTGTGCATCTATTACATCCCAACGTGCCATGGTGGTCGCAGCACTATAGATGAATGATAGATCTATGACACCATTTGTATCTCCAGGTTAAGTTGCCATTTAGCTCGTCCATTGTTCAAAATGATAAGGTTGACGTTAAGTGATGCCTGGCTCAAAGCTACTCCTTGGTTATTTTCTGTGATGTTCCCCGCTCCTTTGATCGAGCACTGAAATCGTCAAAGTATTAAACACCTTCTTTAGAATCTTCAGACAATTCTGCCAGAAAATTCCAACTACTCTCATCTGTAAATTTGTCGACATGAGCATATAAATTATAGACACTCCAATCCTGACCACCTATATTCACTGAAATACCTCGCAATTCCGCATCCTCACTAGTTTGGGAACTTGTATCCAGCCATGTATGAGGGAGTTCGTGTTTATCATATATAGTTTGCCCTCGTCTACCAGGCCCACATGGATATGCGTAACATCTGTTGCCTTGGCAATTGATAACACTATTTGCTTTTACATTTGTCTCCTGGATCATTAGGATATCGAAATTGTAAATGATAGTTTGCACAATAGCTGCCAGTTGATTGGCACTTCGACAATTCCAGTATCCTACACGCACATATTTCATCGAAAGGCGATCTGCTTACTTTCTCAACTTTCTCTTTCGGGCCTTTCTTGTTCTCTCTCCTCTTCTCTCCCCTTCCTCTCCTTCTGTATTTGCATTTCTTCATTTCATTTGCTGCAGGTATCGACGACAAAGCACGATCTCCGTAGCTCCCGCGATGATTCTGGATAGTTAAAGTACTCATGGTGTATTTTCAATAAATAATGGAAATATTCAGTCACCCTGGTAGAGCCATCATGCCAGGGAAGAGGCAAAGGATGTCCCTTAGGGAGTTCATCTGCCTGGTGCCGCCCCGCTTGCTCTGCAGACATCCATGATTTATGACTGTTCACCCAACAGCCATGCCGTCCCGCGGCACACTGGTACACCTTGGACTTGGGGTCATTCTTTATGACAACGATCCAGAAACAATCTTGGCAGATTGCGCGCACGGAATTGTGACGTGAATTGTTACACTTATTTTCAGTACAATGGTAATGTCAACATAGTTTCCATTTTAAAAGTAGAACCAATCAATACCATTTACCTCCCCAAAGAGCATAGGACTTCAACAAACACATGGCAAGTGATTCTCTGTCTACACTGTCAAATGCATTTTTATTATCCACAAATCCGATGCAACGGCGAATTCCGTATCAGACTTTGCTCAACTATTATTCTCAATGTGGCTATCTGGTCTGTACAGGATCTGCTTTGTCGAAAACCTGTTTGTTTATCTCTCAGTTGCTTGTCTATGGACTCTATTAATCTCTCATGGCTGATTCTGCTTAATACTTTTTTCTGGCACTGATAATAACATTATTGCTCTACAATGTGTGCACTTTTGTAAGTTTCCCTTCTTAGGTGTGACATATTATGTTATAGATTTCATATATCTATTTCTTTATCTACCTTTTTCTTTTACCTAGCTTCACCTACGCCTGTTTTAACTTAAACCTTCCTTATTCAGAGACCTGACTTTTCTTTTTATAATTAAACACGCCAAATATATTGCTGTGCGCTATTCCCTTTGATGAGAGTTTGCCAGCAGACCGGATTAGCTAATGTGAGCCGGTTTCATTTAATTTTGAACGCCAGAGATCGAGAATCGTTGTAATATGTCGCAGCAGAGGAAGATGGCGTTAAGTTTAAACGTATTTTTCGTTAGACGTTGAGTATAGGATCAGATAATTTTGGAACAAAGGGACACAATTTTTATTACTCCCCTTGTAAACTGTTCGCTAGAAAAAGTAATTAAACAAGGTGAGCATAGCTAGATCAAAGTCATTGCTCGCTAGAAAGGGCCATACAAGCGTAGACGTGAAGAAATTTGCACTCTGTTACGTGCAGTCTTTGATATCTTGCAATATAATACATTTGTATGCGTGTTATGTTCGCAAATATTTTGTAAACAAAATAGATACTTTTTAGTGCTTAAGGAAAAGTCATTATTGAGTTACTTCCCTTGAAAGGAGTCTCGCCACTTTCGATCGAACTCCGCGGATGAATCTAGTTTTACTACGATTTATTCTTTGTTTGGGTAGAAATAGATTGTTCTTGCTTCAGAATATCTATGGCCTGAATTTATGTGTATTGTTTGTCTAGGTAGGACGAGTCGGTCTTATATCTGTATATCTTTACATATCTAAGTCGAACTATATGTTCTTTGTCGCTAGAAAGGTCAAAGGCTGTCCAGCGGATGTGTCGCTAGTTAGTTGTTTTTTGGCTTCGCCCTGATGATGGGGGGCTGTCGTGTTTTCTGTATCGGCTTGTCGCCGGAAAAAGTGATCGATATATGTGTAGGGGAAAGTGATAGTCGTCTAGACCTATCGTGTATGCTTTACCCCAGTGTTTATTCTTATTGCCAAGGAATGGCAGAATCATATTTCTGATACCAAGGTAACAAACGCACTTCTTATGAACTCTCTTACGAAGCCATCGTTTTCGATAAGCAGACGCACGATTTGTACGTCTGAGGGAATATTTAACTAGATGAAGATGACATTCATTTCTAGCAGCACCATATTGTATGATGAAGTCAATTGCATCATGATAGAATCTACAGAGCAATGAGAACATTTAATGTAGGATTAACTTTGATACAGATTCCAGTGTGTATCCTAAAGTGAGTGACAGCTCACGACAGCAGCCATCTTGTATACACATATTTAAGGACTATCAGGAAGAGAAAGGGATGCCCCGTATTATCGCTTGATGAGTCCAGAGATCACTGCTACAGATGAGAACCCATTACTAGCGGTTCAATATGATTATATGAAAAAATATGTGCTGAACATTATTTAAAGGAATCTTCGCTAGACGAGGTTAGGTCTAGAAGCCATCTTGAATATTGTTTATAAACTGACGTGCTTTGTCAGTAAACTCAGATGATATATATATATGGGCAATACTGAGTGCTTGTCTACTGACATTCCATTGTGCTATTAGTCAACATGAATGCCCATGTATCATTGCAAGACCATTTATCAATTGTACTATGATGTATTATGCCAACCTGTGATTTGTCACTGTATCCGTGCTGTCGAATGTGTACGTCCAATTAAACTGTAACAAAAAGTACACAGCAGTTGGCGTCGATGGCTTCCAGCCATACATGAGTGAGAAAAAGAACATTTATCAACTCTTCGAACTCTTTCATCATTCGCGTATTATACTCTCATTCTATGTCTACACACCACTGCGTAGGTCGAGTTGATAGTCCTATTCCTAACAACCACTCTGACGAGCAACGCTGGGGCCAACAACAAGTCTTTAACATTGGAGCTTCCACAGACCACCATACCTCTTAACACTGTGGTCCTGTAAATCGTTGATGTCAGTGTGAACAAGGAACAATACAACTTCATATTTATACACCATTCAACAGTATATATAGAAACAGCATTTAACTCTGGTGGAATTCAACAAAGAGGTTATTTAACACTGGTGAGCCAGCTTTCTGGGTTTGACCTCGCAGAAGTTGAGAAGTCAACAGACTACCGATACCAGACCGTTTCCTGTGGCTGATACGACACACTTGCAGTATTAGTTTGCTCTTTGTCAACACTTTGTCACGTGACCTATCAAGTGAATGCAGTATCTAGGTCAGCGTTGTTGACATTTTTTACGCTTGGACATTACAGAGTTTCACAGTACAGAGATGATACTTTGAAGGCCATAAACTGTTCTATTGTTGCAGTATTGTTGAACATAAGTGCGTAAATTTCATCGTTGGACCTTCTGATACTCATATTGTTGAACATTGTAATAGATTAAATCAAAAATCTAGTATTTATTAAAGTGGCAGTTACTTTGTTTACTCAGAAACTGTGCCATTATATTTATGAACTGAAACTCTTTGCAACACATTTCATTATTTAATGTATAACTGAGCATCCTATCTGCAACACAGTGCTTTATATATTACACACATGATATATGCATTTATGATTATATGTTATATGTTATTTGTTTGTATAGTATATTAGTTTATATGTCAGCGGGTTGTGTTTAGGTTGGGCGGTGTCCTCACAACAGAATATCCCGTGTCATAGAGGACCCGTTGTGGGCGTTTTCTGTAGGTGCAATTTCCTTAATTGGAAATTTGCTTGCAACAACTAGTTGCTATTTGTGTTAGCTGTGACGACCTGTACCCATCATTGTTTTTGTAACATTTTTCTGTTCTTTAGTTTTGTTCGATTTGTTTGTATTTGTAGGTCTCCCCTTTCCTTTTATTTAGTTGTATACACAATTTATATTCATATACTGTGACGTCATTTGTGTTGTTATTCCTTGCAGATTCAGTGATTATTTTCATTGATTTCCCTATTTCATTTATTTGATTTCTGCAAATGTTTTCATATTGTCAGTCTTATTTGTGCTTTATGTATGCTGTTGGTTGACATATGTTTTATATAGGTATATTTCATAAGACACTATTGCTTGTGCACTGCAATTGGATTATGGTATAAACCAGTACTTTATTATTATTACTGGTATACACGAAATTACACAAGACCTTATTAAGGCTTGTGACCCACAGAGGTTGGAATAGTGTGCTGGTTAATCAAGTTATATTACTTTGAAATATATATAGTATTATTATTGTTTCAAGTAATTAGTATTATTGTTAGACATCATGTCTACATTAGAATACTTCATTGCACAAGGGAAATCCCTTGATAAGACTGGTCAACAATTAGAAGAATGGGCAATTGCTCAATATGACAAAGCATTAGCTGCAGAAGAAAGAAAAACTGCTGCTGCAGAAGAGAGAAAAGCTGCTGCAGAACAAAAAAGACTAGACAGAGAAGTTCTAGCTGAAGAAAAAAAATTGCAAAGAGAAGCTGAAGAGAAAAAATTAGAAGCTACTGCTGCTGCTGAACTAAAGAAATTGCAGATACAGACTGAGGAAAAAAGATTCCAGATGGAAATGGAAAAAGAAAAAAGAAAAGATGAAGCTGCTGCAGAACAAAAAAGATTAGACAGAGAAGCTGAAGAAAAAAAAGCAATAAGAGAACATGAATTTGAGTTAGAGAAATTAAGATTGACAAGTATGAGTAATGTTAATCAGGCATCTAGTGATAATGGTAAAACTTCTACTTACAAGGTTAAGGTGCCACCGTTCAATCAGTCCATTGACGATATTACATTCTGGCTGGATAGATTTGAACGTTCTTGTCGTACTCATAATGTGGATAAATCACAATATGCTAACCAATTAGCAGAAAACTTGAAAGGTGAATCTCTGACTAGATTATGCCTTGTAGGAGAAGCAGATAAGGATAATTATGATGTCATTAGGGCGGCTTTGATAAAAAAATACCAGCTAAGTGAGGAAGGCTATCGCCTTTTGTTTAAGACGATGGTGCCTGAGACAGGTGTAGAATTCTCAGAATTCATTGCAAAGGCACGTCTCACAGTTGATCGTTGGATTGAGCTTTCCAAAACAGAAAAAACGTATGAAGGACTTATGGATTTGTTGCTCAGAGATACGATTATGTCATGTGTTAACAAACCATTCCTTGAATTTATACATGAGCGTAAACCCAAATCACTAAAGGAAATGGAAGAATATTGTTCCCAATATGTCACTGCACACCCCGACGTGACTTTTGGCAACACTAAGATTAAGGAGAGTATGCCAGTTGCTTCAGCAACACCATACAATCCCAATTATTCACACAGATTTCAGGGACCCCAAAACAGATTTGATAAAAAAGGTAACCATAATAGTTATCAAAACCAAGGTAACCAATCATTTCAGGGTTCTTCTTCGAAGAACTGAAGACGAGCTGATAGCTCTCGACACAGGGGTGGTCATAATTATAGGAATTTCCGTAGAGGAAGTAATTATAGAAACTATCCGAGTTATCCGTCTTGGAGTCAACAAGATCATAATTACAGAGATACTCATTATAATGAATATGATAATGGTAACCAAGAAAACTATGACTCAAACCCAAATAGGGGTTACAATAGAGGTAACAATAACTACAAAGGTAATAATAACCGAGGTAGATCTCAAAACAGAAGACATGAACAACGTTTTCAGGCAAACTCTGCACAACAAGAGTCTCATGAAGCCTATAAACAGAGTAAAGATAATAATGACGCTAGTAATATGGCATGTTCCGCTTTTGATTTTGGGAGAGCATCTCAGTGCCCCAATGCAAAACATTATTTGAGCCAACCACAGTGTCTACTTTAAGCTGCGGCCATCCTCTTCCTGCTCTTCCTGCATCAGTCGCGCATGATGGAAGAGGTTCTCGTGTCTTACATAAGGGTTAAGTAAATAACAATCCAGTCTCCGTGCTATTTGATTCTGGATGCACCACAATTGGTGTTAGGCAGTCACTCGTAGATCCTTCCCGTGCCACTGGACAAGTAGTCAAATGTGTAACATTTGGCGGCACATTAGAGAAATACTCTACTGCTATCGTTAGGATTGCTACTCCTTTCTTTACACGAGATGTACACGCATGTCTTCTTCCGAATCCGATCGCCGACCTTATCATCGGTCGCATTCATGGAGTCAAAGAATGCACTCCGCAACAAATTTCCGCGTGGGAAAAGCAAAACATGCAGATTGCTAATGCTGTAGTCACTAGAGCTCAGGCTCTTAATATGCCTCAAACTTCATCTACTGAAGATAATGAAGAGCATAACCAAGATGATCCCTTGGTAATTTCTCGTGACTCGTTTATAAAACAGCAAGAAGATGATCCCACTCTGAAGAAATTTTTCATTCTTGCAACGAAAGGTGATCCGAATAAAGACACAAGTCGTAAATCGTGGATTACAAAGAAGAATGGCGTACTTGTACGTATGGTTCAAGACTCCATTACGTCAAGTCATTCTCAAATCCTGGTTCTCAAGAATTTGAGAGTTAAAATTTTGCAGCACGCTCACGACTCTCAGTGTGCTGGACACATGGGTTTTTCCCGTACTAAGTCAAGAGTTCTTGCGGCTTTCTTTTGGCCATTGGTAAACAAGGACATACGGATTTATTGTCGATCTTGTAAAGTATGTCAGGAAGTTAAATCCAAAGGTCCACGCCATGCTGCACCTATTCAGGCTGCTGACATCCCTATTCGGCCGTTTCAAAAAATGGCCATAGACATAATTGGTCCATTTAAGATCAAGTCCGCCAGAGGACATCAGTTTATCTTGACATGTGTTGATATGTGCACACGTTGGCCAGAGGCTATTCCTCTGAAGAGCATTACTACTGCTGATATTGCAGATGCTCTTTGGCTTATATTCTCTCGTCTGGGTTTCCCCGGAGAGATATTATCAGACCATGGCACCCAACTAATATCAGGTACCATGTCTCAAGTAATGTCTACTCTGCAGATAGATAGATCTTTAAGTAGTATCTACCATCCTATGTCTAACGGGATGGTCGAACCCCTTAATAGAACACTTAAAAACTTACTAGGGAAGATAACTGAGGATCATCCTCAAGACTGGGACAGAATTTTACCTGCGGCCCTCTTCGCTTACAGAGAGGTCCCCAATGAACATACAGGATTTTCTCCCTTTGAACTTGTCTTTGGCGCGCGACCGCGCGGCCCTATGTTGTTGCTTCATGATCTCATAACAGCTGACAATATTGACGATGACACAAAGTCATCCTACGAATATGTCATCGCGTTGAGACAAAAGATTATTGAAGCATGCAAATTAGCAACTTCTTCTTCTGAATTTGCGAAACAGAAGGCAAGGCAATTTGCCAATAAGAAGAGATGCTTACGACAACTTTGTCCTGGGGACAAAGCATTTGTATTACTACCTTGTAGGGAAAACAGACTACTTATTTCTTGGAAAGGTCCGTACGATATAATATCGAAAATTTCCGATGTCGACTATATTGTCGATATTGATGGGAAGCATAAAACCTTCCACATCAATATGCTTACTGAATTCCATGAACGTCCGGATTATTTACAACCCATTTTCCAAGCAACGGACGATTCTCCAGTACAACATGGTCATTACTCATCACTGTCCGTGATACAGGATGAGGAAACGAGTTTTTCAGATGTAAATCTCCCTCTTCCAATGATCCCACTTCATTCTAGTGAATCGTGGAAGAACGTTACTGTCTCACCTGATTTGTCTCTGGGAGAACAGCGACAAGTTTCAACTATGTTGCAAACATTTCAGGATGTACTTACTGACATCCCTAGACAAACTCATGTCATTGAACATGACATTGTTCTAACTGACCATACTCCTATTAGGGTTAGACCTTATCCTATCCCTATACATTTTCAAGCACAGGTCGAGAAAGAGTTGGATGAGATGATAGATTTGAAAATAATCGAACCATCCACCTCTGCATATTCTTCGCCGATGGTTATTGTTCGAAAAAAGACAATAACATACGTCTTTGCGTTGACTATCGCAAATTGAATCAAGTAACGAAGTTCGATGCTGAACCTATGCCTTTACTGGAAGAGCTACTTACTCGACTTTCCAAATCTCATTTTTTCACTAAACTTGATTTGTCTAAAGGATATTGGCAAGTACCTTTATCTGAACGCGCCAAACCTCTCACGGCTTTTTCAACACCTAGAGGTTTGTTCCAATGGAATTTTATGCCTTTCGGTCTTATGAACGCACCAGCTACATTTGTTCGCATGATGCGCCGAATCCTATCTTATCGGTCAGATGTCATTGCATATCTAGACGACATCTGTCTTTTCAGCGATACTTGGGAAGATCACTATTCAGGGTTAGATGAATTGCTGTCTACTTTGCGCGAGCACAACCTGACAGCGAAACCCTCTAAAGCCTATATTGGTTTTAGCGAAATTTCTTTCCTAGGCCACCGAGTTGGTCATGGTTTCCTAAAGACAGAGGACCATAATACTAGTAAGATACTTAATATCTCTATCCCTAAGACTAAAAAACAGGTGAGAAGTCTGTTAGGTCTTATTCAATTTTATGGCAGATTCATTCAGAATCTATCCTCTATCATGGCACCTCTTTCTACACTTCTAAAGAAAGGTTCGCCTAATATGGTCCACTGGTCCCAGGAATGCCAATCATCTTTGGATAAAATTAAAACATTGTTTTCAACACCACCTATTTTAGTATTACCTACTAAAGATAAGACATTCGTTCTTCGTAGTGACACTTCATCCACTGGGATTGGAGCGGCACTAATGCAAGAGTACTCTGGAACTCTGCATCCTGTAATGTATATTTCCAGAAAACTTAATGCGGCAGAAAGGAATTATTCGGTTTTAGACCGTGAGCTATTAGCTATGGTTTGGTCGATCCTCAAACTACAAAGATTCCTTCTAGGCGCACATTTCATAGTAGAAACAGACCAAAAAGCTCTTACTGCTATACAGAGTAAGAATTTGAAGAGCTCGAGGTCTACTCGATATGCAATTGCTCTTCAACCTTTTCATTTCTCTGTGCGAGCTATTCATGGATCAGATAATGTGATGGCAGACATTCTGTCAAGATGCCCACATTATTCCACATAACTATTAGGTCTTAAACTTCTTGATATGTCTAGGTCTATAATAGTTCCTTTCTATATCAAGATAGATACACATTTGTAATTTAATAATATAATGATTGTATCACTACTTAGCGGTTCATTGATGTTTATTCACCGCTGTGCTTTGATGATTTTTCTTCATAAATCATAAATTTAAGATATCTAATACGAAATTATGGTATGAAATTTTTTAGGCATTGTGTAATTGCCAGAATTGTATTATACTTTGATGACACCTTCCTGGAAAAATTTATTCGTAGAGAAACAATTTCTCTCAGATTATGAGATACATTCTCACCAGTCGCTCCATAAGTCGACTTAGCCTCATATTAGGCGTTATATTTATTCCTGATATTTTCATCTGCGCATTATTCATGCGTTGTGAGCCTATTGTACGTTGCTCCTAGATGTATTTCAAAAAAAAAATGTTTCATTTTTTTCCCGGGAGGTGTGGTAAGACTGTTAAGTGCAGTCTTTGATATCTTGCAATATAATACATTTGTATGCTTGTTATGTTCGCAAATATTTTGTAAACAAAATAGATACTTTTTAGTGCTTAAGGAAAAGTTATTATTGAGTTACTTCCCTTGAAAGGAGTCTCGCCACTTTCGATCGAACTCCGCGGATGAATCTAGTTTTACTACGATTTATTCTTTGTTTGGGTAGAAATAGATTGTTCTTGCTTCAGAATATCTATGGCCTGAATTTATGTGTATTGTTTGTCTAGGTAGGACGAGTCGGTCTTATATCTGTATATCTTTACATATCTAAGTCGAACTATATGTTCTTTGTCGCTAGAAAGGTCAAAGGCTGTCCAGCGGATGTGTCGCTAGTTAGTTGTTTTTTGGCTTCGCCCTGATGATGGGGGGCTGTCGTGTTTTCTGTATCGGCTTGTCGCCGGAAAAAGTGATCGATATATGTGTAGGGGAAAGTGATAGTCGTCTAGACCTATCGTGTATGCTTTACCCCAGTGTTTATTCTTATTGCCAAGGAATGGCAGAATCATATTTCTGATACCAAGGTAACAAAAGCACTTCTTATGAACTCTCTTACGAAGCCATCGTTTTCGATAAGCAGACGCACGATTTGTACGTCTGAGGGAATATTTAACTAGATGAATATGACATTCATTTCTAGCAGCACCATATTGTATGATGAAGTCAATTGCATCATGATAGAATCTACAGAGCAATGAGAACATTTAATGTAGGATTAACTTGATACAGATTCCAGTGTGTATCCTAAAGTGAGTGACAGCTCACGACAGCAGCCATCTTGTATACACATATTTAAGGACTATCAGGAAGAGAAAGGGATGCCCCGTATTATCGCTTGATGAGTCCAGAGATCACTGCTACAGATGAGAACCCATTACTAGCGGTTCAATATGATTATATGAAAAAATATGTGCTGAACATTATTTAAAGGAATCTTCGCTAGACGAGGTTAGGTCTAGAAGCCATCTTGAATATTGTTTATAAACTGACGTGCTTTGTCAGTAAACTCAGATGATATATATATGGGCAATACTGAGTGCTTGTCTACTGACATTCCATTGTGCTATTAGTCAACATGAATGCCCATGTATCATTGCAAGACCATTTATCAATTGTACCATGATGTATTATGCCAACCTGTGATTTGTCACTGTATCCGTGCTGTCGAATGTGTACGTCCAATTAAACTGTAACAAAAAGTACACAGCAGTTGGCGTCGATGGCTTCCAGCCATACATGAGTGAGAAAAAGAACATTTATCAACTCTTCGAACTCTTTCATCATTCGCGTATTATACTCTCATTCTATGTCTACACACCACTGCGTAGGTCGAGTTGATAGTCCTATTCCTAACAACCACTCTGACGAGCAACGCTGGGGCCAACAACAAGTCTTTAACATTGGAGCTTCCACAGACCACCATACCTCTTAACACTGTGGTCCTGTAAATCGTTGATGTCAGTGTGAACAAGGAACAATACAACTTCAAATTTATACACTATTCAACAGTATATATAGAAACAGCATTTAACTCTGGTGGAATTCAACAAAGAGGGTATTTAACACACTCTTTAGCAAATTACTTTATGCCCGATTTAAGAGAGAGCGTGACTCTGGTTTTGGCTTTCGGTGAGAAATATCTTTGATTTGCGGGTTTCCAAAAATCTGAACGAAGAATTCCCGTAGGTGTTAAGTCTGGCAGAGTCTGGTTTTAGGTGAATAATGTAACATTCCAGTTTATGTCTAAGATATATACCACAGAAATCTAACTAAAATGTATCCACTACTCATTACTGTAAAGACCTCTAGCTCGAATTCTAGAATCACTCGTATTGAGTAGAGTTTCTTAGTGTTTCGTGGAGAATAGTCTTAGAAGTTTGTGTGAAGGTAATATATCTACTAGTAGTTGGAGTGATTTAACTAGCTAAATCGTCAATTATATTTTACTAGTTTTCCTGTGCAGAGTGATTAACTAGATAGGTCCGTCCATATATATATATATATATATATATATATATATATATATATATATATATATATATATATATATATTTCTCAAAGTTTTATTGTGTTACAGTGGATGGCAGAATTAATAATAATTTCTAGCTGAACTCTTCCAGCTATAATATAAATTTTATTAACTGCTAGTAACCAGTCAGAGAATATTTTAACCAACTAAGTAAATGCGCTGATTCATCATGAGTATTGAAGAAATATGTATTTATTTCTAATTCATTATGACTGATTTTTTTAAAATGACTAGAATTTATTTCACGGGAGTTTTAAACGATAAGACTAGCTTTAAGCTTATAGTTTATAATTTAAGTTAAATAACCGAAGTGGATAATATGCTCTATGTTACGCGGGGAAAGGATAGGATTGTGAATAATACTATATTATGTTAAGTATTTGCATTTTTCTCCCTATACAGTATTGGGTCAAACCCTAAACCTTACCAGCGGCTTCTATATGAACTGTGAATAACTTTATAAAAAAACATTCTGATATAGATATCGGGTTTTTAAGGTGACTTGTCTGGCCTCGCGTTTTACAACCAGAAAGAGACAGAGCACCAGCCCAAAGAATATTAAGAATAAATGATAACCGGACTTATGGAATATCCAAATTTCTTTTCCCAAGTTCATATACATTCAGCTTGTGGTGGCTACCAAATCAAACATTGACATTACCTGAATAACGACCACTGTGTTGTGAAGGAGATTTATCCTGAACAGATTCATTTACCTAACTCTCGATTTAACGATTGAAGATTCCAAGCTACTGTACACTGTGAACATTAGATCTCAGAATTATTTTACTACCTGGACAAAAAAATTGAAGTGACATTTATCAGCATCCTACTTACAGTAGTGAATCTGGCGTATCCCAACATTTTTGATTAATTAGTCTTTGGAGAAACTGGGGCTTGATTCGCCACGAAAAAACAGACCTTCGATGGGCTGGGTATACTTTAACAATTGTTCCAGATGTGGTGAAAGTACCTCTTAGGTAAGAGCGATTGACTGTGATCACAGGTTTGTCAGAGCAAAAGAAAGCCAGGATGAATAATTCTTTCATTGTATAACCCATGTACTAACTTTGTATTTTTTTGTGCAGGTTTTGTTTTGCTAATGCTGTTCCTCTTAGAATAGATCAACGTAGAAACCCTATTCTTTACTGTAGAGGGAAAAGCTAGACCATAGCGTATAAACCTTTGACTCTTTTGGGGGCTAATAACTTTCTTCATAACGGGATATTGTCTCAACAGAGGGAGAGAGGATTCCACCTATGAGTCTAACTCTTTAATTAATTCATTAACTTATGTTTAATTGTATTTGATTTGATATTCAATATATGGTTGTTGTGAAGTTCTTTATGATAAATAAAATTTACATAAACTTTATTTACGTGTGTCGGTCAGATTGTCCATGTAATAAAATCACTCCGTGTAACACTCCGCTCAAATTTCACCGATTCAAAAATCTAGTAACGTAAATTCTCAACCTATAACACTACTACTATAATTGAAAAATTGCCAAGGACACGGTCAAACGTACCGCTAAAAATTGGACAAAATAGTTTGAATTTTCCACTATTACAGTTACAAATCTATAAATAAATTCCATGTTTGACCTTGGTCTCAAGGACAGCTTCAAATCAAACCGCTACATTTAAATCAAGCGTTTGAATTTGCTAACGCCAAGAGTAAAAAATACCCCACCCCTTTCCCAAACACACACGCACACGCTCGACCCTTCCCAATATTTATGACGAAAGCCGTAAATCTTGGCAGTGAACCAACGCGTTGCCGCATTCTAATAGGGGAGAGAAAATGTGGCTTACAATGGAAATCATGCCTAACTTGTGCGTTTGAAAAGAATCTTAGATAATTTATTTCGTTACAAATAACAGGGATGTCTTGAAGGGTAGCATTAATATTGGTTAATATATAATATAAAATTTTCCCTTATAATAAATTATCTGGCCTTAGAAAATTATTTTATTATATTTTAGTTCAGTGAACAGAGCACTATAAATTAGAAAAATAATGCCAAGATGAAAACGGGAATAAATAGGTAAAGGAAACCTATATAGAAAGGTAGAGGACAGTGGTCCCTTTAATAATCACTTTTAATATTAAAAATTGACCCATTAATAACCAAGATATTGTAAAAATAAAAATTGAGACAGACGAACAAACACATTTATAAACTGCTCAATTTGGTTGCGTGAGACAGAGTTGGAAATTTCTTGACACGCGTTTTGATTGGCTAAGGCGTAGTGTAGCTTAGGAAATAAAATTAACATTTCGCTGCCAAGAACCGCATTTTGAAATTAAACTATCTGAAGCTGACATCAGCGGGAGAGCCTGTATGACCAAAGCTTTCACCGTCTGGACGCTAACGGCAGTGGAAGAACCCATTAACTGCCAAAGTCAAGCTTGTGATATGTGATATTCTTTTTTGAGGATTATATGTCAGAATTAGTGGTAGCAAGAAACCTGTTGAGGGACGAAAATCTTGGGAGTGATCGCTCAGCATACAAGTTGTAGCTAGCCCCACACCTTCGACCAGGAGCACCACATGTGTTGATTCTGAGGACCTATGGGCCAACTGTTTTCTTCAAGTCATGCTAGTTAAGTCCTTTATAAAAGGCACTGACAAAATTATTGATATCATAAAGTTCCACCATAATAACCATAACCATAATAATAATATTATCACCTTGAAGTGATGAACCCAACAGTCTTTCCAACATATTAACAGTGATCAGTACAGGCCGGTTAACAGAATAGTTGGTGGATTTCTTCAGTGATTTTCTTTTGTATAAACAAGAGGCATGGATAGAGTTCCAATTTATTTATTTTAAATAGTGTAAATAAAAATTCGATTGAGTTTGACAATCCCTGTCCCATAAAATTGAAGTACAGGGAGATTAAATTGTAAAAAATAATTACCTAAACTTTACCAAAAGTCTTACTCACTTTAATATTATTGAGTTACAGTTCTGTTTACAATGTATTTCGTCCTTAGATTAAATACATTACTCTAGACACACTCAGCCACACAACATCACAGAGCCTATTTTACACAGATTGAGATCTTAGAGGTGGCGGATAGGGACTCTGAGGATCAGCATCAACAATTAGACTCAGGAAACTTACACAGCTTGACCTCACTCTGTTTATTCCAAATTCATAACACCATTAACCTCATTCACCACATATTGGGGTCTTGTCCGGGGATTAAGTTAACACCAGACCCTGGGGCTCTAGAAATAAACAAATAAGAAATATAATAATTGGTGGACTTTGATGAACTGTCAGTGCCTTTATTAATTAGTTAGATAGTTTGTTAATTTAAAATATATTATTGATACATTTGTATTGAAACAAAGGATGGCAGACTTAGCTAAATTCGAAACTTCCACTGTACAGACGGCGTAAGAACTTGGCATGGAGGGAAACCTTCTGATTCAGTATGTGACTTCAGAATGTGATAAGTTTATTGAAAGGGAAGATAAGAGATTAGCAGAAGATAAGAGATTACAGCTAAAGGCTGCTAATGAGGCTAAGAGATTACAATTAGAGTCTGATAGAGAGGCTAGGAAATTAGAGGCTGATAGAGAGGCTGAAATCAAGAGATTACAATTAGAGGCTGAAAAAGAAGAAAAGAGATTGCAAAGGGAGGCAGAAGAAAAGAGATTGCAAAGTGAGGCAGAAGAAAAGAAATTGCAAAGGGAGGCAGAAGAAAAGAAATTGCAAAGTGAGGCAGAAGAAAAAAGATTGCAAAGGGAGGCAGGAGAAAAGAAATTGCAAAGGGAGGCCGAGGACAAAAGATTGCAAAGGGAGCATGAATTAAGTATAAAGGAAATGGAACTGCAAGGACATGTTCCAGAAAATGGTAGCAGCCTTTCTACCTCTGATACTACTGCAAGTCATGGGGCCTCTTATTCAGCCAATGAACTTTCACTTAGATTCTTTTGTAGAGAAAGAGGATAACACTGAGTCCTTTTTAAATAGATACGAAAGACTAGCTACTAATTATGGGTTAGAAAGGGAGAAGTAGAGTTTAAAATTATCACAAGGACTTAGTGGTACATCTTATGAAGTCTTCTCCAATTTGAGCAGAGAAGAGCAAGAAGATTATGATATTCTGAAACAAGCTCTCTTAGTCAGATATGAGAAGAACAGTGAATTCTATAGGAAGAAATTTAGAAATGCTAAGCTATTGCTGGGGAGACATACCACCAATTATCTGCCCGACTAGAAACGTACTTACAGAAATGGACTGCTCTGGGCAAAACCCAAGATTTGAAGGAAATGATTATGATGGAGCAGTTAAGAGAGTCCATGGCTCCAGACTTGAGAAAATTTCTCAGAGAACAAGGTGCAGAGAGATTGGGGAAGATTCTCAATGTTACTGAGAGATATCAGGCAGCCCAGTCAGAAGTAGCTGGCATTAAAAAGAAACCAGTAGATAATAAAACCCCATTTAATCAGACTAAGCTTGACAAAAGAGAACAAGGCCCTAGGTTTAAACCAAATTATGATAGGCAAAGACATGATCCTAGAGATAGAAACCCTCAAATAAATGACACAAAACCCTACAGGCCAGAAGGAAGATGGTGTAAAGTTTGTAAGTCAAATACCCATAATACAAGAGGAAGAACCCTCCACATCACGCTGCATGCCTAAAAACAGGGAACAAAGGTAAGAATGAACTGCCTACAACACAGCAGGAACCTCATCATCCCCCTGTATGTGAAGACGTAGTACGCAATGGAGCCACCATTAGGTGCCTTTATGATATAGGATTGGATTTTGACTCAGTAATGTGTGTTTTCACCTTTTCACCCAGACCAATATACCACGGAAACAGTGGATATCCAAGGGGCGACGAAGGATGTAGCAACCGTGACACTTCCCATTGCAAAGATAAATGTAAAAACTTGCTATATGGAAGGAGTGATTAGAGCAGCAGTGATAAACGAACCAATCTACCCTCTGATACTGGGGTGTAGATATGTGTTTTTGGGAAGTCCCAAAAGACCAGTGATCATGGCAGCAGTATAGACCAGGTCACAGTCAAGGAAGGAGGAAGAAAACCCAATAAATACTCATCCAGAGGAGATGAGGAGAGCACAGGCTGACGATAGGTCACTAAAGCCGTGTTTCAGGAAACTCCCAAAAAGCCATACCCCTCCAAACAAAGGAAATTTTTATATGAAGAACAAATTAATGTATACGAAGGCTGGAACTGGTTCCACTGGTCATGGGCAGCTTGTTCTTCCATCTTCATATAGGGAAAAGGTGATAAAAAGATCACATGTTGCATCAGACGGTGGACATGAGAAAATAGGTACTACCTGTCAAAAAGTATCTATATCATTATATTGGCCAGGCGTAGCTGCGGACATTACAGAGTTTGTGGAGGCCTGTGACCAATGTAACAAGGGAAAGCCCACACGTTGGGAAAATCATCAGGACCTACAAAAGCACAACGGTGAAAACAGGCCTGAAAATAACAGGAAAAATAAATATAATAAGGTAGACACGGTGAATAGGAAAACCCCTTTTCACACACAGTCTTCAAATAACCTAGTTAGAATGGCCGCTATGCGTATGGCACACAAAGTGACCTCAACCCAGTCCCACCCGATACTCCCTTGGTCGGAATTCCTAGAACTGGACCAAAATAGAAGAGAGGGAAGCTCCCTCACTTTGAAACTGAAACAGCGGGAAAACCCCTGTAGGAAAATTGGTAGTGGACGGTTGGTGTATGATAGCTAACAAAAGGGAGAAAAGTCACCACCAAATCACTTCCAATTACATTAGCATCAACAGGAATGGCGCCGGCAACTTTGCTATTTGGCCGGCCCATAAAAGGTCCATTGGAAGCCTTATTGAGGACATGGACTGATGAGAAGGCAGAAGAGACTGTAACCTCATCATATCAGTATGTGAACGAGCTGACCACTCGATTAAAAACTGGCTGGAAATTGGCAAATGATAACCTAAAACAAGCCAGGAAGAAACATGCTGCATATTATAATAAGAAAGCGAAGGATGGGGAGCTTGCCGTGGGGGAGAAGGTGCTTCTTCTGTTACCCGGCAGTAGCAACAAACTTCAGATAGGATGGCAAGGTCCATACACAGTTCTGGAAAAGGTATCTAGAACTAATTATAAGATAGACAAGAAGGGAAAGGAAAAAGTCTATCATGTGAACCTCCATAAGAAATACCATGACAGGAAAACCTTGGAAGGAGCACACCTAATGACCTTGGCCATAGCTATTGAGATGAAAAACGAATCTCTCACCTCTTACGAATATCCCCTAAAACCATGCGAAACTCCTGCACCGGTAAAGATCAGCAATCATCTGACAAAAGGGCAGAGTTAGAAAATTCAAAAGGTTCTGGAAAAGCATACAGACGTGTTAATGGACAGACCGCGGCACACTAACTTGTTGGAATATGATATGAAACTGCTAGACTCAACACCCATCTGTATGAGAGCCTATACTATCCCATTCGCAAAAGAGAAAGCTTTAAAAGAGGAGATAGATTATGTTACAAGAAGGGATTATTTCTCACAGTGAATCTCCTTATAGCTCCAGTGTGGTATTGTTGAGGAAACCCTCTGGTGAACATAGACTGTGCATAGATTACAGAAAAATGAATGCTGTCACACAAAGTCAGGTTAATCCATTACCTGATACTAACCAACTATTTGCCAGGTTGAATAAGGCAAAATATTTCTCAAAAGTAGATCTCAGTAAGGGATATTACCAGATTCCAGTGAAGCCGGAGATTCGACCTTATCTAGCTTTTAGCACCTCGGAAGGGCACTATGAATTCAATATGTTACCGTTTGGGTTGAAAAACGCTCCGAGTGTGTTCTCTAGAATGATGAGAAAACTATTGGATCCTCTGAAAAACCCATGTATTACAAATTTCATGGATGATATCCTCATCGCTACGGAAACCTTTGAAGAACACGTTAACTCTTGAATATGCTATTTGATAGACTCCGTGAGACAAACGTAACTGCTAGACCAACAAAATGTTGTATTGGATGCAAGGAATTGGAATTCTTGGGACACACTGTACATCAGGGTAGCATGACCCCTGACCATAAGAACCTGGAGAAATTGCAGAGAGCACCCAGACCCTAGACTAAGAAGAATGTGAGATCCTTCATCTCACTTTGTGGGTTTTACCAAAAATATATTAAAAATTTTAACTCGGTGTGTGCTCCTCTGACAGATTTAACTCGGAAATGGAAACCAGATATAATAGAATGGTCGGCAGAATGTGAGCTGGCATACAATGAGTTAAAGCAAAAACTCACCAGTAAGCCCATATTGAAATTACCTGATTTGAGTCAGGAATTCGTGGTGAGAACGGATGCGAGTAATGTGGGATTGGGAGCCACATTATTGCAAAGGTCCTCTTCACCAGACGGAGAGTTGAACGCAGTTGCGTATGCCAGCCGCAAATTAAACAAAGCGGAACAAAACTACTCAACTATTGAAAAAGAATGTTTGGCTTTAGTCCGGGCAATCAAGAAATTCCAGATCTATCTGTATGGTAGACATTTCGTGATGCAAAGCGATCGGCAGCCCCTGGTTTTTCTGGCCCAGGCAAAACATTTTAATGCACGTTTGTTAAGGTGGTCCCTCCTCATTCAACCGTACTTGTTTACCATTGAGTATATTCCGGGTTCGCAGAACGCTGGGGCAGATTTCTTGAGTAGGCACCCACCTGCAGAAACCCCAGATCCTCATAAAGCCTAGTTGAGTTAATTTGATCGGGATTGTAACACAGTAAAAATAAAGCTGCACTAGTGGTGCAGCCTTTTTAACAGGGGAGATATGTAATAAAATCACTCCGTGTAACACCCCGCTCAAATTTCCCTCATTCAAAAATCTAGTAACGTAAATTCTCAACCTATAACACTACTACTATATTTGAAAAAATTGCCAAGGACACGGTCAAACGTACCGCTAAAAATTGGACAAAATAGTTTGAATTTTCCACTATTACAGTTACAAATCTATAAATAAATTCCATGTTTGACCTTGGTATCAAGGACAGCTTCAAATCAAACCGCTACATTTAAATTAAGCGTTTGAATTTGCTAACGCCAAGAGTAAATATACCCCCCTCCCCTTTCCCAAACACACACGCACACGCTCGACCCTTCCCAATATTTATGACAAAAGCCGTAAATCTTGGCAGTGAACCAACGCGTTGCCGCATTCTAATAGGGGAGAGAAAAGGTGGCTTACAATGGAAATCACGCCTAACTTGTGCGTTTGAAAAGAATCTTAGATAATTTATTTCGTTACAAATAACAGGGGTGTCTTGAAGGGTAGCACTAATATTGGTTAATATATAATATAAAATTTTCCCTTATAATAAATTATCTGGCCTTAGAGAATTATTTTATTATATTTTAGTTCAGTGAACAGAGCACTATAAATTGGAAAAAATATTGCCAAGATAAAAACGGGAATAAATGGGTAAAGGAAACCTATATAGGAAGGTAGAGGACAGTGGTCCCTTTAATCACTTTTAATATTAAAAATTGACCCATTAATAACCAAGATATTGTAAAAATAAAAATTGAGACAGACGAACAAACACATTTATAAACTGCTCAATTTGGTTGCGTGAGACAGAGTTGGAAATTTCTTGACACGCGTTTTGATTGGCTAAGGCGTAGTGTAGCTTGGGAAATAAAATTAACATTTCACTGGCAAGAACCGCATTTTGAAATTAAACTATCTAATGCTGACATCAGCAGGAGAGCCTGTATGACCAAAGCTTTCACCGTCTGGACGCTAACGGCAGTGGAAGAACCCATTAACTGCCAAAGTCAACATTATGATATGTGATATTCTTGTTTGAGGATTATATGTCAGAATTATTGGTAGCAAGAAACCTGGTGAGGGACGAAAATCTTGGGAGTGATCGCTCAGCATACAAGTTGTAGCTAGCACCACACCTTCGACCAGGAGCACCACATTTGTTGATTCTGAGAACCTATGGGCCAACTGTTTTCTTCAATTCATGCCAGTTAAGTCCTTTATGGACAAAATTATTGATATCATAAAGTTCCACCATAATAACCATAACCATAATAATAATATAATCACCTTAAAGTGATGAACCCAACAGTCTTTCCAACATATTAACAGTGATCAGTACAGGCCGGTAAACAGAACAATGGGTGGATTTCTTCAGTGATTTTCTTTTGTATAAACAAGAGACATGGACAGAGCTCCAATTTTTTTATTTTAAATAGTGTAAATAAAAATTCGATTGAGTTTGACAATCCCTGTCCCATAAAATTGAGGTACAGGGAGATAAAATTGTAAAAAATAATTACCTAAACTTTACCAAAAGTCTTACTCACTTTAATATTATTGAGTTACAGTTCTGTTTACAATGTATTTCGTCCTTAGATTAAATACATTACCCTAGACACACTCAGCCACACAATATCACAGAGCCTATTTTACACAGATTGAGATCTTAGAGGTGGCGGATCTTAGAGGATGATCTCTGAGGATCAGCATCAACAATTAGACTCAAGGAACTTACACAGCTTGACCTCACTCTGTTTATTCCAAATTCATAACACCATTAACCTCATTCACCTCAGTCCCAAAAGATACATATTCCATTGATGTAATTTTCACGTTTGTGCGTCTAACTGTCGTCACTTATGTGTGTGTGTATGTGAGTGGTGATATATATAGTAATATATATTCTAGTAGACTGTCTGACTAACTAAGTTCTGTTGTAGAGATAGGCTGAACGAGAGAAGCTTCTCGATTTCAGGGACAGAATCTAACTATTTTCCACCATCTCACGCGTGAAAATCTATTTCTTTACATTACCTCTCACTGAGCTATCACCTGTTCTAATCTAAACAGAAGGGACCAATCTATGTCTTAATTCCTCTATCAAAAATCTACGAGATTAGGCAACTTGACCAGATAACCTTCCTTCCATTCTGCTGGTATTTCCTCTCTCTCCTAGACATTGCCACGTAGTTTGTATAAAATCTCTGTAGAGGTATCTATATCTGTTTTGATGATCTCTGCTGGAATGCCATCTATACCAGCTGCTTTTCCATCTTTCCTACGTTTTATGGCTCTCTTTATTTCTTCTCTACTTGGTCGTTTACAGCTGGTTTATAGCTCCTCTTCTGCTGGCTGAATGTCTGTGGGATTTGTTGGAGCTGATCTATTGAGAAGTTCATCAAAATGTTCTGTCAATCTCTTCATTTGTTCTTCTATATTATTAAGCAATTTTCCAGTCTTATCTTTTATGATGCCATTTGCTTGCTTATATTTCCCTGTTAGCTTCTTTGTGTTGTTGTACAGGTCCTGCATATTTCCTTTGGCAGCATCTTCCTCTGCTTCCCTTGCCAACTCTTCAATAGATTTCCTCTTGTCTGTTTTGATGTTTCTTCTTACTTATTTGTTTGCGTCTATGCACACTTCATGAGCCTTGGCTTTGGAGCTTCTGGTTTTGATTCGGCTTACATCTGCTTTCTTGTTTTTCCTATTTTCTATATTGCTATTTGTTACGGTTGTTATCCATGCTTTGTGCTGATGTTCTCTTTTTCTAAGTACTTATTCACATGTCTCATTCCATATATTTTTTAATTGTTGCCAGTGGTCTTCCTTATCAGCTTCATCTTCCAGCTGTTGGAGTACTTGGTATTTGTTGGATACTGTGATTGAACATTTATCTCGTATTTCATGATTTCTTAGATATCCCATATTATACTGTTGCCTATAGCTTTATACTGTTGTAAATTTCTTGAGTTTTAATTTTATTTTAGCCAACAGAAGATAGTGGTCTAATACCACATCTGCTCCTCTTTATACTTTTACATCATGAATTGATAACTTAAACTTCTCATTTATGCATATGTGATCAATCTGATTCTCCGTTCTGTGGTCTGGTGAAAAACATATAGCTTTGTGTATTCTTTTATGTGAAAATACGCTTCCTATAGCTAGGTGATTCGAAGTACAGTAATTAGCTAATAGTTCCCCATTCTCGTTCATCATACCTAATCCATGCTTTGCCACGATTTCTTTAAAGCATGTGTTGTCTGTTCCTATTTTCTCGTTTGAGTCCTCCATCAAAAGTGTGACGTTCTTTCTTCTCTTTTTGTCTAAACATTTTGTAGTATGTAGTAAAAGTCTTGTTTCTCAGATTCTTCTTTATCATTTGTTGGTGCTTAATATTGGATGATGTTTATATTTATTTTCATTTTGGCTGATTTAAACATTGCTGTTATAATTCGGGGTCCCATTGCTTCCCATTCTATAAATACCTTCTGTGCTTTCCTAGACAGCATTAGAGCCACCCTTTAACTGTGGGGGGCTCTTTCCTCCTTATGTCTTGAGGACAACACAATCTCCTATGATCAATTCCCCCACGCCCCCCCCCCCCCCCCCCCCCCCCCCCCCCCCCCCCCCCCCCCACGCACCCCCCCCCCGCCCCCCCCCCCCCCCCCCCCAACTATACTCTTATACCGCGCCTCGTAGAGGCCCTGGAAATAAATCCTGTATTTTTGACATTTCTGCTGCTACCTGTGCAGTGTTCCTTGTTCATATAAAGTACGAACATTCCAAATGCCAATCCTGGATATTTTCCTAGACAAAAAAAGGTTAGTCGGCAACCCAGACTCCTTTCGGCTTTCTCTGGGTTGCTTCACCGCCTTCTTTCCAGATGACCGTCAGCTGTCCTTGGCGGCTGAGGTGATTTATATTCTGTATTTGACTTGTCCATGTTTTTTTAAGTTTTTTCGTAAAAGGTTTATTTACGGGATGGGGTAATCAGCCCCATGCCCAAACCTCCTTAGTCGCTTTTTACGACATCTATGGTAGGGTACAGTGTTACTAATCTTTGCTCCTCTTTCGAGCCCTGGTAACACACGGGTGATTTAAAGTAGAATGCCCGGCCCAAATAAGTTTCAGAACTGTAATAAAGTCGGCAGAACTCTAGTCAACACATGTTTCTACAGTATAAGAAGGTGGAAATTCAAAACGTCAATATTTACCTCGCCATCTTGAGGCAACATCAAATCTTTTGTGTGTACTGTGCAGGCTTACTGTGTAATATATATGCTTATAGTGTAGGCTTACTGTGTACTGTATAGGTTTACTCTGTTCACTGTTAGCCGTCGCTGATTCATTCTGTCACTGTATGTGGTATTGCAACGATGGTTCAGCTTACGATCATGTCAGCCATGTTGGCAGATTATTTGCACGGAATAGTGACATGCATTTTTACGCTTATTTTCCGTGCATTGGTTTTGTCAACAAAGTTTACACATTCGAAGTAGAATGCCCGGCCTAAACAAGTTTCAGAACTGTAATAAGGTCGGCAGAACTCTTGTCAATACATATTTCTACAGCACAAGAATGTGGAAATGCGTAAAGTCAATATTTACATCGCCATCTTGAGGCAACAACAATTCCTTTCTCGATGAAGTCAAATCTATGGAGAAAGAATGCGCCATAAGACTACAATATATCACGGATAAAGAGAGAAGAACAGGCATCATTATTTTGATGGGTGACCTATGTGTAAAAAACAAAAAAACAAACTTACATCACCGGCTTTAAAAAAATCATATGAATAATGAACGAGAATGGGCAACTATTCACAAACTTCTGTGTTTCAAATCAACTGGCTTTAGGAGGAAGTAAATCTTGAAATCAAATACTGCATAAACAACATGGATAGCACAAGAACATAGAACAGAAATATCAGATTAATTGTATATGCTGAAACATGAATTTTAAACAAACATTTGCAGACAATGTTGCAAATGTTGAAATATGACCACGTGATGAAGTATGGTCAAGTTTAATCTAGGATATAAAGTTAGTCAAACGATACAGGAACACTGCCACAGTGACGCGTTTGAAATAAATGTAGATAAATGCTGTAGACAGCTCACAAGGTTTATTCACGATTAATTTAGACAAGCAGCTCCACATTGATAAGATAAGTCATAATCGCACACAGTCCATCGGGCCAACTTTAATGGCCTTTAAGGGGAGGTTAAACCCCCAAAATGAAAAACACAGAATTATAAGTTACTATCTATATCTGGTCATTTATACAAGCAAAATGACTGAAAAAAATACAAAACATTGAGGTATATACTAAAATTTTGCAATCTATGGCGGAAAAACAGTGAAAAAAAGGCAAATTTTAGCATTTTTGGGTATTTTGTTGCCCAAGATATCTCAAATGTGAGTACAACTTGAGTTATGAAATTTGGCTGTTTCATTTGTTAATATATGATAATGAGTGTATACTAAAATAATTTTGATTGGTTTGATATCTGAGTTTTTTTGGATTTTAACATACCAATCGAAAAATAGTTGAAATTTTTAAGGGGGGTATCTTAGCTAATTCTTAACAGTTTTGTAGTTTGTTAACACATATCCTTTATTTTAGTTTATTTTAATGAACACTATGTGTACAGCATGTGTGGGCTCAAATTTACTGCTGTATCACTAACAGTTTTTGAAAAATCATGGGCAACGTGCCCACATTTGTGTGAAAAATGAGGTTTTGAGAAAATTAAGAAAAAAGGGAGGAATGACACTTTTACACAAAATTTACTCACCTCAGTATCCCTCTGCTATGTAGGAATCATCTTTGGTATTTTCCTTTATTGATTCCATGTTCTGTGTCATACTTTGCAGCTTACTTTTCATTAAATTCTTCATTTCAGCAGACTCTATGCGCTTTTTGTCAGTTTCCGAAAAATACATCATTTCTCTGGTAGACATGTACTATGTGAGGGGAAGCGATTACTCTACCCTCAGCAGACTCAGTACATGTAGGAGAGGCTTTGCTGTCAATATTCACAAGATTAGGATACCCTTATCAGATATTAACTGACAATGGTTCACAGTTCAGAGGGAAACTATGGAGGAAGTTTTCAGGATTTTTAAAAATATTCTCGTCCGCACATTTTATCATCCACAATCGATTGGACATGTGGAAAGATTTATTGGGACTCTACTTACAAATTTATGTAAGCTCGCACAGGAGAAACCAGAATCCTGTGATTCGTTCTTACCTGCAGCTTTATTTGCGTATAAGGAGGTACCCTACCACTCTACTGGAATACCTCCAGCCACGTTATTATTTTTAAGACCCATCAAATGACCCCATGGTTAATAAAAATTAGCCAGTCAAAATTATTTTTACACATGAAACTATGTTTGAAAAACTTGAATTCTATTTGCTTCTGGGAAATGAATACGGTACCGAAAATTAAAATCCATGCATTAGAAGCAATGTAGCATCACAAATATACCAATTTGTATATTTTACATATATAATTAGGTAAAAATACACTTACCTGACATACTTAAAAATTTTATATAAAATCATCCACAAAGGATTTAGTGAAAATAAACAAACAGAAATGTGGGCAAATGAATGTACTTTCCAGTGCAATATGTATCTAAAATTTGATATTTTCAATGAAATTCTTCATTTTTGGGGTTAAACCTCCCCTATAAAAGTCCATGTCCGTTACACTATAATAGTAATGGTGCATACAACACATCTCTGTAAGCTCCGTCGAGTTATGGTCCGCGATATAATTATATAACTTCTCAATATTATTAGAATACTTACATACTTTTATGAAATACTCCTGGCGTCAATAGGCACAAACACTTTCCTTATACTTAAATATAATGACGGACGTAGCGGTATCAAGAGTACACATTGCACGCAACCTACTCAGATGGCAACACCAACATTACGCCACGTAAGGGTATGCAGAAGAGCTGATGAGGCATAAGATCACTACATTTTTTAGGCAAAAACTAAGAAAAAACTCAAGATGCATACAACAGTCTTCTTCTTCTTCCGTCCTTAGCCACAGACTGTCAAAGCAGTCAGTGGCCATTACGCCTAGTGGCGTCTTAGGGCAACAGCAGATAGGTTTTCTTCGCCATTGTTTCCCATCACGCCTATTGGCGTCTTTAGGGCAACGGCAAATCAATCCATCTGCTGTTGTTTCCGTAATCGAAGTGACTGGCAAACGGGTGATCAGCCCGTTGGTGCATACAACAGTAAACAGCTATAAAAAACGGTTTAATGTGGGACATCTAGAAAATCAAGAAAAAGGAAACAGATTTACGGTCATGATGTCCAACAAATACAAAGTACTCCAACCACCGGAAGATACAGCCAATAAGGGACAATACCTGCACCAAATCAAAATTGTACGGAATGACACCCGTGGAGAGGTGCTTGTTAAAAGAGAACCAAACATACAGAATTGGTAAACAATGAAACTATTTACAAGTCAGTTCTGACAGTCTAACCTCAAGAGAACCCATCGATGGTGCATTAGATATGGATACGGGACAGATGTTGAAAGCATTTTATGATCTCTTGGTAAGGCATGCCACTGCAATCGCTGAATCCTTAAGGTTAAGGCTGCAGGAAATTGGCATCACACGTACAACCCATTGGGATGGCTTTATGAGAAGATGCATCCTGCGCATATACAACCAATGCGCAGCAGGACCAGCTTTGCGTACCTTTGCATGATCAGGAAAGTAGATCCCCTCCGGATCCAGTAGATTTGAGGTTTCTTTGGAAGTTTTCATGCTGAGGCCATGTAGTATCCCGTGGATTCACTCACCAATTGAAACCTCATACACAACAAGCCCAATGTCTGGCACTTGTTAGGGTTAAACACCACTTACCTACTATCGTGTCTCTGTCTCAGATGTAATCTATTTCTTAATATGAAGTCACATTATCTATGTTTAATGCCTGAAGTCACATTCTCTATGTTTAATACATACAATTACTGTGTCTATGTCATCTATTTGTTCATGTGCAATGTCGTAAGAATGTTTTATAACACATTTTAATACACTGTTCAAATAGACAAAAGGTGCCCCGTTCTACGGAAAGATGAACCCTTTGAGCTCAGTCTTAAAAGCCAGTTCTGAAAAGGGCTGATAGCTTTATCTGCTGTATTTTACCAATACTAAAGAAGGACTCAGCTTTACCAAGGCTGGATAGGATTATGGCTATATTCAGAGTAAATCAATCTTCATACAGGCATTAGCGAGAATAGAGATATGAGCAAGACTTTAAACATGAGCAAGACGATCAACATGAACAAAGCTATAAACATGATGAGTTAAGTATAAAATATCAATCTGCACACGTTCTTTAATATTTCGAAATCTAAAGTATTTTACAAAATTAATAAACATACCCTCAATTTGACAACCCTGACGCTGACTTGTACAGTACAGAAGTTGCACTCAATCGAGAATTCTTCTAGTAATACTTGTAGAGGGTTCGATGCGAGCAGGGATCTTGCTCTCATACACTATCGACTGTTGTTCAAACGTGTGTGTATTGAATTTCCTGGACTTTTTACTATATGGAAATTGCACGGACCACCGAGAGACAATTACGTTACAGCTCCTTTCGCCTCTCAGACCTTGATGTCTAAAATTTGCAGTTTGTGCATTAAATGCAACATTAATTCCTCATATTTCCATACTGAAATTAAGTAGTACTTCCAACTAATATAATGTGGATTCAGCACAATTTCTCCTCTCTTGTGCAAAATTATGTCGTCATTCCGTCTGTTCTCCAATTTGTTATCACATAAAGTCTACGCCAGTTGCGTATTTGTGTCTGTTTACGAACATTCAAATTTATAATATCTCTGCAATAACTCAGTAGAGCATTATAAGACAAAATTCCATAGATTAGGCAAAACTGTGGCTTAATTGGTGTAAAATTTAAGTTTATTCCAACCATTCGTTACTGAGATGTATGCCTAAACCACACCGTCCGTTTCGACACTCATATTTTGTTCAGCCATTGTTCCGTAACATTGTGTCCCGCGCCGCAACAGGCTGACGTAATAAATCAACTGAGCATTCAACCGAATTTTCATGACAAGCACAAAACAAAAAGGGAGGGGACAAATAGACAGTGCGACATAAATATAAAGAGAGAGAGAGAAAGAGTGAAGAGGTTGGCGAATAGCGGAGAATTTCCTGACATATCGTAAAAAAGCATTTACACATTTATGTGTTATCGATGACGAATGAGTACAGGTGATGAACTGCTTTAACGCATTGTTAAAGGTTTTACTATGTTGTTTTAGTTTTCCTTATACGATGTTAAATGAAGTGAAATTAAAAATGATTAAATAATCAACCAGCTATACATAACAAAAATACGTATATAATATTTAGCCAGTTAAATGACAACTGAGTCGCTAGTAAATTGAATAACTAATTATAAACTGGGAAGTGGAATGTTACTTCTTCGAAAATTATACAATGCTGATTAAGTATGAGAACTTTCAGCAATCGTCCTATGATTGCAACGGCGGAGAAGACGGAAGTTTTATTCTTGAAACATTATTGAAGGTATCGCTAATACCGTGGAACTACAAGTAGTGAACTTACAAAACATACATAACACTAGCAGGTGTAGAACTTGCTGAGGTTAGTTTAAAGTATTGCAATTTTTGAAGTGGTTAATGCCCTGGCTTCCTAGCTCGGTGGTCCATGGTTCGATCCTCAGTTAAGTGGGTCGACCCAGCCTCATGAAGTGGGTACCAGAGCAACTCTGGGAAGGCTAAGGCGGCCGGCGTGATAAAAAAATATATATTTATGACTCCAACAGTTATTTTATGATTGAATTCAATCTATGTTGTTTTTTTTTTTCTTTTATCCGTTTTCGTGATTATTTTGGTGCAGTTAGTTTGAAAATGTTTAATCTAGCTGAATGTATTGTTCTTAATAAACTGGTAATTGGTTTTTAATGTATCCATATGACTGTGATCTTTTTTAAATTTCAACTGACCTAATTTATGATTATTAATATTTTCCTAGACGAGAAAAGGTTGGACTGAAAACGAAACTCCTTTCGGTTGTCCCTGGGTTGTTTCTCCGCGTTCTTTCTGGATGACCGTCATCTGTCATTGGCGGCTGAGGTGATTTATATTCTGTATTTGACTTGTCCATGTTTTTTTAAAGTTTTTTAGTAAAGTTTATTTACGGGATTAGGTAACCAGCCCAATGCCAAACCTCCTTAGTCGCATTTTACGACATGTATGGTAGGGTACAGTGCTACTAATCTTTGCTCCTCTTTCGGGCCCTGGTAACACAAGGGTGATTTAAAGTAGAATGCCCGGCCCAAATAAGTTTTAGAACTGTAATAAGGTCGGCAGAACTCTAGTCAACACATGGTTTTACAGTATAAGAAGGTGGATATTCAAAACGTCAATATTTACGTCGCCATCTTGAGGCAACATCATTTTTTGTGTGTGTGTGTGTACTGTGTAGGCTTACTGTGTAATATGTATGCTAATAGTGTAGGCTTACTGTGTACTGTATAGGTTTACTCTGTTCAGTTAGCCGTCGCTGATTCATTCTGTCACTGTATGTGGTATTGCACGACGGTTCAGCTTACGATCATATCAGAGATGTTGGCAGATTATTTGCACGGAATAGTGACTTGAATTTTTACGCTTATTTTCTGTGCATTGGTTTGGTCAACAAAGTTAACACACAAGTCTCTTTTGTTTATCTTCCAAGTTAATGCTATTGTGTATAAGCCCATGCATGCGAAGACTGGATTCCATAGGCTGCGCGGAAGAAACCACCTGTTGGTTCAACGGGCATGACGGCGATTACCAGCAACGCGCTGTGGAGCGTAAGGAGCACGGCGAGGCACGTAGAAAGCCCTGGTCATCCACTGCACCTGACTTCATCTCCAGTCGTCTTGACTTGTCTTGCCACTGGATTGAGATGGACTTAGGCGAGAGAGTGAGGTCGACGAATTGCGCAACTCTTCCTCACTTTAATCTAAATAACCGCGCAAGTCACTCTTTCATCCATCCATTCATTCATCCATCCACTCACAACAAGTCTTGTGGCGATGGGCGAGCGGCGAAGCGGCAGGCGTTAGTACGCTGGCAGTCGTAGTCGCAGACCTACACACAGGCGGCTCAGGCCATATGGTCGTCTTCCACTGATCGGAGCAGCAGTGGGATTCGGCAGCCCCATGAGTGTCTGAGCAGCCCTCTTTAGGAAAGCACTGCTCACCTCCATGGCATGAGGAAGGGGCTAGAAAAGGTGCCCTAAACATTGCCTGCTTCACCATTACCTAACCAGCTTACCGCGGTTGGTGGGTACCCTACTTCGGCGGTCGACATATAAGAAAAAGAAAGGACAGATTTTTCCCCCTCATTCTAGGCGCATGGACTGTGCGCACTCTCCTTGACAAAGACTTTAACGCAAACAGACCTAAGAGACGAACTGCCCTGATTGGGAGAGAACTGGCCAGGTACAACATTGACATAGCAGCACTGAGTGAAACTCGACTTGCAGGCGAGGGCCAACTTTGCGAAAAGGGTGCAGGTTATACATTCTTTTGGAGCGGAAGAGGAACTGAAGAAAGACGAGAAGCAGGGGTTGGATTTACAATCAAAACAGCAATTGTCAGCAAGTTAGCGGGGCCCCCAAAGGGAATAAATGACCGACTCATGACGGTCAAGATCCCTCTATTTTATGGAAGAAAACATGCCACCATCATTAGCGCGTATGCACCAACTATGACAAACCAGGATGACGTCAAGGATAAGTTTTACGAAGAACTACATGCAGTCATTGCATCAGTTCCTAAAGCAGGTAAGCTCATCATTCTTGGTGACTTTAATGCAAGCGTAGGCTCAGATAACATCTCCTGGAATGGCACTATTGGTAGGTACGGCGTGGGTCGCTGTAACAGTAATGGACTTCTCCTCCAGACTTGCGCAGAACATGACCTCCTTCTCACAAACACCATTTTTCGACTTCCTACCCGCAACAGGACCTCCTGGATGCACCATCGCTCAAAGCATTGGCACCTAATTGACTATGTAATTGTTAGGAAGAAGGTCAGGCAAGATGTCCGGGTGACCAAGTCCATGTGTGGTGCCGAATGCTGGACTGATCATCGCCTCATTGTATCTAAACTTAAAATTCGTATCCAACCAGCCAGGTGCCCTCAGGGGAAGAAAACTCAAAAGAGGCTGGACGTCACCAAATTAAAGAAGACAAAAATCAAACAGTCATTTACTGACACCTTAGAAGACCGTCTCAAATGTATCTCGCTAGACGGCCAAAGTGTGGAAACAAATTGGGCAGCCCTAAGTGAGCAGATCTACAACACTGCTACAGAGGTCCTGGGTCCTTCCATCAAGAAACAAAAAGACTGGTTTGATGAGAACTCAGATAATAAAAAGCAGATGTTAGCTGAGAAACACCATCTTCATAAAGCATATTTAAATGATCCAAAATCTACATCCAAGAAAGACACTTTCAACAACATGCGTAGAATCGTCCAACATAAACTACGCCAGATGCGGGATTCATGGCTGAGTGATAAAGCAGATGAGCTCCAAGGCTTTGCTGACAGCCATGACTTGAAAAATTTTTACCTTGCACTCAAAGCGGTCTATGGTCCAACATCATCAGGATCATTTCCCCTCCTTAATGCAGATGGAAAAACACTAATTACAGACAAGGAAAAAATGCTCCAACGCTGGGCTGAACATTTTAATAATATTTTGAACCAGCCATCATCTATTAACGACGAAGCCATCATCCGCCTGCCCCAAATTCCTATAAATGAAGCATTAGCTGATGTACCAACTCTGGAGGAAACTAAAAACGCGATTCGTCAACTGTCTAGTGGAAAGGCCCCTGGCTCCGATTCAATTCCTGTTGAGGATTATAAAGATGGCGGTGCAGTTCTGATAGAGAAACTTCATATGATCTTCCAGCAAATGTGGCAGAGTGAAACCATCCCACACGATCTCAAAGATGCGTCAGTTATACATCTATATAAACGTAAAGGTAATCGCCAAGACTGCAACAATCATCGAGGTATCTCTCTTTTATCAATCGCTGGGAACATATTCGACAGAATCCTTTTGAATCGCCTTACGGCTCATCTTGACAAAGTTCTTTTACCTGAAAGTCAGTGTGGATTCCGGAAAGAACGTGGAACCACAGATATGGTGTTCGCTGCAAGACAGCTACAAGAAAAATGCCAAGAACAGCACTGTGACCTGTACACAGCTTTCATCGACTTGACAAAGGCGTTCGACACGGTCAGTAGAGAGGGTCTATGGAAGATCATGGCAAAATACGGCTGCCCAAAGAAATTTATCACAATAGTGCAGCAACTGCATGATGGAATGCAGGCTAGAGTTCAGGAAAACGGTGAGCTATCAGAGCCTTTCCCCGTCTCAAATGGAGTTAAACAAGGGTGCGTACTTGCACCGACTCTGTTCAGTATCATGTTTTCTGCTATGCTGACTGATGCTTTTAGAGACGGGGACACAGGAATCGACATTAGTTATCGTATTGATGGAAAATTGTTTAACCTTAGGAGGCTTCAAGCAAAAACCAAGGTCAAATCACACACCATCAGAGATCTTCTGGTTGCTGATGATTGTGCCCTCAATGCTGGCTCAGAGGCTGATCTGCAGCATAGTGTGGATAGATTCTCCGAAGCCTGCGCCAACTTTGGGCTTACCATCAACACGAAGAAAACAGAAATCATGTACCAACCAGCTCCTGGCACAGTTTATACTGAGCCAGTCGTCAAGGATAATGGTGAGAAACTGAATGTTGTGAACAGATTCACATACCTTGGTAGATAACTATCCCAGAACATTGTCATTGATGATGAGGTGAACACCAGGATCTCCAAAGCCAGCAGCACATTTGGCAGACTATACACCAACGTTTGGCATCGAAGTGGCATTAGTCTACAGACAAAGCTGAAGGTGTAGAGAGCTGCGGTGCTTCCAGTGCTGCTATATGCATGTGAAACATGGACTGTATACAGGCGACACGTAAAGAAGCTAAACCACTTCCATACAGTCTGTCTCAGGAAGATAATGAACATCAAATGGCAAGACAAGATCCCGGATACCGCCTTTCTTGACAGAGCTGGTATCCCTAGTATTGATACTATTCTGATGCTGTCACAGATTCGCTGGGCAGGTCATGTAGTCCGCATGCCAGACCATCGACTGCCAAAGATACTCTTTTATGGTGAGATGCAGAAGGGTAAACGCTCCCATGGTGGCCAAAAGAAGCGCTTCAAAGACACGTTAAAGACGTCATTGAAAACCTTTGACATAAACCCAGACACATGGGAAGCTGCTGCGCAAGACCGAACTGCTTGGCGCACATCTCTTCGTAAAGGTGCAGCGGCATGCGAATCATCCAGAAGAGCAGCAGCGGAACAGTGGAGACAAGCTAGAAAGGACCGTGAAATAAAACCTTCACATGAAGCAAACATTCCCTGCCCATACTGTCCGAGATCTTTCCAGGCCCGCATCGGGCTCATCAGTCACCTTCGTACCCATAGACTAACCTAACATATTCTTAAATAATTGGATGAACAGAGTGGTCTTCATCACCCGTGATGGACGAACAACCTTAACCTTAACCTTATTGTGCATAAGTACTGGCCATCTCTGCCAGAGTTGGTGACTCCTGGATGAACTACTTTTTCCTCCTTTGTTCAACCCTCGACTCGTTCTCTTCCTTCTCCGTTGTTATTAAAGTGACTGATCGTATAGTGGATTTTATAATGATTATTGACCTAGCCTCCATACAACAACCCTCAAGGATAGACTCAAAAATATGTTTTCTCTCTTGCAGAAACATTTATTTACACGTAATATTCTTCAATAACGCAGGTAATTCTTCATAGAGCTCACATACAGTTGTATCATAGTTGCTTCATACATAAACTCTTTATCTCGTATATATATATATATATATATATATATATATATATATATATATATATATATATATATATATAGATATATATATATATATATATATATATATATATATTTATGTTGTTGTTGTCGATATCCCATAGCTGCTGAGCATATCTACTCTTGGCAGCCCAATGCCATTCTTAAAAAAGTGCAGGTTTTCTGCAGTTGTTTTAACGTTCCGTATAGTGAGTTGGTGACTGTCAGAGGTGTCTGTAAAAGTTTTTTCCTGGCGTTTGTGAGTGATGGACACTCCATGAGGAGGTGTCTGGTTGTTTCATAGGGATGAGAGCAGTGTCTACACATGGGTAGGTGCTGAGGGTTGATACGGTTTAGATGGCTATTGACTGGTGTGTCCTGTTCGGAACTGAAAGATAAGACTTTGATTTCTCCTGCTGAGTCTGTTTATGTTGTCGTTGTCTTTTGGGCAGGTCATTTCATTAAAGACATTTCGGCCAGTCGGCCCGTTCGCCCATCTGTTCAGCCAGATTTCTCTTGTGTTGTTTCTGAGAATCTGTTTGACTGTTCTCATGCTGCAGGGTCTGTCCTTTTGTTGTTTAGAGGCTCCTGTTTTAGCAAGTCTATCAGCTGTCTCATTTCCAGTTAGATCACTGTGTCCAGGGATCCACTGTAGAGTTACACTGATGGAGTAAGCTGTGATCAAGTTATGAACCGCTTTTCCTATAAGAAAAATGTCTTTGTTTTCATATGGAGTCTGTTTAAGTGCTTCCAGAACAGACATGGAGTCACTGAAAATCACTATATCTGATGGCTTTCGTTCCATAAGGTCAAACTGTTGGTGTAGTAATTCAATGGCTGTCTTGATGGTCTCAGCCTCCGCTTCATAATTTGAACAATTCTCACCACAGGAGTCACAGAACTCATAAGAGGATCCATCCAGGTACCATATGCAGACGCCATATCCTGCAAAAGAGGTGGTCTTGAAAGCAGAACCATCTGTGTAGGCCTGGATTGCTGACGTTGGGTAGCTGTTTATGGTCTCCAAGGCACACGTCTTCAAGACTGTGGGTAGTGTTTCCTTGTTGGCCGTTTTATCTATCAGTTGTGTTTTGACAGTTGGTTGATGGAAGTTTTCCCAAGGGGGTGGTCCAAAGTATTTGTTTTCCAATTCTCTCTCTTGCGGGAGATGGTGTTTATCATTTTCCTCTTTGGCTATGTCCAGGAGAGATAGTTGTTTCAGTCTTCGTGTTTGTTTCCAAGTGTCAATAAGTACTTTGTTTGGGTGGTTTTTCTCTTGTCTCCTGTATCTCTCTACAGCTTCAGTCAGTGCTCTTTTACGCCTAATATCCAGTGGCTCTATATTGGCCTCTATCTCGCATACAGCTGTGGGTGTTGATCTCATCCCTCCACAAATTAACCTGAGAGCTTGGTTCTGCACACGGTCCAGAGATGAGATGGTATTAGTACTCACAATGGTCTGGAGGGGGGAGGTTATAGTCTATCACTGATCTCACATAGCCGAGATATAGTTGACGAAGTGTTAGTTTATCCGCTCCCCAATTTGTACTAGCTAGCCGTTTGATGAGGTTTAGACGCTTACATGCTTTTTCCCTGAGGTTGTAGATGTGTCCATCTAGTTTCAATTGTCTGTCCAGTTTTACTCCTAGATAGACTGGGTGCTCCTCTTTTGTTAGCGTTTCCCCATTCAGTTTGATGTTGATAGGTCTTTTTGCTATTTTGTGGCTGCGCGAGAAAGTGGTGTATACAGTTTTCTGCGTATTGATTTTTAGTTTCCACAGTTCACAATATACTGACATTGTAAGGAGAGCTCTGTTGATCTTGGCTTTTGCCAGAATGGGATATTTATCAGTAGTCCAGATGGCAAGGTCATCGGCAAACAGCGCCTTCGACACATTCAGATGTTTGGCAAGGTCATTAATAAAGATGAGGAAAAGGGTGCAACTTAAAGGAGAGCCTTGAGGCAGTCCTTCTTCCAGCGTTCTTTTCCGTGAAATTGCACCAGCATAGTTGGTAGCTATGGTTCTATTTGTTAGGAAGGCCTGTATCCATCTAATCATTTTCCCTCCTATTCCCATTCTTCTCATCTTTAGCAAAAGTCCCTTTCTCCAAACTCTATCGTAGGCTTGCTCAAGGTCGATGAACACAGCTATTGTGCTTTTTCCCTCTTGAAAACCATCCATCACATTCTGTGTGAACCCGAAGAGGGGGTCATCTGTGCGGCACTTACGTCTGAAGCCTGCCTGGTTGTTGTCCAGAAGGTTCCAGCTTTCCAGCCACCAATATAGTCTGTTGTTTACCATTCTCTCGACCAGCTTGCCTAAGCATGAAGTGAGGGATATGGGTGATAAGGTTGATAATGTTGGATTTTTATTCCCGTTAATGATATCCACCAAAAGATAGATATAAGTGGATGGAAGCAGACATCATCATCATCATCAGTTGATAAGATCTCTATGGTGTTGTTTGCTCCACTGTAGTGTATGGAATGTCAACTTGACCTACGCAGTGGTGTGTAGACATGGATTGAGTGTACAATGTGCGAATGATGATAAGGGTTCGTGTTGTTGACAAATGTTCTTTTCTCACACTCATGTATGACTGGAAGTCATCGACACCAACGACTGTGTACCTTTTCTAAAGTTTAATTGGACGTACACACTCGACAGCACAGATAGTGACAAATCACAGGTTGGCATAATACATCATAGTACAGTGGATAAATGGTCTTGCAATGTTATGTTACATGGGCACTCATGTAGATTAATATTATAATGGACTGTCAGTAGCCAAGCCCTCAGCATCGCCCATACATATAAATCATCTGACTTCACTGACTGAGCACGTCAGCTTATAAACAATATTTCAGATGGCTTCTAAACCTAATCTCGTTTAGCGACGATTCTCCCACATAATGTTCAGCACATATTTTTTCCATATAATAATTTTGAACCGCTAATAACGGGTTCTCATGTGTAGCAGTGATCTCTGGACTAAACAAGCGATAATACGGGCATCCCCTTTCTCTTCTTGAAAGTCGCTACATGTTTTGGTTCCAAGATGGCTTCACTCGTGAACTGTCACTCACGTTTGGATGCAGATAATGAATCTGTCCTAAAGTTAGTCATTCATAAAACATTGCATTGCTCTGTAGATTTGATCATGAACAATTGACTGCATTCTACAGAATATAGTGCTGCTAGGAATCGAAGTCGTTTTCATCGAGTCAAATATATTCTCTTAGACATTCAAATCGTAACTATCGAAAATGGTGGCTTCGATCGAGAGTTCATAAGAGTATCTTGGATTACCTTGTTATAAGAAATATGAAACTGCCATTCCTTGGCAATACGCATAAACACTGGGGTAAAGCATACACGATAGGTTTAGACGACTATCACTTTCCCCACAAATACTGAGATCACTTTTTCCCGGCGACAGGCCGACATAGGAAAACACACACAGTCCCTATCAGGACGAAGCCAAATCACACCACCCTCTAGCGACACATCCGCCGAATAGCCTTCGACCTCTCTAGAGACAACAGGACATATAGTTCGACTTAGATATGTAAAGATATACAGATATAAGACAGACTCGTCCTACTCAGACAAACAATACACACAAATTCAGGCCATAGATATTCTGAAGCAAGAACAATCTATTATTACCCAAACAACGAATAAATCGCAGTAAAATGGATTTATCCGCGGAGTTTGATCGAAGAGATGGCACAACTTTCAAGGGAAGTAACTCAATAATGACTTTCCCTTAAGCACTAAAAAATTACCTATGTATAATATTGTAAGATATCAAAGACTGCACGTAACAGTCTTACCACACCTCCCGGGAAAAAAAAAAATGGAACATTTTTTTTTTTTTTTTTGAAATACATCTAGGAGCAACGTACAATAGGCTCACAACGCATGAATAATGCGCAGATGAAAATATCAGGAATACCTATAAAGCCTAATATGAGGCTAAGTCGACTTATGGAGCGACTGGTGAGAATGTGTCTCATAAACTGAGAGAAATTATTTCTCTACAAGTATATTTTTCCAGGAAGGTGTCATCAAAGTATAATACAATTCTGGCAATTACACAATGCCTAAAAAATTCATATCATCATTTCGTATTAGATATCTTAAATTTATGATTTATGAAGAAAAAATCATCAAAGCACAGCGGTGAATAAACATCCATGAACCGCTATGTAGTGATACAATCATTATATTATTAAATTACAAATGTGTATCTATCATGATATAGAAAAGGAACTACTATAGAACTAGACATATCAAGAAGTCTAAGCCCTAATAGGTATGTGGAATCATGTGGGCATCTTGACAGAATGTCTGCCATCACATTATCTGATCCACGAATAGCTCGCACAGAGAAATGAAAAGGTTGAAGAGCAATTGCATATCGAGTAGACCTCGAGCTCTTCAAATTCTTACTCTGTATAGCAGTAAGAGCTTTTTGGTCGGTTTCTACTATGAAATGTGCGCCTAGAAGGAATCTCTGTAGTTTGAGGATCGACCAAACCATAGCTAATAGCTCACGGTCTAAAACCGAATAATTCCTTTCTGCCGCATTAAGTTTTCTGGAAATATACATTATAGGATGCAGAGTTCCAGAGTACTCTTGCATTAGTGCCGCTCCAATCCCAGTGGATGAAGCGTCACTACGAAGAACGAATGTCTTATCTTTAGTGGGTAGCACTAAAATAGGTGGTGTTGAAAACAATGTTTTAATCTTATCCAGAGAGCATTGGCATTCCTGAGACCAGTGGACCACATTAGGCGAACCTTTCTTTAGAAGTGTTGAGAGAGGTGCCATGATAGAGGATAGATTCTGAATGAATCTGCCATAAAATTGAATAAGACCTAACAGACTTCTCACCTGTTTTTTAGTCTTAGGGATTGAGATGTTAAGTATCTTACTAGTATTATGGTCCTCTGTCTTTAGGAAACCATGACCAACTCGGTGGCCTAGGAAAGAAATTTCGCTAAAACCAATATAGGCTTTAGAGGGTTTCGCTGTCAGGTTGTGCTCACGCAAAGTAGACAGCAATTCATCTAACCCTGAATAGTGATCTTCCCAAGTATCGCTGAAAAGACAGATGTCGTCTAGATATGCAATGACATCTGACCGATAAGATAGGATTCGGCGCATCATGCGTACGAACGTAGCTGGTGCGTTCATAAGACCGAAAGGCATAAAATTCCATTGGAACAAACCTCTAGGTGTTGAAAAAGCCGTGAGAGGTTTGGCGCGTTCAGATAAAGGAACTTGCCAATATCCTTTAGACAAATCAAGTTTAGTGAAAAAATGAGATTTGGAGAGTCGAGTAAGTAGCTCTTCCAGTAAAGGCATAGGTTCGGCATCGAACTTCGTTACTTGATTCAATTTTCGATAGTCAACGCAAAGACGTATGTTATTGTCTTTTTTACGCACAATAACCATCGGCGAAGAATATGCAGAGGTGGATGGTTCGATTATTTTCAAATCTATCATCTCATCCAACTCTTTCTCGACCTGTGCTTGAAAATGTATAGGTATAGGATAAGGTCTAACCCTAATAGGAGTATGGTCAGTTAGAACAATGTCATGTTGAATGACATTCGTTTGTCCAGGGATGTTAGTGAGTACATCCTGAAATGTTTGCAACATAGTTGAAACTTGTCGCTGTTCTCCTAGAGACAAATCAGGAGAGACAGTAACGTTCTTCCATGATTCACTGGAATGAAGTGGGATCATTGGAAGAGGAAGATTTACATCTGAAAAACTTGTTTCCTCATCCTGTATCACGGACAGTGATGAGTAATGACCATGTTGTACTGGAGAATTGTCCGTTGCTTGGAAAATGGGTTGCAAATAATCCGGACGTTCATGGAATTCAGTAAGCATATTGATGTGGAAGGTTTTATGCTTCCCATCAATATCGACAATATAGTCGACATCGGAAATTTTCGATATTATATCGTACGGACCTTTCCAAGAAATAAGTAATCTGTTTTCCCTACAAGGTAGTAATACAAATGCTTTGTCACCAGGACAAAGTTGTCGTAAGCATCTCTTCTTATTGGCAAATTGCCTTGCCTTCTGTTTCGCAAATTCAGAAGAAGAAGTTGCTAATTTGCATGCTTCGATAATTTTTTGTCTCAACGCGATGACATATTCGTAGGATGACTTTGTGTCATCGTCAATATTGTCAGATGTTATGAGATCGTGAAGCAACGACATAGGGCCACGCGGACGCGCGCCAAAGACGAGTTCAAAGGGAGAAAATCCCGTATGTTCATTGGGTACCTCTCTGTAAGCGAAGAGGGCCGCAGGTAAAACTCTGTCCCAGTCTTGAGGATGATCCTCAGTTATCTTCCCCAGTAAGTTTTTAAGTGTTCTATTAAGGCGTTCGACCATACCATTAGACATTGGATGGTAGATACTACTTAAAGATCTATCTATCTGCAGGGTAGACATTACTTGAGACATGGTATCTGATATTAGTTGGGTGCCATGGTCTGACAATATCTCTCCGGGGAACCCCAGACGAGAAAATATAAGCCAAAGAGCATCTGCAATATCAGCAGTAGTAATGCTCTTCAGAGGAATAGCCTCTGGCCAACGTGTGCACATATCAACACACGTCAAGATAAACTGATGTCCTCTGGCAGACTTGATCTTAAATGGACCAATAATGTCTATAGCCATTTTTTGGAACGGCCGAATAGGAATGTCCGCCGCCTGAATGGGTGCAGCATGCCGTGGACCTTTGGATTTAACTTCCTGACATACTTTACAAGATCGACAATAAATACGTATGTCCTTGTTTACCAATGGCCAAAAGAAAGCCGCAAGGACTCTTGACTTAGTACGGGAAAAACCCATGTGTCCAGCACACTGAGAGTCGTGAGCGTGCTGCAAAATTTTAACTCTCAAATTCTTGGGAACCAGGATTTGAGAATGACTTGACGTAATGGAGTCTTGAACCATACGTACAAGTACGCCATTCTTCTTTGTAATCCACGATTTGCGACTTGTGTCTTTATTCGGATCACCTTTAGTTGCAAGAATGAAGAATTTCTTCAGAGTGGGATCATCTTCTTGCTGTTTTATAAACGAGTCACGAGAAATTACCAAGGGATTATCTTGGTTATGCACTTCATTATCTTCAATAGATGAAGTTTGAGGCACATTAAGAGCCTGAGCTCTAGTGACTACAGCGTTAGCAATCTGCATGTTTTGCCTTTCCCACGTGGAAATTTGTTGCGGAGTGCATTCCTTGACTCCATGAATGCGACCGATGATGAGGTCAGCGATCGGATTCGGAAGAAGACATGCGTGTACATCTCCCGTAAAGAAAGGAGTAGCAATCCTAATGATAGCAGTAGAGTATTTCTCTAATGTGCCGCCAAATGTTACACATTTGACTACTTGTCCAGTGGCACGGGAAGGATCTCTACGAGTGACTGCCTAACACCAATTGTGGTGCATCCAGAATCAAATAGCACAGAGACTGGATTGTTATTCACTAAACCCTTATGTAAGACAAGAGAACCTCTTCCATCATGCGCGACTGATGCCGGAAGAGCAGGAAGAGGATGGCCACAGCTTAAAGTAGACACTGTGGTTGGCTCAAATAACGTTTTGCATTGGGGGCACTGAGATGCTCTCCCAAAATCAAAAGCGGCACATGCCATATTACTAGCATCATTATTATCTTTACTCTGTTTATAGGCTTCATGGGACTCTTGTTGTACAGAGTTTGCCTGAAAATGTGGTTTATGTCTTTTGTTTTGAGATCTACCTCGGTTATTATCACCTCTGTAGTTATTGTTACCTCTATTGTAACCCCTATTTGGGTTTGAGTCATAGTTCCCTTGGTTACCATTATCATATTCATTATAATGAGTATCTCTGTAATTATGATCTTGTTGACTCCAAGACGGATAACCCTGATAGTTTCTATAATTACTTCCTCTACGGAAATTCCTATAATTATGACCACCCCTGTGTCGAGAGCTATCAGGTCGTCTCCAGTTCTTTGAAGAAGAACCCTGAAATGATTGGTTACCTTGGTTTTGATAACTATTATGGTTACCTTTTTTATCAAATCTGTTTTGAGGTCCCTGAAATCTGTGTGAATAATTGGGATTGTATGGTGTTGCTGAAGCAACTGGCATACTCTCCTTAATCTTAGTGTTGCCAAAAGTCACGTCGGGGTGTGCAGTGACATATTGGGAACAATATTCTTCCATTTCTTTTAGAGATTTGGGTTTACGCTCATGTATAAATTCAAGGAAAGGTTTGTTCACACATGACATAATCTTATCTCTGAGCAACAAATCCATAAGTCCTTCATACGTTTTTTCTGTTTTGGAAAGCTCAATCCAACGATCAACTGTGAGACGTGCCTTTGCAGTGAATTCTGAGAATTCTACACCCGTCTCAGGTACCATCGTCTTAAATAAAAGGCGATAGCCTTCCTCACTTAGCTGATATTTTTTTATCAAAGCCGCCCTAATGACATCATAATTATCCTTATCTGCTTCTCCTACAAGGCATAATCTAGTCAAAGATTCACCTTTCAAGTTTTCTGATAATTGATTAGCGTATTGTGATTTATCCACATTATGTGTACGACAAGAACGTTCAAATCTATCCAGCCAGAATGTAATATCGTCACTGGACTGATTGAACGGTGGAACCTTAACCTTGTAAGTAGAAGGTTTACCATTACCACTAGATGCCTGATTAACATTACTCATACTTGTCAATCTCAATTTCTCCAACTCAAATTCATGTTCTCTTATTGCTTTTTTCTCTTCAGCATCTAATCTTTTTTGTTCAGCCTCCCTGTCTAATCTTTTTTGTTCAGCTTCCCTGTCCAATCTTTTTTGTTCAGCTTCACTGTCTAATCTTTTTTGTTCAGCCGCAGCTTCTCTTTCTAATTTTTTTTGTTCAGCTTCAAATCTCCTTTCCTCCATCTGCATCTGCAATTTCTTTTGTTCAGCAGCAGCCTCAGCTTCTCTTTCTAATCTTTTCTCTTCCGCCATAGCTTTTCTTTCTTCTGCAGCTAATCTTTTCTCTTCTGCCATAGCTCTTCTCTCTCTTCTGCAGCTAATGCTTTGTCATATTGAGCAACTGCCCATTGTTCTAATTGTTGACCAGTTTTATCAAGGGCTTTCCCTTGTATAATGAAGTATTCTAATGTAGACATGGTGTCTAACAATAATACTAATCACCTGAAATAATAATAATACCACAAGTTCTCAATGACTTGATTAATCAGTATACTATCCCAATATCTGTGGGTCACAAGCCTTTAATAAGGTCTTGTATAATAGTAATAATAATCAGGTACTGGTTTATACCATAATCCAAGTGCAGTGCACAGGCAATTGTGTCTTATGAAATATACCTATATAAAACATATGTCAACCAACAGAATACATAAAGTACAAATAGGACTGACAATACAAGAACGTTTGCAGAAATCAAAATAAATCAAATAGGGAAATCAATGAAAATAATCACTGAATCTGCAAAGAATAACAACACAAATGACGTCACAATATATGAATATAAATTGTGAATAGAACTGAAAGATAGAAAAGAGTAGACCAACAAATTACAAACAACTCAAAACAAAACTAAAGAACAAAGAAATATTACAAAAATAACAATAATTACAGTCTTCACAGCTAACACAAAAGCAACAGTTGTCGCAGCAAATTTTCAATCAAGAAAATTGCACCTATAGAAAACGCCCACAACGGACCCTCTATGACGTGGGATATTCTGTTGTGAGGACGCCGCCCAACCTTAAACACAACCCGCTGACATAGAAACTAACATACTATACAAACAAATAACATGTAAACATAAATATATATAAATTATGTGTATGATAGTATGTGTTGCAAAATAGGCTCAGTTTTACAGTAATGGCAAAGTTATTTTTATGAACATAAACAAACTGCCACTTTATTCAATTAAACATTCTGGCCTTAAATATTAAAGTTCATATATGGAAAACAAGAAGATCCATCGATGAAAATAGGACTTCTTAGTACACAAATACTGTCTTCCTGTTAACATTGACAAGAATTGATCCAACTGTTCTGTGAAACTCTGTAATGTCTAATGTAAAACTGTCAACAACGCTGGCCTACATACTGCATTCACTTGACAGGTCACGTGACGAAGTGTTGACAAAGAGCAAACCAATACTGCAAGTGTGTCGTATCAGCCACAGGAAACGGTCTGGTATCGGTAATCTGTTGACTTCTGAACTTCTGCGAGGTCAAACCCAGAAAGCTGGTCCACCAGTTGATAAAGTTGATATAATGTTGGATTTTTATTCCCGTTAATGATATCCACCAAAAGATAGATATAAGTGGATGGAAGCAGACATCATCATCATCATCAGTTGATAAGATCTCTATGGTGTTGTTTGCTCCACTGTAGTGTATGGAATGTCAACTTGACCTACGCAGTGGTGTGTAGACATGGATTGAGTGTACAATGTGCGAATGATGATAAGGGTTCGTGTTGTTGACAAATGTTCTTTTCTCACACTCATGTATGACTGGAAGTCATCGACACCAACGACTGTGTACCTTTTCTAAAGTTTAATTGGACGTACACACTCGACAGCACAGATAGTGACAAATCACAGGTTGGCATAATACATCATAGTACAGTGGATAAATGGTCTTGCAATGTTATGTTACATGGGCACTCATGTAGATTAATATTATAATGGACTGTCAGTAGCCAAGCCCTCAGCATCGCCCATACATATAAATCATCTGACTTCACTGACTGAGCACGTCAGCTTATAAACAATATTTCAGATGGCTTCTAAACCTAATCTCGTTTAGCGACGATTCTCCCACATAATGTTCAGCACATATTTTTTTCCATATAATAATATTGAACCGCTAATAACGGGTTCTCATGTGTAGCAGTGATCTCTGGACTAAACAAGCGATAATACGGGCATCCCCTTTCTCTTCTTGAAAGTCGCTACATGTTTTGGTTCCAAGATGGCTTCACTCGTGAACTGTCACTCACGTTTGGATGCAGATAATGAATCTGTCCTAAAGTTAGTCATTCATAAAACATTGCATTGCTCTGTAGATTTGATCATGAACAATTGACTGCATTCTACAGAATATAGTGCTGCTAGGAATCGAAGTCGTTTTCATCGAGTCAAATATATTCTCTTAGACATTCAAATCGTAACTATCGAAAATGGTGGCTTCGATCGAGAGTTCATAAGAGTATCTTGGATTACCTTGTTATAAGAAATATGAAACTGCCATTCCTTGGCAATACGCATAAACACTGGGGTAAAGCATACACGATAGGTTTAGACGACTATCACTTTCCCCACAAATACTGAGATCACTTTTTCCCGGCGACAGGCCGACATAGGAAAACACACACAGTCCCTATCAGGACGAAGCCAAATCACACCACCCTCTAGCGACACATCCGCCGAATAGCCTTCGACCTCTCTAGAGACAACAGGACATATAGTTCGACTTAGATATGTAAAGATATACAGATATAAGACAGACTCGTCCTACTCAGACAAACAATACACACAAATTCAGGCCATAGATATTCTGAAGCAAGAACAATCTATTATTACCCAAACAACGAATAAATCGCAGTAAAATGGATTTATCCGCGGAGTTTGATCGAAGAGATGGCACAACTTTCAAGGGAAGTAACTCAATAATGACTTTCCCTTAAGCACTAAAAAATTACCTATGTATAATATTGTAAGATATCAAAGACTGCACGTAACAATGGGCCTATAACTTCTTGGTGTTCCCGGTGGTTTCCCTTTCTTCAATATAGGCAAGATGGTTGCTGTCAGCCATGCTGATGGTAGCTGTCCCTCGTTCCACGTTCTATTGATGAACCACAGAAGTGTCTCTTTTGCCTTTGGCCCTAGCTGACAAATCATCTCATTTTTAATTTTATTTGGTCCTGGAGCTTTATTTTTGGCCAGTTTCCGTAGTGCCATTCTCAGTTCTTGTGGGCGGAACGGATCATCGAACGCAGCCATATTGGCCTGATCTATGTTATGCGTGGATGTGTTCTTTAGGAGCACTTTGTCTAGTTTCTTTCTCTGTTGTGTTTTATTTACACTGGCGTAAAAATTGTTGAAGACATCGGCTTTCTTGCTGCTTGATGTTACTTCATCACCACTTCCATCCACCATAGGTGTTGGGTTTGTCTTTTTCTTGCTTCCCTCGAGATTACTAAGGAGTCTCCAAACTTTGTTTCCTTCTCTTTTTAAATCTAGTTTATTGCAATTTTCTTTCCAAGTCTCCCGTTTATTCTTCTTGGTGACATACCTTACTTTTGCTGTCCACCTGTTGTACTCTGTTTTATTTAGGGTGGTAGGGTATTTTTCAGCCTTCTTTCTAGCCTCTCTCCTCTCTTTGACTGCTTCAGCTAGTTCAGATGTCCAGTAAGGTTTATACTTCTTATGCTTCCCCCTTGGGATGCACTTTTGGGCAGCTGCTAGGATTGTGGTACATATGTTGTTGTATGTAGTATTAATGTTATCAGTTCTAATGATTTGACTGAATCCAGCATCAGTTTTTCGGCCGTAGCGGTCCCAGTCTGCTTTCCTGAAGTTCCAGGATGGTTTACCAAGGGACTTCTGTGTCATCTGTGGTGTTAAAATAGTTGTTAAAACAGGGCGGTGGTCACTTCCCACATCTTCTAAGACTTTGACGATACTATTTTCTGCTATATCAGCTGAAACAAATGTCAGATCTGGCCGGCTGGTCGAGCCATGTGCCCTGTGAAGGAGTGTTGGTGGAGTTTCCAAGTTCTGCAGTAGCATTAAGTTGGTACTGCTGCACAACTCCTCAACCTCTAGGCCCCTACTGTTAAACAGCCTGTATCCTAGAGCAGGAATGTGAGCATTAAAATCACCAGCTACGACAGTTTTCTTTAGTATGGGCTCAAACTCAGGCAGACCTTTTGATGAGGTCGGGGGACAGTAAATGTTGTGTAGTGTGTACTTGGTGTTATCCTTGCCCCATAGCTTTATTATTTGGTGGTCGATATCCGCTGTAGGGTTGTTGGTTACTGTGGCTTGGGTATCATTTCTGATTAAGGTCATGATGCCTTGGCACTTCAGGCATTCACATTTGTACTGTGTATAACCCGTGATGTTAATTTGTCTCCGTGGGAGTATTGTTTCCTGGAGAAGGGCTACTTGTACTTGATGTTCGTGTAGTATTTTTGTAAGCTCAATTGTCTTGTTCTGTAGTCCAGCTATATTTAGCTGTAAAATGTTAAGGTTCCCCTTCGCTGACTTTTCACAAGGAGCAGGGGATTTATCTCTCTTGCGCGGGCCTTGGTAACCGAGGCGACGCCCGAGCTCGTATGGAATATGTTGTTTGACTGGCATTGGAGGTATTGGGTGTTTGCTGCAGACATCTCCCTCCCAAAGAATGCAATGGGTATGTCTTCCTCCATGAGTATTGGGTTGGTTTGCTTGGCCACTCACCTTTTTGGCTCTAAAGATCACTTTGCTTTGGGGGTTCAGGTGGGGTTCACAGAGATGCATTCCCCGCTAGTCACAAGCGCTCACGATGCAGGCCTCATTTCTTCGTTCTGTGGCTGAGCTTTTGCTGTGGCTGTGTCACGTCCTGCATCCTATGCCTTCACGATTTTCCCCAGCACAGTGGTTCTAAATTTCCATTGAGTTTTAGTGGCTTTGCTTCTCATGTCTCAGGAGTTGGACAAAATCTGACGATGGGTGCAATGTCAGGTCGCACGGCACTCTTGCTGCAGCTGGGACGTTGGGCAGGGCCCGGATCCCTTCTAAGTAATGACCTATATTTTACCATCACCACTTCAGGATCCTTGGTGAGGTTATCGAGGATTGGACAGAGAAAGCTTGGTAGGCAAGTAGAGAAGAGAGAAAGTAGCATTTAACCCATGAGTGGGGTTTGGGTTGGTGTTGGCCAGAGCATTTTCCACTCGCTGGTGGGTATTGCGCCTGCACCTTAAGAGGGGTCCCAAACAACTCCCGACCCAGTTATACCGCCAGGCACTCGGTCGCCCCCATAGCAAACTCTGTGAGAACGGGGTCACCTCGTGAAAGTGCTGCTATGGACACGTTTGTGCAGGAGAGGCCATATGCCAGAAGCTTACTACAAGACAGTAGCTTCCGCGGCGATCACTGCACCTGGATATGAGAGGCTATGTGTTCGCTTCAACATCCATTGATGTAGGTGGGACGTCGTGGCCCGAACCCTACATAGACCCCTACATAGACATATATACTTAATCTCCCTTTGTTCTTCTATCATCTCTATTTACTTGTTTAGCTTCTTCAAACTCTACCTCAGTTTGCTTAATATGCCTCAATACTCCTGATCAGCACTTCCAACTCATTGTCTTGTGCCTTTTTATTCCTCCTGACCAAACTTGGTCAGACCTTCCTCTATTTCCGGTCCTGAAAAGCATACTATAATTCGTATACATGTAAAAAGTCTTCTATACTCCATAATTACATGCGAGAGCATGCAGGTAGTTCTTAAAGAAGTCGACTCTCCCAGTCGCTTACTTGTCGTAACTATTTCTGTAGACGACTCATTGGTTCACTCTCTGTGAACTCACTCTGATAAAATTATGGTTTTCCCCTTGGAATTCATTCTTTCCATCTATTCGTTTATAACAGTACCAAGCTTGACCATCAATGTATCATTCAAATACTTCTCTTCTCTAGGTTACTTTGTCAACAAAGTTCTCATTGTTTATTTGACCTGTCGACTTAGGATTTCTGATTTACTTCTCCTGCAATTTTTCATCAATATGAATGATAAGTTAAAAACCATACTTACAGGCAGTTCCCTGAATCTCTCCCGAAATACACTCTCTACTGTGACTATAAGAAATTTCTTAATCATCTTCTACTCCGTCTATACGAAACTTCTTAGTTATCTTGTATAGTTACTGACTAGAGCTAATACATCCTCTGAACCTTCTAAAACTTGTGCTATTTCTGTCTAACCACAGAATCTGTTAATCTTCTGAGTTATCTCTACACCTTATGCATTTTCTGTATAACTTCTGAACTTATCTGTATAACCACAGAATCTGTTAAAACTGGTGACAACCGCCAAAAGCACTTCTTGCTTCTTCAACTTCTGAAACCCGACTGCCCTCCAGAAACCCGAACACCTTTATGACCTCTAGTCATTGTTACCTGGTGCGTTTCTCTCGCTACCTCTGATTCGTTCCCTAATCTATTTTCCAGCTCAAATATTGGTCGAGCTTTATTTACTACTCACCAGAAAAATACTCACGTTTTACTAACGCAAGCGAAGCTAGTGAACCGTTGTCTGTTATTTTTAATCCTCACTCTATTTTCTTCCTCGTGAACTGTTTTAAACTTTCACCCAACCTTGGCAATGTATTTATAATGCCTGAGCAAACCCTACGGTGACATACTTTAAGCGTTCATATAACCTTGCCAGAAGCATAAACAATGCTTGGCAAACCCTACGGTGACATACTTTAAGCGTTCATATAATCTTGCCAGAAGCATAAACAATGCTGGGGCAAACCCTACGGTGACATACAACCCGGGGTCGTACAAATGTAACCCGTAGGGAAACATTTGCGTTCTATCAACTACTATCTACTCTTCACTTAGCATACCATCCTATCTGCTCCTGTATATATACATTTATAAACTATGAATCATAATATGAAAAGTCAAAAAAACTAAAATCCTAAGTGTAACGTTATCTCATTACAGTTACTAAGTCTTGAATTGAGGTATATCATCAATACTCGACCTCATATAATACAACCAAATAATTAACAATAATTCCACACTTGCAATATTTAAATATGTACATTTTGTCGACATGGTAACTGTCTCTGGAAGCAGAGATTTGTCAGTACTCTGTCTGAAACTATAGACGCGTGTCCAAGAAACTGTCCTTGGGCGACAGTGAAAGATATGTGTCGTTATTCAGGTCAGAATTTGATGTTCTCGACTGATGTTAGCCTTGGATGCATCAGTCAAATCGTCAACTTTGTCTGAAACTATATACGCTATACCCATGTGTATCAGACTTCACAAAATACCAAACATCATTGTGCCTGAAATTATTGTCAACGTGACTATGTAAGTGTCATCACTGTCATCTCTCAAGTAGGTAGTGCCTAAAATATCAATACTGCAACCATGTCGTATCCCTGGTTTCGCTATATAACCAGTGCAATGGTAAGTGGGAATGTTCATCATCAGTGCATCATGTGCACATGTGTATGGGTAAGAGAGTTTCTTACTCTGTTATGACTTGGATGGATCTATATCATATCTCTTCTTTTTTTCATTTTCCTCTTTTTCCAATTGAAATGTTCATACACCTGAAATTCATACATTATACAAATCAATATGCATATAACGCTATCTATAATTAATTAACAATCCTGATCGTCTAGTGTGCTGAATCTTGAACCTTGGGAAGAACACTACCATGCTTCATGAATTTATATGAAATTAGTCAACATTGTCACGACTTTGTGATTCTCTATAGTATGTTTGTGTCTCTCGTGTTTTTTTTTCTTCAAAGTTGTATACTCTTGTGCTTTAAAAGGTTAGTGAGTAATGTGAGTGTCTAAGTGTGCACAGGAATATAAATATCACTAACTTAACCACAGAGAAACGTAATAAAGTGACTTAGTTGTAGGTACTATGTTGATTAGAGTACCTATAAGCACTATTGCTGGGTGAGTGCTGCGAATTAGTACTATTGCTGGGTGAGTACTTTACGATGATTACACTAATTTCGAGATTTCTTTTGCAAGCTCTAACAGTGTAATTTCTCTACTGGAGAGGCGACTGTCGTACTGTGACGAAGTTGGTATTGAATGTGCTATCGTATTTATAGTCGCTCTGCAGGAGAAAGGGGGCGATTGAATATTTGTACGATGTTGTAAACCTGGAAACGGTTTGTGTACTTGGCGATGATTTCTTTTGAACCTGACTCGTACATGTTCTTGCGGTAGACGTAACAACTTCGCTCTTGGTGGTGAATCTGGTGATGAAGGGTGGTAAGGGCGCTTGGTGGCTATACGTATCTCGGTGTTGGTAGTATCATCCATGCAATCGATGTCGCTTTCTTCTCTTTCTGTTGTGTCAAGTTCTGATTCAACAGGTGCCAAAGGCGTATCGATAATATTCATGTCTGTGTGTGTGTCATCATAAGGTTGCGATGTTTTAATGTTTATATGCTCTGCTGTAGGGCTCTGACTATGATGGGTTATGTTGCTTCTCGTTGCTTGTAAAAGTCTTTCATCATCGCTATCCCAGCTGGAGTGTATAGGCTGGTGTTGACTTGAAGCTGGCGGTTGTAATCGTCGACTGGTATGTTCTTCTGTAGGGCTTCGACTATGGGGGGGGGGGTTATGTTGTTTCTCATTGTTGTTTGCAAGGGTCTCTCATCTTCGCTCTCCCGACTGGAGTGTGTTGGCTGGTGTTGACTTGGAGCTGGCGGTTGTAATCGTCGACTGGTATGTTCTTCTGTAGGGCTCCGATTATGGTGGGTTATGTTGTTTCTCATTGTTGTTTGCAAGGGCTCTCATCTTCGCTGTCCCAACTGGAGTGTGTAGGCTGGTGTTGACTTGGAGCTGGCGGTTGTAATCGTCGACTGCCATAATATGTTTGACTCGCTATGGATGGATGGGTTTCGTCGTCATGCACTGATACTAGTGTGCTGCTATCCCTATCGTGTAAACGATTATCTCGAAATATCAATCTCTCTCTTAGTTCTGCTGGCGGAATATCATCTTCGTCTTCTGAGTTGTCTCTACAGCGAGTCAAACGATGTATAGCATCTTGTAAATGATCTGGAGTGTTACGTTGTTCTGCGTTAGTATCCAGCTCACCATTTGTGTCGCGTTCGCTGTGTGAGGTGCTTGGGACTGTAGAATTATAGTGATTCAACGTGGCTTTTCGTACTGGTCTGCCATTCGGTAAAGCTGGTGGTGCTGTGGGGCGATGATTATCTATCTTCATTTGTGCTGCGTGTGGTTTGGTGACTATGTTCTTCTCTTCATTCCATAATATGTAATTTATGGGTGTTGTCTGTTCAAGTACTTTATATCCGTCGAGCCATCGTACATCAAATTTGTTATCTCGAACATTCTTCTTGTAAAAGACTTTATCACCAACTTGAAATTGTTCTAATTTAGCTCTTTTATCGTGCTGCTTCTGCCATTTCTTAAAAGCTTTCTGGGAGTTTCGATTAGCTATCTGGTGTGCTCTATGCTTTTCTCGTAGTATAATTTCGATGGGATCTTCACCTAGATACTTCCTCTGAGGTTGCAGGAGATTATCTAATGGGAAAGTAGGTTCACGTCCATATAACATGTAGAATGGGGACAGTCCTGTCGTCTCATTTATATTTACTCGTATCGCTTCAAGGGCTTGATATATATATATATATATATATATATATATATATATATATATATATATATATATATATATATATATATATATATATATATATCCCAATATTGTGCATTTCCTTGTATATTTTTGGCAAGGATATCATGCAATGTAGCATGCATTCTCTCATTTCTTCCATTTGCCTGCGGTCTATAGAAACTACTAGTGGTATGTTGAATATGCAAAGTCTGGAGTGTCTTCTTGAAAGGATTAACGACACATTGTTTCCCGTTATCTGTGATTATTCTCTTAGGGCAACCATGTCTTGGTACAAATTCTTGCAGAAAAAACTCCGTCACTGTCGCTGACGTTATATTCTTGAGAGAATAACTTTCAGGCCTATCCCGAATATTGATCAACAATGTATAAAAGGTATACATTCCCAGACTGCGTAATGGGATAGGGACCAGAAATGTCCATACTTAAGACTTCCATAGGGAAATGGGATGGTTTCATCTCTTGTAAGGGAACTTTAGTTGGTCTCATGTTTCTCATTCTGCATATTTTGCAAGTACTAACATATTCAATTATGTCTTTGTGCATTGAAATCCAATAGTATCTTTTCTTGATAATGTCGATGGTTTTATCTCTTCCAACATGTCCATTATTGTCATGGAACTGCCCTAGTAACTGAGGTACTACTAACCGTGGAATTACTTTTTGTAGTCTCCCTTCTTGTTTCTCATCGATGTGATATAGAACGTGGTCATGTGGCAGGATTGTAAACTGTTTGAGTGATGTGGGTTTCGTTTCTACTTGTTTGATGAGTTTGAGAATTTCGGGATCTCTTCTCTGCTCAGCGTGTACATTAAATGTGTCCAAATCCACTGTTTTTTGTGTGGGGTATTTGTTGTGGCGGTGGTATTTTCATCATCTATTCTGTTAGAATTTATAATGTTGATCTCCTTTGCATTGTCGTTGATGTCAGTAAACGCATGTGGATCATCTTCCTGTGTAGTACTGGGGTGGGGAGTTCGAGAAAGGAGGTCTGCACACGTATTCTGAGTACCCGGGATGTATTCAATTTGTGTGTCATATGATTGTAAGTTCATGGACCATGTTTGTAATTTCTTGGGCTGCTCATTTGTCTTAGTGAGCCAATTCACTAATGGTTGGTGGTCCGTTCTAATGATAAGTTTGGTACCTCTGATATAAAAATCAAGTTTCTGTATCGCGTAATGTATGGCGAAAGCTTCTTTCTCTGTAGTCGACCAGCGTCTCTGTGTTTTAGAGAGGCCGTGTGACACAAATGCTATGGGCATCTCATTAGGAATCTCTGGTATGATAGGTGTCTCGTTTTCTTCTCTGGGTTGGACTAAACAAGCGCCTATTGCTGTATTCGAGGCATCCGTGTACAAAATCATTGGGCGAGATATATCTGGATGTGCGAGAAGTGGTATCGTTTTAAGTGCTTCCTTAAGGTAATCGAAGGATTCCTGACATTCCTCTGTCTACTTAAATCTTGAATACATCTTGGTAAGGGCAAAAGTGGTTCAGCGGATCTTTAAGTGGTCACCCACAGTACCTGATGTGTGAATAAGTTCATCGTCTATATAAACCAATGCAAAAGAATGCATTCCCTGTAAAACCTCGTCCATCAGTGCCATGTATGTTGCGGGACACCCTCTCAAACCAAAAGGCATAACGTTCCATCTGTAGTTACCCATGTGTGTACAAAATGTTGACTTTTCTTTCGCTGCTGGTGTCATAGGAATACACCAAAATCCTGAACGTGCGTCCAATGTAGTGAAGTGTGTAGAATGTCCCAGTGTCGCCAAAATATCATCTATGCGTTTTAATGGGTATGAAATCGTTTTTGTAATTCTGTTCAATGCTCGGTAATCGCAAGAAAATCTATTCGTTCCATCTTTCTTTGATACAATCACTATTGGCGACGACCATGCTGATCTCGATATCTCTATAATTCCTGCACTTAACATGTCGTTTATAGCTTTTCCACTATTTCACGGTTTTTCAAAGGAGTGTGGTATGGTTTCAAACTAATGGGTTCTTCTGTTGTAGTCTGAATGTCCGTATGTACTGTGTTAGTTCTGCCTAACTCCATATCTATTAGTGCAAACACATCTTGGTGTTCAATGACGAACGTAGTAAGTTTAGATTTATATTGATCGTCTACTTTCAATGTGGCCAATAACTTCGACAACCGATCTGGTGTGTCATTCCATATGTAGGACTCATTGTTTGTCCACGGTGTTTTGACGTATATATTCTCTTCTTCAGTTCTGTGAAAGTTACTTCTTCTCTCTCGTTCTCTACTGTAGTATTCAAAGGGCTTTGGATGTCTGAATTCAAATCCTCGATACAGTGGTTTATTTGAGTATCTCGTATTGGGTTTCCGCCATGGAGTATGCTCTACCTATGTTCTATATATGTTCCGTCTGCTCTCTCGTTCACTACGGCAATATTCAAAGGGCTTTGGATGTCTGAATTAATATCCTCGATACAGTGTTTTGCTTGAGTATCTCGTATTGGGTTTCCGCCATGGAGTATGCTCTACCTCTGTATTGTAAATATGACGTCTACTCTGTCGTTCACTACGGCTGTATTCAAAGGGCTTTGTAGGAGTTGATAGTAGATGGTGGGTAACGAGATTGACATAATGGAATTAGTTTCTACTATCGCATGCTCTTCTGTATATCCCATCATGTGCTTTTCTTTGTATCACTTGGTTCACTCTCTGTGCATAACAAAGATATTCATTTTTCTCGGCATCTGCATCTATGTGTTCAGGTTCATTTCTGCAAGCTCTCTCATACGGTGTGTCATCTTGATTGGTATGTCTTCTCTCTATCTGTGTGTAGGAGTAGCACGATTACCAGGTATATACCCAGTGTTATTCATCTTGTGCCTATGAAGTGTTTGCTGACATCTTCGTCTCTGATTATTCTGCTGGTTATAAATTCTATCTCTGTCCATTGTTCTTTTTGACTGGACCATCTTTCTTGTTCCTGGTGTATGACGCCTAACTATGTGTGTGAATTGGTTAACATCTGTGCTTTGCCAATGACATTTTCTGTCAGAGTCGGAAGGGTGACCTGGGGCATGATTTTGGGATATGCGTGGAGCGGGGGAATAATGGTGTCGACTCTGACCAACTTCAGGTATTTTGTTGTTTATGGTAGCGGTCAAGGACGATCTTCGCCCTTTAGCAACTATTGTACCTCTGTGTATCGTTGTAGCTTGTCCCGACGTGTTTATAATCATGACCGGAAAGTCACGGGAGGGTGAAACTTTTGCAATAGATTCAGCAACAAACATGAGGGGTTCATCATTTATGTCCTCATTCTCCAAGGGCTCAATTTGTACTGTTTGTCCTGGTTCAATATAATTAGAACTCTTGATTCGTCCTTTAGCTATCACAAGTTTGTTAGGTTGTACCGTAACTGGAGTTGTCAACCGCACCAAAGATGCGATATGTATATCGTCCTGCAGTTGTATGTATTCCCCATTGATATTGATCTTGTGCAGGTCGAAATATATTCTGGCGTTGTGACAAGTAAGAAAATCTCAACCTAAGATGAAGTTTCTGGATATCCCACGTATAATTATAAAGAGATGTGTAATCTGTTGCTGTCCTATGTGGAATGTAATATATGCTGTACCACAAGACTTCATAGATTCTCCTGTTACCGAGGCCATAAATGTGTTGGATGGTCGGAAGTTTACAAGATGTTTGATTTGTTTATACAACTGTTCCCTAATCAAACTAACTGAAGCGCCAGTGTCCACAAGTGGGCGGTAATTCTTGTTGTCAATCTTGATCAGGCATGAACTAGGGTCTGGAATAATGTTTATGGACTGTATTTGTTGCTGCGGTGTCCCTTGAGGAGAAGGTGTTAGGTGTGAGATCATGTTGTTGTTCTTTATATGTTTGGACCTACGATGAAGGAAATTGTTGTCTTCATTTTCTTTATAGTCATCACTAACGGTCCTGCTTAATGATTGACTGTTCCGTTTCCCTGGTTGTACATTCATGCTTGTCCTCTAGTAAACTTGGATGCTGTATGTGCTCCCTGAAAATTTTGACTATACCGATGAGTGTTACCATAACCATACTGTCGTGAGTTGTTGTAATTTTGCTGGTATAGGCGAGGATGTTGTTGTCGCACTCAGGGGCTAGGTGTCCTCGAAAACCACAAATGAAACAAGTAGGAATATTAACTTGGTGTATGCTCTGTTGTCTGGGAGGGTGTCGAGCATAATTTGTGTTTACGTGTCCCTGGTTACCCGTCTGGCTTAGGCGATGCCAACGCGGGCGGGAATGTCCAATTTCCATCGGTTCATGTTTTGTATGTGACTCAACTGTAGGTTCTTGTTCAATAGATTGGTTAAATCTCGTTTGAATATTCTCTTTTGTGATTGCTATTTGGATCGCTTAATTTATTGTTTTCGGATCCTTGCGAATCATGTGCAATTTGGTGTTATTGCCTAACAGTCCGTCAATAAAATTTCCTACTAGATGTTTCTCTAGGTCTGGTGATGCTGTCAACCCATTCAGGAATGCTTCCTCTGCTAAATTTAATAATTTCTCTCCATAGGATTGTATGGGTTCATTATGTTGCTGTCTGATGCGGCGAAGAAGTGACCACGCGTGCTCCGTATTGGTAATGTCACTATAGCGTTTTGTTAACTCTTTCTTCAGTGACTCGTATGTCTCACTTGGATATGCACTATCACGTCTTCTTAGAAAGTCGCTAACTAAAGAGTCGGACGATAAATATAATATTCTTTGCGTTCTGTGTCTGTGCATTCATTTACCATAGTGGCGAATCTATCTGCATCCTTTAACCATCTTCTAAATTCCTTAGAGTCTCCTGTGAATGGTGTAATAACCGATCTAATCTGGTTGTATTTTGCGTACAGATCAACATTATGCAATGTTTCTGTAATGCTCTTAAGAGCGGCCTTTGTTGTTTCTTGCTCCGGAGGTAGTGGAACAAATATGGGTTGTTGTTGTATCTGTTGTTGTTGTTGTTGTTGGTGTTGCTGATACATTATATCTGCCTGTGATGTAACCATGATGTCACTTGAGAAGGACTGGTCTCGGCGCCAATTCACCTCATTTAGCAGGGTGTGGACTAAACTTGTTACCAAATCAAAGTGTGTGTGACCGTGGCGTGTGTGCTTTCACTAGGTGGCAGATGGCAGGCCTAATGAAATATTTCAAGTCTTTACACCCACACGTCTCTTCTGTTTATCTTCCAAGTTAATGCTATTGTGTATAAGTACTGGCCATCTCCGCCAGAGTTGGTGATTCCTGGATGAACTACTTTTTCCTCCTTTGTTCAACCCTCGACTCGTTCTCTTCCTTCCCCGTTGTTATTATAGTGACTGATAGTATAGTGGATTTTATAATGATTATGGACCTGACCTACGTACAACAACCCTCAAGGATAGACTCAAACATATGTTTTCTCTCTTGCAAAAACATTTATTTACATTTAATATTCTTCAATAACGCAGGTAATTCTTCATAGAGCTCACATACAGTTGTATCATAGTTGCTTCATATATAAACTCTTTATCTCGTATATATATATATATACTTAATCTCCCTTTGTTCTTCTATCATCTCCATTTACTTGTTTAACTTCTTCAAACTCTACCTCAGTTTGCTTAATATGCCTCAATACTCCTGATTAGCACTTCCAACTCATTGTCTTGTGCTTTTTTATTCATCCTTACAAAACTTGGTCAGACCTTCCTCTATTTCCGGTCATGAAAAGCATACTATAATTCTTATACATGTAACAAGTCTTCTACACTCCATACTTACATGCGACAGCATGCAGGTAGTTCTTAAAGAAGTCGACTCTCCCAGTCGCTTACTTGTCGTAACTATTTCTGTAGACAACTCATTGGTTCACTCTCTGCGAACTCACTCTGATAAAATTAAGGTTTTCCTCTTGGAATTCATTCTTACCATCTATTCGTTTATAACAGTACCAAGATTGACCATCAACGTATCATTCAAATACTTCTCTTCTCTAGGTTGCTTGGTCAACAAAGTTCTCATTGTTTATTTGACCTGTCGACTTGGGATTTCTGATTTACTTCTCCTGCAATTTTTCATCAATATGAATGATAAGTTAAAAACCATACTTACAGGCAATTCCCTGAATCTCTCCCGAAATACACTCTCTACTGTGACTATAAGAACTTTCTTAATCATCTTCTACTCTGTCTATACGAAACTTCTTAGTTATCTTGTATAGTTACTGACAAGAGCTATTACATTCTCTGAACCTTCTAAAACTTATGCTATTTCTGTCTAACCACAGAATCTGTTAATCATCTGAGTTATCTCTACAGCTTATGCATTTTCTGTGTAACTTCTGAACTTATCTGTATAACCACAGAATCTGTTAAAACTGGTGGCAACCGCCAAAAGCACTTCTTGCTTCTTCAACTTCTGAAACCCGACTGCCCTCCAGAAACCCGAACACCTTTCTGACCTCTATTCATTGTTACCTGGTGCGTTTCTCTCGCTACCTCTGATTCGTTCCCTAATCTGTTTGTCAGCTCAAACTATTGGTCGAGCTTTATTTACTACTCATCAGAAAAATACTTACGTTTTACTAACGCAAGCGAAGTTAGTGAACCGTTGTCTGTTATTTTTAATCCTCACTCTATTTTCTTCCTCATGAACTGTTTTAAACGTTTACCCAACCTTGGCAATGTATTTATAATGCCTGAGCAAACCCTACGGTGACATACTTTAAGCGTTCATATAACCTTGCCAGAAGCATAAACAATGCTTGGGCAAACCCTACGGTGACATACTTTAAGCGTTCATATAACCTTGCCAGAAGCATAAACAATGCTTGGGCATACATCACGGTGACAATGTGTTAAAAATAGAAGAATAGGTACAAACAAGTAAACACAAAAATGCCTTTTTTTCTTGAATATGCCAAAATATAGATTTAAAATGTGCTTCAAAATTACCGAAAAATCTAAAAAATATCTTAACAAGCAAAAAGTGGCAAAATAATGCTCTTAAATCAGTTCAGTTTTTATGAAACACATTTATATTCGTCCGAGCAACGTTTCGAGTCTGCCCAAAATAAGATGTAAAGTCACCAATATCCTAGTCGTAGTGATGATGATAATAATGATGATGATGACGACTTCTTCTTCTGTAACCAGGTACCACATTTGACGACACGAAGACAGAGAAGGAAAAAGGCACTTAAGATGTCCTTTGCAGCCAAAATGTTGTTTCGTCGTTTGTTCAACTGCACGAACTAAACAGCCATAAAGGAATTAAAGACAGACGAGAAATTAGATATTTGAAATTGAACTGTTAAACTTTTGTCTCCTCTGTAAGCATTCTCCTTCTGCTTATAGTCTTTTACCTTATTCTTTTTTTCTAATCCAAATTACCAGGTAAACAAAAGCACGACATCAGTATATTAAATCTCTGGTTTGTCACTTTCAGATTAAGTCTATAAATAAATAAATAAATAAACCGATACTTTTGAACTCAACTAGAAAATACTTCTCTTGAATATTTGCTTGGTTTCAGTCTTTGTTTTTTTCTCCTACGAAAGAATGACCGATATATAAATGCATGTCCTTTATTCACTAAGAATTATCTATCTATCTGTCTATCTATCTATCTATCTATCTATCTATCTATCTATCTATCTATCTATCTATCTATCTATCTATCTATCTATCTATCTATCTATCTATCTATCTATCTATCTATCTATCTATCTATCTATCTATCTATCTATCTATCTATCTATCTATCGATCTATCTTTCTATCTGTCTGTCCTTTTGTCTGTCTCTCTTTCTGCATTACTTAAAATGTACGTACATGTATTTACAGTGTTTTAGAAGGATGTTTTCTTTTCTTTTTTTTAAATAAAAAAATTATGGTGCTGCTGTAAAATTGCGATACCGAGACGTTCGGTGACTCTAATGTATCATCCTTTCGTAAAACTGACTCCATAAAATTTTCTTCTTTTGTTTTTTTCTTTGTAATTAGATGAAATTTTGAAATTTTTAATTTTAAAATTCTGTAAAATTGCAAAATTTCATCTAATTACAAAGAAAAAAAAAAGAAGAAAATTTTATGGAGTCACTTTTACGAATGGAGGATACATTAGAGTCACCGAACGTCTTGGTATCCACTCTTCGTCTATTACAGTTTCATAGAGTAGACACATACAAGAAATATTGACAGATAAAGAGATACAGGCAATGGCCAAAAGCAAACATTTAAATAGAGATATTTAAAAAAAAAATCAAGCAAAGATATGATGAACGACATAAAAAGGTGAAGAAACGTTATAAAGAAAACATGGATCAGGAGGGAACAAATAATCTCAGACCTAAGGGTCTTTTATATTTGGACATGCACCCTAATATAACCGACTAGGTTGAACGGGACGCGCCTCGCTAAAACGAGGCAAAACTTTATTTTAAAAAAGGAGGGAAAAGTGCAATAAATATGTAATTAAAAATAATGAATATGACAGAAATATCAATACAAAAATTCAATAAAGAACAAAAACCGAAAGAAATTAAATGAAAGAACAAAACAATGAAATAAAATTCCAGGCATAAGATCACTACAGTATTAGAACTTGTGAGCGTCGAGGCTAGAGGAAAATGAAGTCTTAGTAGTATTATTATACACCCCGACCCACATAGTTCTAAAGAGACAAGATTGATCTAAATCGAGAGCCTGAATTACACTTTAGCTCTCATTGGAAAGCTGGTCGGAAATACCATATGGGACAGGAGAGGAAATGAGAGATATAATATAGCGAAGTCAGAGACACAAATCAGACTGCATTTCAACAATGTCAAGTAACAACTCCCAGTAGCTAGAGAGAAGGATCCCAAAATTACAAGTGACAGATCGAAGTATTTGCGGCTTTACAACTTAAATGAGAACCCACGATTTTAAATACCAAGACTGGAGACTTAAGGAATCAGAAGCAAAAGTCACAAGAGGGATTCTGAAACTACCCCTGCAAAGGTTCGAAGCAGCTAATCACAGTTGCTGTGTCTATTCTGCTGCGCCAGGAGATTGTGTTCCCAAGTGATTTGGGGTAAGTTGTGAACATTTATTTTACAATGTAAATTTGACATGCCTGTACTTCCTAAGTTGTGATGCAAAGCATAGAATGCTGGCAACCTCAACATATGAAAATGGTATGTTCATAAACCACTACAGCAAGCACATGTGTTTGCTTTATGCTAATTCCCTCAGGAAAGCGAACGTAGAAGTAATCCCAGTCTCCGAATGGTGCAGTGAGGATTGATAATTACATCACATGTGCATAAAATTAAAGTATCATTTTGTGAGATATATGTACCTTGTTAATTTTAGTTCAGGCACAAATCATTGCACTCGTGCTGTCCAAGCACATATTTTCCCATTAAAATACCCAGAAGAATATTGGTGATGTCTAATCATCTTCTACGAGTTACGCTGTGTATACTCAAAAAATCTAATTACTGAGAGAAGCTAACATTGCTGTTGGACAGAGAGACAATGCGCCTGTTAATCTTCAGCCCACGAATGTACTTAGCATAGGCATTTGTTCTTTTCTTATATTTTCCTAAAGTTCGTGATACGAAGTTACACTTATGGAGCGTGAGGTTTTTATTGGCCCTAAGATCAGTATAGTACTGACAATTACAGAAATAGAATTTCTGCAGAATATGGTGAAGTCCCAGTGTATGAGAGAACTACTGGTATCACAAATTAGTTACGGCTGTGAATGATCTGATCTCGAAAAATTAGTAGAGAGGAGACAGTCATAAATTGCCAACCCCGCTGTATAACTAACTAACTGTGATATTAAAACAAGGAAACATATTTTACTTAACAATGATAAAATTGACAAGTCGTTCAAATACAATTTCCTTATTATTTATTTAGTATATACATTATCTACTCTTGTGCTGAAGGGTGGATGTTGAAAAATGGAATGCAATGGATTTGTAAGTTTACATATGATTTACAAATATATATATATATATATATATATATATATATATATATATATATATATATATATATATATATATATATATATATATATATATATATATATATTTATTTATTTATTTATTATATATTTGTATATATTTATGATATATATATATATATATATATATATATATATATATATATATATATATATATATATATATATATATATATATATATATATATATATATATATATTACAACAAGTTTTCCAATTATAGGAAACAAATTTATATCAGCTGTGCTGTTAATTAAGTATATAAAATTTATCAGCTATGCTGTTATTTTTGTCTCTTGCTATGCTACTCAGTTTTTCGTCCTTGACAGTTAAATGCTCACAATTGCTGACAGAAATGGTACTAATGTGTACTCATCTCTTGAAACAGTTCTGTCCTTAATTTCTTGCACACAACACACGCTGGTGATCGTTTCGTTAGCCCACCTAAGACTGAGGAGGACTAAAGATGTAGCTCCTGTGCAATCACTGTGCTCCTGCGAAGTTCCAGGCAGCTGGATTGACTGGACATACGACCTCAGATTTGATGACACGAGTAAAACCTGTAACAAATAAAATAGGGGCTAATTTCTGTCCTCAAGCCCACCTATTTCTATTGTGTATGAGATGAGCGTGTCTCAGGTGTCTGCATGTAGGATGAATGACAACATGGCTCAATATGAGTTAGCACTAGCGAAACAAGACAGGTGTCTACTTGCAAAACATTCTTTCTGATAAATTAATACATGGATACATCCAATAATATAAATTCAATACATGAATAATCCAATATTAAAAATTCAATACATGAATACATCCAATAATATAAATTCAATACATGAATACATCCAATGAACTGTACTCCTAGGTGTCATACAACCGTTTCCTTTCCCCTATAATACGCCAGGCCCTCTCTGGCAAGTGCTATACTGGCTGGTAACGTATATCCTAACAATATTGTTGTGTTCTGATGACAGGAGTTATTTGAGACGTGGACTGTTTGGTTATATATATCAGGTTGGAGTTATATGAGACAATAGACTAGAGTTATATGAGACAATAGATTGGAGTTAGATGAGTCCTAACAAGGACTGTTTTGGGTTATATTTCAGTTGGCTTTCGTCTTCATCAAGAAATACAATCATTGTACCTAATTTCCCAAGATTTAATATATACCAGTGTAGGTAGTATGAATGACACATAACAAATACAAACATTATATATCTGCTGAAGGCCTATTTTCCTGCAAGTGTATAGTAAATATATTTACCCTCTAAGATTTAAACAGGCCAGACGACCTTTAGTGAAGCAAGCGTTCCCGGTCACGCAGTTAAGCAATAAATCAAAGGTTGACAGCTTCTCTTCTCCAGCATGTCGTCTAGCTGGCTTCGGGTTGGTGTGTGTGTGAGTTTGAATAAAATCTCACCCGTATATGTAGGTAGATGAGGTAACTTTTACTGCTTAAGGAATGCTGTTGATTGGTTCTCGGCGTGGCAAGCTGATTGGCTCTATGTGGTTTTGTACCATCCGCCGTACAATCCGTGACCTAGGCCGACTCCCGTAAAACAGGGCTTATGCCTAATTTTATTCTGTTTTCCGCCATATTAAGAGACAAGATGGCCGCGACCGACATCCGAAAAACAGGGCTTAAGTTTTTTTCCTGGCGTATATTTCGTGTAATTTATTCTGGCTCACAGACTAGTGAACGTTGCTCGTTGATTGGCTTCGCATAGTTGTATTTCGACATAGTGTATTAACTAAGAAGTGGGTTTACACACTCGTTTCACGACATAGCCCCATACTTTCCTAGCTGTGACCTGTCATAGCTGACGTGTAAACACCTGCTGTAGTTAATCATTTTGCGTCTGACCTTCCAGAGTAATAGGCTGTCGACTTAAAAAATCAGCTCCTACGTTGTCTCTTCCCGGAATGTAATTCACGGTAAAGGAATAAGTTGCCAGAAGCAGACTTCACCTTAACAATCTCGAATTTAACTTTCTAGATGCAGCCAAGAATGTTAAAGGCTGGTGATCACTTTGGACAATGATGTGTGTCCCATACAGGTGAGGTGAAAATTTGTCGATGGACCAAATTAGAGCCAAACATTCTTTCTCTATGGTCGAGTAAGTCAACTCAGCTGCATTCAGCTTCCCACTGGCGTAGGCGACGGGTAAAAGTTCCTCCTGCTGGACTTTTGATTGCTGCAAGAGAGTTTCACCAATACCTACACTGCAAGCTTCCGTCCTTAATACAAATTCCTGTGTGATATAGGGTAGCGTAAGGATGGGTTTGCTGGTGAGTTTTGCTTTTAGCTCTGTGTAAGCTTTTTCACAATCAGCATTCCATTGGACTTTGTCAAGCTGTCCTTTCTTCGTTAAGTTGGTTAATGGTGCCCACAGAGAGTTAAAGTGGGGTATGTATTTCTGATAGAACCCACATAATGACACGAATGATCTCACATCTTTTTTCGTTTGAGGTCTGGGTGCCTTCTTTAACTTCTCTATATTCTTTGGGTCAGGAGACCTGTATAAATAGTGTGACCTAGGAATTCCAACTCCTTACAACCGATATAGCACTTGGTTGGACGTGCAATCAATCCAGTTTCTCTCAGTCTGTCAAACAACATGGAGAGCGCTACTATATGCTCTTCAAATGTGCTTGTAGCAACAAGAATGTCATCCATAAAGTTAGTGATAGAGGGATTTTGTAGAGGTTCCAACAATTTCCTCATTATTCTTGAAAAGATACTTGGAGCATTTTTCAGCCCAAAGGGTAGTACATTAAACTCGTAGTGTCCGACTGATGTACAAAATGCCAGCATTTTCCTAACTTCTGGTTTCACTGGTATTTGGTAGTATCCCTTGCTTAGATCTACCTTCGATAAATACCTAGCTTTACTCAGTGTAGAGAACAGCTGGTTGGTGTCAGGTAATGGGTCCACCTGAGATTCTGTGATCGCATTTAGCTTCCTGTAGTCAATACATAACCTGTGTTCACCACTCGGTTTTCTTAATAGCACCACACTTGAGCTATAGGGAGAGTCTGACTTCGAGATAATTTTCTCCTTCAACAGATAATCAACTTCCTGCCATAGTGCTTGGGCTTTCGCATAGGGTATAGGGTATGTTCTCATGCATACTGGGGTGGGGTCTGTAACCTTCATGTTGTACTCTAACAGATTCGTACGACCTGGCTTATCTGTGAGCACATCATCATGGGTTTCCAACACTTTCTGAACCATCTTCTTCTGCTCTGGAGTTAAATGTTCACTAATGTTTACTTGAACATAATCCTCTGTAGTTGTGAGTGGATATTCCATAGAGTGAAGTGGTTCACCTTGCATTTCTGTTGCAATGGCTAGGGTCATGATATGTGCAACTTCTGATGATCCCTTGTCATAGTATTTTTTTAAGAAGATTGACATGATGTACCTTCTCTTTTCCTTTCTTGTTAATCTTATAATTGGTCCTGGAAAGTTTTTCCAGTATGACATAGGGTCCCTGCCATCCAATCTGCAATTTATTATTGCTGCTTGGCAACAGTAATAACACCTTTTCACCCACCTCCAGTTCCCTATCCCTTGCTTTTTTGTTGTAGTACGCAGCATGCTTCCTCCTGGCCTGTCTTAAGTTATCATTGGCCAGTTTCCAACCTGCTTTCAATCGAAATGTCAACTCGTTGACGTACTAGTTGGAGGAAGTCACTGTTTCCTCTGCCTTTTCGTCAGTCCATGTCCTCAGCAATGCTTCCAGTGGACCTTTTATTGGTCTTCCAAACAACAATGTAGCTGGAGCCAATCCAGTTGAATTGTGGGTTACTTCCCTATATGCAAATAGTGCAGAGGGTAAGTATATATCCCAAGTATCAGGTTTTTCACTCGCCAGCTTTCTAAGGATTGAAATTAGCGTAACATTGAACCGCTCTACTTGATCGTTCCCTTTAGCATGGTAGGAACTACAATGATAGTGCCTGGCTTGAAATATCCTGAATACTTCTTGTGTTAGCTTTCCCTTAAACTGAGAACTATTGTCAGTCAATATCTGATGTGGGAAACCTAATCGGGTGAATATTGTCAACAGGTCCTCTGCCACGTGTTTTGAATCTATAGCTGACATGGCCACTGCTTCTCCCCATATAGAGCAAATATCAATTAAGGATAAGATGTAAGCATTTCTCTTCTTGGTCCTAGTGAGGGGTCCAACAATTTCCACTGCAACACGTTCAAAAGGGGTTCCCATAATAGGCATTTCTCCCAGCGTTGCTGGTGCAGTCCTATGCTTAGGAGCTACTCTTTGGCATTCTGGACAGGATCTTACATATCTTTTTATGTCCTTTGTAATTCCTGGCCAAAAGTAGTGACACGCTATCCTTCGTCCAGTGGCCCCTATTCCCATATGTCTATTGAAGGGTATAGCATGTCCTAGCGTCATAACCTTCTCCCTGTAAGATTTTGGCACTACTAGCTGTCCATGCCCTTTAGGTCTTGTTCCAGCTTTTCTGTAGAGTAGGCCATTCTTCATATAAAAGTCTCCTTTCTCTGGAGGGTTATGTGCTTTAGGCAATTTGCCAAAACAAGGCTTCAATGTGCTGTCTGCTGCTTGAGCCTTTTTCATCTCTTCTGGATGAGTATTGATAGGATTTTCCTCCATTTTCCTGGAGCTTTCCCTGGTCTGGACTGTTGCCATAACTACAGGTTTTATAGGTTCTCCAAGGAAAACATACCTACACCCCAAAATCAAAGGGTAAATAGGGTCGTCCATCACTGCTGCTTTGATTTCTGCTTCCACATAGCGATATCTTATGTTGATTCGGGCTATGGGTAATGTCATGGTTCTTGCTCCCTTGATTGGTCCTCTGATTTCCACTTTTTCTGTGGTTATCTGGTCAGGAATCACTAGAGAAGAGCACACAACTGATTCAAAGTCCAATCCTTTTTCATATAAACACAGTACTTGAGTGCCATTCACGGTCACTTCCTCACAGACAGGAGGATGATGGAAATCTTTCTGACTTATTGCCAGTTCCTTCCTTCCCGGATTCCCTGTTGTAAGACATGCAGCATGATGAGGAGGATTCTTCCTTCTGCAGTCTGCAGTATTGTGGTTACTCATTAGACAAGTTTTACACCACTTTCCTTCCTTCCGGTAAAGTGTCTTATCCGATCTTAGAGGGTTTTTGTCCTTTTGGTCAAATCTTTGTTTGTTTCTTGTGGTATGGTCTTTTTGTTCATATTTGGTATAGTTTTGGGATGATTTGAAGTTTTCACCCTGCTTCTTCTTATTTCCTAATAATTCTGCCTGAGCTGATTGATATCTCTCAGCAACAGTTACAATATCTTCCAATCTCTCTGCTCCTTGATCCATGATAAACTTCCTCATTTCTTGAGGCATGGACTCTCTCAATTGCTCCATAATTATCATTTCTTTCAGATTCTGACAATTTCCTAAACTACTCCATTTTTCCAAATATGTTTCCAATCTAGCAGAGAATTGGTGATAGTTTTCTCCTGGAAGAGGTTTAGCTGTTCGGAAATTCTTTCTATACGATTCTGAGTTCTTGTCGTATCTCACAAGCAGTGCCAGCTTGAGGACTTCATAATCTTCCTGGTCATCTCTTGACAGCTTCAAATATACATCGTAGGCCACACCTCTCACTCCCTGAGATAGTTTAAGACTCCACTTTTCTTTCACTAAGCCATAGGTAGTGGCAAGTCTTTCGTATCTATCCAGGTACGACACAATGGCGTCTTCTTTCTCAACAAATGGGTCAAGATAAAAATTCATGCCCCACTTGAGGTGCTCTGGCTGGAGCTACTCTCCGAGTGAGGTGAGCTACCACCATTATTGCCAGTAGTTGCCTGAATTTCAAGCTCTTTTAATCTCAACTGATGGTCTCTCTCTGCTTGTAATTTCCTTTCCTCAGCTTCTAATCTTTTAGTTTCTCTCTCAGCATCCAGTCTTTTGCCTTCTCTCTCAGCTTTCAGTTTTTTGTCTTCTCTCTCAGCTTCCAGTCTTTTGTCTTCTCTCTCAGCTTCCAGTCTCTTGGCTTCTCTTTCAGCTTCCAGTCTTTTGGCTTCTCTTTCAGCTTCTATTTGCAATTTCCTTTCCTCTCTATCCATGTGTTTGTCCACTTCTGTGGTGACATACTGAATAAGAGCATCACCTGTCATATTTATTTCCTTACCCATCTGCATGACCGCAGTCCTGAACTTCACTAAATCAGCCATGGCGTTACTTAGAGAGGGTATGTAATTTTACTATATCCAAATTATTGTAACTAAACTTAATTAATTTAATTGAACAAATAATTTCCATGCATTGTTGTGAGCATCAACTATTTACTGAGTACTAAATGGTACTCCTCCTAAGAAAACCATAAAAAAAATTCTAGTTATGAATTTATTTTTTACAATCTGTTTTTTATTTTGTTATCTATGGGTTGCACAAGATGGAGTGTAGACAGATGAATAGACTAAGTATGGCTCAAGATATATAGAAATATCCCAGGAACGAGCCCCCAGTGTGGCGTGAGGTTTTTATTGGCCCTAAGATCAGTATAGTACTGACAATTACAGAAATAGAATTTCTGCAGAATATGGTGAAGTCCCAGTGTATGAGAGAACTACTGGTATCACAAACTAGTTACGGCTGTGAATGATCTGATCTCGAAAAATTAGTCGAGAGGACACAGTCATAAATTGCCACCCCCGCTGTGTAACTAACTGTGATATTAAAACAAGGAAACATATTTTAATTAACAATGATAAAATTGACAAGTCGTTCAAATACAATTTCCTTATTATTTATTTAGTATATACACTATCTACTCTTGTGCTGAAGGGTGGATGTTGAAAAATGGAATGCAATGGATTTGTAAGTTTACATATGATTTACAAATATTATATATATATATATATATATATATATATATATATATATATATATATATATATATATATATATATATATATATATATATATATATATATATATATATATATATATATATATATATATATATATATATATATATATATATATATATATATATATATATATATATATATATATATATATATATATATATATATATATATATAAACAAAATTTCCAATTATAGGAAACAAATTTATATCAGCTCTGCTGTTAATTAAGTATATAAAATTTATCAGCTATGCTGTTATTTTTGTCTTTTGATATGCTACTCAGTTTTTTGTTCTTGACAGTTAAATGCTCACAATTGCTGACAGAAATGGTACTAATGTGTACTCATCTCTTGAAAAGTTCTGTCCTTAATTTCTTGCACACAACACCCGCTGATGATCTTTTCGTTAGCCCACCCAAGACCGAGGGGGCTAAAGATGTATCTCCTGTGCAATCACTGTGCTCCTGCAAAGTTCCAGGCAGCTGGATTGACTGGACACACGACCTCAGGTTTGATGACACGAATAAAACCTGTAGCAAGTAAAAATAGGAGCTAATTTCTGTCTTCAAGCCCACCTCCTATTTCTATTGTGTATGAGATGAGCGTGTCTCGGGTGTCTGCATGTAGGATGAATGACAACATGGCTTAATATGAGTTCGCAATAGCGAGACAAGACAGGTGTCTACTTGCAAAACATTCTTTCTGATAAATTAATACATGGATACATCCAATAATATAAATTCAATACACGAATACATCCAATAATATAAATTCAATACATGAATACATCCAACAATATAAATTCAATACATGAATACATCCAATAAACTGTACACCTAAGTGTGATACAACCATTTCCGTCTCCCCCCCCCCCCCGAAAATATACCAGGCCCTCTCTGACAAGTGCTATATTGGCTGGTAACATATATCCTAACAATATTGTTGTGTTCTGATGATAGGAGTTATTTGAGACGAGGACTGTTTGGTTATATATATCAGATTGGAGTTATATGAGACAATAGACTGGAGTTATATGAGACAATAGATTGGAGTTATATGAGTCCTAACAAGGACTGTTTTGGGTTATATTTCAGTTGGCTTTCGTCTTCATCAAGAAATACAATCATTGTACCTAATTCCCCAAGATTAAATATATACCGGTGTAGGTAGTATGAATGACACACAACAAATACAAACATTATATATCTGCTGAAGGCCTATTTTCCTACAAGTGTATAGTAAATATATTTACCCTCTAAGATTTAAACAGGCCAGACGACTTTTAGTGAAGCAATCGTTTCCGATCACGCAGTTAAGCAATAAATCAAAGGTTGACAGCTTCTCTTCTCCAGTATGTCGTCTAGCTGGCTTCGGGTTGGTGTGTGTGTGTGAGTTTGAATAAAATCTCGCCCGTATATATAGGTAGATGAGGTAACTTTTACTGCTTAAGGAATGCTGTTGATTGGTTCTCGGCGTGGCAAGCTGATTGGCCCTATGCGGTTTTGTACAATCCGTGACCTCGGCCGACTCCCGTAAAACAGGGCTTATGCCTAATTTTATTCTGTTTTCCGCCATATTGGGAGACAAGATGGCCGCGACCGACATCCTAAAAACAGGGCTTAAGTTTTTTTCCTGGCGTATACTTCGTTTAATTTATTTTGGCTCAGAGACTGGTGAACTTTGCTCGTTGATTGGCTGGGCATAGTTGTATCTCGACATAGTGTATTAACTAAGAAGTGGGTTTACACACTCCTTTCACGACAACTTACAAGAGCCCAGTCTGAAGTAAGAGTCTTCGCCACTATCTTGTGATTGAAGAGCTGGAATCGACACTAACTACCTACAGTGGACACGTTGTGAAGACACCCACATTAACTTTTTGGAGTGGAGTCCATCTACACACCTCTAGAGAAGAGCCCTCATCACGAAATACTCGACAACCAACCATTGCAGTATTCTGCAAGTTGAGTTTGTGTTAAAACGCGAAAGCAACGGACAATAACAAACAGTCCCCAATTAAGTCTCCAATAAGACACTTTTTTTAAAACCCCTAACATCATCTTCTTACATATTTATTTTAATTTGTTAAAGACTAATTGATTATTGAATGTGTTTTATGTTATTTCACAAATTCACAGTTGATTCAATTCTTATAGATAAGAGAGCGCATGTTTGATCTAAAATCTTTAATACAAAAAAATTGTTACATCAATGGAGCCAAAAAGTACTTATAAAATGAATTTCGCTTGATTAAACCAGCTGAGCTGTTACGTCCTTTTTCGCATAGGTATTAGGGGTGCGAGACTTAACAGTTTACCAGATTCCAAAGTCTAACTTTGTTAGATGTAATATAGGTACGCATCTGTGTAAGCAATAACAGTTTAAATTAATTCTGCATTAAAGAGCACGAATTGGTGCGAAGTATTTGATTGTTGCCAGAGTACGCTTACGCGTCAGAGAGATGTAAAAAGCCGGTTGAAGAAGACAGATGTCTTCAAACAGAATTCGTTGAAACTTTTTGCCCAATGTCGTGGGAAGACTTTATAATATTATTTGAGATGCTACCCTCTGGTGAGGAGAATTAGCCTTAGCCTAGTCTGGCTCGGTTCGTTGTATCGTGATATGATACCAGTATAAATCCTCAGTATGATCTTGTCAGAACTTCGGCCCGCCTCTTAATGGCCTGACGCTAGTGTGTAACAGATCCTCTACTGGGATAGTTTTCAAATTACTATTACACTGTGAAATCTCCAGTGCATACTTCCGGCATTATGAATTACTTGAGGAATTGAATACGAAATGTACGAAAAAAATAAGTAATACCCATCGCCGTCCATCGGACTTCGGCAGTCATTGAGGTCAATCACGTTGACCGGTTACGATTATAAATGATGTATTTTGCCTAACATGAAACTATGATGATCGTCTGTAATTCGTCTACAAACAAGTGTATCGTCCTTGATGTCAGCCATGATTCCTGATTACATTATGTTCCAGTTGGTCAAAGTTCTGACCACATCATTAGCACGATGTTCTTTGTTTTACATTTGGTCTATTTTCACGACCCACAAATTGTCGGCCACCTGTAAGCCCGACCAAAGCTGATCATATTTAAATCTGCAATCGTATTAACATTGTCTAACCGTGCCACCCCTACCCACGCAAAGATAAAAACCCAACAGTTTTAATTCTTCCAAATGAAGGAGCATCATTCTTTCTTCGTGTGCTAAGTTCAGAGCTCTCTTCTCCTCCATCTCTTTATCAAATTACATTTTTTTTCTCTTCTAATTCTATCATTTTCATTTTCTCCTCTAAATCTTCAATACGCCTTTTCTTAGCTTTTTCTTTCTCTTCAAGACGCCTTTTATCATCTTTAGCTTCCTTTTCAGCTATTTCTTGTTTTGCTTTAGCTTCCTTCTCAGTTAATTCACGCTTGTGTTCAGCCTCCTCTTGTTTTGCTTTGGCTAATTCAGCCATAGGAAATTCTTTCAAGGCCTCAGCCTTGTAGCCAAATTCTTTACCAATCCTCATAAAAGATTCCAGAGTGGCCATGTTTACTATTTATTGTGACTCACTTAGTCGAAATATATATATATATATATATATATATATATATATATATATATATATATATATATATATATATATATATATATATATATATATATATATATAAAGGTATTTAAACAAATTGTTTACTTAATCAGTGAGTGACAAGTTCTATGTCCAAGAACTTGTTATACAATGTATATATAATCACTGAATTATATGCTATATTATAATTATCATTATTATTAATCTTTAAATTATGTAGTCATACTTAAGTCAAAATAGCCTAGCATACGAGATATTCATAATGAAGATAACGAAGACAATAGCGACAAAGACAAAATAACCAGGAACAAATGAAGACGTTCGCAGCATCAACTAAGTGAGAAAGCGGAAATAAAGAAAAACGATAGCAAAGAATGCTGTGACACTGCGAAAAGTATCACAAGACAATCAACAACACAGGGTATAAACATTAAGTGTGTATACAAATAAGCGATAGACAGGGAAGATCAACAATTACAAACATAGTTAATTACAAAACTAAGGTACGGAGAGAAAAAAATATAACGATAACAATATAGATAACGTAACGTCACAACCAAACAATTAGTTGTCACAGACAACCAAACGCAGTGGACTGACCTAATCCTCCAACAACCATGTGCTAGGAACTTCCACTGAGAAACGTCTGCAAAAAATGTCTCTAAAGAACACTCACGAAGGCCCAGGAGTTAAATTTGGGATGTTCCCTTCGTAAGTCGCCAAACCCAACCGCCCACGTTAAATATAGAACATAGGACAGAAAACATGAAGTATAAATATGGACATATTAAATGAAGGCTCAACTACAAACATGCAACGGTGAATAGAACAACAGTTCACTTATCTTTTTATTAAAAAAAAAATTCCCGGCCCTCGCAGAGCTAGCGACTATGGTCCTCGGGTGTTGCATGGATGAGCAGCTTTACCATAAACATTTTGAAGTACAAACTTGATGTCGTTCAACGTTGACACTGACAGTTGACGTCCGAAGTTGACCTTGACTTTGACGTTGGATGACCACTCGAAGGTTAGTCTGAACGACCGTTATCTCGATCTCCAAAACAAGTGATGTCGATTTGAAAGTAACTGGACATTGCAGAAAAAACGGATATTCAATTGACTAAGAATATCGGGAAGCTTGAAACCTTGATCTTGTCCCCTTAGACTGGCAACACCAAAACTGTTGGGTCTTTATTTTTGCGTGGGTAGGGGTGGCACGGTCAGACAATGTTAATACGATTGCTGAAATAAATATGATCAGCTTTGGTCGGGTTTACAGGTGGCCGATAATTTGTGGGTCGTGAAAATAGACCAAATGTGAAACAACGAACATCGTGCTAATGATGTGGTCAGAACTTTGACCAACTAGAACATAGTGTAATCAGGAATCATGGTTGACATCAAAGACGATACATTTATTTGTAGACGAATTACAGACCGTCATCAAAGTTTCATGTTAGGCAAAATACATCATTTATATTCGTAACCGGTCAACTTGATTGACCTCAATGACTGCAGAAGTCCGATGGACGGCGATGAGTATTACTTATTTTTCTCGTACATTTCGTATTCACTTCCTCAAGTAATTCATAATGCCGGATGTTTGCACTGGAGATTTCACAGTGTAACAGTAAAATTATCCCAGTAGAGGATCTGTTACACACTAGCGTCAGGCCATTAAGAGGTGGGCCGAAGTTCTGACTGGATCATACTGAGGATTTATACTGGTATCATATCACGATACAACGAAACGAGCCAGACTAGGCTAAGGCTAATCCTCCTCACCAGAGGGTAGCATCTCAAATAATATTATAAAGTCTTCTCACGACATTGGGCAAAGACTTTCAACGAATTCTGTTGGAAGACATCTGTCTTCTTCAACCGGCTTTTTACATCTCTCTGACGCGTAAGCGTACTCTGGCAACAATCAAATACTTCGCACCAATTCGTGCTCTTTATTGCAGAATAAATTTAAACTATTATTACTTACACAGATGCGCACCTATATGTCGCGAGAGGTTTGGATGTATTTTAAATAAAGACTTTCCTGGACACAAAGGTGTATCAAATGATACCAGGATAGTGTCAGATAAGAGACTGGTCTTATAAGAAATACTCCTTTCTCTGAAAAGAGCAAGGGTGTATCAACATCAATAGTGGAGTCAAGCTATGTAAATCTTCAAGTATGATGATAGTGTGGGGTACTGAAGATCTATCTGCTACCTCTAGATCCCACATTGATTTATGACTAAACTGTTTATTTTATTGGCTAATTATCTAGGGGAAAATTGAATTAATTATATGTAATAAATCTCAATACAGAACATTAACTTTATAAGAATTATTAAGCAAGACTGACTGAAATTATTTACAATTTATTTGTCCTCTGCCGATTTGTTTTTTCCGTCAGGAATTCTCAAAGAAATCAAATATTATTTACAACATTAAATAAATAATATGGAATGAACTTTTCCATAAAGAACAATATGTTAAAGGTAACTAGATCGTGTCAATTACTTTATTGCTTATTAATAGGATCACTATAACTGGACTGTATACTTCACTGTAGTTATCAATTGTCCTTCAGAAATCGTCATTAAAAATGTTTATTAAGAAGAGTATTTTTCTTTTATAAATTTATTTGTGGCTGGAGTAGTTGTGCAGTGGAACTAGGGTCCACCTATCTTGTTATATGATGATCTGCATCCACCAGGCCAGGATTACACAAACTGCAACTCCAGGCTGGAAAACTTGGTATGGCTCTAGATTTATGAAGAGCTGTAGACACCAATAGTCTTCATCTACAGTGGATATTTTCGTACTTTGAAACTGCGAGACAGAACCCTCAGGCAATAATACACAAGCTGCATATATGCTTTCAATAGAATCTAAGTCTGCTTGTAGCTCAGATCGGCAAAAGACTCTGCAAAACAATTTGCGCTCGATACATGCCGCTTAGTATTTTCAAATTTAGTGGCCGCATTCTTAGAAGTCTCAGTTCTATATATAGCGCCGTGTCGGCCCAATCGGAAGCACGGCCCAACAGTATTTTTAAGAATCAAAACTTAGACGTGTTTCAGCCTGCCCGTACAAAGTGATTAATTTTAAATATTCTATATCTAACTTATTACTGGGCCGATTTTAATTATTTCAAGTGATATTTAATTTGCTAATTTATCTCTACCGTTCTATATCTTTGTTGTTTAGGTATTACCTGGCATTTAAATCTATGCAGTCTTTAATTGGCTAAATCGGGACTTACCCTGATCTAGAAATATCACTAAAATCAATTTTTCTCTTTAAATGAATTACTATTATGAGGCCGTCTTAGTACATACTTATTAAGTAATATCCCAGATAGTATAATAGTTATATATCTCCCTGTATATATCGTTATTCTTTAAGAAATAAAATAATTCCTTCCTATGAATTACACAGAATAGGCCCTTTCTGTCCAACATAAATAGTTTCTTTATACATACTAAAAAAGGAGCGTCCTGATTGGTTTTTTATTTGGTCTGTTTATCCTATAATGAGCGCGGTAAATATGACCGTGTTGTCAAGACAGATTAAAAAATACGACATAGCTCCCCCGTTAAAAAAGCGTGAACCACTAGTGAAGCTTTCATGTCTGTATTACAATGACGTCATATTGCGCCAAATTGAATTTCACTCTGCCTTAGTGTTATCCTGGTTTTCTGCAGGTGGGTGCCTACTTACGAAATCTGCCTCAACGTTCTGCGATCCAGGAATTTACTCAATGGTAAACGAGTAAGGTTGTATGAGAAGAGACCACCTTAGCATTCGTGCATTACCATGTTTTGCCTCAGCAAGAAAAACCAAGGGCTGATGATCGCTTTGGACCACGAAATGCCTACCATACAGATATATTTGGAATTTTTTAATTGCCCAAACTAAGGCTAAACATTCTTTTTCTACTGTGGAGTAATTTTTCTCCGCTTTGTTCAATTTGCGGCTGGCATACGCAATGGGGTTCAATTCTCCAGCTGATAATGGAGATCTCTCTAACAATGTTTCTCCCAAACCCACATTACTGGCATCCGTTCTCACCACGAATTCCTGACTCAAATCTGATAGTATCAATATGGGCTTACTGGTGAGTTTGTGCTTTAGCTCAGTACATGCCAGCTCACATTCTGCTGACCATTCAATTCGGTCTTGCTTGCCTTTCTTAGTCAAATCCGTCAGAGGAGCTCACACAGAGTTAAAATTCTTGATATATTTTTGGTAGAATCCACATAGTGAGACAAAGGATCTCACATCTTTCTTAGTTTGTGGTCTGGGTGCTCTCTGTAGTTTTTCTAAATTGTTAGGATCAGGGGTCATACTACCCTGATATGCAGTGTGTCCTAAAAACTCCAATTCCTTGCAGCCAATACAACATTTAGTGGGTCTAGCAGTTAAATTTGCCTCTCTGAGTCTGTCAAATAACATATTTAGAGAAGCTAAATGTTCCTCAAATATTTCAGTAGCAATGAGGAATTCATCCATGAAATTAGTAATACATAGATTTTTCAGGGGATTCAATAGTTTTCGCATCATTCTGGAAAACACACTCGGAGCATTCTTCAATCCAAAAGGCAACATATTAAACTCATAGTGCCCTTCCGATGTGCTAAAGGCCAGATAAGGTCTGATCTCAGGCTTCACTGGAATCTGATAATATCCCTTACAGAGATCTACCGTCGAAGAATATGTTGCCTTATTCAACCTGGCAAACAGTTGATTGGTATCAGGTAATGGATCCACTTGACTCTCTGCGACAGCATTTAGTTTCCTGTAATCTATACACAGTCTATGTTCCCCAGAGGGTTTCCTCAACAATACCACACTGGAGCTGTAAGGAGATTCACTGTGGAGATAATTCCTTCTTGCAATAAATATTATATCTCTCCTTTTAAAGCTTGTTCCTTTGCGGATGGGATAGAATAGGCTCTCATACAGATGGGTGTTGGGTCTAGCAATTTCATATCATACTCCAACAAGTTGGTGTGCCCCGGTTTGTCCGTTAACACGTCTGTATGATTCTCCAGAACCTACTGAATTTTCTCCCTCTGCCCTTTTGTCAAATGATTACTGACTTTTACCTGTGCAGGTGTTTCACATGGTTTCAAGGGGTATTCATAAGAGGTGAGAGGTTCATTTCTCATTTCAGAGGCTATGGTCAGGGTCATCAAATGTGCACCTTCCAACACTTTCCTATCATAATATTTCTTGAGGAGGTTTACATGATAAACTTGTTCCTTTCTTTTTTTGTCTATCTTATAGTTAGTTCTAGATACCTTTTCTAGAACAGTGTATGGGTCCTGCCAGCCTATCTGAAGTTTATTGCTGCTGCCGGGTAATAGAAGAAGCACCTTCTCCCCCACAACTAAATCTCTATCCTTCGCCTTCCTATTATAGTACTCAGCATGTTTCATTCTGGCTTTCCTTAGATTATCATTTGCTAGTTTCCAGCGAGTTTTTAACCGGGAGGTCAACTCGTTCACATACTGATATGATGAGGTTACAGTCTCTTCTGCTTTCTCATCTGTCCATGTCCTCAATAAGGCTTCTAATGGACCTTTTATGTGCTAACTAAATAACAACGTTGCCGGTGCGACTCTGTTGAATTATGGGGAACTTCCCGATACGCAAATAAGGCAGCGGGTAAGTATTGATCCCATGTGTCAGATTTTTCACGTGCCATCTTTTGCAGGATATAAATAAGGGTCCCATTAAACCTTTCCATTTGCCCGTTCCATTGGGCGTGATACGGACTACAGTAAAAGTTCCTGGCTTGGAAGTTCCTGAAAGGTTCCTCAGTTAGTTTCCCCTTGAACTGAGATCTATTGTCAGTCAAGATTTGGTGGGGGAATCCTAACCTTGTGAATATTGTAACGCCTCTGCCACATGTTTTGAGTCGATTGATGACATGGCTACTGCCTCTCCCCACATAGAGCAAGTGTCCACCAGAGTAAGAATGTAACTGTTTCTCCTCTTGGTTCGTGTGAGAGGTCCAACAATATCCACTGCAACTCTCTCAAATGGAGTTCCTATGATTGGCATTTCATCAAGTGTTGCAGGTGCAGTCCAATGTTTTGGAGCTACCCTTTGACATTCTGGGCAGGATTTGACGTATCTTTTTGTATCTTCAGTTATTCCTGGCCAGAAGTAGTGACAAGCTATACGTTGTCCTGTGGTGCTAATCCCCATATGTCCACTAAAGGGGATAGCATGTCCTAACTCCATCACCTTTTCCCTATATGAAGAGGGTAGAACTAGTTGTCCATGACCATTGGATCCTGTTCCAGCCTTTCTATAAAGCAACTTATTCTTCATATAAAATTCTCCTTTATTAGGAGGGGTATGGCTTTTTGGTAGCTTTCTAAAACACGGCTTTAATTAAATATCTTCAGCCTGTGCCTTCCTCATCTCCTCTGGATGGGTATTTATTGGGTTATCTTCCTCCTTCCTTGATTGTGGCCTGGTCTGTAGTGCTGCCATAATCACTGGTCTGTTGGGACTTCCCAAAAACCCATATCTACACCCCAATATCAGAGGGTAGAATGGTTCATTTATCACTGCTGCTCTAATCACTCCTTCCACATAGCGAGTTTTTACATTTATTCTTGCAATGGGAAGTGTCATGGTTGCTACATCCTTGGTTGCCCCTTGTATATCCACAGTTTCTGTGGTATATTGATCTGGGTGCACCAGGTTAGAACATACAACTGAGACAAAAGCTAATCCAGTATCATAAAGGCGCTTGATAGTGGCCCCATTACATACTACTTCTTCACATACAGGGGAATGATGAGATTCTTGCTGCCCTGTAGACAGTTCCTTACTTCCCTTGTTTCCTATTTTGAAGCATGCAGCGAAATATGGAGGGTTCTTTTTACTACAGTCTTTAGTATGATGATTATTCATCTTACAAATTTTACACCATTTTCCTTCTTGTCTGTAGGTTTTCATTTCTGGTGCCGGATGGTTTCTGTCTCTTTGATCATATCTAGGCCTGTCAATATTTTGTTTGAATCTAGGTGGTTGATCTCTATTGTCGAACTTATTCTGGTTTTGTGGGGTTTTATTACTATCTCCTTGTTTCTTCTTAACTCCAGCTTCTTCTGACTGAGCCGCTTGATATCTCTCAGCAACTGTGAGAATCTCCCCCAACCTCTCCGCACCTTGTTCCATAAAAAATGTTCTCATGTCTGGAGGCATAGACTCTCTTACTTGCTCCATCATGACCATTTCTTTTAGGTCTTGAGTCTTCCCAAGAGTAGTCCACTTCTCCAAGTAGGTCTCTAATCTTGCAGAGAGTTGGTGGTAAGTCTCGCCAGACAGCAGCTTGGCAGTTCTAAATTTCTTTCTATAAAATTCAGCATTCTTCTCATATCTGACTAACAAGGCCTGCTTCAGGAGGTCATAATCTTCTTGGTCTTCTCTACTCAGTTTAGAAAACACTTCATAAGAAGTTCCTCTCAGCCCTTGTGATAATTTTAGGCTCCACCTTTCTTTTTCTAGACCATAGTTAGTAGCTAGTCTCTCATACCTACTTAAAAATGATTCAATATCATCTTCCTTCTCTACAAATGGTTCTAAGTGGAAATTCATGGCTGAATTTGGGGCACCCTGACTTGCACTAGTATCAGAGGTAGTTGGGCTACTTCCATTGTCTGTAACATGTCCTTGAAGTTCCAACTCTTTCAGCCTCAACTTGTGTTCCCTTTGCAATCTTTTTTCCTCTTTATCAGCCTCCATTTGCGCAGCCTGTCTTCTCTCTTCAGCCTCTATTTACAATCTCCTTTCTTCCATTTGTTTAGCTTCCCTATCAGATTCTAACTGTAACCTTTTAACTTCAGCTTCCCTATCAGCTCCTAATTTCCTAACTTCCATATCAGCCTCTAACTGTAACCTTTTAGCTTCTTTCTCTGCTTCTAATTGTAATCTTCTCTCTGTTTCTAACCTCCTATCTTCTCTGTCTATGAATTTATCACATTCAGTAGTAACATATTGAATAAGAGCGTCCCCACTCATGCCAAGGTCTTTTGCCGACTGCACTGTAGCAGACCTAAATTTTGCTAAGTCTGCCATTCTCTTGCAATCTTATACAAATTATAAACTAAATAAGGTATCAATATATCAAAATATAAACTTAATTAACTATAACCACTGACAGCTCATCCACTCACCACAATTTGATTAATTTTATTATTGACTTTCTTTATCTATTCTTTTATTGCCTTATTCCCACTTTTACCAGGATAGTGTCAGATAAGAGACTGGTCTTGTAAGAAATACACCCTTCACTGAAAAGAGCAAGGGTGTATTGACATCAATAATGGGGTCAAGCTATGTAAATCTTCAAGTATGATGGTAGTGTGGGGTACTGAAGATCTATCTGCTACCTCTCTAGATCCCACATTAATTTATGACTAAACTGTTTATTTTAGTGGCTAATTATGTAGGGGAAAATTGAATTAATTATATGTAATAAATCTCAGTACAGAACATTAACTTTATAAGAATTATTAAGCAAGACTGACTGAAATTATTTACAATTTATTTGTCCTCTACCGATTTATTTTTTCGGTCAGGAATTCTCAAAGAAAACAAATATTATTTACAACATTAAATAAATAATATGGAATGAACTTTTCCATAAAGAACAATATTGTAAAGGTAACTAGATTGGGTCAATTACTTTCTTTCTTATTAATAGGATCACTATAACTGGACTGTATACTTCACTGTAGTTATCAATTGTCCATTAGAAATCGTCCTTAAAAATGTTTATTAAGAAGTGTATTTTTCTTTTATAAATGTATTTGTGGCTGGAGTAGCTAAGCAGTGGAACTAGGGTCCACCTATCTTGTTATATGATGATCTGCATCCACCAGGCCAGGATTACACAAACTGCAACTCCAGGCTGGAAAACTTGGTATGGCTCTAGATTTATGAAGAGCTGTAGATACCAATAGTCTTCCTCTACAGTGGATATTTTCGTACTTTGAAACCGCTAGACAAAACCCTCAGGCAATAATACACAAGCTGCATATATGCTTTCAATAGAATCTAAGTCTGCTTGTAGCTCAGATCGGCAAAAGGCTCCGCAAAACAATTTGCGCTCGATACATGCCGCTTGGTATTTTCAAATTTAGTGGCCGCATTTCTAGAAGTCTCAGTTCTATATATAGCGCCGTGTCGGCCCAATCAGAAGCACGGTCCAAAAGTATTTTTAAGAATCAAAACTTAGACGTGTTTCAGCCTGCCCGTATAAAGTGGTTAATTTTAAATATTCTATATCTAACTTATTACTGGGCCGATTTTAATTATTTCAAGTGATATTTAAACTGCTAATTTATCTCTATCGTTCTATATCTTTGTTTTTTTTTTTTAGTTATTACCTGGCATTTAAATCTATGCAGTCTTTAATTGGCTAAATCGGAACTTACCCTGATCTAGAAATATCACTAAAACCAATTTTTCTCTTTAAATGAATTACTATTATGAAGCCGTCTTAGTACCTACTTATTAAGTAATATCCCAGATAGTATAATAGTTATATATTTCCCTGTATATATCGTTATTCTTTAAGAAATAAAATAACTCCTTTCTATGAATTAAACAGAATAGGCCCTTTCTGTCCAACATAAAAAGTTTCTTTATACATACTAAAAAAGGAGCGTCCTGATTGGTTATTTATTTGGTCTGTTTATCCTTATAGTGAGCGCGGTAAATATGACCGTGTTGTCAAGACAGATTCAAAAATACGACACTATAGTACATCTAACAAAGTTGGACTTTGGCATCTGGTAAATTGTTAAGTCTCGCATCCCTAATACCTATGCGAAAAAGGACGTAACAAGTGCTCTGTCATATGCAGCATTGATCTTTACTTCTGAATTATCTTGTGAATACCACCTTGAGATAGAAGCCTTATTATCCTTCTATCTACAGCTCTGCTAAGAGTAATCTTGTGCGAAGGTAAACATCTTTGAAGACCCATTTTAGATACCCTTGAGCTTGGGCCACTAGTGGACCTCTACTGCAGAGCAAAGCGGAGGCAAATCCCGTGACAACAGTACAGGTTAGAGGGCAAGGTTTGGTATTGTATAAACATTTAAACAAATGAAGAGGGGATACCCAAGCCTGTAAACAGTAAATACATAAATATTACACACATGAGGTATGTTTCGGGAACTCGTGAGAAATAAAGAAGTAGAAAACTAGACAACAGAAAAACATCAGGAGTTAGTGGTTGATAATGTCACGGATTGCCTCCCCTTGCTTTGCTAAAGTTGTCCAATTATGGCCAAAACGCAAGCGTATCTAAAGTATGTCGTCCAAGGTATCTATCTTCGCGCAAGATTACTCTTGGCAGAGATGTAGATAGAAGGTGAATGGCGCTTCTACCTGAGGGAGCCTTCACAAGATATTCACAGTAGTCAAAAACAAAAGCTGCTTAGGGCTGAGCAATTTGTTTACTTATTATCTGGTCCGTCGGCTTTTGTGAAGGGTGTAAGCAATGGTTTAGGCTGTTCAAGCCCCCCAGTTGGTATAAGCCAACGAAATTCCTCTGATAACTAATAGCTCTGTTTAGAGGTAAATATATGTATTCTTCTTCTTCCATCCTTAGCCACCAACCGGCAAAGCAGTATGTGGCCAGTACGCCTAGTGGCGTCTTAGGGCAACAACAAGTTGATCAATCTATTGCTGTTTCCACCACGCCTAGTGGCGTCTTTGTGGAACAAAAACAGACCAAACAATCTATCGTTGTTTCCGTAATCAGATTGGTTGGCAAGCAGGTGATCAGCCCACTGTGCGAAGTTTTTACGGGATGGGGTAAACAGCTGCCCCATGCCCAACCCTCCTTAGTCGCTTTTTACGACATGCGTGGTAGGGTGCAGTGTTACTATTCTTTGCTCCCCTTTCGGGCCCCGGCAACACACGGGTGAAATATATGTATATATATATATATATATATATATATATATATATATATATATATATATATATATATATATATATATATATAGGTAGCATAGTGGTTAGTGCACTGGCTTCCTAGCGCAGTGGTCTATGGTTCGATCCCCAGATGAGGTGGGATTTTTTTAGGCCACAAACGGCTCCTGGGTCGACCCAGCCCCAATTGGGTACCAGAGCAACTCTGGGAAGGTTAAGGCGGCCGGCGTGATGACGACCACATCCCCCCTAGTGTGCCGACGGTCAAGATAATATGAGCCTAACACCATATTCCCAATATGCCTCAATGGGCGTGTAATGGGTTCCTTAACCTTATATATATATATATATCCACTATGCATACAGAATACAGAATGGTAAAGGGCGTGCCACACAATGGAAAGCTCAAACACCTTAAGGAATAATTACAAAACACACTAGATATCACCAGAAAAATTGACAACAAAAATAGGAATGAGTATTTCTGTTGCTTTTCACAGTTTGTTGTTTATTAATATAAACAATAAACTGAGCTCCAGATTCAACTAGCAGCAATGTGTGCCCAGTCCTCGGTAGAAGAACGACGAATTATGTTTAGTTAACTAACTCCAGAAGGGTATACACCTCTTTAGTTGCAAATCACCAAAATAAATATTCATGAGACTTTCTGACTAATACCAGACAAAGTTTGATCTAAGTAACTTCACGACTAGGAAATCCTCTTCCGTCACTGTTGTAGAATGTATTACTTTATGGACAACTTAAAAAATCTAGGAGGCGTCGATATGCAGATATTCCATGCTTTACTGCTCTCAACCTTCGTCATATCTCTTGCTAAGTCGTATAATGCAAGTTGGCTGTGAATCAAGTAATCCGGAAAAAAAACATATGCTACAGTGTTAGAAGGACGTCGGGAATTCATAGATTTAACTATTAGATCGAGAAAACGTTTTGTGGTTTCCGTCCGTGCATTCCGACACTGAATTTACCGGTTATCTAGACTGCCATGTCAGAAATAGCAAAGTATTATACATACACAGAGGGGTTAGCTCTGTCGGTGGGAGCCTATAAAAGAGTTAGTTAGTATTCATTGGAAATAATGGAATGCGTTCCTCAATTTTTGGGTTACCCAAAAATACAGAAATAATTATATATGCTCTTCAAAGTTTACCATACCAAACTGGACTGATAAAATAATCATTAAAAATCAATATTCACACATCATTCAGAAAATGTACCAGTAGTTAATGAAAAACTTAAAGTAATTAATATAAACACATCCACACACCGTCCGTGAAAACCAAAATAGGTTAACACCTTAATGACTTTGGTTTGTGGCAAACTTAATAATACTAAATTACCCCTTAACAGAAAATAACTTTAAGAAAATTAATTAACTTGAAGAAAAATTTGCTAGTGTTATTTATAAGTTGAACAAAACCATGAGCGGCTATTTTGTACCTAAGTGTGTTTACCGAAATTTCAAGAATACGTCCTTATAAAAATGCCTGGTATTATGCTACTGCTCAAATTTCACTCTGCAGGTTAGAGCTTATCTGGAGACAACAAGCCCCGAGTACTCTTAGTGTCTATTTTTTAATAGCCAGACTCTCTTATACATCGCGTCACATATGGTGAACAGCTGGACAAGCGGCAATTTCTGACAGAACGTAAACGCGTAATGGACACAAGAGTTTTCTCCCCTCGACACGCGATGAAAGCGATCACATATAAGGTGGATCAGTGAAGAAGCGGAGACGCTTTCGCTGTCATCCGATCTCAAAGGGTTTTCAGGTAGAGAAGCGTTCCATCACTTAATTCAGGGCCTCCCGTTTGTGTCTGCTTTCCTTTGATTCAAAAGAAACGTAGATTTTACTGCGACCAGCGTGTCAAAGAGTGACGAGATATCTCTGAGAATAACAGACGCGCAACATACGCAGACAGATGGCTACAAACTGTCGAATTTAAGAGTGGCGTGGTCAGAACTGGGAATATACTATTCAGGTGCTATTACGAAGAAAATGAGAGGAGATAAAATCAAAGATAAAAGAGATGCGGTCCTCCCATCTAAAAAGGGACAGAAATTCTCATTCAACTCACGACACCCCGCCAGAAAAGAAGCCAAGTTCGTAATATTTTAAGTAGATATTTCCAACTAATGTTGCAAAAACCCTACAGATCCTGAGGGCTACGAGAAGCAAAGTTCAACAAACTGCTCGACGCTGTGCAAATGACTATTGGCTCCAGCTCAGTGAGAGCATCCAGATCGCAGCGCAAACAGGCAACATTAGACAAATGTATGACGGTATAAAGAAAGCACTTGGCCCCCATAAAAGTAAGACGGCACCGCTAAAAACCATCAGCGGAGAGAAGCTAACCGATAAGGGTAAGCAGATGGAGAGGTTGGTCTAGCACTACTCTGAGCTTTACGCTAGAGACAATACCGTTACGCCTGCAGCCCTTGATGCTGTCAATAGTCTGCCAACTATGGAGGAGCTGGATGCCGAACCAACATTAGAGGAACTGAGTAAGGCCATTGATAGCTTGGCCTCTGGCAAAGCACCAGGCAGTGATGGGATTCCTCCTGATTTAATCAAATGCTGTAAGAGCACGCTATTACATCCCCTGCATAGGATGCTGTGCCAGTGCTGGGAAGAGACAACTATTCCTCAAGACATGCAAGATGCCAAGATTGTAACACTGTATAAAAATAAAGGAGACAGAAGTGATTGCAATAACTACAGAGGCATCTCTCTTCTTAGTATTGTTGGTAAGGTTTTTGCCAAAGTTATCTTAATGCGACTACACAAGTTAGCTGAGTGCATATATCCAGAGGCACAGTGTGGATTCCGAGCTGGCAGATCAACAACAGACATGATCTTCTCTCTCCGCCAGCTTCAGGAAAAATCAAGAGAGCAGAAAAGACCATTATATATCGCCTTTATAGACCTCACAAAAGCATTCGACCTGGTTAGTAGGGATGGACTCTTTAAAATCCTCCTGAAAATAGGCTGCCCTTCTAAAATGCTGGAAATGATAAAGTCATTCCATGACGACATGAAGGGAACAGTCCAATATGCTGGAAGCACGTCACAGCCCTTTGATATACAAAGTGGCGTTAAATAAGGCTGTGTTCTGGCTCCGACCCTCTTCGGAATCTTCTTTGCCTTACTCTTGAAACATGCATTCAGAGATGCAACTGAAGGAATATGCCTTCACACTAGGTCAGATGGCCGTCTGTTTAATCTTTCAAGGCTGAAGGCAAAAACAAAAATCAGAAGGGTCACTATAAGAGACTTATTGTTCGCTGATGATGCTGCAGTCGTCACTCAAAGCCAACAGGAGCTTCAGAGCTTGATGAATCGCTTCACTAAAGCATGCAAGGACTTTGGCCTCACAATAAGTCTAAAGAACACGAATGTGCTTCAATGACAAACTCTCACTGGATACAGAAATCGACAGCCGCATTGGCAAAGCTGCAGCTACCTTTGCCCGCCTCACATCGCGTGTTTGGGGAAACTCTAAACTCACAATGAAGACTAATGCTGCGGTATATAATGCCTGCGTCACCAGCACACTCCTATATGGCAGCGAGACCTGGACGACCTATGCTAAGCAAGAAAGAAGGCTCAATACCTTCCATTTGCGGTGTCTACGCCGCATCCTCGGCATCTCGTGGAAAGATAAAGTGACAAACGTGCTGGCCTTCAAAGTATGTATACGCTGCTTAGACAGCGCAGACTTCGCTGGCTTGGCCATGTTCGCCGCATGGAAGATGGTCGCATCCCAAAAGATATCTTCTACGGACAATTAGCAGATGGCAAGAGAACAGTTGGGCGACCACAGCTGAGGTTCAAAGATGTGTGCAAGAGAGATATGAGGGCACTGGACATGGATCCAGCAACATGGGAGGATGAAGCTGCCGATCGCACTAAGTGGCGATGCTATTTACGGCACCACCTCGGATTGGGCGAAGAGAGGCTCACACAAGAAGCAGAGGTGAGGAGAAAACGTCGAAAGGAGCACCAGGAAAATAAGCAGCTGAGGGCTGCCACCTCAGGGGCGCATTCCCATAGTCAGTTATGACTGAAGGGGCTATTATTATTATTATGGTCAGAACTGGGAATATACTATTCAGGTGCTATTACGAAGAAAATGAGAGGAGATAAAATCAAAGATAAAAGAGATGCGGTCCTCCCATCTAAAAAGGGACAGAAATTCTCATTCAACTCACGACACCCCGCCAGAAAAGAAGCCAAGTTCGTAATATTTTAAGTAGATATTTCCAACTAATGTTGCAAAAATCTTCAGATACGGAGCATCACTGTCATCCCTATTGGAACCTGCTCCAAACTCTTTATCACTTGTTATTGTTGTTCAACTAAGGCAGCCGAGATCCTCACTCTTTTACAGCGAATACCAAGTAAAAGACTGCTTGTAGTATCAATACTGTAAATCTAGGCTTTTCCTGCGGCTTTTTTGCCATTCCAAAATGTGTTGAGTTGAAGTCATGAGCACCAGTTTATCCAGACTGGTTTTCATTTAGAAGATCATTACATCTGGTACCCAGCTAAGAGTAAGAAGCGCTAGGTATACCGTGTATTCACTGCCATCCAAGGTGCGCTCCACAAATGCAGATCTAAAATAATGTGCTTTTGGTTGTGGGATCTCACAAAGAATTGTCAAATTCTACACAGAGCCAATACTAAGCTCCCCTGCCTATCATGGGTCCATAGTGAGATCTTCCTGCATGCGGACAACCAGGTCAAAGCCAGAGCAACATCTGGTCCTCATGTGACTACTCCAATCTTAGTGAAAGAGAGGGAAACGGAGAGAGGGAGAGAGGAAGGAAGGAATAAAAGAGAGCAAAGGTGGTAGTCAGAAAGAAAGCAAGAATAGAGATTGGCATGAAGGAAATATAAAAAGGAAGGAATGGAGAAAGTAATGAAAGAATGGACAAATAAAGAAGGATGGGAGGTAAAGAGAAAGGAAAACAATTGGGAAAGAAGGAATTGAAGAAGAAAAAGAGTAAAAACAGGAAGGAAGCTGGAAAGGAAAGAGATAGGAGTAAGGAATTGAATGAACATAAAGGTGAATAAGGGAGGGAGGAAAGAAAGAAGAAAGAGAGGAAGAAGGAGGGGGAGGGAGGGAGAAAGAAAGTGCGAGGTAGAAAGGAGTAGAGTAAATGAAGAAATGAAGAAAGAAAGAAAGACAGACAGAAAGACAAAAAGAAAGAAAGCATAAAAAGAAAGAAGTGCAACAGAAAGAAAAAAAAGAAGAAAGAAAGAAAGAAAAAATGAAAGAAAGAAAAAGAGGAATGCAACGCATTAATGAAAGGAAGGACTGGTTGGAAAGAAAATAAAAAAACTGAAATAAAATAAAGTAAAACAAAAATAACTAAAACGCATAAATACTGTAGCGAAGAGTTATGTCGTATGCATAGTTAAAAGCTAGCATCGTATCGCGTGTTTGTCTCCCTTGATCCGCAGTAGCAGTCAAACAATAGCCAAACAGAGTATAATGATGAGGGTATTCAAGGGCATTAACCTTCGCTGTCAATTACTCTTGGCAGAGATACAAATTGAAGAATAACGCTTCTACTTCAAGGAGCCTGACATGAATTTTAAGAAAAACATAACGAGATAATCTATGCTGTCATGAACTTTTTATCTTCTCGCCCCTTCTGTAAGGAAAAAGAAGTTTGCTCGTATTGTTGTGCCTCCAACGGAATTGATCAGTAAAATATTATTTAAAAGCTCTTGGTGGCTATGTTTTTAAATCAGCTGAGTCATACAGGTGTGACACACTCAATAATGATTAATTCAACAATCAATTTGTATTTACAGATAACAAATGTAATTATATATTATAGTTAACTTAGTATTACTTTATTTAAAAAAATGAAGCACTGCTGTTTTCATCACTGGTAGTGACTTTAAAGTGGTTCTCATTAAAACATGTGGTTCTTTAGCTGGGCCTGACAGTTATGCTTAATTAGCCAGGTGTTGATGATGATTTAGTTTTGGGTTCCCTAACTATTGGTTACCAAGGGTGTTGGCGACTGTTCCGTCAATCGTCAAATCATGTGGCCGTAGCACGTAACTGGTCTTAATGCTTGCGGTAACCACTCCGATTGTCAAGGCAAGAGCCTTCAAGAGCTTTCTCAGGTAGACGTCTATTGTAGACTACAGACAACTTTAAACACAGACTTGTACAACAAAGTGGTATTACAAACTGAGAGAAAACAAATGCTTCTTCTAAGTATACAGTCGCCTGACATGAGTATCTGGCGCCATCTGCTTCAATTCCACAACTTCATCTTGTTCAGAAACTTTACCCTCTCTGAGTTAGTACTCAGGAAAATATCCAGGATTGGCACCTGGAATGTTCGTACTCTATATGAACAATGGAAACACATACTACAAAATGTTTAGACAAAAAGAAAAGAAAGAACATCACACTTTTGATGGAGGACTTAAACGCGAAAATAGGAACAGACAACACCGGTTTTAAAGAAATCGTGGCAAAGCATGGATTAGGTATGATGAACGAGAATGGGGTACTATTAGCTAATTACTGAACTTCGAACCAACTAGCTATAGGAAGCGTATTTTCACATAAAAGAATTCATAAATCTATATGTATTTCACCAGACAACAGAACTGAGAATCAGATTGATCACATATGCATAAATAAGAAGTTTAAGTCATCAATTCATGATTTAAAAGTATAAAGAGGAGCAGATGTGGTATTAGACCACCATCTTTTGTTGGCTAAAACAAAATTAATACTCAAGAAATTTACAACAGTATAAAGCTATAGGCAACAGTATAAAGTAGGATATCTAAGAAATCATGAAATAAGAGATACATGTTCAATCACAGTATCCAACAAATACCAAGTACTCCAATAGCTGGAAGATGAAGCAGATGAGGAAGAAAAAGTGAGTTCAAAAAAGCTGAAAAACGACAATTGCATTATATATACACATAAATTTATTAAAATGTTAATATAATAAATATATACACCGGGTGTCATCATCATCCACTCCCTGCTTCACATGGAGCCTGGGGCTATCTCTGCTTTTGGTTTCCTTGTGGGGTAACCCGCACGAAAAGTTCACCAGCTCTTGCAGTGCTGGTTCATGAATTTAATCATTTTATACGTCGAGGTTGCTAGTCTCGTATGACCATGTAAATCCACAAGCAATTTACACATTTTAAATGCGAAAATGTAAAATGATAAAGTGTACATATTACAACATACCCCGATTATCTAGATTGAATTTACTTCTTGCACAGAGAAAACTTTCGAATAGTGTTGGGCCACTGGTTTTAAGAGGGTGTCTTACAGGTAGTCGAGGTATTACTTTAACTAGTATCCCACTGTTATTCTGTATGTAGGTTCCTAGGACTCCTGCTTTCTAGTATCAGAGCCTAGTTTTCTTTGCGTCTGATATCAAAAGACCCTCTAATACTTGGTCCTGTCCTTATGTTGCAATCCTGATTCTATTCATTATCATGGCGTCTGAAACGTCTTCTTGACGAAATATAAATGCACTGTAGCCGTGCCAAAATGTTATGGATTATAAGCAACATTTTCGCTCACACACCCATGTGGTTTTGTTGGAAATCAGAGTTTGTTTATTTAACACTTCCATACCAACTAAATCAGGAATTACGGTCTGATATCCGTAGGGGTCTTCTCCCCAATACCCCAGCACCCTCATCTATAGAACATTCTGCATAACACACAAGATATTTTCTTTACATGTAACTGATCCAACAGAGGGCAGTCCAAGAACAATTAGATGGACAACGTTTTCTGCACTGGAAGATCTTGAATATGCAGATGACATTTCACTACTTGCACATTCACATCAACACATCCAAGAAAAAAAGTTAGACTGAATAAGTATAGCCAGCAGGGTCTGTGACAATCAATGTGGGTAGTCCTGCGCCCATAACAATAAGGAATCAAATGCTGGAACAGACGGACACATTTAGATAACCTAGATGCAAAGTAACACCAGACGGTTGAACAAGAAAAGACATCAAGAACAGAACAAATAAAGCGAGAACAGCTTTTGCTAGTCTCAACAACATCTAGAAGTCTTCCCAGTACAGCAGAAACACCAAATTAAAAATATATGAAAGCTGTGTACTTTCTGTGCTTCTCTATGGTGCGGAATGCTGGAGAGTAACAGTTAAGGAAATGTCGAAACTGTACTCTGTCCACACAATCTGCGTAAGGAAAATTATCCAATTCTTTTGGCCGAATACCATCACCAACCAAGAAATACTTACTCAGAGTAACCAAGAGGACATGCACACCATCATAGCTGGCAGACGCTAGAGTTGGGTTGGCCACATTCTCAGAAGTATCCCCGATGTCATCACAAGAACAGCTATGTATGGACCCCTGAAGGAAAGTGAAAAAAGAGGCCGATCAAAAACAACTTGGCGGAGAACTGTGGAGGCCGAGATGCAATGAATAACACACTTACAGGTATTTCTTTATGTAACACACGTAGTGGTATTTTATATGTAACACGCATAGCGGTATTTCTATATATAACACACATAGCGGTATTTCTATATGTAACACACATAGCGGTATTTCTATATGTAACACGCTTACCGGTATTTCTATACATAACACACATACGGCTATTTCTATATGTAACACACATTTCCGTATTTATATATGTCACACGTAACGGTATTTCTATATGTAAGACAGATTCCAGTATTTATATATGTAACACACATACCGGTATTTCTGTACGTGACACATACAGCGGCAGTTCTAAATGTAACACACATAGCGGTATTTGTATGTGTAGTACACATACCGGTATTTTTATATGTAACACACACCCACATTTCTATATGTAGCACACATAGCGGTATTTTCATATACAACACACATGCCTGTATTTACATAAGTAACACACTTATTCCGATATTTCTATACGTATTACATATACAGGTATTTCTATATGTGACGCACATTCCGTTATTTCTATACATAACACATACCGATATTTCTGTATGTAACACATTCCAGTAGTTCTATACGTAACACACATACCAGGATTTCTTTATGAATCACACATACTAGTATTTCTAAATGTAAGAAACATACCGGTTTTTCAATACGTAACACATATTCATTTAATTATATGAACAGCACTTTTCGGTATTTCTATAAAACACACATACCGATATTTTTATTACCCACATAGCGGTATTTTTAAATACAACACACATGCCAGTTTTTATATACGTAAAACACATATTCCGATATTTCAATACGTATCACATATACCGGTATTTCTATATGTAACACATTCCTATATTTTAATATGTAACACACATACCGCTATTTCTGTATGTAACACCCATACCGGTATCTCCATATGTGACACACATTCCAGCATTTTTATATGTTACACATTGTGGTATTTCTATAGGTAACACACATTCCAGTATTTCTAGATTTAATACTCATTCCGGTGTTCCTGTATGTAATACACATTCCAGCATTTCTAAATGTATCACATATTCCAGTATTTCTATATGAAACGCACATTCCGGTATTTCTATGTGTAACATACATTCCGATCTTTCAATGTGTAACACACATTCCGTTATTTCTATATGTAACACACGTTCCAGTATTTCTATACGTAACACACATTCCGGTATTTCTATTTAACACATTCCATTATTTCTATAGTTAACTCCGATACCGGTATTTCTACCCTACCATCATGTTCACCTCTCTCATCTCCACAGTATCTGTCAACTTTCTTGACATTACTATTACTATCACGCCTTCCAGCCTTAATACCTCAGTATACTACAAGCCGACAGTTGCCCATAGCTACCTTCTGCATACCTCTTCTCATCCTCGGGCTTGTCGTGACTCCCTTCCATTCTCACAACTTCTCCGCCTCCGCCGTTTGTGCCTAGACGATGATGACTTTCACTTCCGAGCCAATGAGATGTTGGATTTCTTCCGTAGCAGACTTTATCCAGAACATGTTCTCACCTCTGCCGTCCAACGTATGCTCCCCATCTCTCGTCAGGAGGCCCTCAAACCTCACTATAAACCCACTTCGGATAGAGTCAAATTGATCTTGACCTATCACCCTCACAGTACTGCAGTCCAAAGGAGAATGCCACTCAGTTTGGCACACTACCATGTGGTCGGACACGATGCAACACGTGCAATTATGTCATCTCAACCCACAAAGTGTCTTTTCCTGAGGCTACGTACACCATCACCAGTAGCTTCACGTGTGAGTCGCGCAATGCCATTTATACGATCATATGTAAACGTTGCTGCAAAAACTATATTGGCCAAACAGGCAAACGACTTGGAGACAGATTCAGCCAGCACTTGAATGACATCTCTCAGCAAAAATCCATACCAGTTGCCATACACTTTAATGGTCCTAACCACCATGGTCCCATTGACATCCAGGTCACGGAGATCAGATCCTCCTCCTCTGACACTGCTAGCCGAGAACAGCTTGAGAACCGTCTTATCCACCGCATGGGGAGTCTAAAACCAGCCGGTACACTTTGCACACCTTTGGCTGAGGTCACCCTTTCCTCTCTTGTTCCATTTTGACTCTTTCCACTCTTATCATATTTTTCTATTTTTCTGCCACCTTCTAATAAGAGGTATGAATATATAATGCACTGTTTTTAATATGTCTTGATGTTTTATTTCATATTTACTTATCTCCAACTCATTCTGTCCTCTTCTATTTCCAGTCCCCATATATCACGTTTGGGTAGTTTATTGTTCGGTTTCGTTTTTTAGTTTCTTAGTATGTATTGTGTACATCCGGTGGTGACAGTCATTTCCTTTTCCGGGCACGCCAGTCCGTTCGCGGGAAGCAAAAGTGGTAGGATTTCGATTCCTTCAGGGAAGTACCTATGTTTAATTTTTATATTTATTTAGGTTCTTGTGTGTCCTATCTAGCCTTCACTTTCTTTCCTTTCCCTGATGAAGGCCTTGTAGCCGTAAAGTTGGCTATTTTCTTTGTCTTTTGTCCTCGTAAGACGAATCACCTTTTTCGATTTTTTTTCACACCCATCCATTGTACTCCACGTCTTACAGCAGTTCCCCTCAACTTCCTCGGTATTTCTAGATGTTATACACATTCCAGTATTTCTGTATGTAACACACAATCCGGTATTTCTATGTGTAACATATATTCCGGTATTTCTATGTGCAACATACATTCCGGTATTTAATGTGTAACACACATTCAGGTATTACTATGTGTAAGATACATTCCGCTATTTCTAAGTGTAACATACATTCCGGTATTTCTATGTGTAATACACATACCGCTATTTGTATTTGTACGTAACACACAAACATCAGTATATCTATACGTAACACATGCCGTTTTCCCACTGTGACAGTGTTTTTTTCTCGCTTCTATCTCTGTGACCTTGATCTGTCAATCAAACATTACGTTTTCAGTTTTATCTGTAAGTTATCTCAGATAGTACAATGGTATGTTACCTCAGCAGATTTGAAGTACAGGGTGTCCATAAAGAAACAAACAATCAACATTTTAGAGAGCATCCAAACATAAGGGTATTAAAAATGTTAGAGGATAGAAAAGTCGAACTGTACCCTGTGAAAAACACTTATGAAAATGTTTTTAAAAAAAAATAATATATATATATATATATATATATATATATATATATATATATATATATATATATATATATATATATATATATATATATATATATATATATATATATATATATATATATATATATATATATATATATATATATATATATATATGTGTGTGTTCAAACACAGGGTTTATGGAAACGTCACTTCTTACTTTTACATTTTTATGTCCTCAATTATAACCACTACATTTAATAATAATAATAATAAATTCTTTAAGCACCAAACACGGCGCATAAGGCAGAAACCAGTGCTCTCCAGGTTGTTCGTTGTGACGCCACTCCTCTTAGCTCTTGCACATCATTTAGGCCCAACGTTCTTCCTTCTCTTATTATTGTTCTTCTGAGTGTTTCTTTTGGTCTTCCATTTTTCCTCTTACCCTCAGGAACCCGGGGAAAAAAATGTCAGAATCATACTCCCCTCCTGGTCTCCTGGGTAGTGAGATCGGATGGCTAGCCTTCTTGTTCCAGAAATAGTATTTTCTGCTTGTACCTCCAATAACTATGATAAAGAATGGAAACGAAATGCTCTTCTGAGTATTGCGTTTCCCGACGCATACCTTTGTGTCCCATTTCCTCCATTCTACCATCCCATTTATCTCATCAGAATTACATTTAATCTCTCGTGATAAAACTTTCTTTTACACATTACATTTAAATGAAAAGGTAATATCTCAGATAGAATATGTTTACATTTACATTTCCACTGATTGAAAAGTGCTCACAATATAAATTGAATATGTTTTCATTTATATTTACACTTATTTGAAACTGTAAGTATTATACTCAGAATGTACATGATTTCTTTCATCTTTCCCTTCCTGCTCCGTTTGGAACCTGGGACTACTTTATGTTTTTAGTGCTCTTTACGAAACTAGCACTAAAGCAGTCACCAGCCCGTGCAAAACCCGTGGTGGTTCATGAATCATCATTCTTTGCGCTGGGGTTGCCAGCATCAATTGACTGGGACATCCACTAGCGATTGTCGCACATTAACTATCATATGGTAATATATATGTATATATGTTAGTTCACATGTTGGTAATAAAATATAAAATGTAAAATCACAACTTACGCCACTCCTGGCTCAGAGACTTTTTGCTCAGATGAATAAAAGGCACTGGCAATTGCCTTATTACACGTGTACTTGGAGTCGTTAATTTGAACTTTAATTCCCTTTCTGACTCCGTGTGCTTCAGTTACCACAGTCCTGGTTTTTCTTTTAATATTGATAGAGATTTCCTTGGCTATTTTGTAAGTCCGTCCAAAATTCTCAATAAAATGCCCAAGCTGATAAAAAGAAATTCTGAATTCTAACACTGGCAATGGCTAGTGTCTTGGCAAGGCGTTTCTCACAGTGAAATAACACTGAAACGTGTCAGGATATATTCCTGGTCTCCCACTCATCTGTTTGTTATAAACGTATTACCATATATGGCAATAAGTCGTACGATGCCTTGTGTGCACACTCACTATCGCACCTGTAAACGCATTTGACCATATGTTTCAGGTGCAACAATATTACATGTATCTAAAGTAATCTTTTCATTTATGTCTGTCCATAAGTTGTCTCCCCGTATTCCAAGCTTAGGTGATGCGCGCACCCGTCTTATCAGCGATTAAGCACTGCGCTTGCCGATTTTACAGATAATCAAGAATCTGAGGTCGGCCATACCTGAGATAAGCCAACATATTGTCGATTAAGATTATCTAAGCAAATCTGTGCTTCGCCAAGAAAATATGCTTATTATCACCTACAAGGAGTGTCAAAATGTTTGAACATACCTTGTACAAACTACCTGCTACATAGCAGATAATGAAAAGAAATTGTGGCTGTTAAAAGCATGCAAATAAAATCAGTTTAAAAAATGTATCCGATACTGCCGGAGTGCAACAGAGATCGAGGTGAGGTCGCCCCATTCTGTGACACCGCCGCATGGAAGATGGTCGCTTCCCCAAAGACATTCTCTACGGACAACTGGCAAATGGCAAGGAAATTGCCAGGCAGCTGCGTCTGAGGTTCAAAGATGTGTGCGAGAGAGACATGAAGGTACTGGACATAAATGCAGCAGCCTGGGAGGACGAAGCTGTCGAATGCACCACAAGGTGGTGCTACCTGCTGCGCCCCCTCAAATTGGGCGAAACGAATCTTTCACAACAAGCTGAAGAAAAAAGAACGCGCTGAATGATACCCAATAAAAAAGCAGCTGAGGGCTACTACCTCAGGAGCGCATTCCCATAGTTAGTTATGACCGTTGTGGGCTACTAGCTCTGTGTTATTAACCATACCGAGCCTCTAGAACAGTTGTTTTAATAAGTTCAAAATATCCTAACAAACCAAAACTTCGAACTACCCGCAGTTCATGTTAATTTGAATTATCGAGGTTATATTGTACTAACTTCAATATTTTGATGTAAAACAAATGGCTATTATATAGATAATTTGTATGTAACATAATCATAGGCGAGGTTAACAGTCAATACACAGTCTTATGTTACCATTTAATATTTTAGGAGCTACAACCCAAGAACGAAAGAACTCTCGCCTCTAATGACCTGGAATTGGTAGATATGTTATCTGGGTACTTTGCTCTCTGTTTTTATGAGTTACAAGAACGTATAGACTACTGTCATACGTTACTTTAGAGATACCCTGACGTAATCACCAGTTGCGAAAAATGCTTTGTGTACACCCACCCTTGGTCACGTTCACTTAAGAAGATAACAAATGCCCATATATTTATTTCAGTAGGTATGCAAACTTTAAGGATACCAGTGGTAGCAAACTTAAATGACTCTCTAGTAAATTAAAGTCAGTGAGAACCTGTTTTAATTGTTTGTACCGTATGTTTTCATGATTGCAGTGATGCTAACAACAATACTAGTGATCATTATTTTTGAGGCAATTTTGAAAATTGCTCTCATCGGTGAGTAGTTAAATCTGTTTCCAATTCACATTTTTATTTTACTTCATTTTAGCCTTCAACTTCTTCTGTTTCTTCTTCTACCCCTTCTTCACCTACTTCTGCTATTTCTTATTCGTATTCGTCCGCTTCTTCTTTGTCTTTCTCTGTTTCTTCATATTTCATCTTCTTGATTATTTTTTTGTGCTTTTTTTTTAATTGACACCATTAGAGACTGGACCAGTCTACCTGTTGCAAAACTAATCGATAGGCACAATTGCTACTGTACATTCACTGATGAAGCGAGAGGTCTGACGAAAACGGTGGCTATCTGTTGGACACACACTGAGGAAATCTGTTGATGGCGAGTCTTGTTCTGGTATCATCAGGGCAACAGAGGAGGCGGTAGACCAAAGAACACAGGAAGAAGAGGACTGGAGATAGAAGTGAAGAGGACGAAGAAGATAATGGAAGAATTTGAGCTGACTGCACGTGACAGGAAGACATGGCATGTGTTTGTATAAAGGAATATGATTCTTGAGAAGCTAAAGGTTATTGAAAAGCGGCAACTTCTAGTCAAGCGCTAATTATCTGTGATGTCCCATCGACCAAATGTCATGAGACATTTCAAACCAAGTCATTTACTACTTCTTCATTCTCATCGCTTCTTCATTAAGTTCTCCTATTTTAAAACTTGTTCAGAATGTATTATTATTTTAAACACCACTCTCCAATGTGTGTTATCATTATGTCAGTGTCATTACAAACACTCAAGCCTCCATCAGTATAGTTGCTGTCTTCATGTTATCCATCGATATATTCAGACTGTGCTGGAACTCAGTTTAATGTGGATGTCGGCAGTGATGGCTCTTACAGAATCGTCATCAATAATGCTACATGGCTCTCAAGTGGTGACACGTCTTTTAATGGCAATGGAAGGACATTCTCCACATCTGACGGGTCTCTGAAGGTCTGGTTCTTTGTCTCAGTCTGAATGACTGTATGAAGATGTGTATATTTGTTACAGAATGTGTCTGTTTGTTTATCTCATGTTGGTATGCAGATGTGTGTATTTGTTGAAGCATCTGCAGGTCTGAATGATCGTTGTGTTTGTTTGAAGATGTTCACGTGTATTAGATTGATGTGCATGTTTCTCTCAATACCTGCACCTTCATTTCTTGTTCCGAAATCCTCAATGTAAGAGAACGAATAGCAACCGAAAAATACACGGAAAGGAGAACTGCAGAAAATAATGACATGGATACAGAGGACGTAGAAAGACCTTGAACTCAACAGATAACAGGAGTCAGTAGGGCTTGATGTAAGATTATTGAAAGCCTATTCTATTTGGGGACCTGACAGGAAATATTGATAATTACAAGTCTTAATAGATGAAAAGACAAAGTAACGACACAACTTAAAGCACAAAGTCTGCATTGTGTCACAACGTTCAAAAATATAGAAGAGTTGGAAGTGAGAACTATTCTAAATGCACAAAACCTAGGGTATGGATAGTTGAAGATGCATTCAAAATGGTATTTCACTCACTGACATGCTGGAAGCTAATTTATGTAGCTTCGGTAGATACTGGTTATATTATGCTATCATGCTAATCGGTTCACTCCGCACATATCCATAGTATCGGTCAATATTTCGTTTTTCGATAAGACGGTCGTCATTTATATTCCAACGCAATGCTCACAATGTTCGTACACACCTCCTCAATCTCTCGTTCTTTTAGCAACTTACTGTCCATTTTTCCCAAAATTTGCTAATTTTTCTGATAGAAATAAATAAATAAAAATGCTCAACTCAAGTGCCATATCCTGCTGTGTGGCTCTAGAGCATGAAGAGAAGCAGAAGCAGCACCCAAGACGTTAAAGACCATCATAAATGGGTGCTTCCATAGAACAGAAGGTGTGAGGTTGAATGAAAGGAACACAAGTGTGGAACTGACGCAAAGAAACAGACAAGTGCTGGTGGAAAAGAGAGTTTCGGAGAGGTAAAGAGAGGCTGACAATAAACCACATTAGGAAGAGAAATGGAGGCAGTTCTGAAGATCTGAGAGATCTAGAGATTTAGTGGCCGAAACACTTGATCGACGGGAGAATCATTACTGATGATCAGATTGCATCCTGTTGTATCGCTCTGTATTGAGTTTCCTATCCTGGAGCCGAAGGAATGTGTTTGTTCAAGGCCTATTCTCCCTGAGGAACTGAAAGGTAACTATGAATAAACAGGACCGAATCCTTCACTTGTGTCCAGACGACGATCACTTTCACAACAGAACACTCAAAACGACGGATTGTTTCCTGAGCATGTTGTATGTTCTGACCTGTGCGCTACAATAAAGTTACGCATTTCTGAACAGAAAACCTGTAATCCCAGCCATAGAACTGCCGTTGTCAGGGTCAAATTGTTCTTATCTTATCATACTAGTTGACTTGCTGGGTTGGCCATGTCCTCAGAAGAGACCCCGATGCCATCACAAGAACAGCTATGCTTTGGACCCCTGAAGGAAAACGAAAGAGAGGCCGACCAAAAACAACCTGGCGGAGGACTGTGGAGGCTGAGATGCAAAGAATGAACCAGAGTTGGGGCACTGTACGAAGGATGGCCACCGACCGAGCAAAGTGGAATCAATTTGTTGTTGCCCTACAAGACGCCACTAGGCGTGATGGCCACTGACTGCTTTGACGGTCGGCGGCTAAGGATCAAAGAAGAAGAAGAACTAGTTGACTTAGATGTTTTTAAGATTATTATTAACTTGATGATGCATTATATGTCATATTTAATATACTATTCATTATTAATTGTTTATATTGTAATTAAAAACGTAATCCATTAAAAATATTTATAGCTTGTTTTGTATATTAAATGTTTATTATTATTGTTTCATGTTTCCGTATTATTTTATTTGTAGAATATTATTATGCCTTTTCCAAATTTATTTCTGCCGTTATTGTTATTTTGGCAGCATTTTCACTAATATTTTGTTCAATGAATATACTTTTTTTTTTTTAAATAATTGCTAAAATAATGTTTCCCAATTTTCAACATTATTTACCTACATATTTGTCTGCATATTATTTGTTCTTTCTCAGTTTACTACAATTAAGAGTTTTTGGGGGTTTTTTTTTTTTGGCATTTTTTTTTCACATTTTCTGTTTTCACCAATCACTTTTCCTACTTGACACATGGCTTTTTTTTTTTCAACTTTCGTGTCTATTGTTTCACTTCATTGGTTTGGATTTTCCTTATTCTGATGTAGTATTTCATATTTAGATAGGTCTGAGTGTAACGGTGGAATAGTTTTAGGATTAAGTGTGCATTTAGTTTAGTTCTCACTTTGGTTACGGTTTTGTAGGTCTTGACGAATAACTTGGGCTGGCGACGATGGTAGTTGTGCGTGTCGTTCTGTATGTGAACATTGACGGACAGAATATCTAATGTCATATTTTAAACACAAGGCTGGGACCGAAGACGCGTCAACAGTGAGGAATACAGTTAGCGACCCATAGCTTGACTGCTTGCGTCAGTGTCAGCGAACCAGATCTGACCAAGACCCTACTCCACCTCCAAGTGGTGGTCCTGGAAACAGGCTGCATCACTGCAGTCTGGCTGAGTGGGATCAAAGAGGGAAGGCTAACCCGGTCCCAAAAATGCCGTGCTGAAGTCGGCCGAAAGGCGCAAATATAGCAGCTTCGCTGTAAACGGACACAACGCAACCAACGTCCTTTTCATGACGAACGAATAAGAAGAAGAAACACAAGGCTATTATGAATTAACAAAGATATGGCCATAGACAAGGTGCGTCAACAGGGTGGTCTGTGGTTGAATGGCCTCTAGATATACAGGTTAACTGGGCATACCGGCCAAACAACCGCGAACCAAAACAGGTGACGAGAGTAAGAAGGAGAGTTCTTCTGTATTATAAAGAACTAATTCTGACATACAGAAGTGCATCATGTGCATTGAATAGAGAAAATACTAGAGGCAACAGAGATGTGGTATTACATAAGATATATATATATATATATATATATATATATATATATATATATATATATATATATATATATATATATATATATATATATATATATATATATATATATATATATATGATAGATGATAGGAAACTCTTTACAGAGCGATACAACAGGAAGCAATCTGATCATCAGAAGAAGTCCCCCCATCCGACAAGTGTTTCGGCCCAATTACTCCTTTACACTCTAAGGGGGGGGGGGGGGCCCCCTTGGGTCATGACTCCCAAGCGTCTCAGCTTCCTTTTGTCTTGTATCGAAAATGAACCCATTTCACTTATGGTAGCAACTTTTAAATCCACAACGCCAGCCGCGGAGGCAATTGTGAAAGTAACAAAGAGAAGACAAATTATTCCGTTCGTTCCGTCGCCCTTCACAACTAAGGACACACACTGAGACATTAGCGCGCAGCCGACGAGCTGCGCGCCGCAAGCCACTGAAATTTACCTGACACTCTCCCTATAGTATACATCGCCTGTTGCCCCAGAGTCGCATCTCTTTCACTCGTACACCAAAAAAAAAAAACTCAGCGTTGTGGACTTAAAAAAATGTTTGGTGTTTTCTGTACCGCAGCGTTTATTGTTACGATGTCCATCGTCCATTGCGGTTGTTCCACAGCCAGCCTGATGCCTTTTCGACAGTTTCACTAAGCCTCTTCAGTGCCCTTGTTCTAGACTGTCCATTCAGCCCCAACAGTTTCAATAAATCATACACTGATGCAGCCACAAGCCCTCTTGCGCCCACTTCAACCGCCATGACTCTTGCACTGAATCCATCGTGTCTCAGATCCGCGGCCAGATCGCTATACTTGGCTGCTTTGAATGAATGTTGCTCCTCTAATCTGGATTCAAATGGCACGGTCAGTTCAATCAGTATGACCTGAAGCGTTGCTGCAGAATGAAGCACTATATCCGGCCGTCTCCGCGATTTTCTGATACACTCTGGATATGCCCCCCGTCCAGGTAGGTCTACCGCCATCTCCCAGTCGTTTGCACAGTCAAGAAGAGATGGTAAACTGCTACCAGGTTTACTCGGTTTGGGGTGTGCTGACTTTCCTGCCCTCAGAAAGTATGTGTTTGCGGTGTCTGGCAGGACTATGCTATTCGCTTTCATTCTTGCCTGATCTGTTGTCGCAGCAAGCTCATTTAGCACGTTGTTATGGCGCCAAGTGTATCGCCCTTGCCCTAATGCCACCTTACACGCTGAGAGCACGTGTTCAAGTGTCTGCCTCCCCTGGTACAGGGGGCACTGCTCATCATCCGACTTTCCCCATTTCACAAGGTTGGTGGCCGACGGCAGCAGGTCATACATTGATCTAACCACGAAGCTGAGCCTAAGAGGTGCCATATGCCATATATCATTCCATGTCAAGGACCTCTGCAGAGCTCCTTCCCATGTGGTCCATTGGCCTTGTTGGACCTGCTGCACTGCTTTTTGCAACCTCTTATCATTCTCAGCTCCTCGTATCTCTTGAACTACCATGTCTCTGCGCTCCCTGCTTGATGCCTTGGACCACCAGCGGATGTCACCATGCCCAAATCACCGTCTATTCGTTTGTGTGTATCCGATTACCTCTCTCAGTTTGAGTGACTCTTCAGCAGCATCAACAGCTTCTTCCACTCTCCACTTCCTTCCCGTTTTCTGTGTGGGCTGAATGGACTTAACCACGTCATCAGCTGACTCGCGTAGCATCATTGCAAGCCTTGCTTTTCCAACTTTGTATTCTTCAACAACTGACTTGAAGGGAAGCAGAAGTTTTGACTTTTTGCAGTACAGTGCTACATCTGACAGACCTGGTGGTACCCCTAGCCATTTTCTCATGAACTTGTTGACCTTCTGCTCTATAGCTTCCACTGTACTTGTGCTTATTTCATATATAAGCAGTGGCCACAGCAACTTCGGTATCAACATGAACTGGAGGCACCACAGTTTGAACTTTCCCAGGAGTCTGCTTTGGTCTATGATCTGTAGTCCTCTGTCTGCCATTTCTATTGTCTGTTGCACTGCCTTCGAGTCTTTTAAAGAGGCATCGTACACCCTGCCAAGACTTTTAACAGGTTCCTCAATGACAGTAGGGATTCTTTGGCTAGAAACCGTGAATATGACCTCTGCTATCTTCCCTTTCCTGACTGATAGGCTTCTCGACTTCTTGGGTTTGAAGCTCATTCTGCACCAGGTGACTAGTTCATCCAGGCGTGCTAACATCCTCCGGGCCTGATGTTCATCTGATGTCAGAATTGTTGTGTCATCCATGAATGCTTTGAGCGGTGGCATGTGACACATTCCACCGAGCTTTGGGCCTATAGCCATTCCTTCAGCCGCATTGAGGATTACCTGCATAGCCATGACGAATAGTATCGGAGAGATGGTACATCCCATCGCAATACTAACTTCAAGGCCAATCCACTTCGTTGTGTACTTTCTGGTTGAAAATCTGACAGAAAACCCTGCGAAATACAGCTTCAGCATTGCTGCAATCTTTTGTGGAACATGATACATTTCTAGGGCAAGCCAACACATCTGGTGTGGAACGGATCCATAAGCATTCGCTAGATCCAACCAGGTTACATGGAGGTTTGTTCTGTCAGACTTTGCCTTTTGGATTGCTTCCCAGATCATTGCGGCATGCTCTAGACATCCTGGTGTACCTGGGATACCTCCTTTCTGAATGGCAGTGTCAATGTACCCATTTGCCAGGAGGTATGTAGTGAGTCTTTTCGCCATTACTGAGAAGAATATCTTCCCTTCCACATTGAGTAGTGAGATTGGCCTGAACTGACTGATGTCTGTGGAATTTTGTTCCTTCGGGATGTAGACTCCGTTTGCCTTTCTCCATTCCTTGCTTACGAGTTGGGTTTTCCACGCATTCTTCAGTAAACGGAGCAGTCGTTTGAGAACCTCAGGGCATCTTTTATACACCACATATGGAACACCATTAGGACCTGGAGCTGACTTGCACCGAGCTTTCTGGACAATGCTCTCTACCTCTTGCACTGTTGGGGGCTTAGTGTTAAATTCAGCTCCTGGCTTCCCCGGCTATTTAAGGCCTACCATGCTGCTGAGCGGCTCATCTTTGCGACCATCTGAATATGTCCTTCTAAGGTGTTCTTCCAGGTCTTCTTTCCTGATGTTTAGCGTACCCGACTGTGGCTGCTCAAACAGTTCTTTGGCAAACTTGAAGGGCTCCCTAAAGAATCTTTCCCTATCCCTTCGAGTCTTCCTTCTCTTCCTGCACAACCTTTCTGCTCTACAAAGGGCATTATGTTGGCCTTTCAGGTGCTCCCAAACTTGCCGTAACCCTTCCTTCTCTGTGGCAACTGCGTTCTTGAACAGTTTTCGGGCATGCTTCTTCTGTTTCCTGATTTCATCTATTTTAATTTGTCTTCTACTTTTCCGTGGTGGGTTACTTTCCCTTGCCTCCCTCACACCGAACTCTTTGCGACAGTGCAGATATACTATGTCGCCGAAGATTTCCAGCTTCTTCTCCAAAGTTAGCTGCTTCAGGTTGTTATCCAACTCTTTTGCCAAGGCTTCGTCCAGCTGCTCCCAAAGCCCCTTTGCACTGGCAGGTGGAAACTTTATTGCATCTCTTTTCCCGTCCAAGAAGTGTGTGAGATCATCATCTGGCAGATCAACTTGAATGTACTCAGCACTGTGGATTGACTCCTGGCTGCGTTCTTCTAACGTCTTATCCGTCGAGACAGAGCGCTGTTGATCTCCCCCTGATGACCTCCCACACCCCTTTTTCGTTCTGTGGATTTTCATTCCTCTCTGAGTAGAGAATTCCCTACCACAGACACATGGAAATTCCAACCGTTGTTCAGAGCTCGAAGTCCATGTAACGGGTCTGGTCGATTCCATTGAGGCGCCTGTGGATTCATCATCCTCCTCCCCTTTCGGTGAATCCTGGGGGCATCTTTCGTTTTATATATATACAAGGTGTCCATAAAGTCTCTTTACAATTTAACAAATTTATTACAAAGGCAAATGAAAAGACAAATATGTAGAAATTATTAAAAAATGAGTAGTAGATATTTAAGTTTTTTTTGCCTCATTTAATACACTTTTATTTGTATATATATATATATCTTCTTCTTCTTCTTCCGTCCTTAGCCACCGACCGTCAAAGCAGTCAGTGGCCATTACGCCTAGTGGCGTCTTAGGGCAACAGCAGATAGGTTTTCTTTGCCATTGTTTCCCATCACGCCTAGTGGCGTCTTTAGGGCAACGGCAAATCAACCCATTTGCTGTTGTTTCCGTAATCGAAGTGACTGGCAAACGGGTGATGAGCCCGTTGATTATATATATATATATATATATATAATATATATAAATATATATATATATATATATATATATATATATATATATATATATATATATATATATATATATATATATATATATATAGGTGTGTGCGTGTTTTTGGGTGTTTACGGGAAATGGGACGAACTCCATTTCACTTTACATTGTCAAATTACAATTTCGTTATGTCAAGCACCACACATTAAACATATGCATACTTACAAGCTAGTAAATGCAGAACAAAAGAATAAATTAAGGAACACGTGAGGAATAACGGTTGAAATGAGAAAGTCAGAATGAGAAAGAAAAGTACTATAGAAATGTTTTGAATAATACGTTTTCTTCCTTAATTTATATGCTGACAAGAATGACGACGGCAGATAAAGACAGTAAAATTAAGTCAGACCAAAGTCTTTGTTGTAATCTAAGTGTCATGAAGGAAAACATTTTAAATCCTGCTTATGTTTACAATCTTTTCTAAAATCCTCCAGCTTATTGCCAGCACGACATCCCATGGATCGGACAAGTTTGGGGCTTGGTCGTCCACAAGCTTCATATACCAGGCAGGGCTGTTCCCTGTTAATACAACTACCAAAGTGTACACTGACCCAAATCTGTCGGCAGCGATATTTACACAGGTTCGTCCATGTTATACTGATCCTATGGGAGCCGCGCTGGTGTAATGGTTACAACGTTGTACTGGTGACCAGGTGTTCAAGGTTCAAGCCCGGGCGTCGGCGCTTGAAGGAGTGTCAACGATCGGGATTTTGACTGAATAATCTGAACGGCTCCTGAGATAAACCCTCTGTGGATGGGAAGGAGCGAAACTCCTGACCGGGTTGGAAGGAAAGTCCTCAGGTTCCCCAGCCTTGCAATGACACGTCATTGGGCCGAACGGCTGAAAGCCCAAGTGCCGCTGGTTAAGAAAAAAAAAACTGATCCTATACCTGCAGCACAATTGATGTAATAATTGTTTCAATAACTGAAGGCGATACCGTGTGTTAACGGGCCCGAAATGGGAACAAAGGTTAGTAACGCTGATCCATAACATGCATGTCGGAAGAAGTGACTAAGGAGGGTTGAGCATTGGCCCTGTTTAAACAAAATGTTCAAGCACAAAGCTTTCACAAATGTGGACAGATCAACTAATTAAACACACGAAGAAGAGAACTGGTGACATAAGTGAAAATGATGAGGAAAAGAACATGAGCTGATGGCACAGGACAGGAGGACTTGTCATGTGTTTGTTGATGCTCCTTGGGGAGCTAAAGGGTATAGATTGATTGACTGATTGATTGATTGATTGATTGATTGATTGATAGGTGGTACAACAGTCTGCATTTGTAGAGGTGTACGACAAATAGATATGTGTCTTTTGTGGCTATATTTCTTTTCCGTCTAAATTTCTGACGCTTATTTGTTTCCCCCTTACACTTTGACTCTCATTTTCTGGGCACAATAATTCAGTCTACCACCCCTTTCTTTATTTTCTTTTCTTAAATCTTAGTGCGCAACTCTCATTTACTGTGTGTTACAAACATAGCAGAATGGTTTTAATGTTATCTGTCTACTGCCCCAGATAGCTCACTATTTGTACGTGCCTTTTTCATATCTACAGAACACCAGCCCCCTTTTTAACTCGAGACCTGAGATAATCTCACCTCAGATAACGATTAATTATAAGGAAGCGAGCTGATCACCCCACCTTGTGCAGCTGGACTTATTGTACGAGGTCTCCAACACTTTACTTCTCTACTGCAGTATCTGCTGTGGGACTCCTTTTTACCTTTCACAAGACCACATTCGGCCACGTTTGTTATAACGTCTCTGTATAAATAACGTTCTCTATATCACGTAATGAACATAAGTACAGGTGATTGGAAAGTCACATATTGTTAAATTGTTATTTCTTCACTCTTATTAAACTAATATATATGACATAAACGTGAAAATAAAGAAAAGAAATGTCATTTTATTACACACACACAAATGCTTTGTTCCATTAATATTAAAACCCAACTTGAGATCCGGGCTCTTCAACATTGGACTTTGTCGCAGGCAGCATTTCTTTTTTTTTTGGTCTGCCTATTGTAGCAGTAGCCCCTTTCAGTCATAACTGACTATGGGAATGCGCCCCTTCAGTCATAACTGACTATGGGAATGCGCCCCTTTCAGTCACAACTGATTATGGGAATGAGCCCCTGAGGTCGCTTTTTTTCCTGAAGTTCCTTTCGGCATGTTCTTTTCACTTCTGCTTGTTGTGAGAGCTTCCTTTCCCCCAATCTGAGGTGGCGCCGCTTGGTGCGTTCGGCAGCTTCATCCTGCCAGATTGCTGGATTTATGTCCAGTGCCTTCAAGTCTCTCTTGCACACATCTTTATACCCCAGTTGCTGTCGCCCGGCTGCTCTTTTGCCATCTGGCAGTTATCCCTACAAGAAATCTTTAAGGATGCGACCATCTTCCTTGCGCCGAACATGGCCAAGCCAGCGTAATCTGCGTTGGTTAAGCAGTGTATACATGCTTTGAAGGCTATTGTTGTATACAAGTTTATATTTACCTACCTGTCGAATAGTTATTTCTGTTTCGTCATTGTGAATTTGTTCCCTCTTATAATTTTGACTTTTTTTTATTTGTTATACGAAACTCTTGTTTGAAAAGAAAAAAAAAAGTTCTCTAATTTTTTTTTTCCAAAACTGGTTCCGACCAGGGTGCTGGACTCTCTAGGGGTGCGGGGCCTGATTGGATCAAGCTGGCTAAATCGGCCTAAGGTCGGCCCTATTCCGGTAGACTCCTTGATATCATTTGGTAGATCTATAGATGACCGAGAGAGATACGAATGTTTAATATTTCGGAGCCCTCTCCCACTGGCAATGTTTTTCAGGTTTACATGTGCTATGATCGCATTCCCGGTGAAAACTCACAAGTTATCTTCCTAACATCCAGTCTAATCGTGAACTGCATTAGGTAGAAAGCGATCGGTTCTTTGAAGTTCACCTTCGAAAAAATATTTCGTTTTAATTGTCCACAGCTCTGCTGAAGGTATTGCACGAAGCAGATCGTGCGGCAGAGAAAATATTTACATACTAGCAATAACCCGTCAACATCGACAGGTTATTAATTATAGTGTGTTGTTTCTGTTACATGTATTACATACGGTACTATCACTGCTGTGGTCATTTCATTGCAGAAATACCTGTTATAAGTCATAAGGTATTTGTAATGACAATTATATGGATGTATTAATTATGAAGACATGGAGTAACCTTACCTAAATGACACGTGGAGCAGTGATAATGGTTTAATTGACTAAATAACTAACATTTTATTTATGACAACATGTCTCGTAATTGTTCGTGCATCTTTTAGAATCTTGCCCTGGTCGACTTACTGCCTCTGAGAAGCCTTGGTCGACTTACTGCCTCTGAGAACAACGTTTGAAGTTTGACGAAACTCCAGTTCATGTACTGTTTATCAATTGTGTTGTTGGCTTCTTTCCATAATCAAACTGTTCATGCACACCTTCATTTGCGCAATTTGTCTATAATCGGGAGAGTACATATAAGGGAAAACAATACAATTATTGTCTAACTTTCAATCACAGTTACACGCCCTTATCTGTGGTTGTAAGTTAATGTACTCTCTCGAAAATAGAAAAAGTGCGCAAATGACGGTGTGCAAAATGTGACTGACCGACCGAAGTACTTACGGCGGGAATTATGGTATTGAATAGGCTGGACTTCTTTCAAATTCAGTACCATAATACCCGCCGTAAGTACTTCGGTCGGTCGGTCGGTCGGTCAGTCACATTTTGCACACCGTTATTTGCGCACTTTTTCTATTTTCTCCCGAAAATGAGCTTCCTGCTCTTATGCAAACAATATCAAGTTGAAGATTCCTTGGTATTATCTACACTGTAGATCTAGGCTTTTCCTGTGGATTTTCAGCCATTCTGAGACGTGTCAAATTGAAGTTGTGAGCTCCAGTTTCTCCAGCTTGGCTAGAGGCTCATCACATCTGGTTCCAAGATAGGAGTAAGAAACACAAGGCATGCTGTTTATTCTCCGCCATCCAAGGGGCCCTTCAATTAAGCAGAGCTAAAATAATGTGCTCTGGTTCTGGGGTCTCCAAAGGAATTGTCACGTCCTGCACAGAGTAACATCTCAGCTACCCCTGCCTATCACGGTGTCTATTGTGAGATTCTCTTGCATGTAGTCAACCAGGTCAAAGCCAAATAATTACGTCTGGGGCTCAAGTGACTTCTCCAAGCTTAATGTGCAATGCTGGGTTCTCAACTAGTTTCACCACAGGGGGGAATGCCTCGATGTGTGTGGATGATTACAAGAGTCAATAAGGGTGTAATTAGCCTCACAGACAGAGGTTCACTTCCACTTATTTTATTATAGCATTGTACATAGCTGGCGATCATATAAGGATGACTCTAGAAATGCTTCCATGACTATATATTTATATATATATATATATATATTTTTTACTTGTAGACTTATCTTGATGCTGCGACATACTCATCAGCAAATTCTTCAGAGAAAGTAATCAGCCAGTTTCCAAGTTTCAAGTTAGAACCTTCCAGCTTGGATTTGGGTTTTTTGGCTTATGGTGGAGATATGACTGGCTATAGTGGCTTATCAATAGGCAGGTGAGTTAAGAGAAGGGGACAAAGACACAGAGAGAGAGAGAGAGAGAGAGAGAGAGAGAGAGAGAGAGAGAGAGAGAGATAGAGAGAGAGAGATAGAGAGAGTAACAAGAACTATGAACCTGTCATAAAAATGAGGCGGTTCAGGATAGATTGATAAGAGAATGTAACATGGGTGAGAAGGATCTATTGAATAGACAGATTGGTATATATTAAATATAGACAGACAGAAAGACAGACAGACAGACAGACAGACAGACAGACAGACAGACAGATAGATAGATAGATAGATAGATAGATAGATAGATAGATAGATAGATAGACAGACAGACAGACAGACAGACAGACAGACAGACAGACAGACAGACAGACAGACATATAGATAGATAGATAGATAGATAGATAGATAGATAGATAGATAGATAGATAGATAGATAGATAGATAGATAGATAGATAGATAGATAATCCTATGTTACAGATTGCAGCAGACTTCGTTCTTCAAAACTGGCTTAGAAGGGGGACCACTCGTTATTTTCGATAACTCCAGCAACGCTCTAGTTATCTCTCCATTGTCACAATTTTCGGCAGCGTCCAGCAGCATCGTGCTTTTGCGTCAGATCAGCTGGGGCATCATGGGACTTGTTAATGACGTGCCACGTGGATACAGCATTGATTTTATTGTTTACTATGGCAACCAAGGAATTAACCAGGTTTCTTTTCTTTCTATTTAGTGTTGGTTTTTTTGCAATTAGAGTTAACATAAACTAAAAATAATACTACTATTATTACTGCTACTAATAGTACACTGCTGTATCTTCTAATGTTACAGTCACTGCCAGTACTGTGGGCAATGCTACTTCTACAACTACTACTACTACTACTGTCTGTTGCGCATATTACATACAAAAGAATATGTGTATGTAATATGCGCAACACTACTGCTAGAGCTATTACTACTACGGTTATTACTAGTAATGGTAAAAACAATCACTATTACTATGACTACTACTACTATTACTACTTCTACTATTTATTGTTTACTCGATCTCTACTTTCTCTTTCTCTACTTAATTCCTCTCTCTTCTTCATTTATTCCTTTTAACTCATAAAGGATGTGGGTTTATCCCCGTGTTTAACGAAATGCCTTTTTTTCGTCACATTAAATGTATTCATACAGTTTAAGGGTCTGTTAATTGCAAGGTTTTTTTTTTCTTTTTTTTTAATGTACAGTAATGTAGAGGTGTTTGAATGAGGATTACTGAAATGTAACATTTGGACAAACTGAAACAATCAACTTAGTTTAAATATATTAAAGGGCTGCTGTAAAACTGGTAAGGAATATAAGTATTTAAACCAATAAAACGGTATTGAATCAGTTTTACAAATAACGGTTCACAAGAAACAAGGGACGTTTCGGGTTTTACCCTTCGACAGCCACAGTTACAAACAGGTGACAAGGACAAGAATTACATATAGGTACTACAAAAACATACGATGGTGAGAAATATACAACAAATGGGCGATACAAGCAGATGGAAAAAGTAAATAACAACAGTGATGAGAGAAAAAAAGAACAATAATAATACAAAAAAAACGTAAAATCTAAAAGAAATTCCGAAACAAGACAGTAAATAATCAACGAAACGAAAAAAAGAGAATTAACAAAACTTTGGAATAAGTAAAAGTTCACTGAGCTCGATCCGAAGATACTGTGAAAGAAAGCCGTAGTATTCCGTCACAGAAATCGCAAGGAAGTGATGTATGATGGCGACAAAACAAAAGATATAAAAGGATACGAAACGAACCAAAACAAAAACATAAGAAGATAGATCTAAAAGACAACGAATCAAGAATGAAAAAGTGCAAAGCTACCAGAATTTGTGCAAAATTATGTTGAATATTTAAGCCATCAGGAGTTAAAACACCCATTTTAAAAATAAGACGATTCTCCAATGAAAAGTGAGTCTTGTCATTACCGGCACATGAACGGAGGGCAGTAACATGAATATCGAAGTTACCTGAATGGACAGGCCTATTGAAATGAAGGGCCACCGGTAAATGTTTTCCATGATAGATGTCATTCAAGTGCTCACGAAACCTGTCTGCCAAACGTCTGCCAGTTTCACCAATATAGGTAATGCCACACCTCTTGCAGATGATAGCATAATCATGTCGGGGATGAAAGAACTCGCTTTTCCTTGGAGAATCGTCTTATTTTTTAAATGGGTGTTTTAGCTCCTGATGGCTTAAATATTCAACATCATTTAGCATAAATTCTGGTAGCTTTTCTCCTTTTCATTCTTGATTCGTTGTCTTTTAGATCTATCTTCTTATGTTTTTGTTTTGGTTCGTTTCGTATCCTTTTATATCTTTTGTTTTTTCGACATCATACGTCACTTCCTTGCGATTTCTGTGACGGAATACTACGGCTTTCTTTCACAGTATCTTCGGATCGAGCTCAGTATACTTTTACTTGTTCCAAAGTTTTGTTAATTCTCTTTTTTTCGTTTCGTTGATTATTTACTGTCTTGTTTCGGTATTTCTTTTAGATTTTACGATTTTTTTGTATTATTATTGTTCTTTTTTTCTCTCATCACTGTTGTTATTTACTTTTTCCATCTGCTTGTATCGCCCATTTGTTGTATATTTCTCACCATCGTATGTTTTTGTAGTACCTATATGTAATTCTTGTCCTTGTCACCTGTTTGTAACTGTGGCTGTCGAAGGGTAAAACCCGAAACGTCCCTTGTTTCTTGTGAACCGTTATTTGTAAAACTGATTCAATACCGTTTTATTGGTTTAAATACTTAGTTTAAATATATCGGTCGCAAAATACGTCTCTCGAGTTCTTTGGGGAAATCGACACTAAATTCTAGCCTCTCGACCTTCTTTACGTATTTATTCTACAACTGCATCTTCTCGTAATATCTATTAATATTTCCCTTTTTGCTCCTGTTGCACAAATTGTTTTTCACCTTGTCTTTCACGATATTGTGGTTGTCATATTCTGGATATTACGTAACGAACACAATCCCTGACGTAGCCATCTCTCGCCTATCATATCAAATTTTGCTGGTCTTCCATGTAGTTGTACCTATCGTGTGTCGTAATAAACACATTTTATTACAAAAATTAAAATCGTATCTCTCACACTTCTAGGCAATACGATCTTGGGGTTCCTACATGACAACGCTCTACCAGAAATCCACAGACCGTAGAGACAATGATCCTACCATTCAGTACCTGGGTTACTGGACTGATAACGGTAGTGTTATGTGTTTGTCTTGCGTGATTTCATGTATTGTTATTTGTGTATACCGCTGAGGTGACTAAACTGGTTATGAATCTAGCAATGGTGACCATACGGGTTATAGCAATGATGATGGTTATGTACTTAAGGATGAGTAGTCAGAAACTGACGATTCAAATCGATATAAGTCATTCCTAATTGGACGGGAGGGAGGAAGGGAGGGGGGGGGGGGTAAGGAGTGGCTAAGGGATACGGCGTCCGCCTCAAATTCTACAGGTACCCGGTTCGATTCCCAGGTGAAGGAATATTATTTATGGAAGTTTTTTTCAGAACCAGTGGTCCTTAAAATGTCATATCCCCCCCCCCCCCTCTGGTCTCCTGGGTAGTGAGATCGGATACCTAGCCTTTTCGGATAAGGGCGAAATAAAAAGAGGTCCCGTGTGCACGTTGCTCACGTTAAAACCCCCACGGCAGTTGGAAATCGTAAAGAGTAGACCTATCAGGCAGCTGCCCTGGCAAAATTTAAAAGTTAGAAACCTACCCACCACAGAAATACAAGCATACCTCGGGGATATTGCGGGTTCGGTTCTAGGCCACAGCAATGAAGCGAATATCGCAATAAAACGGGTCACACCCATTTATTTTTGGCTTCCCTGTGCAAATTAAAGCCTAAAATCATGTTTACTTATGTCTATTAAGTGAGCAATAGCGCTAGGTCTAAAGAAATAATGTACTGTAAAATTAAAAATACTTTATTGATAAAAAAAATGATAATTTTCATCATCTGAGCCTTCAGCGAATCGTAATCTTTTTGCTGGTGGAGAGCCAAAATCTATCGGAAGAAGAAGGCACGCTCTAATAAATAAACATGAATAATTTGAAATAAAGCATATCTGCGAATCGGTATAAAGTGAAGCGCAATAAAGCGAGGTATGCCTGTATTTATAGAATATGTGATTCCTATATACACACACTGGCATTCTCGCCGGTGCTACGGAGTTCGTCACTGTGCTGAGATCCTCCTGGTGTGATCTAAGGGAGGAGATTGGAGCATTGATGGAGTTGTCCGTGTGCAATGAAAATAGTCCTTAAAACTGAACAAAACCAAACAAAACTAATTGGACAGTCAACCTACACATGTAATGGTAGTTTATTTATGTAGCCACTATTTAATTTTTACATCGCGGATACGATAAGGAAGAGTTAGTTAAAACAAGTAATGATTGTCTGTTATAGAGCAAATAACAACCTACAGACTTTTATAAATGAATGCTGGAGGAGAATAGAAGAGTTTAACTAATGTGGAACTGATTGCAAGAACCAGACAAACGCCAGTGGAACTTGAGATGAGAAGACGACGCTGGACATGGATAGAACACACACTATAAATAGCATTACAAGGCAGTCCTTAGTCTGGAAACTACAGGATAAGAGAAGTCGTGCAAGACCAATGAAGCGAAATGGAGACAAAACATGAAGGGGATGAAGAAGTCATGGCAAGACCTTCAGCTGATAGCGCAGGACGGGAACACTCAGCATAAGGTTGTTGAAGGTCTACGCTCATTGAAGAGCTTAAATGTAATGATGAGGATGTGTAGCGGGGGGTTATTTAAAATTATTTATTTATGTAAGAGTATGCCAGTAACGAGTTCTGGTCTTACAAGTAATACCCCAGTCTTAGAAATAAGTACTGGTGTATGGATATCATATAAATAGTCAGACTGTGAAAACCCTGGCCAGTTGGTAAGAAGTTGTACCAGGATTTAAGGCGTCTCCTCCCTGTGACTATCTTATGATTACTATATTCTAGGGGATAAGTAAAATGAACATTCACTGAAACCACAAATGGAAGAAGTGAATAAATCCTCAGGTACAGTTAAAATAGTTTAATAATTACACTAATATTCTATTTCTACTAGTTGGAAAAGAGCATATACATATATATAAAAGTATTCACACAGTTACTATTATTGTCTATTTAGACTTCAAGATCTTGAATATTAAAGTTACTGCAATCTGCAGTCACTGTTTTTAGTCTCTTGACTTTCCAATTAATTGTCATCAGTTGACTGAACTATGGATTTTCACTATTAGCTGTTTTATATATATTGTGGTGGTCAGTGTCCTAAGTGACACTTATCTGACTCTTGATCCTGCTGACACGGACTGTCCGTTGCATATATCAGTATCGGTAGACCCAGCACTAGGGATGCTGAAGACCAGTTGAAGTTCACTCGTTGGGGTCCTGCACGTTTGTGGGATTGCCTCTGATGAACAACACAGGTTTCTGATACTGGACAGTCTGGTTTGAGTTATTTCATGGAACCCTCAGACTCCAGATACTGACTGAAACTTATGGCGATTCGCTCACACTTCAGATAGATGTAGCGTAGTAGCGATTATCTGCCGTCCGTCCGGCTGTCTCAAACCTCTTTCGATGTGTGTCTCTCCAGTTTTACCGGTACGCTTATATACGCATAGCGCGAGCGTATCCTAGGGTACTGACGTCACAGCTTAGAACTAGGCCTGAAAAATCTTTCCCGAACAGCGATTTCAGCCGATCTGTGCGTCGACTGAAATTTTGCCTTTCTCATTCTCGGCATATATAATATCCATATTGTTCCATCTTATCTTGTTTTATACAGTTGATAAATCTCTACCTTCTTATCCATGTAATTTCCCAAACTGTTATTTGTTGATTTTAGTATTTAGTACAGAAGTGGGTCTACTAGTGTTTCAGCGTAACTGTGGGCAGCCGTAATACGCATATATCTCCGTAAATGATAATTTCCTACCGTTTCTTCTATTATGCAGTTATACATAATCCTTTCCTGGACCACAATGTGAAATCCTTTTCATAATGGTTCCCTTCTGCTTTTATATATCCTTGGCGATTTCCTCTGTCTGATACACATTTCGCTGATATGCCGCCATTTTGAAAGCGGTCAATCGATCGTTGACGGGTTTATAAATCTACATGAACACGTTTGCAATGACTTGAAACAAATTTTGCGACAGGATGTTAGAGATCGACACTACAACCGATGAGCCTACAATGCTAAGGCTGCCGGAGTTTGGCTTCACTTAAGGAGGAGTGGAGGTACGTGACACAGTTACATAACTAGGATGCATAGTAACACCGTATTTATTTACTGTTTACAGAAGTAGTATGTCATGTACGCTACGAGGCGTATTCAGGCGGATGCGCGTGACTTTTATATAAGGAAATGTGGTGGAGGCGCGTGGTGGAGGCGCGTCAGGCGGATGCGCGTGACTTTTTATATAGCGATATATTTTAGCTGGATGACTTACTCTGATGATCAGCTTGCGTCCTAGAATAGTTCGATAATGGCGGTTGTAGGTTAGGGGGGGGGGGTGTTGAATGCTGTTTACTAGATGTAAAAGGTTGTTCAGTGCAAATGCCCAGATGCAACGTACTGTTTGGTGTGTTATGAATGTTAGTACTTCGAGCGTGTCGTGTTGTCCTGGACAGTACCAAGTTGTAGCGAGAATCTAGGTCCGTAGCGTGAGTTGCCGCCAGGGTATAGTAGACACATACATCATGTCAGTATTCATGTAGATTCAGACATGTATTACTTGCATTACAATGTGGTTGATCGTGTAAGTGTGTAGATAACAGTGCTGATAACACGAAGGCCGTATAGGCTCTTGGACGTCTTCACATTAACTCACACAACCACAAGTAGAAGTCAGTGAAGTAGGGAATGCTGCTGACGTTTACAATATTTATTCATGACGTACGATAATACGTTGATGATGGACGAAACAGTCAATAGTATAATATCGAGTACATAATGTGTGTAGTTACAAAGATCAGCTTCAGGCATCACAGATCCCAGACATGTAACAATGTCTTGACCACTGTTTACTGTTTATGCAATAGCACTAATCCCTGACTGAGCCCCGTCAAGTAAACCCTAGCAAATATTGCTGGGTACGGGCGATATCAGTTATTTAAACAAAGTCAATGCAGATGCCAGATTCTTCATTCTGGTGAAGAGAATTGGTCATAAATACGGACCAATATAATGACAACGAAATCAGGCCGCAGGTCGCGGGCCTCGATAATCAGGTCACTCTCAGTTTATACAAGCTTCTGAGATTAAATATATTTTCTGCCAAACCATATTCCGCCTGCATTGCGGATCCATAAAGATGATTCCTAGGCTTATGTATGTAATGGGTCAACTTCGACCTAGTCCTTCAAATACGAAGCAATACTGGGGTACAGAATAATACCTCCTTGTGAGCTTCGCTCAATATGTCGATATCAGCGATAAATATACCTGTAAGATCTAAACGAGATGAAAAGATCGAATAATGTTTCAGTTACCTTCTTAAAGAATCCTTACACTTTAAGGTAACACAACACAACCAATACTGGCATAAAGAAACACTCAGGGACGGAAGAATGACAATCAGTCATTCCCAGAATTTCAAATCCCTATCGAAAACTTGGCAGAGAGGAATCTACGGATTGGCACATCCGTTCTAAGCCTTAGGTACACACTCTCTGAATCAGTCTCCCGGCTTTTGCCGCCAAGACCCCGCGCATGCCCAAGGAGCATTGACCAGATCTTGGCAAACCCAGACCAGGCGTTTCCGCCCAAGCGGGTGATAAAGATACTCCGTATATGATCCTATAAATAGCCTTAAGACATGTCAACCATAAGACATTGCCTGAGACAGGACAACATACGACAGGAGAAGATAATCACCAGTCAAACCTGTCACAGAAAGACAATCAACATTTATCTCTCTTTGATCACATTAAACCAAACATACATTAGGTTGGCGTTTTTCCCACCGTCGAAAATGACAGCAGCATTACCACACCTCCCGGGGAAAAAAAATGGCACTTTTTTTTTGAAATACATCTATGAGCCAGGTGCATTAAGCTCACAACGCATGAGTAATGCGCCGATGAAAGGATCAACAAAAAATATAACATCATAATGTCAGATCCAATCGACGCACTGCAGAGCGTCTGGTGAGAAGAAAAAAATCTCACTAGATAGGAGAAACTATTTTCTCAAAGTAAATATATCCGGGGAGGTGTTACCAACCAACTCAAAAGTGCAGGTAATGTTACAACAAAAGTTCATATCAATATGTGTATAAATGGTGAATGACAATGTTGCTGTCATTTTCGACGGAGTCATCTGTCAAGTTATTTGCTTATGTTTGTATCATAAGTATAATTGTGTCTTTACCTGCGATGTCAGGTTGATTAGGGGTTGTCTTCCCTTGTTTATTCATTCATTGTATTTGACCTTTAGGGTCAGAGGTTGTCAGTTCGGGCGTAGGCCTATGGGAAGGTTTTTTAAGCGGGAGTGAGATATACTTCCGGGAAGCCGGGAGGTCCTGTTTTTCTGAAGGGACCAAGAGTCCATTGTTTTTCGGGGAGAATCTTCGAAGTAACTGCTATGGCAGTTTTCCCCAGTGAATCTCTGTGCGTCGGGATGACGACAGAATTCCTTGTGTAGTTCTGAGGATTCATTTACCAGGTAATACCGACCTTTATGCATTATTACGCTTTTCGGTGGCAGAACATGTAAAGGATTACCTAGGGTGAACAGCAGTTCACGGATCCGCCATTTCAGAACTTATATATTTGTGCTCGAGGTAGCCATCCAAGACTGTTAGTCTTATATTGTCCAGAAATCCAGTGACGAAGATATATTGTGGGAGCCGCAGATTGGCGGAACTTCTATCTACAATAAGTATTACTGCAGGGTTGATGATAACCTATTTAACAGAAGTACACGGCCGACGTCAGAACGAGGCCTGTGCTTTCGGCTATTATACTACAGCCTGATATGTGCAATTGGCGGGAGTGCCAAGTTGCACCTATGTGTCAAGGTAACTAAGGCATCTGACGCGTTTAGTCAGAGACGCCAAGGGCGACGCTACGAACTGTCATTATTGAAGAACTTTGCTATTGACCATGCACGTCTATTCTGATGTTTACCTTTTTGAATGCCAAATGTATACCTATCGATGTCAGGTCAGCATGACCTTGTTACACTGACTGTTCCTGTTGATACTATGTGTGTTCCCGTCAATAAATGTCTTGAAACATGCCTGCAGTGTCAAAGCATCCTTGATTACTGCATGTGAGAGTATGGGTTGCAGGATCTACATCTATACGAGCCTAAACACATTCGCGTCTTCATTCGCACCCACACTCAATTCATCATACGCTCGCACTACACATCTAACAACATGTATACTGTCTTGGGCCAGTGATCACCTCAACAAGAAAAAAAAAGACAGTTACATTTCTGGTGGACCAGTTACGTGGGCTCTTATGATACATTTCTTGTCGCCAATGTGGCCTAGAAACTTACATTTCGGATGGACCAGATCTGTGGGTTTAAAAAGAACAGAGCGAGCATTTGACATTATTGTTGACATTTATGGATCCAGAAATTTACATTCCTGGTTGGCTGTTACATGTATGATGTCTCCAGTTTTGTCGAGAAAGTTACAAGAAGGACAAGTACACATTACACTTCTGATCTGTGGGTCTAAGCTACACACGGGACAGCCGTAACACACAACGCTAATTCTACACTTGCAAGTTTTGGCTACAACAGGACAGATATAGGTCATCAACGGTTGACACAAATAAACAGTACGAGCATTTATATTATAATGCTACATAAAGCATAACAAGACAAGTACTGAAGTGAACTACTAGGCATTTGCTACGTGGACCATAACTGCATAGAAGGCGGGTTCCTATTGTAAACAGTACTGCGGGTTGTGACACGTTTCATTCAACAACAGACTTTTCTAGGTCAGAGCATTCAAGCTACATTGTTGGAGGTCAAGTGTCTGTAAACAGTACGTGAAATTGTAAACATTCAATGTGCAAGCCCTAATTTGAGAAGGTCATAGTAACTTTGGTTCGTGAATACTTTATGTTACAGTGGATTTGACGTTCAGTGCGCGTTTGACATTTCGTTTCTGTGTTCGCAAGGAGCAAGAAATTTATTTTAGTTTCAGCTGTGACTGAACTTGTTCTGCAACACATTGAAATTGATTGCTATATGTTTATGTCACTTCTACTGTTTTTGGTGTATTTTTCTGCGGGTTTTTCGGTTGGTGGGTCTTACGGTAAATATGCCACTTGATCGAGGCTTACTGTAAGCGGTCTGTAGGTGCAAATTTTCTTAATTTGGAAATTTGCTAGTGACAATTGGTCGCTATTGATGTTAGCTGTGATGTAATTGTACTTAACGTTGTTTTTGTAATATTTTGTCTGTTTTTCAGTTTTGATTGTCGATTTGTTTTGTTTGTATTCTGTAGGTCTCTCCTTTCTTGTGTATTTCTCTACACATTTTTGGTTAAAACAGTGTTGCCATTTGTATTGTTTTGTATTTTTGTCTTTGTATTTTTTTTTTTTTTGGTTGTACTACATTACTGTCATGCACAGTCTACATACACATACTTGGTCATGTTTTGATATTATTGATAAGGTAGACTCTTCATATAGAGTTTGTTAAATAATATTATATAAGATATTTATACAAGTTCTTTGATAAAAGACTTGTTATCTACAAAGATTGAGACAAGGTAAATACATATTCAAGTTCTTTATAAAAAAAGACTTGTGCCCATAGTGAGTGGGATATAAGGGATTTTTTTTTTCCCCACAGGTACTCAAGTGATTTTTTGGGTACATTATAAACAAGAGGAACATACAAAGTCTTTGTCTAAGACTAAGACAGTAAAATAAAGTCTATCATTTCAGACTTGTCTCCCATTGAAGTGGGATAAGGTAATTTATTTAATTTTTTTTCAGGTTTCTGATCTCATTAGACAGAATGTCTACATTGGATTTCTTCATCCAGCAAGGGTTGACCCTTGGTAAGTCTGGTAAAGAATTGGAAGAATATTCATCTGCTCAATTCGCCATTGCATTAAAGTCAGAAGAAAAGAAACAAAAAGAGGAAATTAAATTGAAAGCAGAAGCTGAACTAAAGAAGCTAGAAGCTGAGAATAGAAGATTAGAACTTGAAGAAAGAAGGTATCAAAGAGAGGCTGAGGAGAGAAAAGCTCAAGCTGATGAAAGAAAATTCCAGATGGAAATGGAAGACAAAAAAATTCAAGCTCAAGCTGCTGCAGAGGAAAAAAAAACTTCAAGCTGCTGCTGAGGCTGAAATTAGGAAAATGGAACATGAGGAAAGAAAACAGAAGATGGAACTTGATGAGAAACTCGCAATTTTGGAGTTAGAGAAATTGAAATTGGCGAGTACGGGTGCTCAGCAAACAACTTCGAGTACGACAAAGGAGTTTGTTAGTAGGATTAAATTGCCTCATTTCAATCCTTTAAAGGATGACGTAGCAGATTATCTAGATAGATTCCAATTTTTGTGCGATACGCATAACATAAAAAAGGAAAAAAATATGTTGAACAACTGATGCCATTTTTTACAGGTGACACAGTGACTACTCTTATGACAATAGACGAACATGAGAGGACTAATTATGATGTTGTCAGGGCAGCATTACTAAAGAAATACCAATTAAAACAAGAAGACTATCGTCTTCGTTTTAGGACAATGTTGCCAGAAAATGGAGTAGATTTCTCTGATTTTGTTACAAAGATACGTCGTACATTTACACGATGGGTTGAGTTGTCTCAGATTGAGAAAACATATGAAGGTCTAATGGACTTATTATTGCGAGATAAGGTTTTGTCATCTGTTAATGATTCTTTTCTTGCATTCCTTCATGAGCGTAAGCCTAAAAACTTAAAAGAAATGGAGGAATACTGTTGTCAGTATGCCACAGCACATCCCCATGCTACAGTTAGCAATTCTAAAGTGAAAGAAGGGTTGCCAGCTGCTTCGGCAACACCATATGGCCCTAATTTCAGAAAAAAATTTCAGGGTGCTCAACAAAATTGGAATAGGGGAAGTAATCAAAATTACACTCAGAAGCGGAGTAATCCAACACATGATGGTTCTTCGTCTATGCAGTGGAGACAAGATGGTAGTTCTCGTAATTTTAGTGGTAATAATTTGAGACACTTTCGTAAAGGCTATCCAAATAATAACTATTCAAATTTTCGAGGTAATCATTCTCGACGTCAAGATTATGACGATGGTGAATTTAGAAACCGGGATTCAAACCGGAATGATGATTACAATAGGCAATATGATAACAATTACAGGGGAAATGATAGTCGAAATAATTACAGGGGAAATGATAATCGAGGTAGACCTAGGTTTAACAAGAAAAGACCTTACCAACAGGCAAACTCTGCGCAACAAGAGTTTGATGGAGCCTGTAATACAGTAAATGATAGTGGTAACTCTAGGGCTATCACTGGTTGTGCTTTCGATTTTGGGAGAGCAACTGAATGCCCCCAATGCTTAACATTGTTTGACTCATCAACTGTATCTACGCTAAGTTGTGGTCACCCTCTTCCTGCTCTACCTGCTACAGTTGCGCATGATGGGAGAGGATCTCTCATCTTAGATAAAGGTCTAATAAATGATAGGCTAGTCTCAGTACTTTTCGATTCGGGATGTACTACCGTCGGGGTTAAGGAGTCTCTGATAGATCCTTGCTGTGCCACTGGAAAAACAATCAAATGTGTTACATTTGGTGGTACTATGGAAAGCTATCCTACTGCTATTATTAGGATTGACACTCCTTTCTTCACAGGAGATGTCCATGCATGTCTTCTTCCTAATCCTATTGCGGATCTTATAATCGGTCGTATTCATGGGGTTAAGGAATGCACCCCGCAACAAATTTCTAGTTGGGAAGAAAGAAACATTCAAACGGTCAATGCAGTGGTGACAAGAGCTCAAGCTCTTAATCCCCCAACTTCATCTGATAATAGTAATGAAGTTGATAGCCAAGACGAGCACTTGGTGATTTCCCATGACTCGTTTGTTAAACGTCAAGAAGAGGATCCTTCTTTGAAGAAATACTTCCTTCTTGCAAAGAAAGGGGATCCCAATCAAAATACGAATCACAAATCGTATATCACTATGAAGAATGGTATATTGGTACGAATGGTACAACACTCGGACAAGTCTATGCACTCGCAAATTCTTGTGCCTAAGTGTATGAGAGCCTTAATTCTTCGGCATGCACACGATTCTCAGTGTGCGGGACACATGGGTTTTTCCAGAACTAAAACTAGAGTCCTTGCGTCATTCTTTTGGCCATTCGTGAATAAAGACATCCGAATTTATTGCCGATCTTGCAAAATTTGTCAAGAGGTCAAGTCTAGGGGTCCGAGACATGCTGCTCCTATTCAGGCTGCAGATATTCCGATTCGGCCGTTTCAGAAAATGGCTATAGACATCATTGGTCCGTTCAAAATTAAGTCAGCCAGAGGACACCAATTTATCCTCACTTGCGTGGACATGTGCACGCGTTGGCCAGAGGCTATTCCTCTGAAGAGCATATCAACTGTCGATATCGCTGATGCTCTTTGGCTCGTATTTTCTCGTCTGGGATTCCCCGGAGAAATACTGTCGGATCACGGCACTCAGTTAATTTCGGACGTTATGTCTCAGGTAATGGCTACGCTAGACATTAAAGGTCTCTCAGTAGTATTTATCATCCAATGTCCAATGGATTGGTAGAACGTCTTAACAGGACACTAAAGAACTTACTTGGCAAGATAACGGAGGATCATCCTGAAGATTGGGACAGGGTTTTACCTGCAGTCCTCTTTGCCTATAGAGAGGTTCCCAACGAGCATACAGGGTTTTCTCCTTTCGAACTTGTCTTTGGCGCGCAACCGCGCGGGCCAATGTCCTTGTTACACGATTTGATAACTTCCGATAATATCGACGATGATACACAATCGTCATATGAATATGTTATAGCTCTTAGGGAAAAGATTATCGAATCGTGCAGGTTAGCAACTTCATCTTCCGAATTTGCGAAAGAAAAAGCTAGGCGATTTGCTAATAAGAAAAGACGCCTACGTCAACTTTGTCCTGGAGACAAAGCATATGTCTTACTGCCCTCAAGAGAGAATAGACTTCTCATTTCTTGGAAGGGTCCATACACTATAGTCTCGAAAAATTCTGATGTCGACTATATTGTCGATGTGGATGGAAGGCATAAAACCTTCCATATAAATATGCTAACAGAGTTTATTGAACGTCCAGACTATTTACAGCCTATTTTCCAGGCGACGGACGACTCTCCAGTTCAACATGGTCACATCTCATCCCTGTCCGTTATACAGGATGAGGAAACTATTTTTTCTGACGTGAACTTACCTCTTCCTGCGATTCCACTTACTTCAACGGAATCGTGGAGAGACGTTACAGTCTCTTCCAACTTGTCTTTTGAGGAACAGCGTCAAGTATCCTCTACGTTACAATCATATCAGGATGTCCTTACCGACATTCCTGGACACACAGATGTCATAGAACATGACATCATACTTACTGATCGTAATCCGATCAGAGTAAGACCATACCCAATACCTATTCATTTTCAAGCACAAGTCGAGAAAGAATTGGATGAAATGATTCAACTACAAATAATTGAACCATCCACTTCAGCTTATTCTTCGTCGATAGTTATTGTTCGAAAGAAAGACAATAACATACGTCTTTGCGTTGATTATCGCAAATTAAATCAAGTTACGAAGTTCGATGCTGAACCTATGCCGTTATTAGATGATCTACTTATTAGACTTTCTAAAGCTAAATTCTTTACTAAACTAGACTTGTCGAAAGGTTATTGGCAAGTCCCACTGACGGAACACGCCAAACCTCTCACTGCTTTTTCGACACCTAGGGGTCTGTTTCAATGGAATTTTATGCCTTTCGGGCTTATGAACGCCCCAGCGACTTTCGTACGCATGATGCGACGAATTCTATCAGATCGTGCAGATGTCATTGCATATTTAGACGACATCTGTCTTTTCAGCGATACTTGGGAAGAACACTATGTGGGTCTGAAGGAATTGCTATCTACTCTACGTGAGCATAGTTTGACTGCTAAACCCTCTAAAGCTTTTGTTGGGTTTAGTGAAATTTCCTTCCTAGGTCATCGAGTTGGTCATGGTCTGTTGAAGACAGAGGACCAAAACATTTCAAAGATATTAAATATCTCGGTTCCGAAGACAAAAAAGCAAGTGCGTAGTCTCTTGGGATTGATACAATTCTATGGAAGATTCATTGAGAATCTGTCCTCCATTATGGCACCACTTTCAACGTTATTGAAAAAAGGTTCTCCTAATATGGTGCGTTGGTCCCAAGAATGCCAATCTTCATTGGATCAGGTTAAGAATTTGTTCTCATCTCATCCTATCTTAAGACTACCGACGATTGATAAGACTTTTGTCCTTCGTAGTGATGCCTCTTCCACTGGCATTGGAGCGGCACTAATGCAGGAATATTCAGGAACTCTGCATCCTGTAATGTATATTTCTAGGAAGCTGAATGCGGCAGAAAGGAATTACTCGGTTTTGGACCGTGAATTGTTGGCTATGGTTTGGTCCATTCTTAAGCTACAAAGGTTCCTTCTGGGCGCGCATTTCTTTATGGAAACCGACCAAAAAGCTCTTACGGCTATGCAAAGTAAGGATTTGAAGAGCTCGAGATCTACTCGTTATGCTATTGCTCTTCAGCCTTTCCATTTCACGGTGCGAGCTATCCGTGGTTCGGATAATGTGATGGCGGACATATTGTCTAGATGCCCACATGATTCCAGTTAAATCTTGTGTCCTAGTTTTTCCTGATATATTTTCAGACTTAGGTCTGTCCTTAATATCATAATATGTTGTAATACAAATGTATTTGGATGATGTTTAGATAATTTAACAAATTTCATTTTGTCCATCCATCAGTGATATGTTGCTAAAATAGCATTGACATTTGTATATTGCTATGATTATATTATTTAGTAATGTTTGATATATGATTGGTATTGCCAGCAACTTAGGTTTCTTGAATGGTATCCCTTAGTTTGTTTGGTTTAAAGGAAATATTTTCTCTTATGTTGGGAGATGATTTGTACCCTCTTCTATTGTACCTGATATTAGGTTCATTGTTTGCATGAGCACAGAAGTGATACTGGTGCTATCTTGCTCATGAACATATAAAAAAAAAAAAATTGCATTTTTTTTTTTACAGGGGGGTGGTAGTAATGTTGCTGTCATTTTCGACGGAGTCATCTGTCAAGTTATTTGCTTATGTTTGTATCATAAGTATAATTGTGTCTTTACCTGCGATGTCAGGTTGATTAGGGGTTGTCTTCCCTTGTTTATTCATTCATTGTGTTTGACCTTTAGGGTCAGAGGTTGTCAGTTCGGGCGTAGGCCTATGGGAAGGTTTTTTAAGCGGGAGTGAGATATACTTCCGGGAAGCCGGGAGGTCCTGTTTTTCTGAAGGGACCAAGAGTCCATTGTTTTTCGGGGAGAATCTTCGAAGTAACTGCTATGGCAGTTTTCCCCAGTGAATCTCTGTGCGTCGGGATGACGACAGAATTCCTTGTGTAGTTCTGAGGATTCATTTACCAGGTAATACCGACCTTTATGCATTATTACGCTTTTCGGTGGCAGAACATGTAAAGGATTACCTAGGGTGAACAGCAGTTCACGGATCCGCCATTTCAGAACTTATATATTTGTGCTCGAGGTAGCCATCCAAGACTGTTAGTCTTATATTGTCCAGAAATCCAGTGACGAAGATATATTGTGGGAGCCGCAGATTGGCGGAACTTCTATCTACAATAAGTATTACTGCAGGGTTGATGATAACCTATTTAACAGAAGTACACGGCCGACGTCAGAACGAGGCCTGTGCTTTCGGCTATTATACTACAGCCTGATATGTGCAATTGGCGGGAGTGCCAAGTTGCACCTATGTGTCAAGGTAACTAAGGCATCTGACGCGTTTAGTCAGAGACGCCAAGGGCGACGCTACGAACTGTCATTATTGAAGAACTTTGCTATTGACCATGCACGTCTATTCTGATGTTTACCTTTTTGAATGCCAAATGTATACCTATCGATGTCAGGTCAGCATGACCTTGTTACACTGACTGTTCCTGTTGATACTATGTGTGTTCCCGTCAATAAATGTCTTGAAACATGCCTGCAGTGTCAAAGCATCCTTGATTACTGCATGTGAGAGTATGGGTTGCAGGATCTACATCTATACGAGCCTAAACACATTCGCGTCTTCATTCGCACCCACACTCAATTCATCATACGCTCGCACTACACATCTAACAACATGTATACTGTCTTGGGCCAGTGATCACCTCAACAAGAAAAAAAAGACAGTTACAGACAATTTCCATTAAGAGATTACACCAACATCGAAATCTCACGACGTATAATGCGTATAAAACCATAAATTCAAATGGTCAATCATTAACAACATTACAAATTCTTTTTACAAACATATAATAATACATGTGTATAGAACTAATATCTGATGACGTCAGAAGAACAAGACGATGCTCTATTCCGGCGATGTCTTGTAAGCAAAATCCTCAAGGAACATCAGGACGTCTATAGAAGTCATCGTAGTTCTACAGCGTTCCAAGATATCACACCAGTTTGCTGAGAACAATACAAATAGTACACTTCTTAAAATGTTATAATGTATCATAGTCACTTAATATATATCTAAACTATAAATGTGCCCGCATTATTTTTTTTTAACCTTTATTTCATATGAAACAAAGGCTTCCTCTGTTTTACCGAAGATGGTAACAGAGAAAGCAAGTAATCTATACATAACCATGAGTTTAAACAAAGTGACAACAAGTGTTATAGAAGCATGTTATTGTAAGGATAGATCATAATTTTAGATATGTAACAGTAGTTCTAGACAAAAGAGCTAAGTAGCTTCATGTGGGCATCGAGACAATATGTCTGCCATCACATTATCCGAACCACGGATAGCTCGTACCACGAAATGAAAAGGTTGAAGAGCAATAGCATATCGAGTGGATCTCGAACTCTTCAAATCCTTACTCTGCATAGCTGTGAGAGCTTTTTGGTCGGTTTCTACTACAAAATGCGCGCCGAGAAAGAATCTTTGGAGTTTAAGAATTGCCCAGACCATAGCTAGCAATTCTCGGTCTAGAACAGAATAATTCCTTTCTGCCGCATTCAGTTTTCTCCAGACATACATTACAGGATGCAGAGTCTCAGAATACTCCTGCATCAGTGCCGCCCCGATCCCTATTGCTGAGGCATCACTACGAAGGACAAACGTCCTATCGGCTGTAGGTAGTCTTAAAATAGGAGGAGAGGAAAACAATGATTTAATCTGATCCAATGAAGATTGGCATTCTTGGGACCAACGCACCATATTAGGAGACCCTTTCTTCAATAGGGTTGAGAGTGGTGCCGTAATAGAGGAAAGATTCGGAATGAATCTTCAGTAGAACTGTATTAGGCCCAAGAGACTACGGATCTGTTTTTTAGTCTTAGGAATAGTGATGTTCAGTATCTTAGAAGTGTTGTGGTCTTCTGTCTTCAAGAGACCATGACCAACACGATGACCAAGAAAAGAAATCTCACTAAACCCAACATAACCTTTAGAGGGTTTAGCTGTCAAATTATGCTCACGTAGAGTAGACAACAGTTCATCTAATCCCAAGAATCGCTAAAAAGACAGATATCGTCCAAGTATGCAATCACATCAGACCGATATGCCAGTATTCGACGCATCATGCGTACGAATGTAGCTGGGGCATTCATAAGGCCAAAAGGCATAAAGTTCCATTGGAACAAACCCCTAGGTGTGGAGAAAGCAGTGAAAGGTTTGGCTCGTTCGGTTAGAGGAACTTGCCAGTATCCTTTAGACAAGTCCAGCATTGTAAAGAAACGAGAATTAGAAAGTCTAGTAAGTAACTCATCCAACAGAGGCATAGGTTCTGCATCGAACTTCGTTACTTGACTTAGTTTACGGTAATCGACGCAAATGCGTATGTTATTGTCTTTCTTTCGGACAATAACCATAGACGACGAGTATGCCGAATTGGATGGTTCAATTATTCCTAACTTTATCATTTCACCCAACTCTTTCTCGAATTGAGTTTGGAAGTGGATAGGAATATGGTAAGGTCAGGATAGGAGTATGGTCAGTCAATACAATGTCATGTTCAATGACTGTAGTGTGTCCAGGAATGTCCATGAGAACATCCTGAAATGCTTGTAACATGGAAGAGATTTGTGACTGTTCCCTAGTTGATAAATTAGGTGAAATTGCAACATCCTTCCATGATTCCGTAGAATGAAGTGGAATCATCAGAAGAGGAAGATTAACATCAGAGAAAGTAGATTCCTCATCCTGTATGACAGACAGCGATGACTAATGGCCACGAGCGACTGTATCGTTGTCCGTCGCTTGAAAGATAGGTTGTAAGTACTCTGGACGTTCATAAAATTATGTAAGCATATTTATGTGAAAAGTTTTATGCTTTCCGTCATTATCGACGACATAGTCGACATCAGAAATTTTAGATACAATCTCAAAAGTACCTTTCCAACCAATAAGAAGTCTATTTTCCCTGGAAGGAAGTAACACAAATGCTTTGTCTCCAGGACAAAGTTGACGTAGGCATCTATTTTTATTTGCAAACTGTCTTGCCTTTGCTTTAGCAAATTCAGATGCGGAAGTTGCTAATTTGCAAGCTTCAATGATTTTCTGCCTGAGAGCAATTGTGACCGCTTGACCTTTCACGCTAGCATTATCCCTTCTACTTCCACGCTAAGCATTTATATGTGCTAGAAGATGCTACATGTAAGAATAACAGACCTTAAAAGCAAATAAGACGTTTTTACACAAAACGCAGCATTCATTCAAAGTTCAGTTGCCGTTACTGCTCTGACAGGGTAAACGTAGGTCAGTCCCAGATAATAATGAATGGGTTTTATAAGCGCGAAAGTGGGAAATGAATGTTTGTGTGATCTGTTTTTTTTTTATCCTATTGTTAAGTTGGAAAAGATCACACATGTGAAAATAAAGTCGAAATAACAGAATGTCGTGTGCAAAAAGGTCGAAAAGCTGAGAAGAGGAGTGCAAATGTTAACTATTGTGTCGTGTGAAGAAAGGACGGGTCGTGTGAAAAAAGGCGGGAAAAAAGAAGAAATAGTATAAATAGAAGAGTTGTGGGCGATAGGTAGCGATTTCAGGACTTATGATTCCAAGGATACCATGATTTTAGACTAGAGGATTTTTACTGATAGCGTTAGGAGAACTTCATCTTTGAGGATACCAAGACAAGTTTTTTTTTAGTAAACAAATCTGTAAATTATTTCTTGTGGATATACATATATTATTCTATCTGGATTGTACTTATATTATTCAGTTGGATTACGTATTTTTTTCTTATCGGATAACCAATCATCATTGTGAAATTTACAGTGTTTGTCAAATTACATCAATAAACTCTAATTGAATTTTTCTACATTGCTGTTTGTGGAACTTTACAATAATTTCTTGTGGATTATACGTTGTTGTGCTGAAACTGTTTTGAGTATCACCAAACTCAAAGGGAAGAACATTCCTGGGTTGAAAAAAATAACAAAAGGTCAAGTATTACGATCTCTGGCGGAACGCCAGTTAGCACTTGAACCATCACAACATATAAAGGATTAACTCTGATTACATAAAATCAATATAACTACTAGTGCCGTATAAACATACACGGCCACATATTACACTAATTGGCGCCGTGACCTGCCCTTTTTTTGGTGAAGACAGACAGGCATAATCAATAAAATGGATCCAAGCCTAGAACAACAGCAGCAACAACAAGCGTTGTATACGCTACAGCAACAACAGCAACAACAACAACAGGCGTTATATGCACAGCAGCTACAACAACAACAGGAAATGCAACAGGCAAACGTCCATCATGCTAACATACACTCACCTGTAGAGGCCGAACCCACAATGACCGCGTTGCAACGGATAACAGACACGCTATCCAATGTAGATCACTATAATAAATATAACCAAATTCGCTCGGTCATAACCCCCTTCACGGGCGATTCTAACACATTTCGGAGATGGCTAATGAACAGACACAGATATACGAGCAACAATACATATTGCCGGAGTGAATCAGAGAGCACACCACATAACTACAATAGAAGATCCCAGATCAATTATCGAGACAAAAGCAACAACACGGGTCGCATAGCCACTGTCGACAGCCACTGGAACAGTCTCAATAAAAGATATTGTCGCATACCTGTTAGAAATGTTATCAACGGAATCAAACAACAAAAGATATGGGAAGTAAATAATGTCACAACGACTGATCAACAAACATGTATGATTACGACAGAAGATGGAATGAGGGTACATATCAGACCAATACAGCAATGAAGAACACCACCTAACATACATCACCAGGTCGGTTTTGTAACATCAAATGACACACGTTGGGCCCCATGATTACTAGTCAACCAAGGCCAGACTTACAAATGAAGAAAACAAAGATCAGTTGTGTTGCGACACAAACAAACGTTGACAGGTCAAGTCAGGTCAATGACCCAGAACCACAGGTGAAGAAAACAACTATGATCAGTGTCGCAACACAAACAGAGAATAGAGCTGCAGTTTCAGCAACACAAACAGAGAATAGAGCTGCAGTTTCAGCAACACAAACAGATGTTGACCTTAACACTGACACATCATGCAAGCGTATAGGAACAGCAGTAAGAAGGAATCCTATCAAAACAGGTCCACAAGAAGTACAGGACATGGATACATCTTATACGCGTACAAGAACAGTACAGAAGACGAAACAGGGAGGTGTAAGCACAGAGGAGATGAAGAAAGCACTAAAAGACGAACTAAAGGGAGCTAAACCTGACACAGTAGTACTAAAATATGTACAGAGATTTCTGGAGATAAAGTTTGATACAGACTTATCACAAAGGAAAGAAGAAATTCGCAGACTTGTGGTGAGAGTAATGGAGGAACTTAATTACTGGGGAATCAAAATAGTGGAAAGAGACGTGTTCTCAGATTCATCAAGTTACTCAGACAGTGTATCGTCAGATGAAGAAGATGAGTTAGAATGCACGGAGAGGTGCGAAATGGTGGAAAAGTTGTGAAAAGAAGTGAGAGAAGAAGTGAATGACACGAGTAAGAGAATGGTTAAAGTGGATGAACCAAACATACAGGAGTTAAAAAAGGTGATGGAAGTCATCATAGCAAGGCCCGAGGTTCATTTATCAAGGAGTATAGTATGGAGACTGCTACAGGAAAAATATCATACACACTTTCCAGAAACAAGAGATAAAATAGATATGGTTCTAACGAAAATGTTAGATGAAGAAAACATGAAGAGACACAGAATAGAGCAAGCAAATCGTAATCGAGGTCAGAAAATGAAGAAAAAAAAGAGGTAACACAGCTTGTGAACGATATGATGCAAGAGGAGTATGTGGAGGACACAGTTAAGAAGAAACACAGAAGCCCTACAGAAGAACTTATCATAAGAATGACATGAGAGTCTAGCCGCAATACACAGAAACAACACATCGTTGTTCGCAACGTTATTCACATGATCACAACCATAATTCCCTACCCCATCATCAGCCCAAACATACTCCCTACGCGACCCCCGTCGCAACCCCAGTGATTATGTGAAGCAAACATTTGATGACAGAAGACATACCATGGAACCCAGACAACGAACAAACAATAGAAATGAACAACCTTCAGCAAGCAACTACCACTCTGATGCAAACGCAGACAGCCCCACAAAACACAGCATGAGGTGCACCATTTCAACACTACTTCATCCTTACCCTCGACAACTGCAGCCACCACCCACTCGACAGTGCGAAATACGCCATCTTCTTGTGATCAACGATTGACGAGGAAAAAAGTTCTCTTGATGGAAATCGCCAACTTCCTCATGTCAAATTCGTAAACGTCCAGTTCAACGATTATTGGTTTATTGGAGAATCAATCTTCTCTAATAACAAAAGGTACTACCCCAGCTAAAGTACCCAACGAGTGCTCTCTCTACAAATAGCACTCTCCCTCGTTACCCCCATCATCTAAAGTCACTAGTGTCCATTTTTTTTTGGTAGGAAATTTTATTTTTTCAGAAAGATGTCAGCCTCAGTCACGATAATGCTGATGATACTGACGATATTGACAGTTACGACATCTGCAACACCCACATATACTAACAAGTTATTATGGCGTGACGCCACTGTGTTTTAATGTTATATAATTATTTCATATTCTTCGTCAACATGGACTGTCATTATCATTACATCTTTTACACCAATACGTCAAGAAATTGAAGAACGTTCGCAAACATTCGCAGATCTACAACACTATGTTATCCAGGTTAAACAGAACTTTAAAATATTTCATTTGTACAAATTACACCACTTTTGCCTTTGAAAATCTTTATAATAGGACTTATGCTTTACAACAGTTTTAATTTTTTTTTCCCTTCTTGGTGAATCTTGTGACAAAATCAAACACACTATATGCACACACATATTTTTCCTTTTTGACACATCAGAGATTTTTTTTTTAATGTGTTAACTCACCGCTTTCCTTTTGTGTTACGGAAAAGCCGTTTTATAATGTTCAATCGCATCGAGAATGTATTTTGGCGATTTTTTTTTCTTAATGATGCTTTTTACAACCTGAATGATCGTATATGGCTTCTCACGTTATTCATGCCGACACCCTTTCTCACAGATATATGACAAATCAGACGTCAAATCTATTCTTCCCTACACATCCAAAGGCTTTTTCACCTCCTGTCATCTCCATCACAGACGGAGCGTTTCTAAATCGACGCTCCTTTCCGAGCAGTCAAAATACTCAACATGAATTTACCTATGTTAACGTGTCTATCAAATTCTATAAATACTTCTTCGTAGTCTGGGAAACACCCCTTCTCGCATTCCTGAATCCAGTAAGACACACCAGAGGTCATGACCCGACATACTAGAGTGTCAGGACTATTGATTTCGCTTAGCATAATTGGTGTTTTAAATTTTAAGCGGTTTTGTGTATAAATACCATGTGTACAAGAAGATGAAATGTCCACAGCGGACATCGGTAAAAGATAATGAGGACATTGTTCCCCCCCCCCCCCCCGACACAGTTAACGCCCCTAAGATCCCCGAGTACATTCCCATGACTGACATTCGTTCCCCTCTGTTTAGGATTGTTTCGGGGTTTGCAAGCATGTGAATGTCTGCAGCATTCGCATGGTTGCACCACAACCACCTCAGCTGAATGAGTACTGGAAAATCGCGCACAATCCTCAACACCCTCCCACGGTGATAATCCATACTCCGTCATTTATCCCAATATACATCCCTCCCCCTTCCACTCCACTAAATAACTGAGACATATATATATTTTCACCTAAATTTGACTTGGTGATATGCAAGTATTTTGCAAGTTGGGTAAAACTTATATGCTAATCAATACAGGTCGCGGATTTGCGAAATACTGCATTGTTACATGCAAACGATGACGATTTCATGGGAAATCGCTAACATGATAACGGATATGTTCACATGTTGATAAACCTTGTATTGAGAAATAAACATCACATATTGATGTACCTGTATTTTTCTGACCATTTGTCACATTGTAAGCGGAACGCTACAGTATATTTTCTTGACAATTTGTTGACCATTATACCTTGTATTGAGAAATAAACATCACATATTGATGTACCTGTATTTTTCTGACCATTTGTCACGTTGTAAGCGGAACGCTACAGTATATTTTCTTGACAAATTGTTGTTCATTATTATGAACTTGCATTTGTATGCAGATTTTATATTTGATGACGAACCTATAAACAGTTTGGTACTTGGTTCAGGGTAACTGAGATAGTTCATACTCCAACAGCCGATAATTTTTTGTATTGGTATAGTTGTCCACCCTCATAGTAACGACTATTACATAAGTTGGAGATTAGAGACATTTTAAAATAAATACTTTGTAACTCCATGTAACCAGATTAATAATGCTATATTTATATAGACACATAGACAGTTCACCAAACTTGTCCAGATTTTTGGTGTTTAAGACCCATATACATCCTGGTAAATCACTGACCGCAGTGGCAGGATTGGGGTCGCCTGTATCATATGATTGTATTATATTTACCACGTTCTATATTGACAGTTACGAGAGCGTACAGCTCCAGTTCATATTTTGTTGATAATAAATTTATAGATTAACATTGCCATGTATGTATATTCCCATATCATACATATATATATATATACGAGCTCGTATATTACATTTTTTTTTGCGTCCCACGGTCTGATGTTTGACCATTAGTTCTATGCTGTTAGGCTAATGTTCGTTGCAGCTATTAGATTTAAGATTGTTAAATACCTAATGATTATTAATCGCTTCTGTTAAATATTGCCAAAGTATTTTTTGTTTTGTTTTTATTTGTGTTGTTTGCACAACCCATGAAAATCGTATGCAAATATTTGTTTTTAATGTTATCATTAAGTATGTTATCATTATGGTGATGACTAACGCACAGCGTTGTTCATATTGATATTGTGAAGAATACTGTTAAATGGCGAAGTGTATTAACATATTTTAAGTATCCCCCGTTTTACGCACTATAAATATATTAGGATCCATCGTTTTACGAACAATTTTTTTTTTTACATTTTTCCCTTTTTTTATCTTCTTTTCTTCTTTCTAACAGACTCTACCAATAAGTTAGTCGTTTATAACAGTCACTAGCATGAGGTACTTAGTTGATAGTACGCAAATGTCTCCCTCTGGGATACATTTGTGTGGCCAGGGTCGTATGTGACCGCTTGACCTTTCACGCTAGCATTATCCCTTCTACTTCCACGCTAAGCATTTATATGTGCTAGAAGATGCTACATGTAAGAATAACAGACCTTAAAAGCAAATAAGACGTTTTTACACAAAACGCAGCATTCATTCAAAGTTCAATTGCCGTTACTGCTCTGACAGGGTAAACGTAGGTCAGTCCCAGATAATAATGAATGGGTATTATAAGCGCGAAAGTGGGAAATGAATGTTTGTGTGATCTGGTTTTTTTAAATCCTATTGTTAAGTTGGAAAAGATCACACATGTGAAAATAAAGTGGAAATAACAGAATGTCGTGTGCAAAAAGGTCGAAAAGCTGAGAAGAGGAGTGCAAATGTTAACTATTGTGTCGTGTGAAAAAAAGGACGGGTCGTGTGAAAAAAGGCGGGAGAAAAGAAGAAATAGTATAAATAGAAGAGTTGTGGGCGATAGGTAGTGATTTCAGGACTTATGATTCCAAGGATACCATGATTTTAGACTAGAGGATTTTTACTGATAGCGTTAGGAGAACTTCGTCTTTGAGGATACCAAGACAAGTTTTTTTTGAGTAAACAAATCTGTAAATTATTTCTTGTGGATATACATATATTATTCTATCTGGATTGTACCTATATTATTCAGTTGGATTACATATTTTTTCATATCGGATAACCAAACATCATTGTGAAATTTACAGTGTTTGTCAAATTACATCAATAAACTCTAATTGAATTTTTCTACATTGCTGTTTGTGGAACTTTACAATAATTTCTTGTGGATTATACGTTGTTGTGCTGAAACTGTTTTGAGTATCACCAAACTCAAAGGGAAGAACATTCCTGGGTTGAAAAAAATAACAAAAGGTCAAGTATTACGATCTCTGGCGGAACGCCAGTTAGCACTTGAACCATCACAACATATGAAGGATTAACTCTGATTACATAAAATCAATATAACTACTAGTGCCGTATAAACATACACGGCGACACAATGACATACTCATAAGAAGATTGTGTGTCATCACTAATGTCATCGGCAGCTATTAGATCGTGAAGGAAGGACATTGGGCCGCGCGGACGCGCGCCAAAGACGAGCTCTAAAGGAGAAAACCCGGTGTGTTTATTAGGAACCTCTCTATAAGCAAAGAGAGCAGCGGGTAAGACTCTGTCCCAATCCTGAGGATGATCCTCAGTTATTTTCCCAAGTAAATTTTTGAGAGTCCTATTGAGACGTTCGACTAGTCCATTAGACATAGGATGATAAATACTACTCAGTGATCTCTTGATATTAAGAGTAGACATCACTTGCGACATTGTCTCAGATATCAGTTGGGTGCCATGGTCTGACAAGATTTCCCTAGGGAATCTCTACCGCGAAAATATCAGCCAAAGAGCGTCTGCAATATCGGCAGTCGAAATGCTCTTCAGAGGAATGGCCTCTGGCCATCGAGTACACATGTCAACACATGTAAAAATAAATTGATGTCCTCTGGCTGATTTTATTTTAAAAGGACCAATGATATCTATCGCCATTTTCTGAAATGGACGGATAGGAATGTCCGCAGCCTGGATAGGTGCTGCATGGCGAGGACCTTTCGATTTTACTTCTTGACATACTCTACACGAGCGACAATAAAGACGTATGTCTCTGTTGACGAATGGCCAAAAGAAAGCCGCAAGAACTCTCGACTTCGTACGTTAAAATCCCATATGACCAGCGCATTGGGAGTCGTGAGCATGTTGCAGTATTCTAACTCTCATGTCTTTCGGAACAAGAATCTGTGAATGTATAGACATGTCTGAGTGCTGTACCATACGCACTAGTACGCCATTCTTCATAGTGATCCAAGATTTGTGATCTGTGTTCTTATTTGGGTCACTTTTTTGCCAGATTAAAAATTTTTTTTAACGAAATGTCTTCCTGTTGACTTTTGATAAAAGAGTTACGTGAAATCACATCATGATCATCTTGATCACGTACCTCACCACCTTCGATCGATGAAGTCTGAGGCATTTTCTGAGCCTGAGCTCTCGTGACAACTGCATTAGCAGCTTCCAAGTTATGCTCTTCCCAAGAAATAATCTGCTGTGGTGTACACTCTTTAATGCCGTGTATACGCCCGACGATAAGATCCGCAATAGGATTCGGAAGCAGACATGCTTGGACCTCTCCCGTAAAGAAGGGAGTAGCTATACGGATGATGGCGGTAGAGTATTTTTCCACTGTGCCACCAAATGTTACACATTTGATCACTCTTCCAGTGGCACATGATGGATCTACCAGAGATTGTCTAACCCCAATAGTGGTACATCCAGAATCAAAGAGAACTGAGACTGGATCACCATTCATTAGACCCCTATGTAGAATAAGAGATCCTCTCCCGTCATGCGCCGCTGCGACAGGAAGAGCGGGCAGAGGATGACCGCAACTCAAGGTGGATATAGTAGTAGGTTCAAATAAAGTGGTGCACTGAGGGCATTGAGATGCTCTCCTATAATCAAAGGCAGAACAAGAACTAGCACTAGCGCTAGGTTTACTATTGTTTTGTTCATTACTAACTCCTTGTGACTCTTGTTCAGCACAGTTAGTATGATGACATGATCTATTATTATTATGCTGCCATCTACCTCGATTACTATTTCCTTTGGAATTATGGTAATTACCCGTATTGCTATTATTATTTTGGTTTGAACCGCAGTTTTCACAATTGTGATTGTGATTTACACCTTGATGAAAATATCTATCAGACTGATACTGCTGTCTTCCTAAAGAATTATGGCGAGGATAGTTTTTATTGTGGCTACCCCTTTTAAAGTTACCAAATTTGTTGGAACCATAATTATGAGGGCTATCAGATTGCCTCCAATTCCTAGAAGACGAGCCTCTTTGGCATGAATCAGTTTGATCATGTCCAAAGTTACGCTTACTTTTCTTATCGAAGTTGCGCTGAGTACCTTTAACTTTACCTCCGAAATTAGAATTGTATGGAGTCGCAGAAGCCAGGGGTAAACCTTCTTTAATCTTACTATTGCTAATCGTTTGTTGCGGATGAGCAGTGACATATTGGCAACAATACTGTTCCATTTCTTTTATGTCCTTAGGTTTACGTTCGTGTATAAAGGCAAGAAAAGACTCATTAACAGATGACATTACTTTGTCTCTAAGCAACAAGTCCATAAGTGCCTCATAAGTATGTTCAGTCTTAGACAACTCTATCTATCTAGTGAAAGTAAGGCGTATCTTTCCTATAAAGTCTGAGAACTCTACACCAGATTCTGGTAACATAATCTTAAAACGAAGACGGTAATCATCTTCTTTAAGCTGATATCTTTTCAAAAAGGCTGCTCTGACAACTTCATGGTTAGTCCTATCATGTTCATCTATTGCCATTATAATATTTAATGGTTCACCTGTAAGTGAATTCAACAGTTGTCTAACATATTGTGCCTTATCTACTTTATATGTTACACAATTAAGTTCTAGTCTATCTAGATAGAACGTTATGTCATCTTTCGTAGGGTTAAAATGAGGAAGTTTGAACTTATAATCATGACTTTTTGTGCTCGAAGAAGTCGCTTGAGAACTAGTCATATTCGTCACTTTTAGTTTCTCTACCTCCAAAGCCATGAGTCTTTCTTCATGTTCCATTTTCTGTTTTTCTTTCCTCTCTTCAAGTTCTCTTTGATGCTTTTTCTCTTCAAGTTCTCTTTGATGTTTTTTCTCTTCATATTCTCTGTCTTGCTGAATCTTTCTTTCTTCAGCTTCTCTTTGATGCTTTTTCTCTTTAAATTCTCTGTCTAGCTGCGCTTGAATCTTTTTCTCTTCAAATTCTCTGTCTAGCTGCGCTTGAATCCTTTTCTCTTCAGCCTTTTGTGCTTTGGCATATTGAGCAAGCGCAAAATCCTCCAAGTTCTCATCAGTCTTGCCAAGGGCCAACCCTTGCTGGATGAAGAAATCTAATGTAGACATTCTGTCTACAAATGTGCTGTCAATATATCTGAAATAGCAACACAAGTTATCCCAATCTCAGTGGGAGATGAGTCTTTTATAAAGACTAAGTACAATTACCTTATTTATTAAGTCACCAGTAATCAGCTCAGTTTATAATTTGCATCATATAAATACACGTACATGATCAAGTATCCATGAAGACTGTATATATCACCAAGATTACGATAACTAAACAAAGACAAGCATCCAAACAAACGAAAACATTCGCAGAGGTCAAAAGAAATTACAGCTTAACTAAATCAAATGTTGTGAAAAATCACAATGATAACTGCGAAAAATTCACAAAATTACAATGACAACACAATGTATAAACAAAAGGGTGTAAAGAAATTAACAATAGAAAAGAGAAGGCAGACAAATACAAACCAAAACGACTCAAAAAACTAAAGTACGGAGAAAAATTACGAAACAACACTAACACATCTCGTCACAACTAAGAAAAAAAATAAATAAATAGCAACAAAAATCCCATGCAATTTCTACTGTGAGAAATATGCACAATACCTAAAGAACGCTTACGTTAGCCCTCGGTTGAGTGGAATATTTACTGTAAGACCCTCCAACCTGAACCCGCAGAAAAAAAATAACACTAACTCAACAAGTAAACAAAGAACAAGTAAACAATAGAATGCATATAATAAATGTGTAACAAGGAAGGCTTTTTTGCACATAAAATAAAGGCTAAGTTTAACACGTAAACCAGGCCACTTATCTTTAAGCGTAATCCTCTACAACCGCATAGATGCAGCTCATTGCAGTACACGTAAACACCAGTAGACGTTCCACCGTTGAAGGTCACCGTAACTTGACAACGGGTGTAGTAGTCTCCAAAGTGAAGCTATCAATCCATACTCGACTTCAGTTGAGAATGTTTGTAGACTAAAGTAGTAAACAACAGGTTGAACTGTTCTATGTTTACAATTCGAGCTTGCACGTAAACTTGTGACGTGAACTTTGACACATATGTCCTTCGACGATTGTCACAGTGTTAAACAACTTCGTCAGCAACTGTGGTCTATGTAGCACTATTGTAGCAGCTGTGGTCCCTGTAGCAATTCTGTACCATCCATAAATGTATACGTCGATCAGCAGACGTTGACCTATTTCCTACTGTGTAACTGACAACTAAACGTCAATCTTGTATTCCGGATGTATAAATCCAGATGTGGGCAGGAAAATCCGTGTCGTTGACAAAAAACCCACGAATCTGGTCCACCAGATATTGAATGCTGTTTACTAGATGTAAAAGCTTGTTCAGTGTAAATGCCCAGATGTAACGTACTGTTTGGTGTGTTATGAATGTTAGTACTTCGAGCTTGTCGTGTTGTCCTGGACAGTACCACGTTGTAGCGAGAATCTAGGTCACTAGCGTGAGGTGCCGCCAGGGTATAGTAGACACATACATCATGTCAGTATTCATGTAGATTCAGACATGTAGTACTTGTATTACAATGTGGTTGATCGTGTAAGTGTGTAGATAACAGTGCTGATAACACGAAGGCCGTATAGGCTCTTGGACGTCTTCACATTAACTCACACAACCACAAGTAGAAGTCAGTGAAGTAGGGAATGCTGCTGACGTTTACAATATTTATTCATTACGTACGATAATACGATGATGATGGACGAAACAGTCAATAGTATAATATCGAGTACATAATGTGTGTAGTTACAAAGATCAGCTTCAGGCATCACAGATCCCAGACATGTAACAATGTCTTGACCACTGTTTACTGTTTATGCAATAGCCCTAATCCCTGACTGAGCCCCGTCAGGTAAGCCCTAGCAAATATTGCTTAGTACGGGCGATATCAGTTATTTAAACAAAGTCAATGCCATTGTCCCACAATTAGCAAAAGACTTCAGACTGGCCTCACATGCCAGATACTTCATTCTGGTGAAGAGAATTGGCCGTAAATACGGACCAATATAATGACAACGAAATCAGGCCGCAGGTCGCGGGCCTCGATAATCAGGTCACTCTCAGTTTATACAAGCTTCTGAGATTAAATATATTTTCTTCCAAACCATATTCCGCCTGCATTGCGGATCCATAAAGATGATTCCTTGGCTTATTGTATGTAATGGGTCAACTTCGACCTAGTCCTTCAAATATGAAGCAATACTGGGGTACAGTATAATACCTCCTTGTGAGCTTCGCTCACTATGTATCAGCGATAAATGCACCTGTAAGATCTAAACGAGACGAAAAGATCGAATAATGTTTCAGTTACCTTCTTAAAGAATCCTTACACTTTAAGGCAACACAACACAACCAATACTGGCGTAAAGAAACACTCAGGGACGGAACAATGACAATCAGTCATTCCCAGAATTTCCAATCCCTATCGAAAACTTGGCAGAGAGGAATCTACGGATCGGCACATCCGTTCTAAGCCTTAGGTACACACTCTCTGAATCAGTCTCCCGGTTTTTGCCGCCAAGACCCCGCGCATGCCCAAAGAGCATGGACCAGATTGAGGCAAACCCAAACCAGGCGTTTCCGCCCAAGCGGGTGATAAAGATACTCCGTAAATGATCCTATAAATAGCCTTAAGACATTGCCTGAGACAGGACAACATTCGACAGGAGAAGATAATCACCAGTCAAACCTGTCACAGAAAAACAATCAACATTTATCTCTCTTTGATCACATTAAACCAAACATACATTAGGTTGGCGTTTTTCCCACCGTCGAAAATGACGGCAACAGGGGGATTTGTGTGTGTTGTGGTATTATATATATATATATATATATATATATATATATATATATATATATATATATATATATATATATATATATATATATATATAATGTTTATACAATACCAAACCTACCCACTATCCTGTTCTCACTGTTCTAGTCTACTATCATTTACTGGACACAGTATTAAGGTCCTTGTCTTGTTGGATTCGGCCTATACTGCTTGATAGAAATACAACAGAAGTGATTGCGTCATTAATTGCTGAACTGCCCATGGTGGACTTCTGGTGTCATGTATTGTGGTTCGCACTGTTGACCTGCCATTGAAACATCATTTTTGATGATGCGTAGATGGCAGGGCGGATAGTGTGATTCGCTTGCATGGCTAGGCGGGGTTGTCGCACGGAAGGTCCAGTGTTCAAATCCTGGGTAAGCCACTCATGTCTGTTGTTTTTCTGTTGTCTGGTGTTCTACTTCTTTATTTCCTGCTAGTGCCTAATAACATACCTTTATATTTGTTTCATATTAATTTATGTGTTGTGGTATTGTTTTCTTACGTGTGTTGGTGTGTTTGTTTATATATATATATATATATATATGTATATATTTATATATATATATATATATATATATATATATATATATATATATATATATATATATATATATATATACATAATACATAAAAAATCGATAATGGCAGAAAATTTTAAAAAATCGATAAAGTCGCTTTGTTTGAGTGTTATAGAGAAGTGGTGCTGATTTTTGAGGGCGCGGTGATTTATGCTGGTGGGGGCGATGATGCATGGCTGTAGCTTGCGTTGGTGACGACGTATGTTGGGGAGTAACTGGCGTGGTGGGTTAGGTTTTTTTTGTGTGTATGACTCAGCAGTGTTGGTGTGTTTTGGGAGTGAAGTGTTAGAGACTTGATTTGGACCAGCATCGAGATTTGGGAGTGAAGTGTTAGAGACTTTACGAGGACCAGCAGCGAGAGGTGGGAGTGAAGTGTTAGAGACCTGACTATACCAGGTCCAGCGTGGGAGTGAAGTGTTAGAGACGTGACCAGGTCCAGAATCTAGAGGTGGGAGTGAAGTGTTAGAGACATGACTATACTAGGACCATCATCTAGAGGTGGGAATGTCGTGTTAGAGCCTTGCCTATACTAGGTCTACCAACTAGAGGTGGGAGTGAAGTGTTAGAGACGTCACTATACTAGGGCTAGCAGCGAGAGGTGGGCGTGAAGTGTTAGAGACTGTACTAGGCCCAGCATCTAGAGGTGGGAGTGAAGTGTTAGAGACTTTACTAGCTCCAGCATCGAGAGGTGGGAGTGAAGTGTTAGAGACATGATTAAGCCCAGCATCGAGAGGTGGAAGGGCAGTGTTAGAGACTTTACTATGGCCAGCGCCTAGAGGTGGGAGTGAAGTTTTAGAGACTTGACTATACCATTTTTTGTGTAGGTATTTTAATTGTTATGTGTTGTTGTATTGTGTGTTGGTGTGTTTGTTTATACATATATATATATACAATATATATAAAAAATATAAAAATTCGATAATGACGGACAATTTTTTAAAAATCGGTAATGTTGCTTACTAAAAGTGTTTTTTAAGCGAGTGGAGCCTTTTTGTGCTGGCGTGGGTGACGACGTATGTTGCGATGTAGCTGGCGGAGTGGGTTAGGGTTTTGTGTGTTTGTGTGACTCAGCAGTGTGTTGGTGTGTTTTGGGAGTGAAGTGTTAGAGACTTGATTAGGACCATCATCGAGAGGTGGGAGTGAAGTGTTATAGACTTTATGAGGACCAGCAGCGGGAGGTGGGAGTGAAGTGTTAGATACCTGACTTTACCAGGTCCAGCGTGGGAGTGAAGTGTTAGAGACGTGACCAGGTCCAGCATCTGGAGGATACAGTGAAGTGTTAGAGACGTGACTAGGTCCAGCATGAAGAGGTGGGAATGCCGTGTTCTTTTGAGTTTGTATTATTATTTTATTGTACATAAACTTGCTTCCGATAGTCTATATTTAGCGCTGACGTCACCCACCTTAACCGAAGCAATTCGACCCTGTATGCTAACGGAGTTTCACGCGGTCTACGCTCAATAGTTTCCTCGCGAAGTCTGCCCCGACCCTCGATCTGGTTTCATAACTAGCGGTAACACAGTTAGCGTCACTTCGGCGGACTTAACACCACGTGGCTCACACATACCTTGTGTATATCATCAATGATAAACTCTCTCTGGGCACCAAAATTGATAGCGTCATTAACAAAGCTGCAGCTACCTTTACTCGCCTCACATCACGTGTTTGGGGAAACGCCAAACTCACAACGAAGACCAAAGCTGCAGTATATAACACCTGCATCACCAGTACACTTCTATATGTTAGTGAGACCTGGACAATCTATGCTAAGCAAGAAAGAAGGCTCCATACCTACCATCTACCATGTCTGTGCCACCTCCTCCGCCTTTCGTGGAAAGATAAAGTGCCAAATGTTGAGGTGTTGTCACGTGCTGGCCTTCAAAGCCTGTATAGCCGGCTAAGACAGGAAAGCCTACGCTGTCTTGGGCATATCCACCGCATGAAAGATGGTCGCCTTTGAAGAAATGTTTGGCGACTAGCAGAAATATTTTAAGAAATATTTGACAACTGTTAGTAGTATTTGACAACTGTTAGAAATATTTGACAACTGGAAGACCCATTTGAAGAAATATTTGACAGCTAACAAAAACATTTGCATAAATATTTATCAAATGTAAGAAATATTTGAAGAAATCTTTGACAACTTGAAGAAATATTTGCCAAGTGGAAGAAATATTTTGACAAGTGGAAGGAATTTCTGCCAAGTGGAAGAAATATTTTGCCAACGGTAAGAAATATTTACCAAGTGGAAGAAATATTTTGACAAGTGGAAGAAATTTTTTTGCCAAGTGGAAGAAATATTTTGACACCGGTAAGAATTATTTGACAAGTGGAAGAAATATTTTGACAAGTGGAAGAAATTTGTTTGCCAAGTGGCAGAAATATTTTGACAACGTTAGGAAATATTTGCCAAGTGGAAGAAATTTTTGACAACAGGAAAAAAAATTTAATGAAAAAAATTTTAATAAAAAGTTTGGAAAACTGCAAGAGATATTTAAAGATGTATTTGACAGCTGAACTATTTACCTACAGGTTGGAACCTTTGAGCAAGCCTGGGAGAAAAGTTTGGGGCCATCTTTGCTGATTGGAAGAAAAGCTTTTACTAAAGTTTGAAACTTGTAGGACAAAAAAAACTGGAGATAACCGTTTGATAACTGGAACAAATACTTAGTTATAACTATTTAATGTACTACATTTCCGTGGACGCCCCCTGTTTGAACCGCTTGGGAGCAAATATAAAACCTATCACTAATTATCGCCCGTGTGAAAAAAGTGAAACCTTAAGTCACGAGGGTTCGAACACACGATCGAAGGAATGTTTCTTTTATAAGTTTCTACTATTGATCGATTGTGTTTTGAGCTTGTGACGTGAACAGAAATAAGCAGCAGGCTTAGTCTTACAAAGGTAAAATGATAGTCTTACAAAGGCAAATCCTGTTGCAGATAGGATTTTTTCGTCCACCAATACGCAAAACTCTACCTGTTAGATTTTTTATTACGCTTTTCTAGATACCTATATTTAGCATTGACGTCACCCTCTATGGTACCGGAATTTTATAAACGAGTCATGGTTTATGCGCGATTTTTTGCGCGGGCCATCGATCCGGTTCTAAATAATGCTTTCGTCCCGAGCGCAGCCCATCGATCGAGTTTATTGCTAGCGGTAAAAGCCCGTGTTTGAACTTTATTAAAAATGGCTGAAACTGGCCTCGACATTGTTCCGATTGCAAACTGCAACACTCAGGAGTATCTAGTTGGCGCCATAATTTAGTCTGCCTGTGACCTATATCTCTACGGTTGTGTTCAATAAAACTGTATATTTGGCCTTGTCCAGCCTGGCCTTTGACATTAATTTTTATGTTGGAGACTACGGCTGTGTGCGGGGTCACTTACAAAGCACTAGATGGACATTGGAGTGAGTTGATTTATTACTCAAGTTATAATATAAATAATACAGAAAACTACCACGTGACCCAGCGCCCGTTTCAATATGTAGTTACATTCCCCCAACAAACGGAAATTCCCTATCATATTTTTACATCACAAGAATAGCTGCCTCCGACGCCACTTCACCTCTCATCGTCTTATATTCTCATCACTGGCTACACACAACACAACACAAAACCAAAATCACCGACACCACACACCGATCATTAGTCATCTTCCTCTATAAAAAGGTATCCCTTTTTTATTTTATATTTTCCTATTTATTCTATAGCGGGTAGGAAAAAGGGAATTTACTTAATAAGTGCTTATAAAAATTCCTTCTTCTCAAGTCAAGCAGCAACATAGTTGCCTGAAGGTTTTGGAGGAAATCGGTTTTTATGTTCACATAAAAAGATAAAAGCACAACTCCTTCTAATAAAAAATATATAAGCTACGTCTAAATCAGCTTGTTGTTTGTAACAAGACTACAACACATCCACATAGATAACAACGTTCTGATGCGCTCACTTTTGAATAGTGTACCTATACCTAAACTTTCACGAAATACACAAACATCTCCTGTTATTGCTTAAGAATACACTACCTCCACAATAATTGATCAATCTACACAAGTCTGCGGTGTGACCACTTTAACAACGACAGTGAAAAATCAACATATAATCGCTCCTGTAAAGTTTTTTTTGACATGTGAAGTTATGCGTGCATTCGCATACGCCCTCGGTGATTTGATAAATATACATCTAGCGTTTATACGGCGTCGAGCTGGCCCTAAATATTATAGAAATAATGGCTTAACAAAACTATTTAAAACACTACAGATAACCAATAGTGATTTTACATTGTGAAAAGGACTATCAAACCAAGAAAGCTAACACAAATTAGTTGTAATTCATACCAATACCTGCACACTAACCACCAGACAAACACACTTTTTTTTGGAGGTTCTCATTACACAACAAACGCGGGGCGGAAAAAATGTACTAATGGTCTCAATAAACATCACAATAAACTAGTCTTTTATCTGTACTCGCCAACAACGGACATTCCCTGTCCTATTTTTACATCGAAAGCCGGGTACACACCGCCAATGTCACCGTTTCATAATAATAATATAGTAAAAATTTATATAAACACTTATTACGCGTCTGTGTTTATACGTTGCCTCGCTGTAGTGGATTTTGATGGTATTGTATGGTTGATGTCACTTAGTGGGATGTATGAGGTCAGTTGTGAAGGCTCCTGAGATAAATGTAGATGTGAATTACAGAAGGCCCTTCGTACTACCACTTACGACCTCACACATATCTTTTTTACTAATGAATGTGGCTACGTTAAATTCTAGGGTACTGATATGTACTGTGTTGTATTAGTATATACAAACACACACACAGATAATTACTAAGTGTAATAATATTAATAAAATTTATAACATTGAACTGACTCAGCTGTTTTAGTTTTAGATATAGAAATTTTCTTAGTTTATTTGTTCTGAACCAAGGTTTTATTTTGGTCAGAACATATGAAAGGTTATAAAGTTATGAATGAAATGCATGGATATATGTCATAATAAAATGAAAGGTGTATACATATGTATTTTACAAGACTAGTTAATATTAATACTGTTTATATAGTTTAAATTTCTCTGGGAGAATGATTAATGGATGTGCTGATGGGGTGGCGTCATCACTCCCATTCTGTAACTACAGGAGCAGTGTCCATTAGATTACAACTTTATACTGTGTCTTTCCCAAAGCTCAGCAAACCGTGGTGGGGAAATTATTATCAGTTCCTTAGAAATATGGTGAATCTTCAGCAGGCCATTTAGTACTCATCTGGTCTGCGAAGAACTGATGCAGAATCAGGTGGTCCACTTCTCTCGACAGCTAGAATAGAACGATAGTCTGCTTCTATACGCTGTTTGCCTGCATACACGTCTGCTGGTGTAACTTTGAATACTTATGTAGCACTAGCTTAGTGCCACATCAGAAACTCACACTTCTGAAACAAAATTGGTGCTGTGTCAGTACTCTATACACTGCACCACTTTTACACAGCACAACACATCAACAATATACAAAAATGGGTCAGATCTCTCTGACCATACAGCAAATCTTACCAAGTTGGTTTCATATTGTATCAATTCCCCCAAAGTCTGCAGTGCATATGAGATATGTTCAATAGTTTTCTATTATCCAATAAGATAGGTGATATGTTCCCACATATCTCAATACTTGATCCGCCCTTCATAATCCTTGCTGGCGTCTATGTATTTTGTTTATCTCTAGACCCTGAACTTGGGCTGGGGATCTAGAGCGAACCCCTTACTTGTTATAAGAGACAGATTTTGATATCACTCGAAATATTAAACAATATTAAAATATACAAAAGAAATGCTTTCATTCTTACCAGAATTACGAATAGAGAACACAGTTATATTCTAGCAAAGCTCAGCTGAGCTGCTGGCTCTAGTATGGCGTCCCTCTAAATATGGAATAGCTTTCTGGGAAATACACCACTGAATTATTTACTGTGTCTACTACTGGACAGCTTTTAGTTGAATGGCAAAAATGCGCGTCTGTGCGCCAATAATATGATTATCTTTTGCCAATCACCGACTTTCCCCCTTTCAAATTTCAAACCTACAACCAAAAGTCAATTCAGTCATACCTCAGTCAAGTATGTATTATTGTCTGTTGGTCCGTCTGTCTCTACTTGCGTTTCACAAAAAAACACACTAGTTTTTTGAACCAACTCTGCCGGCCCCTACACAATTTTGCCTTTAAAGTTATTTTTAGCCACAATTCTCCACCACATTCCCTCTCTTTCATTTCAACTAGATTTTTACGTTTGCAGACTCAAGGCCAAGATTTTGGTTATTTTTAGTGACATGGGTTAACAGTGTAGTCGTTCGTCTGATATGAACAATACAGTCTTTTTGTCAATATCTTTCTTACTATCTATTCGTCTGGATAATTTAAAGTATATTATTTGTCAGCTCAAGATGGGCTATCAAACTAGCTAAGTTTTATTTTCGTAACATTATTATTAAGAAAACATATTTTTTCTCGTCTATTTTTTTTTGAAATATCTTCGAGAAGCTTCTGTAATGCGTTTGCAGCTGATTTCAAATAAAACAACCACGTATCGTAAAAGCGTCCAAGAATTGACTGTTGCATATAATAGCTAAGGTCCCTTTTGTCCATTTCTTTACATTGTGTCACTAGTGGACGTGAATTTTTTCCTTTCCCCACCAATTGCGTCTTTTTAGCCTTGCTAGTTTCAAACACGTGTTCAGTCATATTTTTTCTTTTTGATCTCCGTTCCCTCCCGTCTCCAAGGGTAAACGTTTTGTCTGCACGTCTAACAAGTTAGTTTCCATGGCGGGTAGTGAACCGCGGCATGGGCGATCATGTCTTCTAGTAGCTTATGCATTATTTTTATCCCTACATTTTATCTTGATAGTTGGAGATATTTTAACGTTGTATCACGGTTAAATTTATCACACTCGCGTTGGTTACATTTGTATCCTCTCCACTTACAATACCAGCACACACAAAAACATTTTTTCACATCGACAACGCGTCAACTATCAATTAGTTTTTTTAATAATCAACTCTCTGTTAGCGCGCAACATGTCTGGTCATGTTTCAGATATGTCTGGACGCGTTTCAAAAACCAGATTAAACTAGTTTTCCTTCATATAAATAGACACTTGGGAGACCAACGCCCAGACACTCACGTTCATACTTTACTGAAGAGGTGGCGTGATAACGACAGACACCCCCAAGCACAACGCATTGAAGATGACTTCCCCTGTTCCCACCAACTGGGTCTACATCAAAAGAAGTGATGAAATGCTTAAACCGTTGGATAGTGGGCTGAAGGCCGCGTCTGTAAGTTTGTACCGAGACCAACCTTTACTACACGTGCAAAACTACTTTGGTGAATCATATCTAAAGTTTCCTACCAAAACCGGCATTACGTTGATTCGCCCTGAGTTTGAACATTTGTTGGCTTTACAAGGCGAAATCCTCGCCAAATTTACCGACTACAGTTACCAAACACGGATACCTGTCCTACTACTTGCCCCAGCAACACGTTTGACCACTACATCAACTCCAGTTGTTATCAACCAATATCCCCAGAACCGAGTTTGTTTACTAACACCAACCATTGTTCCCCTACAGCAGCCACCGATAACCACCTGGTCGATGTCTCTAATCTACCACCGAAGAAACAAAGACCTAAAAAGCGGCTGAGACTAGTGCTTTAGCTTCACATTTCGTCTTCTTTTAAAAGAATTAAACACATTTATTAAAAAATCGTGGTCTTTGTTATCTATGCTGTCTAAATATGGTATGTATAAATATCGTGTGTATACATATTAATATCTGTTGTAAAATATATATTGTATAAATATTGTATAAAAAGATGCTGGGCCTAGTAAAGTCTCTAACACTTCACTCCCACCTCTCACTGCTGGCCCTAGTATAGTGACGTCTCTAACACTTCACTCCCACCTCTAGTTAGTAGACCTAGTATAGGCAAGGCTATAACACAGCATTCCCACCTCTAGATGCTGGTCCTAGTATAGTCAGGTCTATAACACTTTACTCCCACCTCTAGATGCTGGACCTGGTCACGTCTCTAACACTTCACTCCCACGCTGGACCTGGTATAGTCAGGTCTCTAACAATTCACTCTCACCTCTCGCTGTTGGTCCTCGTAAAGTCTCTAACACTTCACGCCCACCTCTCGATGCTGGTCCAAATCAAGTCTCTAACACTTCACTCCCAAAACACACCAACACTGCTGAGTCATACACACAAAAAACCTAACCCACCCCGCCAGCTACACCCCAACATACGTCTCCACCCACGCCAGCTACAGCCATGCATCATCGCCCCCGCCGGCATAAACCACCGCGCCCTCGGAAATCAGCACCACTTCTCTATAACACTCAAACAAAGCGACTTTATCGATTTTTTTAAAATTTTATGTCATTATCGATTTTTTATATTTTTATATATATTGTATGTATATATGAATAAACAAACACACCAACACACAATACAACTTCACATAACAATTAAAATACCTACACAAAAATGGTATAGTCAAGTCTCTAACACTTCACTCCACCTCTAGGTACTGGCCTTAGTATAGTGAAACGTCTCTTTCACTCCCACCTCTTCATGCTAGACCTAATATAGCCACGTCTCTAACACTTCACTCCCACCTCTAGATGCTTGACCTAGTAAAGTCTCTAACACTTCACACCCATGCAGGCCCTAGTATAGTCTCTAACACATCACTCCCACCTCTCGATGCTGGCCCTAGTAAAGTCTCTAACACTTCACTCCCAAAACTCACCAACACACTGCTGAGTCACACTCACACAAAAACCCCTAACTCATCCCGCCAGCTACATCGCCACATACGTCGTCACCCACGCCAGTTACAGCCATGCATCATCGCCCCCGCCTTGCATCATCGCCCCCGCCAGCATAAACCACCGCGCCCTCAAAAATTAGCAGCACTTCTCTATAAAACTCAAACAAAGCGACTTTATCGATTTTTTTATATTTTCCGCCATTATCGATTTTAATATATATATATATATATATATATATATATATATATATATATATATATATATATATATATATATATATATATATATATATATATATATATATATATATATATATATATATATATATATATATATATATATATATATATATATATAAAAGTATGCGCGTATAAACAAACACTAGCCAAGAACTCCTTTCTTAAAGCAAGTCGCACATGGAAACTAATAGGAGGTTGTACAAGGGGTTGTCAACATCATCATGTTAAACACTTTGCTACAGAAACCACTCTACAAGAGCATGCCAATGTTTTATACAGGCTTGTTGTAAGCGGACAAGCTGCAGTGTCGGCTGCTTTACACTCCATAGGGAGAGAATAAGAAAATGATGATGATTATAATGAGGACAATGACCATTACAGTAAATGTCTGTCATTATATATACACAATTTTAGGAGCGTACTATTACTACAACACGGAGAAGGACAAGAACTATGAGACTACAATTCTTGATACAGTTAACTACATCAACAGCCTCAATGTACCATTTAGGTAAGTGTTTCTTTGCAGTTGTGACGAGTCAATCTTCGATAATTACATTTTCCTGTGCCATCATTTTAACTTTTCTCTGTGCCCTTCCTTTTCCTTTCTGTCACCTGCTGCTTGATGTTGTTTTTTGTTTTCATAGTTCGAGGTTTTCTTATCACATCTTGTTCTAATTTGTTACTGCCTTACTAATTACCTTAGTCGTTTGACCTAGTTTTGAAACAACATTGACTTCTGTTTGCGCAGCGTGATCTTACCGCATTGACATTTTACTTATCACGAGCTCCAGACGGAGTAAGAGTCTACACTAAGCGACAATCGTATTGTTAACCCAGAAATTGTGTCTGGGAAGATACAATAACCAATGTTGTTCACAGGTTCCAATTTGAATGGAGAGGCTGTATTGGGAGAAAAGCTGGCAATTCGCACATGACGTGTCAGAAGATGTCAATCTGTGTTGTGGAAGACATTTTATCTGTGCTGTAGGAGAACTGTCTGTGATGTGGAAGACATTTCATCTGGGCTGCAGGAGTATTGTCTGTGCATTGGGAGACATTTTATGTGGGCCGTAGGAGAACTATCCGTGCTGCGGGAGACATTTTATCTGGGCTGTAGAACTATCTGTGCTGTGTGGAAAATGTTATCTATGCTGTAGGAGAACTATATGTGCTGCGAAAAATATGTTATCTGGGCCATAGGAGAATTATCTGTGCTGTGGAAGAAATTTTATCTTTGTTGTAGGAGAACTATTTGTGCAGTGGAGGACATTTTATCTGTACTGTAGGAGAACGTTCTGTGATGTGGGATATATTTTATCTGGGTTGTAGGAGAACTAAAAAAAGACATTATGTATGGGCTGTAGGATAACTATCTGAGATGTGGAAGACATTTTATCTGTGCTATAGGAGAACTGTCTGTGATGTGGAAGACATTTTATCTGTGCTGTAGATAAACTATCTGTGCTGTGGAAGATACTTTATCTGTGCTGTAGGAGAACTTCTATCTGTGATGTGGAAGACATTTTATCTGTGCTGTATGAGAACTTCTACCTGTCATGTAGGAAAATGTCTCCATATTGTTGGAGGACGTATACACCTGTGATAAATTAGCAAAACACAAGTTTGTGATACATTGGAGAAAAAAAGATTTGTTGACCTAATAGTAGAGATGTTATAATTCTCCAGAACAAAAAGAATAGATAAAATATTTTAATATTTAAAAAAAAAGATAGTATAAATGGGAAAAGATAATTGATCATCAGTCAAATGATTGTTAGAAGCTGCTGATTGCTAGATTGTACGAAGAATATATGTTATGTAACGTGATATTATTGACATATTATAAATTAAATACACCTTACTGAAAATTAACTAGTTTTTACATGCAAACATTTATATGGAATTAATATAGCACAATCTCGATTTATTTTAAAATCGTTATAGAGAGCTTTTAAATTATCATCATCGTCAACATTTCATTTTAGCTTGATCTCCTTAAGGAGCATAGCGCCACAACTGTAGCAGCTCCCCTTGCCGGACGTCTGCACCAAGCAGTCACGAGCTCTTCCAGTAGTTGTGTCTGCTGCAATTTGTTTGACATGATAAGTTTGCCAGCATCATACACGACCTCATTGTTGTCGACTTGTGTGATATCTATGAGAGTGCAGTAATGCTGTTACACGCCCATTGAGGCATATTGGAGCCACTGTAGCGCAGTAGTTAGTGCACTGGCTTCCTAGCTCGGTGGTCCATGGTTAAACCCCCAGTTGAGGAGGGAATTTTTAGACCGTTGTCACGTAGACAGTGACTTAATTTATTTTTCCATCTCGTCTCAATGTTATTACTCTTTAATGTTCTGTTTTCCCAGACATTTTGTTTCTCTTTGCTTTGCTACCTGTGTGGCCCAATTGTTTTCTCCTTCTCAAACCCCACCCGAGGTTGTTTACGTTCGAGCCTGCAGCGGTCAGCGAACGATAATGTTACGTCAGCACACCTGGCCTGATCAGAAGAACGTCTGTTACGCTTAAAGTGTTAGCCACGAGCGGCTAGTACCCTTTGAGGCCTGGGTAACGAGTGTGATCTGTTTCAGGGGGAGATAACAATCGCGGTCAGTCTCTGTGTTTGGCTTCAGAACGCAGTTAGAGCTCTCATAATATTATGCATTTCTCTACCTGGGGAACTTTCGCACGATTTCTGTTGTCTTTGATGTAGTCTCTAAGAGAAACCTCGGTCTTACCCGGTATTACGATTAAGCCGATACATCTGTAGGGATACGCAGGCCAGGTGTCCGGGGGGAGCGTCCTTTGTGATCTATAAGAGTAGACTGGTTTTAATAGACAAAGACATTCGTGAATTTCCTGGCCCGAGATAGACCATTATGGAAATAAGGCAAACATTAACACAGAACTAAATGTTTTTCGCCTATTTCTTGGCATTTTCTCGGGGTGAGTAAACAACTCTTATAACTATTATATGATATATTCATGTTAGCTTTTTATATATATCTGTTAGGAAAGTGAATTCATTTCTGAGGACTTCTCCAAGTAATTTTATTCAGTGATAATGTAGCGCTGTCTACGGCCTAGTAAGGGTGCTTAAACTGTTACGGTTTATCATGGGTTAAATGTTAAACTTACAATAACAGATAATAGGCTAAATTAACTGTCATTTCTGTAAGATAATGTCAGGTGTGGATTGTTCACTTTGAAACTGAATAGTGAGATGCAGGTAATAACTCTGGATTATAGGAGATAGTCACTTATTCCTTTTTGATAGATATTTCTAGTGGCAAGGGAGGATCATTTTATGCTTACTTGTGTGGCTAGGCACTAGTCTATAACTTTCACTGAAAGCAGTCACCAGGCATAGATATAATTATATCGTATGATCTAGCCACAACTGGATTTTTATAGCAAGAACATTGCATTTTCTATGTATTCATTTGTGGGATATTAATAGTTTGTTTCCCCAAAAGGGACATATGATTTATCTGTGTAATTTCAAATGCTGTAATCTGTTTATGTAAATTCACTTAATGTTGTAAGATGAATAAGCATATCCATTCAGCTGTATGTTGAGATTGGGAGAAGAGGAGTAGATTGTTGCTGTCAGAACAGTTACTGACAGGTACCTGGGTGTGCAAAAGATATTAAGTCTATGCGGGCGCGTGTTGATAATTGATACTTTTAAGGAACAGGAGACATGGTTAAAGACAGCCCTAAACTATCATAGCAATAACTACAATAAATTTAATCCCATAGTGGAGCGAAACTTTCTGTATAAAGTTAGTGTGATTTATTATTTGCTTGATGTAAAAGGGTGTCTCTTTTCGGTCTCAGTTTCAGGGGATACCGAATTGCTAGTCTAGTTTCCAGTCAGACGAAGAATGTCACCGTCTCTTCGTCTAGAGGGATTCTGAGGATATCTAGCCCCACGAGTGTCACACCCCGTTCCTGAATCAAAACCCCTTTTGTCAACGCCAAGTTAAGCTCACGCAGTGCAACGGAGCCAACGCTAAATCTGGAATCACCAAATGCAGTAGTAGTTCTCTACTCGCCTCTTGGATTACCAGCCAGAGCATTGCGGCTTCCAGAATATCAAAACCGCCCAGCATGCCTATAGCAGAATTCCATATCACCCGCCTTTTTTGTGCCTAAACGGGGCACTCAGCCAAGCCACAGTCAACCAGCCAAAACCGGATTTAAAGCCAATTCTAGCGCCGGATAAGCACGCCTTGGGATCAATTGTCCTCAAGTGACTTCGTCCCATGGTTTATTTCTGGGTCTATGTAGAACTTGGCACGTATGAGCAGCCATCTATGGACAGAGTTCCAGCCCCACTAGCGCCAGTAAGGGGAGTCACCAACGATAGCGCCTATACAGTGATTTTATTCAGGTTAATTCCATCACCGATGGAGGATATATACGAAAAAACCACTTACTGGAGCTTTTCCCTTGGTCCCCGAAAGCGGACAGGCTGTCGCTAAGTTCATTCAGTTGGTCTGCAGGAGATAGACAGCGTCCCCTAGCCCACCTCGCGCCAGTAGGGGGGTGTCACCAATGATAGTACCAAGAAGGACAGTTTTGTAGGCATAGTCCCTCACGAAGGATCTACAAGTAACACACTGTCCGGACTATTTCATCTGGTCCCCGAAAACGGACGGACTGCCACGCAGTTTATTCATTTTGGTAAACAGAAGGTAAATAGAGTCTTCCAGCCCACCTCGCGCCAGTAGGGAGGAATCACCAATGATAGCGCCTATACAGTGATTTTATTCAGGTTAATTCCATCACCGATGGAGGATATATACGAGAAAACCACTTACTGGAGCTATTTCATATGGTCCCGAAAACGGACGGGCTGACACTCAGTTATTTCATCTCGCTGTGTTCTACAGGTTTTATGAATGGTGATCTGTGTGTGTGGTTGTTGGTGTATATGATTATTGATGACTACTGATGGTTATTTGATTATTGATGTAATTTATGCTGTGTATGATGATATGCATTATTTTCATGCTTTTCTTCTTTAATAAATTTTACCCATTTATTAATGCGCTGTTCACGACCTTTCCATCCATATTTGTATTTTTAGCTCTTTACTATAATCTCTATGTAGGATAACAGAAAAGAGTGAGAGCAGGAGATGCTTAGACAGTAAAAGTGAGTTGAGGCCTGGAGAGAGAGATCATTTGAATAAATCTTCTTCCAGGTTGTCTCAAGTCCATCTCCTATTTACACCTTATCTAAAGTGTAATCTATAACTCTGTCAGTCCACTATCCCTTGTCGATTTCACTACAGTTGTCCAACTCGACAAATACTCTACACTCTAACTCAACCACGACAACCGTAAACGGCTCCGGGGTTGACTCAGCCTCATGAATTGGGTACCAGAGCAACTCTGGGAAGGTTACGGCGGCCGGCGTTATGTTGACCACATAACCCCTAGTGTGCCGATGGTCAAGAAAATATGGGCCTAACACCATATTCCCTATGTATGAGAGTGCAGAAATGATATTATTTCTTTGACTCTTCAGAGATTCCCCGGAAAATATATGATTTCGTCACGAATAGATACTCTAATAATATAAACTGTCAATCTTTGTTTACTTTGTTTCCAAAGAACTTTGATCAGTAAGTTATATTTATACACCAGGTATCTACAGTTTGACTCCTGGTGGTATTTAAAGGGAACACATGAAGGTACAAAAACGTGGACACCGCAGAGCGACATCTTCCCAGACGGTTTTAAGTGAGTTGGTTACATGCTAAATATAAGATATACCGTAAGTCTAATTTCACACAGATCACCATTGAGTGTCAGTTTTTTTGACTGACGCTGCCTTTTGCTCTGGCACCACTTCTTCTTTCTTGTTTCTACTTCTTTCTTTCGCTCTTTTGTTCTTTGTGTCTTTAGTCTCATTCTTCCTACTCTTCTACTCCACCTCTCTTCTTTTTCCTTTCATTTTTTATTTTAGTCCTCCATTGTCTTTCCTGCTTTATGTTTCATTTTCCCTCTTAACTTTCTGTTCTTTCTTTTCTTCTTTCACTAGAAGCATTTATTTATTTATTTTGTTCTTTATCATCCTTCGCTTCTCTTTCATCTCCTTTAATGTATTACTCTCTCTCTTGTCTTATTGATTATATTGGCAGTGTGAGATGCAGCGTGTTAAGACATTAATCATCACTGGTCATGATCAGATGAAGATGAATAGCATTTAACTCAACTCCGAATACGATAGCTGATAAGACTGTGATTTTAACGACTCAAAATATTTAATTAGTTTTTTTTTTTTTTTTTTTTTTTTTTTTTTTTTTTTTTCGTACGCCCGCTAATACTCGAGGCGAAATCTCAGGTTATTATTTATGTCTAACCTGACATTGATTTTACGTGAGTATCCCTTTTTTCTTGTACAGAGACAGGTGTCCCTCGCCATTCAGGCAAATACTCTCCGATTTCGGAGGTACCCATTACAGCTGGGTCGGCTCAGGAGCCGCCAATCCCTGGTCGACGACACTCCTTCAAATGTCCTCGTCAGGTCTCGAGTTAATCCAGTACAAATCCCGGTCGACGAAAAATCTTCAAATGCCGTCACCCGGGTTTGATCCTGGATCACCCGGTCGCCAGAGCGGTGTGGTAACCACTACGCTAGCGCGGCTCCCATTTAATTAGTAATTTCATACCATGAGCAGACACCAACTACATGGGAACAAAAGTCACATCACATTCATGTACGTTCTGTAAGAGTTCTCATTATTTCATAAGCACATGTTCACAATCTCTATCTAGAGTTCTGGTTCAAGGTCAGTTCCTTTTAACGGCCAATGTCCTTTGGCATAAATTCAGAGGCTAACTAGACTTACTCCCGTCGCTAGTTTATACAATAGCCTTTTGCACTAGACTTAACTATCCTGCTAGTTCTGCAATACACTTATTATGCTAGGCTTACGTCTACTGCTAGTCGTTTAATATCCGTTACACTAGGCTCACGCTTGCCGCTAGCTGTACAATATCCATCTATACTAGTCTTACACTATTGCTAGTAACATAATGTTCCTTTGGCATACCACGCCAGGCTAATCTGCCATATTTATGCAAACTGCGTTATTCATACGACGACTTACGTTAGGCTCAAGAAATACACTGTCCAAATGGCTTCCCAGCCACACAATTAAAAAGTGGTTATACCACACAATATAAGTGGCAATGGCCACACTTCTGAAACACACTGCCGTTCGGGTCAAAACCCACAAGTCGAATGTCGTTACAAAGACATACGCGTCATGCATAGAGATATGCATACTACGTCGTTAATATATATTCAATTGCGATGTTCCACGGTGCAGCAATCCGAGTTGGCCAAACTCAAATGCTTGCACACATGCAACAGTCATCGACATCGGTCGATGAGATATATCTCTATCCGTTTGAGGTGTTCCATGATACAGTCATTCGGATCGTGCACAAATCCAAATGCCTGTAGACATGAAACAATCATCGACATCAGTCGCGGAGATATAATCGTTTGAGGAATGCGCCATGCTGCAGACATGAAGCAATCCTCAACATCACACAAACGTCGATAGGTTTGCATTCACCTCTGAAGTTTCACCTTCATATTGGCCAGCGATTATTAGTATCTACTGTATAAAATGATACTATGTGCATGCTCTTTGTGTTTTTCTTCCATTTTTGTACAAAAACATTTGCAGCAAATATACAAATACTCTCCGTTTAATAAAGTTGTTGAATATAAGACTTATAACACTTGTAAATATTCTGCAACCAATTTACAAAGATTTTTTTTTTTTTTTTTTGACGAAACAATATCTTGTAAATAATTATGTTTATTCATTTTTACAGAAAGTAGAAATCTTGACGGAGAAATTGAAACAAGATATAAGAAAGCCAGTGCAGTGACTTATCAAAAGTCACCAAAAGTAACACATCAAAATATCAGTATGGAAACTAAACGACAACTGACAAATAGTATATTATTACCACCTCTTTGCTATCAATGTCAGACATCTTCCCACGTGAAAGGACGATCACATACTATAAATTGAGATACTAAAGAAACGCCAGTAATGTTACCAGGAGAAAAAGAATAATAAATAACGACATTATAATAAATGTAGGAACTCCATCATGTATCAAGTATAAGAGAGACAGAACATTAAGTAGTTTTCCATCTCATGAAAATAGAGCCAAATACATAATCACCATCCGCCTACAACAATAGAACATCTGTGATAAGGTCCCGATTGATAGGGTGTGTTGCGTGTTGTTGATAAAGTCCAGTTGATAAAGATGGAAATGGTGGCTGAGAGGTTTCTTTCATACGTACGCCCACACAGAGCTGATATCATTAGGTCATGAAGACATCACAGTAACACATGATGATTAAGTCAGGAAGTGTTGAAACAACTTGTGACGTTTCCACACAGTTTATTACAGGACAATATAGATCACGCTGACATCGACACATACATTGTCATCTGAACAAGGCTCAACACATCATGGGCGTAATCACACGCCAATACATCTCTGACAGACATTAGGACGCATGGACAGCGGGCTTACATAGATAATTCATTGATAATCTGGTTTACCCCTCTGGCAAAAATAGTGTTACCACTTCTCCGCTCCGGGAGTAAGTCGTCTAACTACTCAAAGTTCATGGCAATAACAAATAGGTTCAAAATGTCTCTTTACCTGCTCTGCCTTCCATGAATCAAACACCAAAAAACACTTGCCATTTCCTAGGCTTATAACTCTATGCCAGAATCACATTAAAGGGGGAATCTTAAACACTATTAAATCACAGAAGAATTCTGATCCCCTTTGACACTGCCAGAGCAAAACGCTGAGTGACTTGTCAGCTCGAAAAACGCCAGGCGACTGCCCAAAACAACAGTCTTTCGGTCGCGCCCAAATCATTGCACAAGCGCCCAGATAAATGGCGTGATGTGAGACCAACTCACACCGTTCCGAGAAGCCAGGTCTAAAACCATATAAGGCCGTCTCGTACAATCTTGTCTATAACCATATAAGGCAATTTCGAACAATCTGGAAGGCTAACCCAAACCGAAAATCGGCTGAGTCAAGGGACATAACAAATAAATCTAACCTGTATCAAAAGGAAAACATAATCACAGGTTACATCCCTTAGACCACAAATATAAGAAAAGTATAATAAAGTATTCATTACAAGCATACCATAACAGACTGTAACAATCTGGTTTCAGGGTATGGGGAAGAACAAGTGACACACGAATAGACAGCATCACAAAAATCCTACAATAGCACGCTCACAGCAGCCTGTGGGACACAATTGGCTCTAGAACGCAAACTTCATCTCCCCATTACTCTTCACGGCAACAGTGTATATATATATATATATATATATATATATATATATATATATATATATATATATATATATATATATATATATATATATATATATATATATATATATATATATATATATATATATATATATATATATATATATATATATACCCTTCACAAGAAGCTAAGGACCAATAGGAGAAAATGACCAAAAAAAAAGAAAAATTATAAAAATTATATTTCATAAGCAATTAATCTGACATTGATTTTTCTCGAACGACAAACATTCAACACGTGCTGCGTGGGCCACCAGCATACCGTGTGGCTAGTGTTCAGCTCAGCAAGCACACTGAAAAAATGCTGATGAGACACCAAAATGTGGGTGTTTTTAATGATGTCTGAGCATGAACAAAATACCTGCTATTCCAAAAATGCGTGATGCATGTGGGAGACTATAGTGTTGGTCTTGAGCTGTACTCACAAAATTGTCTTTATAAGCAACACAAGTGCTGCATAACCATTGCACAACAATATGCCTCAACGACGAAAGCTGAGTGTTGTGGATAAAGGAAGAGCCATTGCGTGGTTGCAGGAAGGTCTTACTGTCCGAAATGTTGCTCAGAGGCTTGCATGAAAATAGTGTTGATTGTCACTGATAAGCTTGTCATGTTATATTTTGTTGTGCTGTGTTTTTATTGTTCATTTTCATTTCACTTTGCACCCTTAATAAAAATGGTCCTTAACTTCTTTTGAAGGGTTTATATATATATATATATATATATATACGTGTGTGTTTGCTTTTTGTTTTATTTTTTATTATGTGTTTTGAAATATCACTTCTGAAGAAAAAAATTGACTTCTCTTTTGACTTGCGTTCAAAACCTACAAACTACCTGGCACACAAGAAGGTAACATTTGTGTGAAGAATGTTCACATACTATGGCAGGATGGAAAGAGAAGTAGATGTAAGATGCCGAATCACTAATCCAGCAGATTACCAAGTAAAATCTGTAGCCAACAATTATTATATTCATATAGAAAAAACCAGAAACTACCAATATGTATAATATCTGTATCAGGACGTCCGTTTCTAATTCTTCTTCTTCCTTTTTCTGTGTACCTTACAGAGGATATAGCTACAACCGCGGCTGGTCTTCTTCCAAAAAGCCTGCGACATGTATTTACATAACCTTGCAGCAGTCGCTTCTGTAGCATTCTATTTTATTTTACATATGTATGTTCCAAAAGTCCACTACTTCTGCTCTGCACGCGCGTCTACGTTATTGTTTTACGTGACATCATTTTTAATACAGCGGCGCTCTGAGTACCGCGATGGTTCAAATTCATAAACGCATCTCGGTGGGCAAAGACAGGCGTAACAGTGAGGTTGCCAGCCCAATGCATAACTCATATTAGTCGCCGTGTACGACATGCCTGATGGAGCAGTAGTCGTATTGTGTCTTTGTGTCATCAGGGCCCTCCTCCTTCCCAGGAACTTTACGGGACGTACCTTTTAATAATATACCACAATGTGACACTAGCTTGACTAAAGTGAGAAAAACAATCTTATCAGTGTCTTCCTGGGGTCTGAAATGGAAGCAAGGAGCAGTAACACTGTATCCTACCATGCACATCGTAGAAAGTGATAGTGGAGGGTTGGACATCAGGCCGTCTACTACACTACATACTGTAGAGTCATAACGTCAAACAACTTTAACAACATGCTCCGTTATTCAGAGCATCAAATTCAAGCTTAATGAGACAGTGAACTATCTAGAACGACTGGCACGTGGCATTAAGGATGTATTGTTATTTCATGACAATCAAAAGGCGGGAAGACGACCTTGCTTTGTACATTTTACCGTGTCTCGAAATGTTATGCAGACAAACTCGGACCGTATGTCTGTAGTTACTCCTTATTTCAGATTCCCTAACGCTATTACACTAAATGGAATTTCCCTTTGGAAAAATGGATTAATTATGTGTGAAGGTTAATCTTTTGTTGGCAAGTTAAACAATTATAACGCAAAGGAAATCCATTATACGAATCGTGTGTTCATATTGTATATATTGTCACCAGGAGCTAACTCTCAGTGATGGTGGATCAAAGGCAATATATTATATGTATATTATGTCCAGCTTTATTTCTTATTTTTTAAGGGACCGAGAAACAACATATGCCAACTACAACGGGGGACCTTACAATTTTATACCTGACAGCGTGTCTGGTCTCGCGGTACCTGATGATTACGTAAGCTGATCAATTTTGTTTCCATGTCATGTATTAAATTGTTATTGTTGTTATTGTTAATCAGAATCGACGTCACTGCACTTCGGGCAAACACATAGGTGCTCAGTCTCCCTCAGCAAAGCTCGAAGAGTATGAATGTTAATTGTTCCTGTTGCACTTCTCCTTCTTCTTTGATCCTCAGCCGCCGACCGTCAAAGCAGTCAGTGGCTATCACGCCTAGTGGCGTCTTGTAGGGCAACAACAAATTGATTCCACTTTGCTCGGTCGGTGGCCATCCTTCGTACAGTGCCCCAACTCTGGTTCATTCTTTGCATCTCAGCCTCCACAGTCCTCCGCCAGGTTGTTTTTGGTCGGCCTCTCTTTCGTTTTCCTTCAGGGGTCCAAAGCATAGCTATTCTTGTGATGGCATCGGGGTCTCTTCTGAGGACATGACCAACCCAGCTCCAGCGTCTGCCAGCTATGATGGTGTGCATGTCCTCTTGCTTGCTACGAGTAAGCAGATCTTGGTTAGTGATGGTATTTGGCCAAAAGATTCGGTGAATTTTTCTTAAGCATGTTGTGTGAAAAGAGGACAATTTCGACATTTCCTTCTCTGTAACTCTCCAGCATTCCGCACCATAGAGAAGCACAGAAAGCACACAGTTCTGATATAATCTTAATTTTGTGCTTGTGCTGTATTGGGAGGACTTCCAGATGTTGTTTAGGCTAAAGAAGGCTGTTCTTGCCTTATTCATTCTGATGTTGATGTCTTTGCCTGCGCCGCGGTCTGGTGTTACTATGCTTCCTAGGTATGTGAAGGTATCTGTCTGTACCAATTGCTGATTCCTTACTGATATGGGCTCAGGATTGCTCACATTAAGCGTCATGACCTCAGACTTCTTTAAATTGATATTCAAGCCCACCTACTGGCTAAACTTATTAAGTCTATCCGTTGCACGCTGGTTGTATATACGCCGGATGCATCCTCTCTTACGGCCATTCCTTGCTGGACGTACGTTTGATGCCCAATTCCAGCAATATTAGCCTTGATGATTGATCAATTGTAGTCTCCACCTCCATTCTCATGCTGGAGGTTGTTATCATGTAAGCACTGCTATGTTCAGAAACGATTCTGACCTTTACTGTAGCAGAGAAGCACCGCCCTGATTTCTTACCACAGATTACAGATCCATCAGTGTACACAATGCCATCATCATCCCCAGCATGATCATTTATCAGTTGATCAATTTCCAGCCCTGCTCTCCAATTGGCCCTAGCCCTGCTCTCTCTCTACTAAGGCTGATGATGACTTGTTGGTAGTTATTTGAGTTCTCACGTTACTTACTCCACTCTTCCTTTTTCAATATATTTTCAATAGTGGTCATCTGCGTAATCGTTTCCTCTGCCTGTGCCATTCATGACATGCCCAGCTTTATTCTCGCTCTTTTAATGTCAGCTGTGTGTCCATGCATGGAGTGTCTTTTGTCTGTGGTTATCGCAAATTGGCGCTTGACTAGGCCATCGTATAACTAGATCTAATTTACAGTAATCCAAGCATGAACCACATCGCTACGATGGGTGGTGTCAAGTTCAGCTCAAGACTACTCATAGTCTGTCATTTTGAATGCGTCCAATCGTTCACATTGTGATATTGACAGCATGAGTATTCTCACACCATACTCGATGACTAACAGGACTAGCTGATGATTCAGGAGAAACAGTAGTCTCTGTTTCAGCTGCAATGCGGCCATTGCTTTTTAGGGTTCCCAGACCTCTGTTGCACTTCTGTATGATTAGATCAATATGATGCTTGTATGATAAGCTGCGATCGAATGTTATTACGAGGTATTTCAGCTTGTTTGTGTGTCAATTTTCTGCCCGCTGAAAGTAACGACTGGAGGATCTGCTTTCAATATGGAGTTCTACAAGGAGTACCACAGCACACATGCTTTGTTGCGATGACCTTGGAGCTGGTGTCCTCACACCCTTTAACCACCTCATGCAGTGCCCCTTGTATGCTATTGACCATTTCCTGTCTGTCAGAACCAGTCCTGTAAATGAGTATGTCATCTGCTGTCGCGCTTAGATAGGTTTTAAGTTATGTAAGGTCACGCCTGAGTATAGGAGATGGTGATAATACGTGAGAAGTAAGGTGTAAGAAATAGATTTTCACGAGTGAATAGTTAAGGAGAAAAGCTGTCTCTGGACTGAGTAGTTACTATAGTCCAGCCTATCTATATGACTATAATTTAGTATCAGACAATCTTGCACCCCCTTATATTGAGAAATATAAGTTTACTATACACGCACACGCACATACACAGCTATGTGACAACAAGACACACAAACGTGAAAAAACTATGGTTAAATTTGGTATGGGTCTGACCAACACACAAAGTTTAGTTCTTTTGTTGTTTATTATCATTAAACTTTACAACATCGAATATCTAAAAGAATCAAATAAATCAAAATTACATATATAGAGAATGACAGAATACCCGTGCCCTCCCCTTCTTGAGAAGATAAGAACCCAGAAGTTAATAACCCCAAAGGGTAAATGCTTAGCACTAGGTTACAGTATATAGACAGTAAAAAGAACGAAATTCCTAATACGTGCTACTTGTGACATATTATGACATATATTTACTCCGTAAAGTAAACAATTGTTAAAGCAAAATAACTAGTTTGGTACAAGCTACCTTAACAAGAAAATATTCAATCTCTTTCTCTGTCATTCGTGGCCACGCTCTCTCTCTCTCTCTCTCTCTCTCTCTCTCTCTCTCTCTCTCTCTCTCTCCTTGCCTAAACTTGGTGATATTTCCTGGAATGTACAGTTATCCTGGATATTTTATCGATACTTGATAATGTCAGGATTCAGTGCCAAATTTGGCCCCAGTCCAGCCTTGACAATAACTATAAGGTGGACGCCAAGTTTGGTGAGGTAATCCTGGATCGATAGTGTCACCTAAAATAGTAAATGTTAGAAAAAATAATCGAGATCTAGTGTTCACAGCAAGGAATGGAAAAACAAATGCTTCTGGTATTTGGACACAGCTAGTTGCTAAAAATTGTTACTGATGATGGTAAGTAATTGATTGGTAAATCCTATCGGCTGGCTCTGTGGTGAGTGCGGATTTTGAAATAGCGTAACTCTTCTGGATAAATATCCTCTTGGAAAAAGACTATCAGAGGTCGGGAGAACAGTTATTGTTATTTCATCACAATGAGCTGATAAAAATGCAAGAAAATACCCCCAGGGTATTTTGTAAGTCCACTTACAATTTACTATTACAATGTTCGTTCGTCTCTGTGGCCCGTAATGTTCACTACTGAAAGTTGGAGACGCGTCAGCCAACAGAAGACAACTTTAATCCAATCAGTAAATATAGAGACAAGGCCCAAGATATAGCCACATAAAAAACCGCTGGTCGCCGTTGATCAGGTTGCTTAAAGGATATAGGAACATTATGAAAAAAATTACTGCTAATGATATATATATATATATATATATATATATATATATATATATATATATAATATATATATATATATATATATATATATATATATATATATATATATATATATATATATATATATATATATATATATATATATATATATATATATATATATATATATATATATATATATATACACACGGAAGGGGACGAGATATCTCTGATCCTCTCCGTCAGTCCTGATTAAAGTTAAAAGGCGCAAGTTAATTCTAGCTTATCTTGTCGCGCGTAGCTTAGCGGGTGCAAGTTTGGTTGGACATGCAGCCTTTTCCCCTATTTCTCCGGTCAACGATCAGCGCATAATGTCAATTGTGATTAAATTATCCCTACGCGCACTCGACAAATGTCGCCTGTCATTAATAACTATTAGATTTTCGGCGTCTGTTTGTTTAGTCGCATGAGATAGTCAAACACAGTCACTTACTAAATTACACACAATGAAATAAAAGTGAATTGTATTCCGTCAATTATCAGTCGCCTAGTGTATTTATTAGTCAACTAATACGTCTCTTTCTGTGTGATAGCGGGTGATTAAATTTACATTACAACTGAAACATCTGGAATAAAAATAGCTACGCATTATTTAATTCGCTAGTCTTTACACCTAGAAAATCACAGTGAATTTAAGATGCTAAAACTGTTAAAACTCGGTACTTGTGCGTTTATTCACCGGTTAAATCAAATTCTGGAAATTTATTACCAAAACTGAGAACCGTACTTTTTCTTGACCGAAAAATGTTGATTTCACATTGTGATTTGGGAGGCAAGTTAAAAAAAAAGCGTGTCTCTTGCATTCATAGTTGACACGCTTACGACAGACCCGCCCTCAACCACCCCGTATTTTTTTTTTAAAGTTTATAAACCAATAGAACGGAATTGAATCAGTTCTACAAGTTAACGGTACACCGGAAACAAGGGAAATCGCTGCCGTTGCCTTCTCAAGATCAGAGTGAGGTACCCATTTACAGCTGGTTTGACTGATGCGTGACACCTGTTCCCTTCCTCGCTGCCGTTGCCTTCTCTAACTCAGGATCAGAGTCAGGTACCCATTTACAGCTGGTTATGGAATGTTAGAGACTTCACCATACTAGGTCCATCATCGAGAGGTGGGGAGACCAGTTTCCTTCCTCGCTGTCTTTTCCTTCCCAAACTCAAAGTTAAGTACCCATTTATAGCTAGGTAGGCCCCATCTCTCGAAAATGACTGCTTCTGTACGCAAACAGTTAAGATCAAAGTAATAAAGAGTCACACTAAGTCACCATGTTATGCTATTTCTCTCACAATTTCGTGACATCAAATGAAAAGGCGCTAAAGATGGCATACATCACAAGATCATTGGTTCAACGCTCGTATTAGAAGATGACCAAAAAATGATGTACATATTTATTGGCGCGGGGCCCTAAAAGAAAGGGGCTCGTAGCATATGCTACTTTTGCTACTTCGTTAATCCGGCTCTGATTAGGTAAATATTTGACACGGATCAGTGTACAGTGAGGGAGGAGACCAACTCCCCACACAGCCCTCCACACCCAGCGGTGAAAACAAATAAAGGCTTTCTTGCCAGGGTACAGTTTTGTTGGTTTTGGGGGCCCTAAACAGGACCGTGGTCCAGTTTTGTGGGCCCTGTAAAAAAACCGTGGTGGGTACATTTTTGTGGGTTTTGTGGGCCCTGAATAGGACCGTGGTAGGCGCAGTTTTGTGGGCCCTGAAAAGGACCGTGGTGGGTATAGTTTTGTGGGTTTTGTGGGCCCTGAATAGGACCGTGGTAGGCGCAGTTTTGTGGGCCCTGAAAAGGACCGTGAGGGGAACAGATTACCAAAGATCGCTGAAGCTTGGCACATATCAGGACATTCACATGTTCGTTCGTAGCTGCAATATTTACAGAGGAGGCCAAAATTTTGCAATGTCAAGCAGTATACTGTCGAACGGGTCTGACTGACGAACTTTATTCCGATGTCGCCACAAAAATTCACACATGTAGGAATCTAACATGTGTCTGTGCCAGGTGCCAGAACGAATAGGTATATCCTGTGTACATATGTGACATCTCTAACGATCTTGGCGAACTGACAACGACAAACTCATCTGGTGATTGTTAGCACACAGTCGGACGGTGTGTAGAATGCCCCGATTCTGTAAAAACTTCACACAGTTCTCTTTGTTACGTGTAAAATCTGTCACCTCCAGTAAATTCATCTTCCACGTCTCTGGACCGCTATCAAATGACAAATGGCACGATAAGATTTGCAAGAAAAAAAAACTCTACACTACAAATGGGGGAGAGCTCACAATGTGAAATGTCACGTTTTCAGTCAAGAAAGAGTACGGTGATCGGTTTGGGTAATAAATTTCCAAAATAATTATTACCCGGTAAATTAACGCACAAGTACCTAAAACTCTAATACGCTTAAGCACAAATTTGAATATTACCAGAAATCCAGAAGGAAACACCACGCCCTATTAACACATCTATTCCCAGTGGTTCTAGATAACGTATTTAGACTCTCCGAAAAAAATCTGAGCGACAACTGATAATGATTTGAGAAAGACGCAGTTTATATAGGATTATGTTGTTATGATCTCAAGAAGATGGGACTTCTCACACTCCGTTTCCGAGCGGAGAAATCTGAAACTACGTTTCCCGGATCAAGGGTTTAACGGTCGCATCTGCCGCCCGTTGCTAAACGACCACAAAGCTTAACCCGCGTAGCGGGCTCCCGTCCGAGAATTTCCCTGTTTCTGGATCAAAGGATTTGCTCCCCTTATAAAGAAACTTCAAAGGCCTTTACCTTCCACGTGTTTTCCACGTGCGATCTGCTCGTCATCGTAATACTGACAGCTTCGCTCGCGTGAGAAACTTGCGTAAATGAACGTGGTTAGCCCCCTGCTATGAATGACAGGTTGCGAAGGTTGGTAAACAAGCTCGTTTGATATGGTCAAGTAAAAAAAAAAGAAGGCGTTGATTAAAAGGTGAGTCAGACCGCCAGAGAGATGCGTGACTTAGCGAATCTTAAAACTACGCTGAGGTCACGAAAGGCAGTCAGATACAGGAGGCTTCATTTCCATTATACGTCACATCTGCTAAATTCAATGTCTGTCCCAGTCCAGTTGACATAATGGTGGTTTCTTTTGCTGTGTAGATGTTAAACAGCACCGGTGATATTAAAGAACCCTCACGTACTCCTGGGCTAATGCGCATTGGCTCTGATGTCCATATTCCCAAGCCAAATGCAACTGGTCTATCAGTTAACGCAACTGTTATCCATCTTGTTAGCCAAAGATTAACACCGCAAACCATTAACGCTTCCAATTTCACACTGTTATAAGCATCCTATAAATCCAGTGCTACAGCAACCGTTTCTCGTTTACCCTGGAAATCCTCGTACACATCATACGTAAATATTCCCGCGTTTCTCGATGTTGTTTTCATGGGCATATAGCTACCCAGGGTATCAGGACGGATGTGTGCATGTTCGAGGTGGTTCATTATCTCGCAACTATCTTTTCAAGTATTTTATTATAGAAATTCAGCAGTGTGATGCTTCGATAGCTATTCAGCAGTGTGGGATTTTTTTATCAGGTTTAGGAAATGACAGTAGGCAACTATGTAGCCAGTCTTCCGGCACCTCAGCATACAGAAAGCTGATGTTGAAATCCCTCACTCATAATTCCGGCGTCGTCCAGTTTTTTAATGTGTTAATGCAGTTCACCATCACGACCTGGGGAGATGTTTCTACTGGTTTCTAGCGTGTGCACAACGTCTTCTTCAGAAATGAGGTCGAGATTATAACTCCCATAATATGTCATTTTCCAAAATATTGTCGTTATTTTTAGGGTCAACTTTGTTGCCTTTATCTGTTTGTGCTAAATAGCAATCGAATAATGATCGTCCCTTTGTTTTATCCGTTTTTAGGCTTATTCTTGTCGAGCTTTTAATATTAGGGATGAGTTGACTTTTATTTTGCCATATTCATTCTTCTGTGTAATGCTCAGAATTTATGTAATTTTTTCCGTGCACCTGTGTTACGAATGCAGCTTATACTGTATCCTTGGCCTCCTTCTCCATGCTTTTAAATCTATTGATGGCTTGTTTATTTACTTTCTCCTTCTCTTTAAGCAGTATAACATTCCTTCAATATCTTTTTTATCCTTTCCGCTATTCATTGTTTGCTCTTTGCGTTTCAACCCATGCTCTCTCCACGTTCCAATCCACCAAGGTTGTTGGACGAAAGGTGTTCTAGCTGTTCGTTTTCTGGGATTTTGACGCAGTGTATGTATGGGGTTGTTATGATCTTGAAGGCTTGTAGGATATTTGAAGGCCTGTTTCGGTTTCTTGCGTCTTGTGGTCCTCTCTTTTACAGTGAGTACAACGCAGGTTAGGTGATCACTGTCATATACCCCTAAAACATCCCAACGTGCCGAGGTGGCAGCAACACTAGAGATAAAAGCCAAATCTATGACACCATCTGTGCCCCCTGGTTTAGTCATGTCTTGTCGGTCAGAAATCATTTAAGATAGCAAGGTTCGTATTGAGGAGGGTTGGGCTCAAAGCCATACTCTGTCTATTGTCAGTTACGTTTCCCTTCTCCTTACATCTAGCGTTAAAATCACCAGTAATTAAGCACCTTTGATAGGTTCCTCCCCAATTCGCTAGAAAAGCCTAGTTACTATCTGCTGAAAGGTGATCTACTTGGGCATATACATTAAAGATTCGCCATTTCTGACCAACAGTATTCCATTCGATTCATTACGTCTTCATTGTCATTGTCGCAAAATTGGTTTCAAGTCATTGCAAACGTCTTCAGGTAGCTTTATAAACCCGTCAACGATCGACTGACCGCTTTCAAAATGGCGGCGTATCAGCGAAATGTGTATCAGACAGAGGAAATCGCCAGGGATAAATAAAAGCAGAAGGGAATCAGTATGAAAAGGATTTTACATTTCAGTACAGGGAAGGATTGTGTATAACTGCATATAAGAAGGAACGGTAGGAAGTTCTCATTTACGGAGATATATGCGTATTTCGGCTGCCCACAGTTATGCTAACAGCTGGTAAACCCACTTCTGTTCTAAATATTAAAATCAACAAATAACAGTTTGGGAAATTACAGGGATAGGAAGATAGAGATTTATCGGCTGGATAAAACTAGATAAGATGGAACAATATGGATATTATATATGCTGAGAATGAGAAAGGCAAAATTTCAGTCGACGCGCAGATCGGCTGAAATCACTGTTCGTGAAAGATTTTTCAGGCCTAGTCTTAGGCTGTGACGTCACTGCTCTCCGATACGGCCGCGTGATGCGTATAAGTGGCGGATCGGTAAACTGGAGACAGACACAACGAAAGAGGTTTGAGACAGACTGGAGGCAGAGTTTCGCCACTACTCATGAATTGTGAGCGGATCGCCAGAAACATTGTTCAGCCCAGCCAAGTCTGATATCAGCAAAGGACAGTTCAGTTTCAGCAGTATCAAGTTGGAAAGATAAGTGTCCTGTTTGACACTGACCACCTATACATGTGAAACAGCCAATAGTTGAAAACAATAATTAACCATACAGAAACTCAGTCAACTGATGACAGTTATCCTTAAATTCAAAGGACTAATAACAGTGATTTCAGTAACTTTAATATTTAAGATCTTGAAGTCTAAACAGACAATAATAGTAATTGTGTAAATACTTTGATATATATATATATATATATATATATATATATATATATATATATATATATATATATATATATATATATATATATATATATATATATATATATATATATAATATATATATATATATATATATATATATATATATATATATATGCTCTTTTCCAACTAGTAGAAATAGGATATTAGTGTAATAATTAAACTATTTTAACTGTACCTGAGGATTTATTCACTTCTTCCATTTGTGGTTTCAGTGAATGTACATTTTACTTATCCCCTAGAATATAAGTAATCATAAGATAGTCACAGGGAGGAGACACCTTAAATCCTGGTACTACTTCTTACCAACTGGGCCAGGGTTTTCACAGTCTGACTATTTTTATGATAACAATACACCAGTGCTTAGTTCTAAGACTGGGGTATTACTTGTAAGGTCAGAACTCTTTACTGGCATACTCGTACATAATAAATAATTTTAAATAACCTCCCGCTACAGTGGGGGCTCGTCCGGGATCTATCTTTGATATTCCTGAGCCAACTTTCTATTTCTGCTGTGTAGAAATTTTTTTTTTTTTGAAAATTTTTGGAAAGAGTTAACATAGTAGGAAATAAATAATTTTTTAGGAGTACCATTGAGTACAGATAAAGAAAGCTGTTTCATATATGGTGAAGTCAGTTTAATTAACTTTAATTTTAAGTTAATTATATTGAAGTAAATTAGTTTGAGTAAGATCACTTGCCCTACTAGACTACAGATACATCATGGCTGACTTGGTCAAATTTAGGTCTGCTACACTGCAGGTCGGAAAAGAGCTTGGCATGGATGGTGACGCTCTGATCCGATATGTCACGACGGAATGTGAAAAGTACACTGAGAGAGAAGCAAAGCAATTAGAAGCAGAGAGAAAAGCCAAGAAATTAGAAGCGGAGAGAGAAGCCAAGAAATTAGAAGCTGAGAGAGAAGAAAGGAGGTTACAAGCAGAGAGAGACCATGAGCTGAAAATGAGACAGCTTGAACTTGAACTTCAGACTGGGACTAGCACCCATGGTAATAGCTCACCTCATTCTGAGAATAGCTCTTTTCAGAACATGGCAAATGGAGTCATGAACTTCCACCTAGATCCATTTGTTGAAAAGGAGGACGCAATTGAGTCATAATTGGATAGGTATGAAAGGCTAGCCTCTACATATGGACTGGAAAAGGAAAAATGGAGTCTAAAGTTATCCCAGGGATTGAGAGGTATTGCATATGATGTGTTTCTGAAACTCCCCAAAGAAGATCAGGAAAATTATGAAATACTAAAGCAAGCCTTACTGATCCGGTATGAAAAGAACTCTGAGGCATATAGGAAGAAATTTAGAACTTCTAAACCTCTACCTAAAGAAACATATAACCAGTTCTCAGCTAGGCTAGAAACGTATTTGTTGAAATGGAGTAGTTTAGGTAAGTATCAGAAAACCTACGAGGATCTGAAAGAAATGGTTATGTTAGAGCAAGTGAAAGATTCCATGTCTCAAGAAATGAGGAAATTCCTTATGGAACAAGGAGCAGAGAGGCTGGAAGACATTTTGAAATGTGCAGAGAGATACCAAGCAGCTCAAGCTGAATTGGTAGGAACAAAAAGGAAGCAGGTAGAAGGATATAAGCCACCACCGCAGAATACCCAGTTTGACCAGAAGGATCATCCATACAGAAATAAGCCAAGATGTGATAATAAGGACAAGAACCCTCAGACTCAGGAAAAGAAACCCTACAAACAGGGAGATAAGTGGTGCAAAATTTGTAAGATGAGCAACCACAACACTGTAGATTGTAGAAGGAAAACCCCTCATCACGCTGCATGTTTAGCAACAGGGAATAGGACAGATATGATGGAACTGACAGGGAGTCAGAATAGCCTCCGTCATCCCCCTGTGAGTGAACTCGTAACCGTGAACGGCAATCGAGTCATGTGCTTATATGATACCGGCCTGGATTTCGACTCAGTTGTGAGTTCAACCCTAGTGCACTCTGATCAAATTACCACAGAAACCGTGGAAATACAAGGGGCAACTAAGGGAACAGCAACCATGACACTTCCTATAGATAAGATCAATGTGAAATCTCGCTACGTGGAAGGAGTGATAACAGCCGCAGTGATAGATGACCCTATATACCCGCTGATATTGGGGTGTAGGTATGTATTTTTGGGTGACCCAGTAAAACCTGTTGTCCTGGCAGCAGTCCAGACCAGGTCGAGCACCAAAAACGAGGAGGAAAATCCTAACAATACTCAGCCAGAGCAGATGAAACAGGCTCAATCAGAAGATGACACATTGAAGCCTTGTTTTGGCAAATTGCCAAAGGCCCATAACCCTCCAGAAAAAGGAGACTTGTATATGAAAAATGGACTACTGTACAGAAAAGCTGGTACAGGACCTCAAGGACATGGACAGCTGGTAGTACCAAAGTCATACAGGGAGAATGTTATGGAGCTCGCACATGCTATTCCATTTAGTGGACACATGGGAATTGGTGCCACAAGTCAACGGATAGCTTGTCACTATTACTGGCCAGGGATCACGGAAGATATCAAACGATATGTGAAATCTTGTCCAGAGTGTCAACGTGTAGCCCCCAAGCATGGGACTGCACCAGCAACTCTAGGAGAAATGCCAATCATGGGTACTTCATTCGAGAGAGTTGCAGTGGATATTGTTGGACCCCTCACTAGGACTAAGAGAAGGAATAGTTATATCTTAACTCTAGTTGATACATGCTCTATGTGGGGAGAGGCCGTAGCCATGGCATCTATAGATTCTAAGCATGTGGCAGAGGCATTGTTGACCATATTCACCCGGTTAGGCTTCCCACATCAAATATTGACGGACAATGGTTCCCAGTTCAAGGGAAAGCTAACCCAAGAAGTGTTCATGATTTTTCAAGCCAGACATTATCATTGCTCTCCTTATCACCCCCAAGGAAATGGTCAAGTCGAGCGGTTCAACGGTACACTCATTTCTATTCTCAGGAAGCTGGCCAGTGAAAAACCTGAAACATGGGATGTATACTTACCCGCTGCATTATTCGCATACCGGGAAGTCCCACACAATTCCACAGGAATGGCCCCGGCAACATTGCTGTTTGGTCGGCCTATAAAAGGTCCACTGGAAGCATTGCTGCGGACTTGGACAGATGAGAAGGCAGAGAAAAGTGTCACCTCATCAATTCAGTATGTAAATGAGTTGACCACTCGACTGAAAATGGGCTGGAAATTGGCTAATGACAATCTTCGCAGAGCCAGAAAGAAACATACTGAATACTATAACAAGAAAGCAAAGGATAGGGAACTTGCTGTTGGAGAAAAAGTGCTTCTTCTATTGCCCAGCAGTAACAACAAACTGCAGATTGGTTGGCAGGGTCCATATAACGTGCTAGAGAAAATATCGAGGACTAATTACAAAATTGACAAGAAGGGCAAAGAAAGGGTGTACCATGTTAATCTGTTAAAGAAATATTATGACAGGACATCAACGGAGGTAGCTCATATGATGACTCTGGCCATCGCAACCAAAATGAAGCATGAACCACTTACCTCAATAGAGTATCCATTAAGACCGACTGAGACATATGAACAAGTCAACATTAGTACTCAGTTAACTCGGGAACAGAGGGAGCAAGTTAAAGAGGTTTTTAAAACACATGCAGATGTGTTAACTGATAAACCAGGATGCACCAACTTATTGACATATGATATGAAGGTCATCGATCCAACACCTATCTGCATGAAGACCTACCCTATACCATATGCCAAGGCACAGGCATTGAAGGAGGAAATTGATTATCTGTTGCAAGAACAAATCATTTCCAAGTCAGAATCACCTTACAGTTCAAGTGTTGTACTGTTGAGAAAACCAAGTGGAGAACACAGACTCTGTATCGATTACCGAAAATTGAATGCGATCACTGAAACCCAAGCTGATCCATTACCAGATACCAATCAGCTGTTCTCGACGCTAAGTACTGCGAAATATTTCTCTAAGGTCGATTTAAGTAAGGGATATTACCAGATTCCTGTCAAACCCGAGATCCGACACATGCTGGCTTTTAGCACTTCGGATGGTCACTACGAATTTAATGTACTACCATTCGGGTTGAGAAACGCACCAAGCGTATTTTCAAGGATGATGAGGAAATTGCTGGAACCCTTGAACAACTCTAACATCACCAACTTTATGGATGACATTCTCATAGCCACGGAAACATTTGAGGATCATCTACATTCTCTATCAATGTTACTGGGTAGACTCAGAGAGGCAGGTTTGACTGCTCGTCCAACAAAGTGTGTAATCGGATGTCAGGAATTAGAATTTTTGGGACATACAATTTGTCATGGAAACATGTCTCCTGGTCCCAAAAATATAGAAAAGTTAAGGAATGCACCTAGACCACAGACAAAAAAGGATGTGAGGTCGTTCGTATCCTTAGGAGGATTCTATCAAAAGTACATCAAAAACTTCAACACCTTATGTGCACCTTTGACGGATCTGACAAAGAAAGGAAAACCTGACACAATAAAGTGGACGGCAGAGTGTGAGCATGCATATTCAGAATTGAAGCATAGACTCACTAGTAGGCCTATTCTGAAGTTACCAGATCTGACGCAAGAGTTTATAGTACGGACTGATGCAAGCAATGTAGGAATTGGGGCCGCGCTTTTGCAAAAATCTCAGACCCAGAATGAGGAACTGTTTCCTGTTGCTTATGCCAGCCGCAAGTTGAACGCGGCAGAAAAGAATTACTCTACTATAGAGAGGGAATGTTTAGCATTGGTGTGGGCCATCAGTAAGTTTCAACCCTATTTGTATGGCAAGCCATTTGTGGTCCAGTGCGATCATCAACCCCTGTCATTTTTGGCCTCATCACGTCATGCAAGTACTCGCTTACTAAGATGGTCATTATTGATTCAGCCATACTCCTTCACTATTGAATATATTCCTGGAAAACAGAATGTGGGCGCAGATTTTCTCAGTCGCCATCCCACAGAGTTGGAGCAAGATAGAAGGAAGGAAAACTGACTTTGGAATGGTCGATTTGCAATTGTCTTGTACCCAATAGTTAAGCTAGATATCATCCACCTTAAAATATGGGGGAGCTATGTCGCAAAATTGGTTTCAAGTCATTGCAAACGTCTTCAGGTAGATTTATAAACCCGTCAACGATCGATTGACCGCTTTCAAAATGGCGGCGTATCAGCGAAATGTGTATCAGACAGAGGAAATCGCCAAGGATAAATAAAAGCAGAAGGGAATCAGTATGAAAAGGATTTTACATTTCAGTACAGGGAAGGATTGTGTATAACTGCATATAAGAAGGAACGGTAGGAAGTTCTCATTTACGGAGATATATGCGTATTTCGGCTGCCCACAGTTACGCTAACAGCTGGTAAACCCACTTCTGTTCTAAATATTAAAATCAACAAATAACAGTTTGGGAAATTACAGGGATAGGAAGATAGAGATTTATCGGCTGGATAAAACTAGATAAGATGGAACAATATGGATATTATATATGCTGAGAATGAGAAAGGCAAAATTTCAGTCGACGCGCAGATCGGCTGAAATCACTGTTCGGGAAAAAATTTTCAGGCCTAGTCTTAGGCTGTGACGTCACTGCTCTCCGATACGGCCGCGTGATGCGTATAAGTAGCGGATCGGTAAACTGGAGACAGACACAACGAAAGAGGTTTGAGACAGACTAGAGGCAGAGTTTCGCCACTACCCATGAATTGTGAGCGGATCGCCAGAAACATTGTTCAGCCCAGTATCTGAAGTCTGAGGGTTCCATGAAATAACTCAAACCAGACTGTCCAGTATCAGAAGCCTGTGTCGTTCATCAGAGGCAATCCCACAAAAGTGCAGGACCCCAAAGAGTGAACTTCAACTGGTCATTGGCATCCCTACTGTTGGGCCTACCAAGTCTGATATCAGCAAAGGACAGTTCAGTTTCAGCAGTATCAAGTTGGAAAGATAAGTGTCCTGTTTGACACTGACCACCTATACATGTGAAACAGCCAATAGTTGAAAACAATAATTAACCATACAGAAACTCAGTCAACTGATGACAGTTATCCTTAAATTCAAAGGACTAATAACAGTGATTTCAGTAACTTTATTATTTAAGATCTTGAAGTCTAAACAGACAATAATAGTAATTGTGTGAATACTTTTATATATATATATATATATATATATATATATATATATATATATATATATATATATATATATATATATATATATATATATATATATATATATATATATATATATGTGTATGCTCTTTTCCAACTAGTAGAAATAGAATATTAGTGTAATTATTAAACTATTTTAACTGTACCTGAGGATTTATTCACTTCTTCCATTTGTGGTTTCAGTGAATGTACATTTTACTTATCCCCTAGAATATAAGTAATCATAAGATAGTCACAGGGAGGAGACACCTTAAATCCTGGTACTACTTCTTACCAACTGGGCCAGGGTTTTCACAGTCTGACTATTTTTATGATAACAATACACCAGTGCTTAGTTCTAAGACTGGGGTATTACTTGTAAGGTCAGAACTCTTTACTGGCATACTCGTACATAATAAATAATTTTAAATAACCTCCCGCTACAGTCATGAGCACTGGCATCCAACCATTTATGAGGGAGCTCGTTCTTAAAATATAAAGCTTGCTTTCGTCTACCTTGCCCACGTTGATTTGCGCAGCATTTTTAGCCAGGGCAATTAATGTTGACCTGCTCTTTTAAGTTTGTTTCTTGGACCATTAGAATATCGAAATCGTACACCACTTTTTGTATTATAGCTGCACGTTGATTGGTGCTCAATAACCTACACCAGCGGTTTTCAACCTTTTTGAGTCCATGGCTCCCCTGACCAAATACATTCTTTCTGCGGCTCCACTGTGGGATAACTGGTAAAAACTCTAGCGATGTTTCGACATTTAGCCTAACTTTTTTTTAGCAGGAGAGCTTTGGAAAGGCTTTTAAACAATGTAATTTTTAAAAAAAAAATGCAATTGGACAATCTGTGAAAAAATTTTACGTACAAGAAAAAATATACACAAAGTGCACTTTGAAAACCCTTACTATAAACATAAAACATCACAGATAAAGTAGTTTCTTTCAAACATGTTTTATATATTTATGTCTGAAAATCATTCACTGATATACTGCACTCGTGATTCAATCTCCATAACAAAAAACTTGTACAGTAAAACTATAAAAAAAATATGATGAATAAAGTACCAGTCACCTCAGTGTAAAACTTGAGCTTGCTTGTTGTTACACAGCTTGTCAAATCTTGGCACCAATTGAGACACAACTACCCTCATTTCCTTCTCCACATCAAGTCTTGATCTGAACTTGGTTTTTATGACAGCCACTGCTGAAAACTCAGCATCACAGAGATAGGAGGTTGCAGAAGGAATTAATATCTTCAGTGCTCCCTTGCTCAAGCTTGGGAACTCCTGTTTTACTGAATACCAAATTTTGGCAATGCCATGGATGGAAACTTCGCTTGTAGTGAAGAGTCTGATGTACCGTAAAATCTCGCGTATAATACGCACAATTTTTACTCATTTTTGCCCGCTAAAACTCGGGTGTGTATTATACACGAGTACTAAACAATACGTAATTTTCGATATCGAAAGTAACCTACATTGGAAAGTCTGTCAAGTTTTTGTCACAATTTGACAGTGAAAATGGCGCAAAATTGAATGTGTCATGTGTTTTCATATGTGTCAGACATTGTTGCAAAACGCATTTCGCACTCTTGGTCTTCAATCTGTTTTGATATTAAGCTTGGTTGTGAAGTTTGTCATTTGATTATTTTGAGCCCTAAAAATGAATTCGAGAAAATGTTGTACTGCAGCAAAAAAGCTCTTAGTAGTAAAATATGCAGAATCTAATGGCAATCGGGCAGCAAGTCGACATTTTTCCATTAACGAGTGCAACATTCGATTATGGCGAAAAAGTAAAGAGGCGCTGCAAGTGTTGCCTAGTAAGAAAAAGGCGAATCGTGGGTCACCACCAGATCTTCCAGACCTAGAAAAAAACATTATTGGAGTGGGTAGTGGATAGAAGGCAACAAGGCATCGGTGTTTCATGCATTGAAATCCGACTTAAAGCTCTGGAACTTATAAAATCTCGTACAGGGAGAACAACATTTAAAGCGTCATATGGATGGGCAGTTCGTTTCATGAAGCGACATGGTCTTTCAGTTCGTCGAAAAACTACTATCGCGCAGCATCTTCCATCTTCCTTCAGATTTTTAACAAATGTTTAATAAAATAAAATCTTGAAAAATTATGGTGCGTATTATACACGAATTTCCATTTTACCAGAAAATTTTGGGCTAAATCAAGCATGCGTATTATACACGAGTGCGTATTATACGCGAGATTTTACGGTAAGTTCTATCAGTTCTTCCTCTTCTGCAGTACTGAAGTCCAAAGGAAGATCACTACTGAAGGGATTTTGAACCCACTGAAACCTGTCACAGTTTTCAGGAAAGTATTTTTCAAAATGAACACTGAGTTTAGAGGCGGGTCGGGGAGCAGGACATCAAAGGCTGGCCAACATCAAAAGTGAAATTTCTCCGTGGTCACGCAGGTTGACAAACACCAAAAATAAAATTTCCTACAGCTCTGTGTTTTCTTTACAACTAAATACGAAAACAATCCACGCCCACCCACGGCGCCCCTGACCATCAGTCATGGCGCCTCAGGGCGCCGCGGCGCACAGGATGAAAACCGCTGACCTACACGTATATACTTACGTGATAGCCTGTCAGCTTTATTCCTAAGTCTTCTTTTGCCAGCTCTTCTCGTTCTGTGCCTTCTCTTCTCTCCTCCTACGTCTTCTTTTGCATCAATTTTTACTCTTATCATTAGCTGACGTTATCAACGACAAAGCACATGTCCCGTAGCTCCTTCGATGATTCTTGTTCTAAAAAGTTTCCATTATTTAATTTTATTGATTAGTGGAACTATCCGGTCACCCTAGTGGAGCCACTATACCAGGGAAGAGGCAAAGGATGTGTTGCTGTCATTTTCGACGGAGTCATCTGTCAAGTTATTTGCTTATGTTTGTATCATAAGTATAATTGTGTCTTTACCTGCGATGTCAGGTTGATTAGGGGTTGTCTTCCCTTGTTTATTCATTCATTGTGTTTGACCTTTAGGGTCAGAGGTTGACAGTTCGGCGTAGGCCTAGGGGAAGGTTTTTTTAAGCGGGAGTGAGATATACTTCCGGGAAGCCGGGAGGTCCTGTTTTTCTGAAGGGACCAAGAGTCCATTGTTTTTCGGGGAGAATCTTCGAAGTAACTGCTATGGCAGTTTTCCCCAGTGAATCTCTGTGCGTCGGGATGACGACAGAATTCCTTGTGATGTTCTGAGGATTCATTTGCCAGGTAATACCGACCTTTATGCATTATTACGCTTTTCGGTGGCAGAACATGTAAAGGATTACCTAGGGTGAACAGCAGCTCACTGATCCGCCATTTCAGAACTTATATATTTGGGCTCGAGGTAGCCATCCAAGACTGTTAGTCTTATATTGTCCAGAAATCCAGTGACGAAGATATATTGTGGGAGCCGCAGATTGGCGGAACTTCTATCTACAATAAGTATTACTGCAGGGTTGATGATAACCTATTTAACAGAAGTACACGGCCGACGTCAGAACGAGGCCTGTGCCCGGCTATTATACTACAGCCTGATATGTGCAATTGGCGGGGAGTGCCAAGTTGCACCTGTGTGTCAAAGCCTGGCATCTGACGCGTTTAGTCAGAGACGCCAAGGGCGACGCTACGAACTGTCATTATTGAAGAACTTTGCTATTGACCATGCACGTCTATTCTGATGTTTACCTTTTTGAATGCCAAATGTATACCTATCGATGTCAGGTCAGCATGACCTTGTTACACTGACTGTTCCTGTTGATACTATATGTGTGTTCCCGTCAATAAATGTCTTGAAACATGCCTGCAGTGTCAAAGCATCCTTGATTACTGCATGTGAGAGTATGGGTTGCAGGATCTACATCTATACGAGCCTAAACACATTCGCGTCTTCATTCGCACCCACACTCAATTCATCATACGCTCGCACTACACATCTAACCACATGTATACTGTCTTGGGCCAGTGATCACCTCAACAAGAAAAAAAAAGACAGTTACAGATGCCTTAGGATCCTACTGTGTCTTCCCCCCCCCCCCCCCCCCTTCCACCACCAGATGCTGTTAAAAACATTCAGCTATTGCACCTTAGATATGGGGTCTGATTAAACCTACATCAAGCTATTGCAGCTTTAAACGCATCAATGCTGCCTTAAACTTAGCATATGACATTACAAAACTCCACCAGTTAGTTCTAAAAAGGTATAAAGAAAGTTTCTTCATATCTTCTTTGTAAACATCCTGGATCATCAACTCAACGTTCACAGTCCGACGGTACACAATTATTGACACATTAATTGGCACAGTCTCTTTCTACGCAGTTTTAGCATTGCACAAAAATTAATTTGGTTACATTAGATACAGGTTACATTATATAGAGTAGATGAGAATACTAATTCCTCAGGATCATTGTAATGTGAGCTCACAATATTATTAATGTCATTTACTTGATATTTGCTTGATAATTCTAGTGAGAAGATGAAATACGGTAGATGTTGCGTTGTGAATCTTGTTAGTTGTAGGTATGGTTTTTATGGTAGCTGTTGGTATGCTAATTTTAAAATGGTAAGATTGATGTCGGTGGTAGATGTTGCTTTGTTGATTTTAATCAAGGTAATTGTGAATCAGCTTGCGTAGAATAGAATTGCTGAAGTGGTGCGATAAGATTCGATAATGTGGAACTAATGACACGAATGACACAAGTGCCAGTAGAAATAAGGGTTGAGAAGAAGACGCTGAAGATAGATAAGACACACATTAAGGAAACATAATGATAGCATTGCCAGACAGTCCTTGTTCTGGAATCCACAGTGTAAGAGAGGTAAAAGAATACCAAGTAACACAAGGAGAAGAGAACTGGAGACATAAATGAAGGGATGAAAAGATATGGAGAGACTTTGAGATGACGGCCTTGGACAGGAAAACATGGCATACGTTTGTTGAAGGCCTACGCGCCTTGGGGAGCTGAAAGGTGATATATGAATCATGATCGAAGCAGTAAATGCTGTGTCGTAGGTCCTCCTTTAAGGTAGCAATAGTTTAGGTCCTCCTTAAGGTAGCAATAGTTTAGGTCCTCCTTAAGGTAGCAATCTCCAGGGCGCGAGCTTGGGCACAGTTATATGGAGATCAAGCTGTTGCCCATGCAGCATGTTCCCCCTCTCCACACAGCCGGTAGATCCAAAGGAACGGCAGTAGCCAATACAGTTTGGTACCAGCCATGTCGCAGGAGTTGCCAGAATAATGTCGAATCGACATTAGACTGCCTTAGGGACTCCGACTCCGGATTTATCCTCAGGGTTTACTCCCGAAGCCAGTTACATAAATGGATATTCCCGCAAGGCAGCGGTGGTTTGAATTCAGAGTTCCTTCTCTTAGATAAGCTACCAACCAAGGATCACGAGCCCTATCTGCCCGAAGCTGCTGGTTTTAAGGCGCCAGTCGCTCGCCTTTGCCCCTTCTCCCGTCAGTGGAAACAGTTCCGCCGGGCTCAAATTGAGCCACACGTGAAGGCCGGGAGCTGGACTTGGTTGTCAGAGGCTGTTTGAGGCGCGTGCCATAGAAGTATTTTATCTGCAGTGAGAGCTTATCCTCACTACAACTCCCGGCAATAACAACCTTTGGAGAGGACACTCCAGCTTCACCCTATAGGTGTCGGCAAAACACGAGAAGTAGCAGTTACCGGTTATAAGCATTTTGCCCAATTGACGTAGGGCATGGCGCCAGGGGCTACGTCCGACAGTGGGAGAGGTTCTAGGATCTCACTGGACAGCTACCGCCCGCTTCAAGCTGGGCAGCCCCCAGTCAATAAGGTGTTGTCCCGCCACTGTCTGCTTTCCCCATTGGGTGCATGGGGATTAGGGTCAAACCCGAACTGTGGACAGAAAATTTTGCACCAAGCAATTATCGAAAAAATAGAAATAAGCAAACTCTCAGATTGGGATGCTGGAACGTCCGGACTGTCGTAAATTTATTTTGAGAGAAAAGAGTCTTAGAAATAGTGGTCCGGTTTAGAGTGGAAAATGATGATGGAAAGCTCAGTGATAGAAAATGTAGATATTAAATAGTTGCTTCACAGCGTGCTGGAGGAGAGTAAAGACAGACTTATTTACGACAAATCGCTTCTCTCAATCTTCTCTTCCGCTCTCCTGGTCAAACAATTATTTGCCAGTTTTCCAGATACGCTTCTGCGCGCACACCGATTTGGTGTTTTTCACACACACAGACGATGTAGATACAAACTATATTAAACGAATAGGGGAAATGTTGGGCTTTGGGTATATCCAACACAGAACTAAATGAGTTTATGTGATTTTATTCACTTTAAACATCAATCACTAACAAATATCAGGCATTACATAAATTATCATAAGTACACAAATGCAAATAACAAATTTGGGAGGGGTGAAGAAGATTGGTATCGACTAAGCCCTTTCCCGCTTATTAGACAAAGATAAACCCAGTCCAGAGATAGATAATATCAGGAACATAGGTACGTTAAACTAACAGTGAAGTTAATTACTCTGAAAGAGGTGTTACAAAGTTAGGTATAGGTGATAGAAAAAAACCTGTTCTTCCCAGCTGTTCTTCCCTTTACTAAGCAAATGGAAAGGAGGGGGTTTTTAAACAGAGTTAACCAATTAGCAACTCCCCCTTAAAGGAACAATGCAGGGAATACAGAAAAATTATATTACTAGGCAGGAAAGTTAACAACAGGTTTACAAAAGAAAACGATTAAATTTCCTGTCATTCATACACACGCGTGAGGATCCACACTCATATACTCACACACTTACCGAATGCAGCCTCAGACGATCCATAAAAAGTATATAAAAACAGCAAGTAATCTTTCGACATATGAACTGTCTAGTCCTTCGATGTCCCGCCCCAGATGTTTGCGAGGGTTTGTTGGTAACAAATATTCTCACTTATCGCAAGACTTGAAGACTAAGAGTTCTCGTGTTTTTATTATATATATATAAGGAGTCTATGGGATGGTACTAACACAGTTCGGCACAGGGGTGAAAATGAAGTGGTCTCTTTTAATCCTCCGCTATGGTAAAATTCCTTCAATGTGTGATGATAGTTTTATTAAATCCAATTGAGGAAAAAACTAGGCTCATTCACAGTCAGGGAAATATGTACTCTCTCACAGTAAACAGTAAATATGATATCGCTACTGGCAATGATTACCTTCCAGTTTATCTTACAGGTTTGTAAGGGTAATTTGATGATTATTCTTTAAAATGTTCTTGGGTGGGCTTTATTTCATTTAATTCTGACAGCTAGGTCGCAAGGACCGCCACAAGATTATATTTTAAAAGAAATGTTTCTTCAATATGACTGGAAGTTTATAGGATGATTTCTTTATTTCTTTCTTTATTTAGCTGGGACCGCAGGTACGATCACTCTGTGTGAAAGAAAAAAGACATGTAACATACCGAAAAATCAAGCGCGATAAATTTCCCGTTAAGCCTATAATACACTCGAGTATTTAATTATGTATTTAATAAACACTGCGTGAATTCTAGTGGTTAAAACACACATCTATAAAACTAGGACTTAACTGAATTTATTAATTATAAATTCCTTCGCGACTTTAAAAGTTAATTTAAGCATCTATTATCTTTTGAAATAATATAATAGATAGAACATTATATTTACAACTGGAACTATTGAGATGGTTTAATTTAATAGATTTAAATTAACACAAAATCCATTGAAATAGAATGACTGAACTAGATCACTGATCACTTTACACAATATATATTACCGCTTTGCACAGAATAGAAATCACTGCAAATATATATATATAAAATCCAGGGGAAAATCTATAACAAGATTTCAATAAAGCTAGTGCTTCTGTAAAGGTCTGGCCAGCGAGTGATAACGTGTCTAGTCTTCATGGTCTATTTAGCTAAAATGGAATGTAAGTTGAGTGGGACATGATAAACTTGACAGCTTATTTGATCTCACGAACTTTTGGGGATCTGACCGCCAAATCAAGAGAAGAAGCCGCCCCCTGGTCTTCGTATCTCCGTTCGCTGCTGCCCGTTTCGGCTTTCCCCCCGTTCGCTCGGTTGCGATTGACACCGAGACGCGAAATTAGCGGCAAGCAACTGCGTCTCGTATCAGGGACCACTACTGTCTTTGATAACGCCGATAGTCTCCCCTAAAATCCCTCAGTCTGTCTCTTTGATCTCGTGCCGCATACTAAATGAGTCCCGGTGGAATGAGTTCTGGCAAACGAAAAGTTACAACAAATGTTCATGGGTTCTAATGTTATGAAAAGCTAAAAGTCCCTTTAAATCATCCATCATATCAGGGAGAATTCACTTGTCAAACTAGACGTACGTCACAATCGTCCCCACTTTTGGACATGAAACCATTTTTCATGTTTCATTTTTTGACAATGGAGGTGACCTGATTGGTGATTTTAGGATGAGTGGTATCTTCAGTTTGCTCTTCTTCCTCTGTAGACCAGTTTCTACTCAGGAAATCAGCCCCGACATTCTGTCTTCCCGGAATATATTCCACTTTGAAAGAATAAACGCTTAAAAGAAGCGCCCAACGCATGATCCTTGCGTTAAATTCTTTATTGGCACCAAGAAATGCTAACGGAGCGTGGTCTGTTTGCACCGTGAAAGATGTACCACAAAGAAACTCATGATGGCGTCTGATACCGTCAATCAGAGCAAGACATTCCCTTTCAACTACGCTGTAGTTCCGTTCCGCTTTATTTAATTTCCGACTGCCATAGGCAACTGGAAATAGCATGTTCAGGTCACTGTCATCGGCTTGAAGCAGTGTTGACCCGATGCCCTGACCTGACGCGTCGACTCTCAGTACAAAAGGTTTCTTGAGGTCAGGCAACCTCAAAATGGGGTATGCAGACAACTGTCCTTTCAAAGTGCTATACGCGTGTTCGCACTTTTGATCCCATATGACCTTATCAGGACAACCTTTCTTTGTGAGGTCAGTCAGAGGTGCCGTCAGTCCGTTGAAGTTCTGGATGTACTTCTGATAGTATGCACATAGCGATATGAAGGAACGTACGTCTTTCTTCGTTCGGGGTCTTTTTGCTGCCACTATTTTCTCCACGTTCTTCTTAATAGGCCAACTGCATCCGTGAGAAATAGTGTGCCCCAGGAAGTCTAACTGTTCAAACCCGATGAGACATTTGCTAAGTCTGGCTGTGAGACCCGTTTCCTGTAGTCTCCTGAGGAGCATAACAACCGTAGCAATATGTTCTTCATAGGTTTCCGATGCAATTAAGAGGTCATCCATGAAATTATGGATATGGGGACTTTGCAAAGGTTGTAGAAGCTTCCTCATCATCCTGGTGAACACTCCTGGTGCGTTATGCAAACCGAACGGCATCACGTTAAATGTGTAATGTCCTTCACTAGTGCTGAAAGCTAACAAAGGTTTAATTTCCTCCTTGACTGGTATTTGATAATAACCTTTGCTGAGGTCAATCTTGGAGAAGATCTTTGCTTTGCTGAGCTTGGTGAACAACTCAGAAACAGTTTGGAGAGGTTCGGGCTGGAATTCCGTTACCGCGTTTAGCAACCTGTAATCAATGCACAGCCGAACTTCCTTATTGGGCTTCTGCAACAGCACTACACTCGAGCTGTAAGGAGATGTAGACTCACTGATAATTCCTGCCTGACGCAGCTTGTCTATTTCTCCGCGAAGTGCATCAGCTTTAGCGTACGGGATGGGGTAAACTCTGGTTTGAACAGGGGTCTCGTTTGTTAATTTCATATCAAATTCAATGAGATTTGTTCGACCAGGTACATCCGTTAAGACTGCACTGTACTGTTTTAGTAGAGCCCTGGTTTCTGTTTGTTGTTCTGGTGAGAGATTGTCGCCGAACTTGACATCTTTAAAGGATTCTGTGGGTTGCAATGGATACTCCATGCAACCATCATCATCTTCCTCGTCTTCCGTTGCTATGGCGACAGCCAGGAGATGCTCGGAGGATGGCACCGGTCTTTCCAAATATTTCTTTAGCAGATTTATGTGGAAGACCTTCTCCTTTCCTTTGATGGAGATCTTGTAGTTGGTACGTGAGATCTTTTTAAGGACGGTAAACGGTCCTTGCCATCCGATGCGAAGTTTATTGATTCCGGTTGGAAGTAGCAATAGGACTTTCTCCCCTGGTTGTAGTTCTCTCTCTTTTGCAGCTTTGTTGTATCTTTTAGTAATTTTAGCGCGTGCTTTCTTAAGGTTGATAGTAGCTAGATCCCATCCTAGCTTTAGCCTTTCCTTAAGCTCAGATACGTACTTGCTTGCAGAGACGACTGTCTCGTCAGCCTTCTGGTCTGTCAGGGACCGAAGTAAGGCTTCTAGTGGCCCCTTAATAGGTCTGCCAAATAAAAGTGTAGCTGGCGCAAAACCCGTAGACGCTTGGGGTACCTCTCGGTAGGCGAATAAGGCAGCCGATATATATTGGTCCCAGTCTTCCGGTTTCTCCTGACCCAGCTTACGTAACATCATGGTGAGGGTACCGTTAAAACGTTCCACGAGCCCATTTCCGGCCGGATGGTAGGGACTTGTGTGGATATGTTTGGCCCTCAAGATCTTAAAGATCTCCTCCATTAACAGGCTACGGAATTGGGATCCATTGTCCGTCAAAACTTGTTGAGGGAATCCCAACCGTGTAAAAAATTTGCACAAGGGCTTCTGCGACATGCTTGGAATTAGTGCATGGTAGCGGTACGGCTTCGGCCCACATAGTGCAAGTGTCAACTAAGGTCAGGATGAACCTGTTCCTTCTTTTGGTCTTTTCCAGAGGACCAATAATGTCGACAGCAACCCGTTCAAATGGAGTCCCTACTATTGGCATTTGCCCCATAGGTACTGGGGGTGTCAAGTGCTTGGGTGCTACCCGTTGGCACTGGGCGCAGGATTTCACATACCTGACAATGTCAGAGTTCATTCCTGGCCACCAATAGTGGTTTTTTATTCGCTGAAAAGTGGCGTTTTGTCCCATATGTCCGCTAAAGGGAAGAGAGTGCCCCATTTCTAAGATCTGGTTTCTGTACTGCGTCGGTACTAGGAGCTGGTTATTCCCCGTGTCCGGGTTGCCCGTTCTACGATACAATACACCATCCTTAGAAAAGATGTCTCCGTTGTGTCTGGGGTCCTTAGCCATGGGCAGTTTTTTAAAGCAGGGCGCCAGAGTAGGGTCCTTTTGTTGCGCCTCCTTCAGTTCATTTGGCAACAAGTTTGGCGCAGGCTCCCTCTCCTTCTTGGCTTGCCCTCTTGTGGTTACCGCTGCCACAATCGGCTCCTTAGGTCTCCCAATGAACACATATCTACATCCCAGGATAACTGGGTAGATCGGATCATCCATTATGGCCGCTTTAATAACTCCTCTGACAAAGTCAGAGTGTATTTCTACCAGTGCGATAGGAAGCGTCCTGGGTGCATCACTCCTGAAAACTCCACTAAGTTTGACGGTTTCCTCTGTCTCCTGACCTGGTTTGACTAGGTGTCTAGCAACAATACAACTAAAACTTAATCCAGTGTCAAAGAGACAAGTAGTTGAGGTACCATTCAAAATTACAGTTCCTCGAGTTGAGGGTCGGTCCACCTCAGGTTGAGAATCACTGACGTTGACTCTACCTTTCGAGGCTGTATGCAAACATCCAACGCAGTTTGAACCGGTTTGTTTGCCCTGATCAGACGTTCCTGGTGTAGGGGTCTTCCCTTTTCCTTGACCTTGGTGGCCGCGCTGCCACGTAGGCTTGGTGGGTTGCTCAGAATTGTTGTTGGGGGGGTGTATCGGGTTTTGTAGAATTTCGATTTTTCCTGGGGAGGTTTCTGGGTGTTGTTATCTCGTTGGTTATAATGTTGAGAGGAAGTGGAAGAATAGGATGCCTGCTCTAGATTCTGTTTTCGAGATGGCTCATCGGTGGGTTTACGTTTAGTGCTGGGAAGTTCGGCCATTGCATTGCTATAGCGTTCGGCTTTATTGAGTATGTCTTCAAGCCTGACTGCCCCTGTTCAGCCAAAAATCTACGAGTTTCATTCGACAAAGTGGATTTTATCTGCTCCACAAGAACAAGTTCGAGGAGTCCCTCATATGAAAGAGGTGGGTCAGATAATTCAATGCACTTTGTCAGATAACCCGTGAGACGTGAAGAGAACTGGGGAAATGTTTCCGTGCTCTCTTTTCGGCTGTTTCTGAACAACTGCAGAAACTTTCGGGCAGTCATCTCAAACTGCTGTAGTAAGGCCTGCTTCAACAGGTCATAATCATGTTGATTCGGTCCCAGCTTTGTGTACACGTCATAAGCATTGCCTTTCAGTGACATTGAAAGTTTGAGCGCCCAGCGGGTACTCTCTAACCCATAAAGATTCGCGAGTCTCTCGAATTTTTCTAGGTAGCTGTCAATTTTTTCGTTAGGGCTAGGAAAAGATTCTAAAGAAAACGACATAGCAGTTAATTGGGCAGACTGAGTGCTGGAGAGATCCATTGTTTGAGACTGGGGCGAAGACGGCTCTCCATTATTTGAAGTAGAGGCACTCCAACTCTCTAAAGCCTTGAGCGCTAATTCATGCTGTCTTTCCTTGTCTCTCTCTCTTTCCCTGCGGGCGTCCATATCTGCCTCAATTTTCTTCTGCTCCAATTGACGATCGTCCGCTTCTTTCTTCCTAGCTTCTGCCCTCTCTTCCTCCGAGTCATACCTTTGAAGTTCCTGGTTGATAAACAGATTCGCAGCTTCTGTGTCTAGTCCTGAGTCCTTGGCCTCTTGCCTCAAAAGGGATCTTATCCTAATTCTCTCTGCCATTGTCAAAGAACTGGATGCTTCTAAGACTAGAGAATAGTAAGATGGAACAAGAAGGGGAAAACTCAAAGCCGCTACGAAAAAAACCAAAGTAAAAAAAATTTACTAGAGTTACCTCCTACCTGTACTGTGCAAACGTATCGCTGCTATTATCTGGCAATTAAGGCTCTAAACGCAAGCGACTATGCCACTAAATGGTAAGTTACACTGGGAAAAAAAATCTACTTTTACTAACAGTAGAGAAAAATTTAAATTAAAACAATTTAAAAGGAAAAAAAAAATTATTTTTTTTCTTTTTCCCCCTAAATTTTAAATCTCTGACAACAAACTCCGTCCCTAAAGTCAATTATTGAGATGAGACGTTGTTAACTTAATTTTTAAAAATCAGAACAATCCGTCTTTAGCTAAGCTCAACTCTTTTTAACTTCAAAAACCGTAGTGACTGTAAAACAATCACGCAATCCCAGCAACTCTTATAAAGAAAGAAATTGAATTATCTCCGCCAGAGGATAATTAAAATAGCAAATATTTTTGTTTATCTGTACTTTCTACTGCTGTGGAGAGAAAACAACCTGTAAATATGCTGTGTGGACAACCCAAATACTAAAAGAACGTTTGTCTAGGGGTGTAATTATTTATTTATTTCCCTAATTCACAAGACAAATCATTCACACTCTACCTAGTTAGACCCAGACTAAATAAGACTCAAAATATCTTTAACCCGGCTATACGATTGCCTCAAATGTAGCTCAAGATCCCAGAACCAGCCCACAAATATGTGTGCATCAAATGTATCTCAAAATAATCCCGGACGAGCTAGCCAAATATTGTCGTTAATTTATTTTGAGAGAAAAGAGTCTTAGAAATAGTGGTCCGGTTTAGAGTGGAAAATGATGATGGAAAGCTCAGTGATAGAAAATGTAGATATTAAATAGTTGCTTCACAGCGTGCTGGAGGAGAGTAAAGACAGACTTATTTACGACAAATCGCTTCTCTCAATCTTCTCTTCCGCTCTCCTGGTCAAACAATTATTTGCCAGTTTTCCAGACATGCTTCTGCGCGCACACCGATTTGGTGTTTTTCACACACACAGACGATGTAGATACAAACTATATTAAACGAATAGGGGAAATGTTGGGCTTTGGGTATATCCAACACAGAACTAAATGAGTTTATGTGATTTTATTCACTTTAAACATCAATCACTAACAAATATCAGGTATTACATAAATTATCATAAGTACACAAATGCAAATAACAAATTTGGGAGGGGTGAAGAAGATTGGTATCGACTAAGATCTTTCCCGCTTATTAGACAAAGATAAACCCAGTCCAGAGATAGATAATATCAGGAACATAGGTACGTTAACCTAACAGTGAAGTTAATTACTCTGAAAGAGGTGTTACAAAGTTAGGTATAGGTGTTAGAAAAAAACCTGTTCTTCCCACCTGTTCTTCCCTTTACTAAGCAAATGGAAAGGAGGGGGTTTTTAAACAGAGTTAACCAATTAGCAACTCCCCCTTAAAGGAACAATGCAGGGAATACAGAAAAATTATATTACTAGGCAGGAAAGTTAACAACAGGTTTACAAAAGAAAACGATTAAATTTCCTGTCATTCATACACACGCGTGAGGATCCACACTCATATACTCACACACTTACCGAATGCAGCCTCAGACGATCCATAAAAAGTATATAAAAACAGCAAGTAATCTTTCGACATATGAACTGTCTAGTCCTTCGATGTCCCGCCCCAGATGTTTGCGAGGGTTTGTTGGTAACAAATATTCTCACTTATCGCAAGACTTGAAGACTAAGAGTTCTCGTGTTTTTATTATATATATATAAGGAGTCTATGGGATGGTACTAACACAGTTCGGCACAGGGGTGAAAATGAAGTGGTCTCTTTTAATCCTCCGCTATGGTAAAATTCCTTCAATGTGTGATGATAGTTTTATTAAATCCAATTGAGGAAAAAACTAGGCTCATTCACAGTCAGGGAAATATGTACTCTCTCACAGTAAACAGTAAATATGATATCGCTACTGGTAATGATTACCTTCCAGTTTATCTTACAGGTTTGTAAGGGTAATTTGATGATTATTCTTTAAAATGTTCTTGGGTGGGCTTTATTTCATTTAATTCTGACAGCTAGGTCGCAAGGACCGCCACAAGATTATATTTTAAAAGAAATGTTTCTTCAATATGACTGGAAGTTTATAGGATGATTTCTTTATTTCTTTCTTTATTTAGCTGGGACCGCAGGTACGATCACTCTGTGTGAAAGAAAAAAGACATGTAACATACCGAAAAATCAAGCGCGATAAATTTCCCGTTAAGCCTATAATACACTCGAGTATTTAATTATGTATTTAATAAACACTGCGCGAATTCTAGTGGTTAAAAACACACATCTATAAAACTAGGACTTAACTGAATTTATTAATTATAAATTCCTTCGCGACTTTAAAAGTTAATTTAAGCATCTATTATCTTTTGAAATAATATAATAGATAGAACATTATATTTACAACTGGAACTATTGAGATGGTTTAATTTAATAGATTTAAATTAACACAAAATCCATTGAAATAGAATGACTGAACTAGATCACTGATCACTTTACACAGTATATATTACCGCTTTGCACAGAATAGAAATCACTGCAAATATATATATATAAAATCCAGGGGAAAATCTATAACAAGATTTCAATAAAGCTAGTGCTTCTGTAAAGGTCTGGCCAGCGAGTGATAACGTGTCTAGTCTTCATGGTCTATTTAGCTAAAATGGAATGTAAGTTGAGTGGGACATGATAAACTTGACAGCTTATTTGATCTCACGAACTTTTGGGGATCTGACCGCCAAATCAAGAGAAGAAGCCGCCCCCTGGTCTTCGTATCTCCGTTCGCTGCTGCCCGTTTCGGCTTTCCCCCGTTCGCTCGGTTGCGATTGACACCGAGATGCGAAATTAGCGGCAAGCAACTGCGTCTCGTATCAGGGACCACTACTGTCTTTGATAACGCCGATAGTCTCCCCTAAAATCCCTCAGTCTGTCTCTTTGATCTCGTGCCGCATACTAAATGAGTCCCGGTGGAATGAGTTCTGGCAAACGAAAAGTTACAACAAATGTTCAGGGGTTCTAATATTATGAAAAGCTAAAAGTCCCTTTAAATCATCCATCATATCAGGGAGAATTCACTTGTCAAACTAGACGTACGTCACACGGACTATGTTGACTGGACTATCCGAAAACCTATAGGATGTAAACGATGTAAGGAAGACAGCCATAATTAATGATGAGCTTAAACGACTTCAGGTGGATATAGCTGCACTTCAGGAAACGCGCCTGGCGGGCTCTGGAACGGTGAGCGAGAAGGACTACACATTTTATTGGCAAGGGAAAGATCTTAATAAAGCTAGAGAACACGGAGTAGGTTTTGCGGTCAAAAAATCGCTAACTAAAATGGTTGAACCAGGCGACAATGGATCAGAACGCCTGTTAACGCTCCGCCTGCAAACTAGCACAGGTCCCATCACCCTTGTCAGGGTGTATGCTCCTACTCTGTACTCTGCCTCAGAAGCTAAAGACGAGTTCTACGAGAATCTAACAGCAATTATCAAAAGCATACCTAGGCAAGAACAGCTTGTTCTCCTTGGTGACTTTAACGCTAGAGTGGGTGCCAATAATGTTTCATGGCCTTCATGTCTGGGCAGGTTTGGTATTGGCAAGATGAATGAAAATGGACAACGGCTCTTAGAGTTGTGCGTCCACCATGACCTCTGCGTGACCAACACCTACTTTCAGACAAAACCCCAGCATAAGGTGTCATGGAGACACCCACGATCCAAGCACTGGCACCAACTTGACCTGATTCTCGTCAGAAGGCCACTCCTCAGGTCTGTGCTCTCCACGCGCTCGTACCATAGTGCAGACTGTGATACAGATCACTCCTTGGTTTGCTGCAAAATCAGAGCACAACCAAGAAAACTCTATCGTGTCAGACATGAAGGGAAACCACGCACTGATACCAGCAAGATGTCAGACCCTTTCATGATCGCTCAATTCACTGCGACCTTCGAGAAAGTGCTCAGTAGCCCTCAGCATGGTGATACTATTACAGAGAACTGGGAGCATCTACGGAACACCATTCAAAGCACTGCACTTGCCACCTTTGGTAAGAAAACAGCAAAGTCAAATGACTGGTTTGATGCTTCATCAGATGTGATGGCACCTGTCATTGAAGCTAAGCGCAGTGCTATGAATGAATACAAACGTTCACCGAGTGCCAGAACCCTACAGATCCTGAGGGCTACGAGAAGCAAAGTTCAACAAACTGCTCGACGCTGTGCAAATGACTACTGGCTCCAGCTCAGTGAGAGCATCCAGATCGCAGCGCAAACAGGCAACATTAGACAAATGTATGACGGTATAAAGAAAGCACTTGGCCCCCATAAAAGTAAGACGGCACCGCTAAAAACCATCAGCGGAGAGAAGCTAACCGATAAGGGTAAGCAGATGGAGAGGTGGGTCGAGCACTACTCTGAGCATTACGCTAGAGACAATACCGTTACGCCTGCAGAACTTGATGGTGTCAACAGTCTGCCAACTATGGAGGAGCTGGATGCCGAACCAACATTAGAGGAACTCAGCAAGGCCATTGATAGCTTGGCCTCTGGCAAAGCACCAGGCAGTGATGGGATTCCTCCTGATTTAATCAAATGCTGTAAGAGCACGCTATTACATCCCCTGCATAGGATGCTGTGCCAGTGCTGGGAAGAGACAACTATTCCTCAAGACATGCAAGGTGCCAAGATTGTAACACTGTACAAAAATAAAGGAGACAGAAGTGATTGCAATAACTACAGAGGCATCTCTCTTCTTAGTATTGTTGGTAAGGTTTTTGCCAAAGTCATCTTAATGCGACTACACAAGTTAGCTGAGCGCATATATCCAGAGTCACAGTGTGGATTCCGAGCTGGCAGATCAATAACAGACATGATCTTCTCTCTCCGCCAGCTTCAGGAAAAATCAAGAGAGCAGAAAAGACCATTATATATCGCCTTTATAGACCTCACAAAAGCATTCGACCTGGTTAGTAGGGATGGACTCTTTAAAATCCTCCTGAAAATAGGCTGCCCTTCTAAAATGCTGGAAATGATAAAGTCATTCCATGACGGCATGAAGGGAACAGTCCAATATGCTGGAAGCACGTCACAGCCCTTTGATATACGAAGTGGCGTTAAACAAGGCTGTGTTCTGGCTCCGACCCTCTTTGGAATCTTCTTTGCCTTACTCTTGAAACATGCATTCAGAGATGCAACTGAAGGAATATGCCTTCACACTAGGTCAGATGGCCGTCTGTTTAATCTTTCAAGGCTGAAGGCAAAAACAAAAATCAGAAGGGTCACTATAAGAGACTTGTTGTTCGCTGATGATGCTACAGTCGTCACTCAAAGCCAACAGGAGCTTCAGAGCTTGATGAATCGCTTCACTAAAGCATGCAAGGACTTTGGCCTAACAATAAGTCTAAAGAAAACGAATGTGCTGAGTCAGGATGTGGGTGCTGCACCAGTTATCACTATCGATAACTATGAATTGGCAGTGGTGCACCACTTCACATACCTAGGGTCTACCATCAATGACAAACTCTCACTGGATACAGAAATCGACAGCCGCATTGGCAAAGCTGCAGCTACCTTTGCCCGCCTCACATCGCGTGTTTGGGGAAGCTCTAAACTCACAATAAAGACCAAAGCTACGGTATATAATGCCTGCGTCACCAGCACACTCCTATATGGCAGCGAGACCTGGACGACCTATGCTAAGCAAGAAAGAAGGCTCAATACCTTCCATTTGCGGTGTCTACGCCGCATCCTCGGCATCTCGTGGAAAGATAAAGTGACAAATGTCGAGGTGTTGTCACGTGCTGGCCTTCAAAGTATGTATACGCTTCTTAGACAGCGCAGACTTCGCTGGCTTGGCCATGTTCGCCGCATGGAAGATGTCGCATCCCAAAAGATATCTTCTACGGACAATTAGCAGATGGCAAGAGAACAGTTGGGCGACCACAGCTGAGGTTCAAAGATGTGTGCAAGAGAGATATGAGGGCACTGGACATGGATCCAGCAACATGGGAGGATGAAGCTGCCGATCGCACTGAGTGGCGATGCTATTTACGGCGCCACCTCAGATTGGGCGAAGAGAGGCTCACACAAGAAGCAGAGGTGAGGAGAAAACGTCGAAAGGAGCACCAGGAAAATAAGCAGCTGAGGGCTGTCACCTCAGGGGCGCATTCCCATAGTCAGTTATGACTGAAGGGGCTATTATTATTATTATTATTATTATTATTATTATTATTATGATAAGGTAGCAATAGTTAAACTCAGTTCCTCAGATGGAGATGAATGGAATTGAACAGAAAGTTGCTTCGACTGATGTTAATTCTTTTAACAATAATAACAGAGATTTATCTTAATATCTAACGACAGTCAAATTCATGATAGTGACAAAGGTAGCGCGACTGAAATCTTGTCTTGTGTCGTTGGCTGGTTTCTGTGAAGAGACATAGATTGAGTAGGACTGTCGCAACATCTGGGCTATTGTACAAGGCGACTAATATGAGGCTGTGAATGAGGCTCAGAGCCTCATTACGTAAAACGTATTTCCATAGAAACCAACGCAGCAAGAGCGTGTGATTACATGATGCAGGCATGTTGCCGGGGACCAGTTACAGTGGTGGTTCAATGCCCCATAAGGAGTGCCAAGGATAATGATAATGATTAATGATACCTTAATGTGACGTTTGAAGTGGCTACAGTGACACATCCTGATAACCTTAATGTGACGTTTGAAGTGGCTACAGTGACACATCCTGTTAACCTTAATGTGACGTTTGAAGTGACTACAGTGACACATCCTGATAACCTTAATGTGACGTTTGAAGTGGCTACAGTGACACATCCTGTTAACCTTAATGTGACGTTTGAAGTGACTACAGTGACACATCCTGATAGCCTTAATGTGAAGTTTGAAGTGGCTACAGTGACACATCATGATAAGTCAATGATTAAGTATTAGTGTTAAAAATGTAACAGTTTTTTTTATTTTTTTGCTCTTATCAGAACACATTTTTTTCTATTTTTGTTTTCAGAAATTCTGGCTAGACCTGTTTAACCAAACACAAAGTTGGGGGGAGTTCATTTTGTACGAACAGGTTAGTGCCAGCTGATGTTATATTTAGAAAATGTTGATTCCTTCATTATTATGAATTTTATTGTTATTTTGAATTAGAGTCCGACTGGCTAAGCTTTTAGAGAGCTTGCCTTTCATCGCAGTGATACCTGGTTCCACGATTGAAACCTAGGAGCGTTATGCTCCAGTCTACCAAAGTAAATGTGTACATGAATCTGCTCTTTAGTTAAGGAAGGCAAAGGTAGCAAGAGATGGAACTGGTCCCAGCCTCATGAAGCTGGACATAGTATAATGAAGTCTTTAACACTTTATTTCCTTACGGCAGTATCAGCTATTCGATTACCTTTATCTGTTTCATTATGTTGTTGGTCCGTGCTAAGTTTACTGAGGTCAGAAGATGAGCAATAATAGAGAAAGAGGTAATACATATCTATATGTTACATATATATTCGAAAGTGTGTTTGTGTGTTTGTTTGGTTGGGGTTACGTGGCCTCCGCCCAGTTGAAGATACGGCTATGACATTTTGCACAGAGCTTCTTCGTGGGTCCAGAAGTGCCAATGCCAACTTGTTTTTGTGTCAAGTATTTTTATACTTGATATCACTCTCTATAAAAAAAAAGTCTATCCGCCCATTGGCAATATTGATGGCTTCATTGACATCAGCGCACTTAGTCTAACAACGTGATGACGTAATTATGTTATGGGTAAGCAACATACAAAAATGATGACATCATATACATTTGTGCATTTGTTGCTTACTTCCCACCTTTTGTCACTTAATTTAAACCAGTAAAGAATTAATGTTTAAAACGAATGTAAACTTTTACTTTTGTTACATTGTTTGTTCTAAAAAAGAACATGATTATTTTTACAGATTTCCCGTGCGCAGAACGGGAACCGCTGCTACTGTGTATATATATATATATGTGTGTGTGTGTGTGTGTGTGTATGTGTGTGTGTATGTATGTGTGTGTGTGAGTGTGTGTGAGTGTGTGTGTGCGTGTGCGTGTGCGTGTGCATGTGCGTGTGCGACTCATCCTTCGTCAGGTACACGAAGTAAAATATTTTATAACTGCTCGAACAAAGCCAAAAGTCCAAACAGAAGTAATAGGCTCCGGCAATATAAATTATCCAAAAATGAGAAGTACGTTGGAGTTCTCACAAAAAGACACTATATATATGTATATGTTTGTGAGTATGTGCCGGTACTCTTTGGTAAAAAAGACAAACTTTTAAAAACATATTAAACTATCACCTGGTGTGTCTTGATACTTGACAGACAAGAGTTAAATTCTCTTTGAGGAAGCATGCTTAGTAGTCGTTTCGCAAATGTTTACAATAGAAGAATAAGCCACTGCTCCATCGCGCATGTCCTAAGAAGCCATTAGCATGAAGCTTTACATGAAGCTGGCAATTGTATCATGAAAAACACATTTCTACAACAATTGTGAATACAAGAGCACATGAATACTTTGCGGAAGACTTCCTACAAAAGCACTAGGTGCAGTTGTGGTGCTATGCTCAGCAGGGTGTCAAATATGAAATAATGGTAATGATGATGGTAACTGTCTAACAAGAAGGCGATATTGATAGAGCTAATGATGATAATTTCAGGACTGGTTGGATACAGAGACAACCCTCAATGTTGTCCTTCAGAACGATCTATTTCTGGGTCAGCGATGGTTGCTACAGATGGGGCAAGCAGCGGAGAGCTTCGGTAGAATCAATATCCAGTATTGCATGGCTTACAGTCGACACATACTTCAGTCCTTAGAAATCCCAGTTGTTACACAGGTGTGTCTTTGTGCATGTTCCGCTTTTAGTGGCTGTTTGGACGTATATTGTGTGTACGTGAGTCGAATTTTAACACACTTGTTTCTAATGTGTGTAACCGCGTGTGTAATATTTATTAATGTGCGCTTTTTAGTGATGTTCATTAGGTCCGACATGGACGCATAAACATGAATGGAAAACATCTTTAGAAGTCTTTAGGAACTGGTATGCATCTAATGTCCTGGATACGCAAGGACATTGTAGGATCTGACGACTTGCTATGAGAGCACCCGTGGATATGGATGAAGGAGAGATACTGGGGACAATTAATGAACGTCTATTAGAGAACGATACTGCATTCGTTGAATCAACAGGGCTACGAGAGCTGGAATTTGGCATCAAAAGCAAGTCTAGCTGAGAGGAGCATGCATCGGACGTGCATTCAACCAGCGCGACAGGAGAATTAGCATTCATACCCTTCGATCTTTGCTAAGGGAAACTGGACGTCTATGGGTTTGCCCGGAGTGCAAAGATTGTGATCAACAATAACAATAGTCAATGTGGTACTGTCATCTAATCTTCTACTTGCCAGGTATTTCAAAGTTGACACTAACTTTTCTCACGAGAACTATGCATAGGGAAGACTCGGTAGCGCCATGGTTAGTGCATTGGCTTCCTTGCTTGGTGGTCCATGGTTCGATCCCCAATTCTGCAGACGTGGCCAAACCATCTTAGTTTGACCGTTCTGCTTGAGTCTGCAAGCTTCTAGTCCTTGACGTATCGTCTGGCTGCGGACCATGTCTCTTCTTGTTACTTCAATCACCTTCATTACATCCCTCATTTCTGAGGTTAGGATCTCGCTTATGTGGGTTGTAGTCATTGCCCATGACTCGCATCTAAACGTCGAGTCTGGAACATAGGTAAACATCCATCTTGGTGTTCTTGTCAACTTCTCTTTTGCTGAGGAATCCTAGATTTATGGCCTGAAAAAGTCTCCCAGCTCCTGCTCTTTGGGTAGCAACTCTTCTTTCATGCCTCTCTACCGGTCTATGACACATTGAAACTAATAATAATATATGCATCACTGTAATCAAAGCATAGCTTCTGCTCTATAATGTCCTTGAATTTGGCCTTTTGTACAACAACAAAAAGAAAAGCGAATAAAAACAACAACCGAAAAGCTATGTAGTGAAATTGACAGAGATACAACGGTAAAATACCTCCAAAGATAACATGTAAGGATAAAAACATAATGCGTAGGCTGCTGATAGTACATGATCGCCCAGACCGCGGGTCATCACCCTCCATAAAAATTGACTTGCTAGACAGGAGGGGAACGGCGGATAAAAAGGAAAAAATATGACTGGAAAGATTGCGTGAGACTAGAAAGGCTAAGGAGACGCAATTGGGGGGGGGGATGGAGGAAAGTAAAAATTCACGTCCCCAAATTGACACGAGGTACGGAAATGGACGCTTTTGCGATACCAAGCCTTGACTTGAATTCAGCGGCTAAACGCAGATGTTGAAATATTACAAAATTTAAAAAGTAACTTTTTCATAATATTAATGTTAGGAATATAAAAATTAGCTGGCCGGATGGCCCATTCTGAGCAGTGAACTAATATGTTCTTAATTTTACAGACGGATAGATAATATTGAAGATAATGACAAAAGACAGTGTTGTTCACATCAACGACAGACTGTATGGAATAAAAAGTGTCGCTATTTGCACAAAAAAACACGACCTTGAGAAGCAGGTGTTCAAATCAACTTAGTAGGGAAGCGAAGGGACATTGGTGGGAGCTGTGTCTAAATATAACTTTTAACGACAAAATTTTGGAGGGGAGAGAAAGGTTGGTTCAAAAATCAAGTACATTTTTGTAAAAACGCAAGTAGAGACGGACAGACTAACAGATAAAAATCCATACTTGACTGAAGCATGACTGAAATGACTTTAGTGTAGGAAATTTAAAATTCAAATAAACCTAGGCAGTGATTGGCCACAGACAATCATTTTATCGGCGCTCAGACGCGCAAGTGGGGCCATTCCTCAATAGTTGTTCGATGATAGACACAGTATTTTAAAGTGTGGTGATTTCCAAATGAAAGAAAGTGAAATAAGTTCAGGGACGCCATACTATAGCCAGCAGCTCAGCTGAGTTTTGCTAGCATTTCTGTGTTCTTTATTCATAATCTGGTAAGATTGAAATTATTTCTTTGTATATTTTGAATATTGTTTAATGTTCGAGTGATTTGATACTGCCATATCGAAATCTAGCCTTACAAACAAGTAGGGATTTGCTCTAGACCCCCCGCCCAAGTCAGGGTCTAGGGACCAACAATATACATAAACTCCAACAAGGGTTAGGAAAGACAGATCAAGTGTTGAGAATAATGAAACATATTACCTATCCACTTTTAGGGAAGGAAACTAATAAATATTTTTCAGAATCTATAGTCTGGGAGGACCTATCTGATGTAAAACCACCATGGTAAATGTGCTGTTTGGTCAGAGAGATCTGACCTGTCTGTATGATGTGGTTGTTGTGTCAGTGTTATGTCCAGACGTGGGTAGAGAATAGAATTTTGACACATAGCCAATACTTTGATTGCAGAGCTGTGAGTTTCAGCTGTCAACAAGGCGGTGTCTATCCAGTTGGTGATTTTACTCGAGTGTATCTGTGCAGTACGTTGTGACAGAGACCACTATTATTGCCCGCCAGCACGGAGAGGTGGGACCACCAGATTTCAGCACCAGAGCTACTTCTTCAAGATGAGTGAGCCTCTGGTCTGCTGGAAGTTCACCAACGCCTTTTAGTTACTAATACCCCATAAAATTCCTGCAATTTACTGGACACTGTGTAGTCAATATAGACAGGTGTGATGAGGCCACCCCAACAGCACAAGCATTAACTATCCTCCCAAGTAGATGAATACTAGAACATTTTAATAAAACTAACTAGTCTAGTACTTATATATGTACACTCTTGCATTTATTATGTAACATTCCATGCACTTCTTTCATAATTTTTTAAATCTTTTTTTAAAAAAAGTTCTGGTCAACATAAAACTTGATCCAGAACAAAATAAATGTAATATAATTCTATCAAAAATTTTACACACGTGAGTTAGTTCAGTGTATTTTAACATTTGTTAATATTATTAGTCTTCTTAAATATCTGTGGGTGTATTTATAAACTATCACACCACACTACATATCATTACCCTAGACACTTTACGTAGCCACATTCACAGTTTAGTTCTGAACACAACTACACCATCTCATTCACAATACCAACATCAAACCCACTACAAGCTACAACCGTTCATACCTGGATTGTTGCATAAAATAAGAGAATTGAAGTGGAATGAGAAGAACACAAATGTGGAAATGATGACAAGAACACAAATGTGGAACTGATGACAAGAACACTAATGTATAACTGATGACAAGAACACCAATGTTGAACTGATGACAAGAACTATACCAGATGTAGCAGTGTACACTCATGTTTCACCTGAACCATTGCTCTCGCATGGTAAAAAGCCTTTAAGATATACGTTACACTTCTAAATAATGGAAATGAGAACGTTTTGCTATATTAAAATTAATAAATTCTCACGTTTAATCTCTCAAAAACTGAAATAATGGTCAACTCCAGTAGCTTATTTAACATCTGACGTCAGCAAAGTTCCGCACAGTAACAGTAATACAAATCAAACACCCACCTGTCGCATTATCTGGAATTTTGTACTGACGCATTCAGTTCAAACCTGTGCATGTTACATTTGGAAGACCGTTATTGCAAAATACACTGGTTCCCACACTGTGTGATAGTTGTAACCCATGTTCTTTGCTTGTGAAGTTATTCGTTACGTCTTGACCCTTGTCTATCTACTCGATTAAACTAATGATGATCGTGACCTGTCCATGTCTTTGTGTACGCTGTCAGTAATTGTATGCACCGTTCACTTTTGGCCTACCTTGCTTATGTGACTGCTGAGTGATATTTAATGATCAGACAACTATGATGACTGCAATGACTGATCGACTCGTAGCTGACAACAACATTCCTTTATTGTTGGCAATAATTATATTCACAATTGGCCATCTCCGTGCCTGATTATAAAGGTAATAGAACATATGAGACTTCTACGTTGACACTCATACATCATGTAATTCGCTGGTCAGGAACTAGTTGATTAACTCTTGATCTCTGCTGACTACTGTAATACTGTCTACTAATCACTACTTACTAATTGGTTGTTCTCTTACTTACTTACTTAGTCGTTCCCCTTCTACCGTGAGGTGTAGAGGTTTGGAAGAGAGAGCGCCAGACCATTCTACCAGCTGTCTTCTTCCTGGCCTGGTTCCATTCTAGTCCTCGGTCCTTCAAAGATTGTCTAATGTTGTCCTCCCAGCGGACTCTGGGTCGTCCTGGAGGTCTGGATCCCTGGCTCTTTGTTTCCCATGCTTGTCGTGGTAGCCGATCTTCTCCCATTCTGCAGACATGGCCAAACCATCTTAGTTGGGACTGTTCTATTTGGGTCTGCAGCGGATGGGATTTCAGGCCTTGACGGATCGTCTGGTTGCGGACCATGTCTCTTCTTGTTACTTCAACCACTTTCCTCAGATACCTCATTTCTGAGGTTTGGATCTGGCTTTTATGGGTTGTAGTCATTGCCCACGACTCGCATCCATATGTCAAGACTGGGACATAGGTGGAGCGGTATACAGCCATATTCGTTTTCTTACCAACCTCTTTCTTGCTGAGGAATCCACGATTTATGGCCTGAAAAAGTCTCCCAGTCGCTGCTTTTCGAGTGGCCAACTCTTCTTTGATGCCTCCCTTTCGGTCTATAATAGCTCCGAGATATTTAAAGTGGTCGACCTACTCCAGGACCTGTTCTCCCAACTTAATCTGATGTTTTCTTTCTTCTCGTGATATCACCATGGATTTTGTTTTAGAGCTGCTTATGACCATCTCTCTCTTCTCCAGCTCTTCCTTCCAGACTTGCAGGTTGGATTGGAGATGTGCCTCTGATTTAGCAATCAGGGCAACATCATCAGCAAATGCCAGCTCCGAAATATAGACCTGTCTCATCTTCCAGTACCCCACTGAATACTTTCTTGTTCTCTCCTTACATGCCTTGATGACATCGTCCATAAGGAGTATGAAGAGGTAAGGTGATAGGATATCACCTTGTCTTACACCAGTGGTGGTCCTGAACTCTTCTGACTTATGGTTTGCTGTCCTCACATAATTTCTGCAAGACTTGTAGAAGCTCTGTATAGCATGAATCAGAGGTGCTGGAATATTCTTCCTTGCCAAACAGTCCCAAAGTTTGCTCCAGGGGACCCTGTCAAACGCCTTTTCCAGATCTATGAAACAAAGATGGATCTCACTCTTGAAGTGGAATGAGAAGAACACAAATGTGGAAATGATGACAAGAACACAAATGTGGAACTGATGACAAGAACACAAATGTGGAACTGATGACAAGAACACTAATGTGGAACTGATGACAAGAACACCAATGTGGAACTGATGACAAGAACTATACCAGATGTAGCAGTGTACACTCATGTTTCACCTGAACCATTGCTCTCGCATGGTAAAAAGCCTTTAAGATATACGTTACACTTCTAAATAATGGAAATGAGAACGTTTTGCTATATTAAAATAAATAAATTCTCACGTTTAATCTCTCAAAAACTGAAATAATGGTAAACTCCAGTAGCTTATTTAACATCTGACGTCAGCAAAGTTCCGCACAGTAACAGTAATACAAATCAAACACCCACCTGTCGCATTATCTGGAATTTTGTACTGACGCATTCAGTTCAAACCTGTGCATGTTACTTTTGGAAGACCGTTATTGCAAAATACACTGGTTCCCACACTGTGTGATAGTTGTAACCCATGTTCTTTGCTTGTGAAGTTATTCGTTACGTCTTGACCCTTGTCTATCTACTCGATTAAACTAATGATGATCGTGACCTGTCCATGTCTTTGTGTACGCTGTCAGTAATTGTATGCACCGTTCACTTTTGGCCTACCTTGCTTATGTGACTGCTGAGTGATATTTAATGATCAGACAACTATGATGACTGCAATGACTGATCGACTCGTAGCTGACAACAAAATTCCTTCACAGTTGGCCATCTCCGTGCCTGATTATAAAGGTAATAGAACATATGAGACTTCTACGTTGACACTCATACATCATGTAATTCGCTGGTCAGGAACTAGTTGATTAACTCTTGATCTCTGCTGACTACTGTAATACTGTCTACTAATCACTACTTACTAATTGGTTGTTCTCAATATATTCAATTTGGCTTTGACGTATTAGCTGGGTCACCTCCAGTGCTGAAAATCTATTCTTAGCCACTAAAACTGATCTTCATAAAGTCTGCCCTATGCGTCCGACACTGGACACCGCTTCTAACACTTGTCCTTGACTACCTGCACTTGGTTAACTATACGAGAGTTTAAATACCAAGGTTTTTCTTGAATAAACTGCTGGCGATATACTTGGACACAGCTCGACATGAAAACTATTTGTCCTGAAAACATCTTTCGTCTGTCTTCTTTTCTGCAAACTGCAGCGGCACCATAAACACCATGGTACCTGAGCTGGCCATTACTTAATAGATGGTCGTTACGGTTAGTCTACGCTAACCTGCTCTCAGCTGACTGCCTCAGCGAAACGACGAGAGAAGAGTGAACCCGAACTCTTCAGTCAGCGCACGGACCTCCCGTGTCACTGATGACGTATGACTAAGTACTGCTTCTTAATAATTATCCCTTCTTATTCTTATCTCAGTTATCTCCTTTTCCTATCACAACTGTTAGGGAGCATAGAAATATAACAAAGATGAAAATAAAATGACAATCTTGATGAATGATTTTTATATTTGAAGGAAGAGGCATGTAATTGTAACTATGAACTTATAATACCTTATAAGAACAATTTTTTTTTTAAGTAAAAATAGCGGGAGAGAGTATTCGTTGTTTTGTTGAGTTTTGGAAGGCTCTGTAATACTCCTATATATATTCTAGGGTTTGAATTTAATAGGAGAGAGTATTCGTTGTGTTGTGGAGTTTAGTTTTTGAAAGGCTCTGTAAAGATCCGATATATTCTGGAGTTTGAATTTAGTAGGAGAGAGCATTCGTTGAGTTGTAGAGTTTATGGGCGGCTCTTAAATTCGAATTGCGCCCTGGAGTGCAGTAATGTAACTTACAGAGATAGTGGTTCTCAGGTTGTTGAACAATGGTTCTAATCCCCTATAGTGAAAGGTATTTCACAGAGTGGCTCTTAACCCATCTTAATGACAATGTTATTCTTCGTATTGACGTTATAGATTTGTAGCAAATAAAGATGATTTGCTGGGGAGGTTATGATGGTATCCTAACAAAGAGTGAAATAAGTGCATGCAGTAACCGTGCGAGGTCAAGCAAATGTAGGTCCCTGATTCTATAAATGATGATGATGAATTGTGTACAGGGAACCTAACGCTACCTCCCTAGATCTCACACGGTCTCTCTGTTGGCTCTAGTGTAGGGTGTATGATGTACCTATTGTCTAGGGGAGAAATGAGATGATAGTACACAACACACAAACACTTTACTTTTCTATGAGAAAGTTAATAAAACAGGTGTTAAGTTTTCTTTTGAACTGAATATTACAATTTAATCTGCCTGTCCAGTTATATCTTTTGGACAGGTCTTGAAAATAAGGACAAGATAGTTTACAGAAAGAGGGTAATAAAACAACTGGACTTTCTGTCCACACAACTAAAATCAAGATATATTTTTCACTGAAGAACAGTTCACAGCTACTACTGTAATCCTATAAAGGGAGAGTCACTGTGTATGAGGGGCTGTTGTGTCATCATACCCCTTGAAATTCCTGAATATCATTGGGAAACTCAGTGAATGTTACTTTTTTACAAAAGTGTCAGATGTACCCAGATGTATGGCACATCACCTGGGGTTATTTATAAGGAAATTCTCTCCTGAAGATGCAGACTCTTTCACTCGTTCAAGCTCCTCCGTGTTCTTATAATAGTAGAAATGACTGGATGGAGGCTTGAGGGCTGTATTCACTTTCAGCTGGCTTCCTGCCACCAGTCGGTAACAGGGAATAAAACGCTGGAACAAAAGGATACCCAGGCTTTACATCTACTCACTGAGATTATTTAATATTTTCCTACCAGGATATGGGGTCAGCCTTGCGTGCCGTACATGTGCACAAGCCCCTAACTTTGTTTGACTCCCTCCTTGCTGTGACCACACCTCAGGTCCCTATGGCAGATACGCCACTGTACCTTTACATCTTTTTTTCCTCAATACAATAATGTGGGGTAACCACATTTCCGTTGGTATGATTTTCTCTTTTCTTTTTATATTATAAATGCTTCAGGCATGTAACTAGTGTTCATAGAACACAGAGGCTTACTACTATAATAATATAACAGCATAATCATGACAACATACATCAATTAGATACATTTTAAGATGAGGACTCAACAATGTCTACTACCGACATGTTCTTCATTTTTCCTCAATATCAATACCCAATTTTGTTTGCTGTGGAATTAAACATAACAATTCATACATCGTCCTTACCACAATTTCAAGAAATATAAACAAATGATGCTGACTTGCAAAGCAATGGCCGCAGTTTCACTCTGCACTGGTCTCAGGCTGGGAAATATTTATTTTACTTTAAATTTACCACAGCTGAATCTCAGCAAAATGTTTAATGTAATTTATTTTAGACAACTGGCAATTGAATAAGGAAAACCCCTTGCTAATATTGGGTACCACTAGCCAATCAGAAGCTGGCGACTACCAGATTTCAAAATGCAGTTTTTGAAAAACAAAAAAAACAATTCCAAACTACACCGCGTCTGCTATTTAATTGGCTAGCCTATGTTAGTTGCCATACAACAAAAACGTTTCGTTGATAACCAATTTCCTACCCCCCCCCCCCCCCCCCTTCTCACCCTATACCCTCTGTACTCAAGCGAATTTGAATATTCACCTCAATGCCTCTTTCTACGCGATCGTCCCTTAACGTTATGAAAAATTCAAGTAGGGTTGACTATCTGTCTGTCTACCGTCTTGGACATTTTATTTTTCCTTCATAACTTCACTAATACTGGGGCTATCATAGTATTTAAAACATATTCTTGCTTAGGGGAGTCTCAGCTATCTTATCATATAAGTTTTATGTTCAGTTTCCTATTAATAAAGATTTTCATTTTTGTCACTGTTCGTTCGTCAAATAAGATTTTACACAAGACCACCATTTCCTCCTTTCTCCTCTCCCGCTTAGCCTATGGGATTCAAATACTACTTGTTTTAGTGACGCCAGTAATTCTACAACGAGTGGGGACAAACTGTCTGTGTGTTTGCCTCCGATGGCGTTTGCCGCCGCGTGTAGATAGCGCATGGCAGAGTGTGGCAGGCAAATCGGGTGTTAGACGTGGCGGGTTAACAAGTTGGGTTTTATGATTTGAATTTTATCGTGTTTCACTACCAAATTGTAAGACTTACTACTGATTAACCTGTTAAAAACAAAATATTACGTTAATTCAGATAGTATTGTGCGGCGCTCTTCCGCCAATTAATTAATTTTATCGGTTAGGCGGCCGTGTATGCAGCAGATCTTACAAGTTTAAACATCGGTAGTACGTTGGCGAAACCGAAAATGCAGCGCGTTGTATATTATATATGCTATAGGCTTTTCGCACTGCACAAAAGGCAGTGGCGGGCGTGTGAGAGCAATTCCGTCAGACACAATCGGGCTGGTTTTATTTATTGTTGTTTTTATGACTAAAAACCATAGAAATGAGTAATTATCCTCGCAGATTTTACCACACACCTCCCCTCTTAAGCATGCATCACTATGCAGGTTATTATCTGCGAGATAACTTAGCTCAATGAAGTCTTATGCGTTTCTCTGATTTTCATCACATGGATGTCTGCTTAAAAAAGTCGGCACCCACATTCGTCGGACCCGGGATATAATCTATCCGGAATGAGTATGGCTGCAGTAATAAAGACCATCTCAATAATCTGGAATTTTCATGCTTCGCTTGTGACAGGAACACAAGAGGTGAATGATCCGTTTGGACCACAAATGTCCTGCCATATAAATAAATCTGAAATTTCTTTATAGACCATATCAAAGCGAGACATTCCTTTTCACTTGTTGAATAATTTTTTTCCGCCTTGTTCAACTTGCGGCTAGCATAAGCGACTGGTTTCAATTCCCCATCTGGTGAGGAAGACCTTTGCAACAATGGTAGCACCTAGGCCCACATTGCTTGCGTCACTTCTCACAATAAATTCTTGAGTTAAGTCAGGCAATTGCAATACTGGCCTGCTTGTAAGTTTTTCCTTCAACTCTTGGTAAACTAATTCGCACTGAGCAGACCAAATTATTTTATCAGGTTGACCTTTACGAGTTAAATCTGTCAGCGGAGCACATATTGAGTTAAAATTTTTAATGTACTTTTGGTAAAAACCACACAACGACACGAAAGATCGCACGTCTTTCTTTGTTTGGGGTCGAGGAGCTTTTTTCAATTTTTCCAGATTCTTGGGATCAGGGGTCATGCTACCCTGATGCACAGTATGTCCCAAGAATTCCAACTCTTTACAACCTATACAACATTTTGTTGGCCTGGCGGTTAAGTTAGCCTCTCTGAGTCTATCTAACAGCATATTCAAAGAGGTAACGTGTTCCTCAAATGTTTCCGTAGCAATGAGGATATCGTCCATAAAATTCGAAATACATGGATTTTTCAGGGGATCCAGCAGTTTTCGCATCATCCTTGAAAACACACTCGGAGCATTTTTCAACCCAAACGGCAACATGTTGAACTCATAATGACCTTCCGAGGTGCTAAATGCTAAATAAGATCGAACCTCAGGCTTTACTGGAATTTGGTAATAGCCCTTGCTAAGATCCACCTTAGAAAAATATTTTGCCTTGTTCAGCCTGGCAAATAGTTGAGTAGTATCAGGTAATGGATCCACCTGACCTTCTGTGACAGCATTCAGTTTCCTGTAATCTATACACAGTCTATGTTCTCCCGATGGTTTCCGCAACAGAACCACGCAGGAACTATAAGGAGACTCACTATGAGAAATAATCCCTTCTTGTAACAAATAATCTATCTCCTCTTTTAAAGCTTTCTCCTTAGCGAATGGAATAGAATAGGGCCTCATACAGATAGGTGTTGGGTCTAGTAGTTTCATATCATATTCCAACAAATGGGTTTTTCCCGGTTTATCTGTCAACACATCTGTATGTTTCTCAAGGATCTGTCGAACCTTCTCCTTCTGCCCTTTTGTCAAGTGATTGCTGATTTTCACCTGCTCAAACGTTTCACTGGTTTTCAGTGGATATTCAAATGAGGAGAGAGGGTCATTTTTCATTTCGGTTGCAATAGACAAGGCCAATAAGTGTGTCCCTTCCTGGATTTGTCTGTCCAGATATTTCTTCAACAGGTTCACATGATAGACTTTTTCCTTTCCCTTTTTGTCTATCTTATAATTGGTTCTGGATACCTTTTCCAAAACTGTGTATGGTCCTTGCCATCCGATCTGAAGTTTATTATTGCTGCTGGGCAATAGAAGAAGTACCTTCTCCCCCACAGCAAGTTCCCTATCCTTCGCTTTTCGATTATAATAAGCAGCATGCTTTTTCCTGGCTTGTCTCAAATTTTCATTTGCCAGTTTCCAACCGGTTTGTAAACGATTAGTCAGTTCGTTCACGTATTGATAAGATGAGGTAACAGTCTCCTCTGCCTTCTCATCAGTCCAGGTCCTTAACAAAGCTTCTAACGGACCTTTTATTGGCCTACCAAATAACAGTGTTGCGGGGGCCATTCCGGTGGAATTATGTGGTACTTCCCGGTACGCAAACAGGGCGGCGGGCAAGTAGTGGTCCCACGTGTCAGGTTTCTCATGTGCCAGCTTTCTCAGGATAGAAATGAGAGTCCCATTGAACCTCTCTACCTGGCCGTTCCCTTGGGGATGGTACGGGCTACAATGAAAGTGCTTGGCTTGAAACAACCTGAACACCTCTTCAGTTAGTTTCCCCTTGAACTGAGAGCCATTATCTGTCAAGATTTGATGCGGGAAACCTAACCTTGTGAATATCGTAAGTAATGCCTCTGCCACATGTTTCGAATCGATTGATGACAGGGCTACCGCCTCTCCCCACATAGAACAAGTGTCTACCAGAGTAAGGATGTAACTGTTCCTCCTCTTGGTCCGAGTGAGAGGTCCCACAATATCCACAGCAACTCTCTCAAAAGGGGTTCCCACTATGGGCATTTCCCCAAGAGTTGCGGGAGCAGTCCAATGCTTTGGAGCTACTCTCTGGCATTCGGGGCAGGAGTGTACGTATCTCTTTATGTCTTCCGTTACCCCTGGCCAGAAATAATGACAAGCTATACGCTGTCCTGTTGCACTAATCCCCATGTGACCACTGAAGGGGATAGCATGACCTAACTCCATCACTTTTTCTCTATATGATTTAGGAAGGACCAGCTGACCATGACCAGCTGCACCAGTGCCGGCCTTCCTGTATAGCAATTTATTCTTCATATAGAATTCTCCTTTATTTGGAGGAGTATGGCTCTTTGGGAGTTTCTTATAGCACGGCTTCAGTGACTTATCTTCAGCCTGTGCCTTTCTCATCTCTTCGGGATGAGTATTTATAGGTTCATCTTCTTCCTTTCTGGATTGTGATCGGGTCTGGACTGCTGCCAAGACCACAGGTCTCGTTGGATTTCCCAAGTAGACATAACGACACCCCAATATCAGAGGGTAGATGGGTGCGTCTATCACTGCTGCTCTGATTATCCCTTCCACATAGCGAGTCTTCACTGGTATCCTGGCAATGGAAGTTTCATGAGGGGTAGGTCCTTGGTCGCCCCTTGTATCTCCACTGTTTCTGTGGTATACTGATCTGGGTTCACCAAGTGCGAGCTCACCACAGCCTCAAAATCCAAACCTGTATCATAGAGGCACCTTATGGTGACATCATTGCATACAACATCCTCGCAAACTGAGGGGTGATAAGGTTCCTGCTGTTCAGCAGGTTTGTCCTTTCCCTCCTGTTTTCCCCTTTTCATAGCAGCCAATCCAGCAGGTTTACTTTTACAATACTTAATGTCATGTCCCTCCTTCTTACAATAAGTACAATACCATCTACTTTGATGATGAGGTTTTCTTTCCTCATTCCTTCTGTCCTTGAATTGTGCGGTTTTATTTTTATAATCATTTCGAGGCCTATCGAAGTTCTGCTTACCTCTGTTATCAAATTTATTATGGGTTTGAGGAGCCTTAAACTGATCTACTGGTTTCTTTTTAATACCAGCTACCTCTGCCTGGGCTGCATGATACCTTTCAGCGACATTTATTATTTCCTCCAGTCTCTCCGCACCCTGTTCCATGAGAAACTTTCTCATGTCTGGAGCCATGGACTCTCTCATCTGCTCAATGAGTATCATCTCTTTGAGATCTTGGGTTTTCCCCAAAGAAGCCCATTTCTCCATATACGTTTCCAACCGGGCGGAGAACTGGTGATAGGTCTCACCCGACAGTAGCCTGGCATTCCTAAATTTCTTTCTATAAAATTCTCCGTTCTTTTCGTATCTTAACAGAAGAGCTTGCTTCAACATGTCATAGTTGTCCTGGTCACCCCTACTCATTTTAGAAAAAAACTTCGTAAGCTGTACCGCGAAGTCCTTGAGACAACTTTACTCCCCATTTTTCTCTTTCCAACCCATAAGTAGTGGCTAATATTTCGTATCTGCTTAGATACGACTCAATATCATCATCTTTTTCTATAAAATAATCTAAGTGGAACCCCATGGCTGATGAGGAGGCAGCCTGGCTTGCAGCGGAGTCGGAAGTGGAAGGGCTAGTTCCATTTTCCGGAGCATGGCCTTGTAGCTCTAGCTCCCTTAGTCGTAACTCATGTTCCCTCTGTAACCGTTTATCTTCCTTTTCCGCCTCCAATCTTCTTTCTTCTTTCTCTCGTTCCGCCTCCCTGTGTAGACGTTTTTCCTCCTTCTCAGCCTCGAGTTCAAGTTTCTTTGCCTCCTTCTCAGCCTCAAGTTTCTTCTCCTCCAACTGCAGCCTCTTTATCTCAGCCTCTCGATCAGCCTCTAATTTCTTAGTCTCCCTAGCATCTTCTAACTGCACTCTCCTTTCCTCAGCTAACCTATGTTCTTCCCTAGTAATAAATTTGTCACATTCTGAGGTGACATAATCAACCAAAATTTGTCCATCCATATTCATATCTCTCGCCGCTTGCACAGCCGCAGCGCGAAACTTGGCCAGATCTGCCATCCTGAAAAATGTACTAACAAAGTTTCTAAATATAACTAATTATAAATTTATTTAATTAAATCTGGGTTTCTGACACTTTCTTCACTTCCCAAAATCTTGGGCAAATATATTATATGGGGATTTCCTGGGAAAATTAGACTGTCCCCAATTTATGTAGAAAGTTCAATCTCGGACAAGCCTACCAATTATGTAGCAAATAAAGATGATTTGCTGGGGAGGTTATGATGGTATCCTAACAAAGAGTGAAATAAGTGCATGCAGTAACCGTGCGAGGTCAAGCAAATGTAGGTCCCTGATTCTATAAATGATGATGATGAATTGTGTACAGGGAACCTAACGCTACCTCCCTAGATCTCACACGGTCTCTCTCTGTTGGCTCTAGTGTAGGGTGTATGATGTACCTATTGTCTAGGGGAGAAATGAGATGATAGTACACAACACACAAACACTTTACTTTTTTATGAGAAAGTTAATAAAAACAGGTGTTAAGTTTTCTTTTGAACTGAATATTACAATTTAATCTGCCTGTCCAGTTATATCTTTTGGACAGGTCTTGAAAATAAGGACAAGATAGTTTACAGAAAGAGGGAAATAAAACAACTGCACTTTCTGTCCCCACAACTAAAATCAAGATATATTTTTCACTGAAGAACAGTTCACAGCTACTACTGTAATCCTATAAAGGGAGAGTCACTGTGTATGAGGGGCTGTTGTGTCATCATACCCCTTGAAATTCCTGAATATCATTGGGAAACTCAGTGAATGTTACTTTTTTACAAAAGTGTCAGATGTACCCAGATGTATGGCACATCACCTGGGGTTATTTATAAGGAAATTCTCTCCTGAAGATGCAGACTCTTTCACTCGTTCAAGCTCCTCCGTGTTCTTATAATAGTAGAAATGACTGGATGGAGGCTTGAGGGCTGTATTCACTTTCAGCTGGCTTCCTGCCACCAGTCGGTAACAGGGAATAAAACGCTGGAACAAAAGGATACCCAGGCTTTACATCTACTCACTGAGATTATTTAATATTTTCCTACCAGGATATGGGGTCAGCCTTGCGTGCCGTACATGTGCACAAGCCCCTAACTTTGTTTGACTCCCTCCTTGCTGTGACCACACCTCAGGTCCCTATGGCAGATACGCCACTGTACCTTTACATCTTTTTTCCTCAATACAATAATGTGGGGTAACCACATTTCCGTTGGTATGATTTTCTCTTTTCTTTTTATATTATAAATGCTTCAGGCATGTAACTAGTGTTCATAGAACACAGAGGCTTACTACTATAATAATATAATATAACAGCATAATCATGACAACATACATCAATTAGATACATTTTAAGATGAGGACTCAACAATGTCTACTACCGACATGTTCTTCATTTTTCCTCAATATCAATACCCAATTTTGTTTGCTGTGGAATTAAACATAACAATTCATACATCGTCCTTACCACAATTTCAAGAAATATAAACAAATGATGCTGACTTGCAAAGCAATGGCCGCAGTTTCACTCTGCACTGGTCTCAGGCTGGGAAATATTTATTTTACTTTAAATTTACCACAGCTGAATCTCAGCAAAATGTTTAATGTAATTTATTTTAGACAACTGGCAATTGAATAAGGAAAACCCCTTGCTAATATTGGGTACCACTAGCCAATCAGAAGCTGGCGACTACCAGATTTCAAAATGCAGTTTTTGAAAAACAAAAAACAATTCCAAACTACACCGCGTCTGCTATTTAATTGGCTAGCCTATGTTAGTTGCCATACAACAAAAACGTTTCGTTGATAACCAATTTCCTATCGCCCCCCCTTCTCACCCTATACCCTCTGTACTCAAGCGAATTTGAATATTCACCTCAATGCCTCTTTCTACGCGATCGTCCCTTAACGTTATGAAAAATTCAAGTAGGGTTGACTATCTGTCTGTCTACCGTCTTGGACATTTTATTTTTCCTTCATAACTTCACTAATACTGGGGCTATCATAGTATTTAAAACATATTCTTGCTTAGGGGAGTCTCAGCTATCTTATCATATAAGTTTTATGTTCAGTTTCCTATTAATAAAGATTTTCATTTTTGTCACTGTTCGTTCGTCAAATAAGATTTTACACAAGACCACCATTTCCTCCTTTCTCCTCTCCCGCTTAGCCTATGGGATTCAAATACTACTTGTTTTAGTGACGCCAGTAATTCTACAACGAGTGGGGACAAACTGTCTGTGTGTTTGCCTCCGATGGCGTTTGCCGCCGCGTGTAGATACGCATGGCAGAGTGTGGCAGGCAAATCGGGTGTTGACGTGGCGGGTTAACAAGTTGGGTTTTATGATTTGAATTTTATCGTGTTTCACTACCAAATTGTAAGACTTACTACTGATTAACCTGTTAAAAACAAAATATTACGTTAATTCAGATAGTATTGTGCGGCGCTCTTCCGCCAATTAATTAATTTTATCGGTTAGGCGGCCGTGTATGCAGCAGATCTTACAAGTTTAAACATCGGTAGTACGTTGGCGAAACCGAAAATGCAGCGCGTTGTATATTATATATGCTATAGGCTTTTCGCACTGCACAAAAGGCAGTGGCGGGCGTGTGAGAGCAATTCCGTCAGACACAATCGGGCTGGTTTTATTTATTGTTGTTTTTATGACTAAAAACCATAGAAATGAGTAATTATCCTCGCAGATTTTACCACAAGATTATATAATGAATAATTATAACTTCACGTCGTTAGTAGAGAGGTGGTAGTGAAGTAATATAAAGATATAAAGAAATAATATGTGATCCTGGGGACTGGCAGGTAATAAATAAACAGTGGTGATTTTATTCCTGGCGCATAGCCTTTAATGCCACTTATAAGTAAACATCATGAGTATCACTGACTCAATGCTTAATTATAGTTACGGTAAACCTTAATTAAATATGTTCCTGAATAGTTAAGCAGATGTTGCTATTTGAAGAAGATTAAAAGAACCATTGAAATTTTTGAGTTGATACTCTTTATTTGTAAAAATGAGAACAATAGTTCGCAAGCATTTTTTTCCTGATGGGAACTAACGTACATTATTAATAAAGAACGAGAACAGAGGTTCTCAACTTATTAGATTATGATACGATTAGTACGTGTTAATGCAAAAGTAACAGAAATGTAAATTATAATTATTATATTTATGTACAGTGTATGCTTTTATATTACTACATTCATATCTTAGTTTGGTGGAGAGAAATTTATTTATTCTTATATAAGCCTAATATTCTAGTTTAACCGCGAGTGGAATGCTTCGTCAGTGATTACGTTAATAATCGTCAGTGATGTCGAAACTTTGCTATTGAAATAGTTAGTAGTTGTCTGCGAGGTTGTTAAGTGCGGTCAATGACTTAAGTGCGACCGCAACATGAACTGAGTCAACAAACTAAGTTGAGAGATAACATTACATTGCACGCAACATCATGTGTCAATAAACAAAAACACGTAGCTACATTTTCCCCTGGGAGAACTTACCTGGGTTAGACCAGGTTGCACTGATTTCATTAGACTGGTGGGAATTGCAATATAGGGCGCATAGCCCCTCAGACCACTGAACACTTACATGAACATGTAACCTGTGCCTCGCAAGTTAATGCCTATTTAATGCAACCAGAGAGGAACAGTTTGAATAGTTATGTGTTGAACACTTGTCGTAAGAAAACGTTTATCTACAAATGAGCACCTGCGCTGTATCAAAAATCTTTATTTTACAAAGCGCTTGTGCGCCGTTAAAAACAGCCGGTGGAACAAAAGATGAGAAGAAGACGCTGGAGATTAATTGGACAAACACTGAGAAAACCTGTCAATAGCCTCACCAAGCAATCTGTGTTCTGGAATGAATAAGAGAAGAGGAAGATGACAAAACACACGGACAAGATAACTGGTGACATACTTGAAGCGGTTGAAGAAGATATGGAAAGACCTTGAGCTGATGGCACGGGTCAGGAAGACATGGTATAAGTTTGGTGATGGTCTATGCTCCCTGGAGAGCTGTAAGACGATGATGATGGCCTTTCTTAGGCTGAGCCTACTGACCAGTGTACATACAGTGCATGTGTGCATTTAGGTCTCTTTCATAAACATGATGTGTTAAAAAGTGTCTGTTATCACTGAATCTTCCCGGTAAGCTGAACCGTGTTTCTCTAGTACAGTGTTTCTTAACCTATTGTCCATAGACTCCTTTTATCCGCAAATTGATTCTAGGGAATTCGTCATAATCACATAAAAGATAAAATGTAACATTTTTAATGATATGTTTATAGACACTTTTTTCGAAACATGGTTCCGTAGCCTTCAGCGGAGAATTTAAGGGATTCATTTAAGAAAATAAGAACCTCTTCTAGTAGATGGGAAATTAACTGACGTTTATCTAACTACATGGCCTATTTATGCACGTCAGATGACGCGTTCACGCACTTCATCATCAATTCCTTTCATCTCCCCAACTAGCTTAGGCTTTTGACAATCTAATGCCAACTTACCCTATCTCGTGTCATCATCTCAAGGCCTTTCCATGTCTTTCTCATCACTTTTATTTGTGTCTCAAATATTCCCGTCTCCGTGCATTTTTTCTGTTTCCATCTTCCCATCTTACCCTGCGGATTTCAAATCAAAGACTGCCTTGTAATATCACCTACAAGTTTCCTCAGTAATATCGTTAAAGCAGTAATACTTTACATTGGTTACCGAGAAATACTGTACTAATTACTGTAACATTTTAAATGATGAATAAATCCAGTATCAGTACATGTTGATTTAATGTTACATTAAGCATACTTCTTAAGGCTCGTGCCAGCAGTGACTACCATCCTGGAGGCCGCCAATGGAACATTGGGATATCGTCAATATTTGCTGATGCTCTTTTTATAGCCCCATTTAAGGATACATTCTGGACTACCGAGAACCAACCTGGAGACCCGTACAGTATGTAGTCTCTTTTATTGTGATTTAAAAATATTAGAAACCCTTTATTGAGGTCGAAATTATTGATTATATTTAGGGTACCTTGTGTGAAGCAGTTTTATTTTATTGCCGGCTTAAATGTCATCTCAATTATATTCTTTAGCTAGTTTTGGAGCTTTGAAACGAGTTAGTCCTGAAATGGACTATTATGTAGCTAAATGTTGACATTCGATGCGTTTGAGGGTTATCCCAAATGGTACATCTTATCTGCATTATAGTCATTTATTGCTCTAACAAAGTATAGTTTTTACTCATCAGAGACCAGCAGGGTTTGCATGGGTCAGTGAAGTATTATATGAGTGGGAAATTTGATTTACTTTTAAAACTTATAGCAATTTTTAGTTCTCTCTGCTGCTCTCTTCCTGCCCTACATGGAAACATGCCAAAATGTATACGTGTAAATAACGTACTTCTTTTTGTCATAATATTCTCATACTCCAAATGCTTTCAACAGATAAGACAGAACCAAACATACGACTGCAAGCTTTAATAGCTACACTGAGCACTGGGCCAGTAGGACCCGGAGATGGAATTGGCTTCATCAACAAGGAACTGCTGATGAGGTTAGAAAACAAAATGCACTGTTTTTGTTGTTGATTACAGAGGTAATAATAATCTTCTTTAATCTAATGCTTAATTCATGGCGCAGATAAGATGCCATTGCTTATTATTTTCAACCTAATTTACCTGCAGGTGTGCTATGGGGTTGTGTTTCTTTGAGATGCCTTTTACCTTCTAGATTAATCTTCACCTAAGTTAACATTCACACCTGATGTCATTTCTGGGGTTATAGTATTGCCAGTTATTTGGAATTCATCCTAACTAGCTCTAGGCTGCTTGCCAATTTTTCAGTACATACTTTCTCTTGCAGTACATTAAGGATATTTCTTGATCTCATCGTTTCTCAGTAAAGTTTTGCCTGATTTATTAGCCGCTTTTCTCTCTGATATCCCATGTCACCTGTTATAATACTCGTTCTTGTTCTGAGGGTATAATCCAGATATCGCATTCAAACCCCCCCCTCCCCCCCTCCCAAAGACCTGGTATAAATATTGTATTTAGAAACTGCTTCTATTTAGGGATTTAACACTTCGGCTTCCTCACTCGGAATCAATACATTTGGTTAATTTACAGGCTGATTAAGATCTCATTTTAATTTTTAGGTCTTGTCTTCCGTCTTTGATGAATATTTTGTCAAAGTATTTGAACTCTTCAACTAGTCATTGTGTGATTTACTCAAATTCTGTATCTTATCTTTACAATTTACGTTTGGTAAATACTTTTGTTTTTTATTCTTTTGATCTTCTTGTGATATTCTAGACAATTAGTGTTATGATGTGTATATAGTTGTTGTGGGATGAATGTAAAACGTCGCCAACTCCAGCCGTAGTTCTTGTAGCCAATTTCGCTCACGTAACTGCAACTTTGCATCCTTGCATCTAGTAAAGATTATGAAAGATAGCGATTATATAAGTTCATTCTCAAACAGCAAATACAATCAGATGGTGAAATAGTGATGTGGAAATAGGCGTATTTTATTTATGAAAGCAGATTAAATATGTTTCCTTAACTTTTCAAAGCACTACATCGGTAGTATATTTCTCAAGAATGTGTATTGTTAATATTTGAGTAATTATTTTTTTAAAATAAAGCGATCTGTGATGTAACTGTTAAAAACATTACGTGCTCATTGTTATTATTATCGTTAATCATATTCGACCTCACTGCACTCTGGGCAAACCCATAGGTGCTCAGTCTCCCTCAGCAAATTTTGAAGAGTATGAATGCTAATTGTACAAGTAGCACGATGGTTGTACATACGATGGATGCATCCTCTCTCACGTCCATTTCTGTTAGTCCCACGTTTGATGCCAAACTCCAGCAGTCTCAGCCTTGTTGATTCATCCATTGCAGTGTCATTATCCAGCAGGCGTTCATTAATTGCCCTTAGTATCTCTCTCTTATCTATGTCCAGTGTCCCAACTATGGGTGCACTCGAGGCCAGTCTGTCAGCTCTCTCATTGCCACGTACTCATTTCATAACAACAGACAACGTGCTCAGCATTGTTGCAGTCTCACACTGGAAATTAATCTAAGTCTGAAGGTTCAAGCGGTTACTGAGTTGTTGTTACACCCCCCTAAAATTAATGTTTATTTTTCAAGAGGTCATTACTGTTGTACCTCCGTCAAGCACGTGAAAGTCAATCATGGCTGTCACTGAAACTGATACAAAGGGTTGGTGTATGGTAAGGTGTCTTATTGATTATCTGCTAACGTTACTGTTGTGTTGTGGATCTGGTAATGTCTACAGTTGATACCTACATATACGCCACACAGGCAAACACTGTAGAAGTCTACTGGTAAGCGATGATCAGGTTCTCGATACAGATAGACCACGCCCACTCCGGGGCTATTTCTAAATACGTGTTAAGTTCCCTGTCACACTTGTAATATTAAGTGCGTGTGTTGGTTTAGTCGTTTACACCACAGGTACGTACACAAGAGTCATGGATGGTTGTAAACGACTGGTGACATTTCATATGGGTTTATTCACGTCACAACACATTGATGAAATACACATAGAATACCGTTCACAGCACAACACAAGATATAAATTACCACATAAGAACTGCGCACTCGGCAGCTACAATGATATCATGATTCATGGCCTAAAGTACTCTTATTAAACTCAGCGCTATAAAGAATCCTCAATAACAATCCTCTCACAGGAGCTATCATGATTCATGGCCTAAAGTACTCTTATTAAACTCAGCGCTATAAAGAATCCTCAATAACAATCCTCTCACAGGAGCTATCATGATTCATGGCCTAAAGTACTCTTATTAAACTCAGCGCTATAAAGAATCCTCAATAACAATCCTCTCACAGGAGCTATCATGATTCATGGCCTAAAGTACTCTTATTAAACTCAGCTCTATAAAGAATCCTCAATAACAATCCTCTCACAGGAGCTATCATGATTCATGGCCTAAAGTACTCTTATTAAACTCAGCGCTAAAAAGAATCCTCAATAACAATCCTCTCACAGGAGCTATCATGATTCATGGCCTAAAGTACTCTTATTAAACTCAGCGCTATAAAGAATCCTCAATAACAATCCTCTCACAGGAGCTATCATGGATTCATGGCCTAAAGTACTGTACACTGCAGTTATAAACACTTCCACAATAATTAAAACTGCAGTTTCATACTACGCTGTACCCACAGCGAAAAATCCGTCGACATTTTAAATTCAGCACTGTACAGGCATTTCACACTTCCCAAAAACACTGTCTTCCTACCCGGTCAAAACGCCCGGAACACTCTCCCTAGATAACACACTCGTCCCGCTCAAAAGCAGACACGAGACTTTCTCACTGTTCACACAACACAAACAATTGCGGGCTAGCAGCGAGCTTCTCTCACCCAACTCAAAACAATACAGAATAACTATATCAGCGCTTTTCACGCTGTCTGTAATCTGTCTCTCGAAACTATCACGCGATACTCTCTAAATAATTCGATAGCTAACAAGCAACTAAGTGCTATAACTCAAAATCTATTTCAACTACTAACATACTCCAGTTTACTTCCCCTTGCACTAAAACTGTTCGTTACATCTTACCTCACCCCCAGAGAAAAAAAATTGATTCTATCAATTTTTTGACAAATACATCCCCAAAAAATTAAAAGGACAATGAATCTCTAACATATGTGTCTAAGAATTACCTTAAGTTCAGTCACAATAAGACATCTACAAAATATAAGCATTAAGTGAAATGTAAAAATAAAGTATCCAATGTAATCAATTAAGCATACCAAAAAATAATGCATTACAAAACCAAGTTAAGTAAATACAGCACAACTAAATAGGTGTTACGGTATATGATATTAACGCCGTCTGCTAAAGGTTACCAGACGTGCAATTGTAAAGGTTAAGACATTTAATATATTGCGATAGATGTTTCAATTACTGAACGCTTCATACACGATCGATTATGACGTGTATAGCGTTGTTTAGGACACAGTCGGTAACTAAGAAACGTGACCCTTTGTTACTTCACCGCCAAGCTGAATAGCTGCGTTTTTCTAACCTTCCAATTTAATGGCAGGATATAGCCATTTTATGTGCATTTTTGATGGATCAGGGTCAATCCTAGAACTCTATATGAGAGGGAAATTATTGGAGGTTAGTATTTAACTAGAATCCTCAGAAGGATGAGAATAATCGTCAAATTCGTATGAATATATTCAGACTCGCAGTCTCACTGTCGGCAGGTAGCCATGTCTATCTGCTCGTGCATATAGCTGTGACGTTCTGACGACAATACTGCATTGTATCCTCATAACGGACATTGACACATAACCAGCAGTCTACGTTGTTGATTAATTTATGCATTACTTATATGGACTTACGCTCTACCCCTATTGGAATTGATCATCATGTATGTATCACTGTGAATAAATGTATGGACTCAATGAACCGACTTATCACGTCAATGGAATTACAAGTTCAATATAATTGCAACTTTCAAATGTTTGCTCACACGTTTTTTCTACCCCACCCCGCATTCGCGTAAAGCAACACCAATTGACACGATGAAAATCTTGAATGAAACCATATAAGAACTCAACTAACATGGCCAGGATTTATAACCACTTTATTGACATTATATGGAACATTGTTGTCAAATTGAATGTTCCAGAACAACAGAGAAGATCGCCTTCAACAGATGGTGTCCATTGATTGGGGATCGAAAAAAAAATTCGGAAATTAACAATTGTTTACATTTGAAGGACGATCACATGATGTGCTGAATTATGACCTATGACGCATAGTTACCACAACTTACGTCACCAAAGTTCGTGTACATGCCATACAAGTTGACAGCAGCAAGCCTAGTTTCTACGGAGGACAAAAATAACAAAGTCAACGAATAAACCCTGTATATGCATCAAGAGCAAACAGTCAGACATACTTCTACACCGTTGGTGCATACCGTCATCGACAGGAGTCCGAACTGAGCACAAAAGATAAGTCATTTAAGTGTGACCTTTGTCGGTCGATAAATAACAGTGCTGAGTCCATTTTGCTTTGATCAGGCATGTCTATGTATTTTCATGTATATATGTTAAATTTGTTTTCCATCGTATGTATTTGTTACTAATCGTGGGCCGGTTGGAGGTAACTGAAATCTCTGGGGAATGTCGCGAACAGCTGACCACCTAGATTTCAGTCGTTCTTAGGGAACTTAAACGATTGCATTTTTGGAAGCCCCACTGAGGTTTGCCATTGGACGACCTGTCCAAATTTGCTACCGTTTGACAATTTGTGTTAGCTGTACTGTCCCGTAGATAACTGGTGTATTTTATTCGTACTCAGTTAATAATTTTATTCAGTTCTGTACCATGTTCGTTAATATTCGTCCAGTCTCCTCTGACTATCATTTATTTTATGATTGTTAAATTTTCGTCCGTTATGAGTCCTGTGACGTCATCATTTTTCGCAGTCATATTTTTTTTTGTGTGTACTTTGAATATTCAGTTGACCTCGGGTCAGACCTTGACCCTTCATTTGGTCTGTGACATTTCCGCTTGTTTTATTTAGTTCATAAATTCATTTTTAATTGTGAAAATGTCTTGTTTGCGTCTTAACATTGTTTGTACCCCTTAGTTGCATCATTGTTTTGTTTGTCCTCATAATATATATTAAATATTACATTAATAATATGATATTATAGGCAATAATACACTTGTAATTTAATTTAATTAATTTTGTCTGATAATTAAGGTTAATATGGGACATTGCATAATTATGCAGTGATAGTCCAAGAAAGTAGCACTACAATTTATAACAGATGCCTAGGGCATAATAATAATATAATATATATATATTGACAAAATAAAATAATCTTATAGCTACCTTTGAGGTAATAGACCCATTGTATATTATTTAATATACTTTTCTGGTACTAAGAGAGTGACTTAGTACATTGAACAATAATAATTACTAGGAATTATACCCAACATTATTGGATATTGAGATTAATTGTGTGATATAATTACATTATATTTAACAGATATCATAACTATTTATGATATAGTATTATTTAGATACAATATTGTTACAAAATATTGTCTATTAGTTGAACTTAGACATTAAGTTCAGTACTATTGTGATTACTTATATTGAATATTTCTAAGTTGAGTAAGTATAATAATTACTCTGAAGCTACTATTGACTATTTTAATCAGTAATTATCAATAATTACTTACAGATAAAAGTCAAAATGTTTACTATAGACCATTTCGTTAAAATTGGTCGGGAATATGGTTATAAATCTCAAGAACTTCGTCAGTTTGCTGAATCAGAACTGGAAAAATATGAAAGAAAAGAAGAAGAGAAAAAAGCTGCATTAAAGAAAGAGGAAGCAGAACTTGAGATGAAGCAAATTGACAAGGAAAATAGACTGAGAGAGATTGCTCAACGTGAAAGAGAAGAGCAAAGAACAATCGCCAAACAGGAAGAAGAGAATAAATTGAAACGAGAGGAAATTATTTTACAACAAGAAATGGAATTGGCGCGTATTAAATTGGAGACAGCAAGATTACAAGCACAAAGTGCTGATGCAAACCAGAATAATAACGCACAAAATGGATCATCATCCAGCCAACCTAAACATTTCTACAACTTTAAATTACCCACTCTCAACTTGAACGTGGACGACCTTTCATCGTTCCTGTCACGTTTTGAACAGACTTGCAAAACTAACCATTTGCCTGAAGAGTCATGGGTACTCAAGTTAAATGAATTCTTGGTTGGAGAACCATTGACAGCTTCTCAAAATGCTGACCCATCAATAGCAAATAACTACGGTGCTATTAAGTCCTTGCTTTTACGAAGGTTTCACCTGGACGAGGAACACTGTAGGTTGAAATTTAAGGGAATTTTACCTGAATCTCCAAGGGATTTTGCAGGATTCATTGCGAACATACGCAATACATTTAATAGATGGGTTGAACTGGCAGAAGTCAACAAATCATACGACAAATTAGTTGATTTACTACTACGGGATAAGGTATTATCTTCGGTTAGCCAGCCATTTTTTGCATATTTGCAGGAGCGTAAACCAGGTACCATGGACGAGTTAGAAAAAAATTTCTTTAAACTACTGTTCGGCACACCCGAATGCAACCATTTCTAACTCCTCATTAAGAGAACCTCTACCTGTGGCGTCTAATATGGCCTACAATCACAATAACAAACAAAGACATCACAGTGTAGACAGAAGCAGGTTCCAAAGAAATCACAATGTTAACTTTCAGAAGGGACATAATAATGATTTCAACAATAAAAATGAGTTCAACAGAGGTAGATCACGAGATAGAAATTATTCACCTCAAACAAACTACCACAATGGTCAACATAACACTCATTATAATCGATCACATACTCCCAATAATAATAATAACTGGAATGGTAATAATCATGGCTCGAGACATCGAGATAATAGTTACTATAGAGGACGACGAGATAATTCTAACAATTATACTCGGAATCGATCTCATTCTCGGGGATCATCTCATTACAACCATAATACAGGGGCGGCAGTTACAAATAATACTACCCCTACAGCTCAGGTCCCACTTGACAATAATACAACACAGTCTTCTGCTGCATGTTTTGCTATTAATTATAATGTGGCAAATAGTTGCCAGCAATGCAATCTTATTTTTCAGAAGGCGAAAGAAACAGTGCTTAACTGCGGACATATTATACCACAGGTAGGTCTTGCAGTCAACGATGGAACAGGCCTACTAATTTTTAACAGGGGATTAGTTAATGGATCCGTCGTCTCAGTGTTGAGGGATTCGGGATCCACAACGATTGGTGTACGACAGTCGCTGGTACATCCTAGCTGTGCAACGGGGGAATATGTCCGTTGCATGACTTTTGGTGGAACAATAGAGTTTTACCCCACAGCTATTATTCATGTTAACACACCTTTCTTCACAGGGAACGTAAAAGTATGTATGCTAAAAAAGCCTATAGCTGATTTGATGGTTGGTCGTATACACGGCAGTAAAGATTGTACTCCAGATGAGATTATAGAATGGGAGAAACATAACCTATGCACTGGAAACGCCGTGACGACTAGAGCGCAGACTCAACTCATGGAGAAAGTTGATGATAATAAAATGGATGCAGACAACCAAGAGGAATTTGTAGTCAATTCACCTATTGACAGGGAAACATTTGCAACCAAACAAAAAGAGGATAAATCTTTAAAAAAAATTTTTTTAAGTTGGTTGATAAAGTTGACAATCTATCCTCAGGTAATAATAACAAACATTGTTTTGTTATTAAAAATGACATATTGATTAGATGTTTTAATGACAAATCACAAATGAAACAACAAGTTATGGTCCCATATACTTTTAGACGGTACATTCTTCAACATGCACATGACTCACATTGTGCTGGACATATGGGATATACTCGAACACGATCTCGAGTACTGTCTTCATTCTTTTGGCCAGGGGTGTCAAGAGATATTTCGCAGTATGTACGTTCCTGTACTACATGCCAAGAAGTGAAAGCACGTGGAGCTTTTCACACGGCGCCTATTCAGGCTTGCGATATCTCAGTGAGACCTTTTGACAAGATGGCAATAGACATTATTGGTCCATTGCTACCATCGGCCAGAGGACATAGATTCGTCCTTACGTGCATTGATTTGTGCACACGATGGCCAGAAGCTATCCCATTAAAGACCACCACTACCACAGATGTAGCTGATGCACTACATCTCATCTTTTCTAGAATAGGGTTTCCTAGAAAACTTTTATCAGACCATGGGTCACAGTTTATATCTGACACCATGAAGGAAGTCATGAAAACTTGGGACATTGATAGGAATTTAAGTAGTATTTATCATCCGATGAGTAATGGTGCGGTTGAAAGACTTAACCGTACACTTAAACAACTACTACATAAGGTTACTGCTAAGCACCCTCATGACTGGGACAGAGCACTCCCAGCTGTTCTATTTGCTTATCGGGAGGTACCGCATGAACAAACTGGCTTCTCTCCCTTTGAATTAGTTTTTGGTGCTCCCCAAGAGGTCCTATGGGACTAATAAAAAACTTATTAATTGACGCGGAGATGACTCAGGACACTCAGTCATCTTACGAGTACGTGATTAATCTTCGGAAGAACATTATTGAGTCTTGCCAGTTGGCAACAGCTTCTTCTGAGGCTGCAAAAGCTAAGGCTCGATCTCTACAAAATAGGTCTCGACGATTACGCCAATTATTCCCAGGCGACGAAGCTTATGTGTTACTTCCTCACAATAACAATAAATTACTGATATCTTGGAATGGTCCTTACAAAGTCATTGATAAAATTTCCGACGTTGATTACGTCTGAGATATCAAGGGACACAAAAAGATATTTCATATTAACATGCTCAAGCAATTTCATACACGTCCTGAACACTTACAGTCAATTTTTCATGAACTAGATGACAACACAGTATCCACTTGTCATTATACTAACTTATCTGTCATCCAGGAAGAAGAATCTTCTTTTCCTGAGGTACAGTTACCGTTACCGGTACCAGTAGTTCAACCTACTGAATCTTGGCGGGATGTAACCATCTCTTCAACGGTTACACCGCAACAGCGTCTACAGATTGCTAATCTATTACAATCTTATCCAGATGTGTTGACCGACGTCCCGGGTCGCACATCGGCTATCAGTCATGACATTACTCTCAATGATGATACACCTATTCGTGTACATCCCTATTCTGTTCCTTTACATTTCCTTGCTAAAACTACTAAGGAACTTGAACAGATGTTGTCTCTGGGAATCATTGAGACTAGTAATTCGCCATTCTCTTCTCCATTGGTGATTGTCCGGAAGAAGGACAATAACATCAGACTATGTGTTGATTATAGAAAATTAAATGCTAAGACTATAGTTGACAGCGAACCACATCCACTTATTGACGACTTACTACCACGTCTATCCAACGCAACTATATTTAGTAAGATAGACTTAACTAAAGGTTATTGGCAGATACCACTGACCGAAAAGGCTAAGTACTACACCGCATTTCCCACTCCACAAGGTCTATACCAGTGGAATGTGATGCCTTTTGGGCTTGTTAATGCGCCAGCTACCTTCATTCGCCTGATGCGACAAATTTTATCAGGTAGACCAGACGTTATTACATATATTGACGACATATGCTTGTTTAGTTCGTCGTTTGAGGGACATGTTTCGGGACTTAGATATGTTTTTGACACTCTAAGGAATTATCATCTAACTGCTAAACCTACAAAGGTGCAAATCGCGTGTAATGAGATAACCTTTTTGGGACATATCATTGGATCGGGATATATCCGAACGTTACCTAGTACAGTCTCCAAAATTCTAAACATAGCAGTTCCTCAGACGAAGAAACAGGTCAGGAGTTTGTTAGGACTTGTTCAATATTACAGTAGATTCATACCAAACTTGTCATCCATCACGGCTGTATTGTCTTCATTGTTAAAAAAAGATATGCCGGTGAAGGTGACATGGACTGGTACATGCAATGAAACTTTCAACAAAATTATAAATTTGTTCTCGCATGAACCAATTTTAAGACTTCCCGATGCTTCCAAAAGATTTTTCTTACGAACAGATGCTAGTAACTACGGCATTGGTGCATGCCTGCTCCAGAACCATGATGGCATTCTACATCCTACGTTATACATTTCAAGAAAGCTGAAGCCGGCAGAAACAAAGTATTCAACAGTCGACAAGGAACTTTTATCTGTGATCTGGGCAATAACCAAACTTGAAAAGTTCTTGCTTGGTGCTCCCTTCACCATACAGACGGACCAACGTGCTGTAGCATCCTTGCGTCGATCGAATCATACAAGCCAGAAACTTGCCAGATATTCAATCATCCTACAGCCATTCGAGTTCTCCATTGAACACATACCTGGCACTGAAAATATTGTGGCTGATGCATTGTCACGTAATCCTATTGACGACGAATAATCAACATTGACACTCTTAAACTATTTCAATCAGCACTACATTGGATTGAACGAAGTATCAACTATAAAGGAACTAACCTTGCCTTCAATTTAAACTTTATATACACTATATGCATCACAGAATTGAACTACAAGACAATCAAGGTATATATACTGACATTCGAACTTCGTCTAATGTCCATACACGATATACGAATATCATTGATCAATCATGGAACAATATCTGACGACAAGTCGAACTTATTATCCTAGGTGCACTTAATTCTTGGATGCTGGGATAAATGACATTTCTTTCCAACGTAAACGTTTGAACATTTTTGCCTAAAAGAATTCATCAGGATCAAGACTACGGATGGATCATCATATCCTATACTAATTAATTAGTTAACTTAACTTCTTAATTGAATTATTATCAATAAAATGAAATGTGAGAAAAAAATGAAATGAAAGAACAAAAAAAAAAAAAAAAAGAGAACGAAATATAAAAAGAAGAAATTATGAAAAGAGAAAATAAATCTCACACAAGTATTAGATTAATAATTTTTTTTAATGTACCTATACATTATTTAGTTAGTTAAATTAGATAGTTATTATTCACTAACACTTAACACACACAATTAAGTTAAAACTTATATTCGAATTTCTTTCTATTTCTTCTCACTTATTTTGTCTTTTTCTTCTCTCATAACATCGCGTTACATTAGAACCTTAATAATTTATCTCTTAGTTTAATTAATTAATTTAATTTTAATTAGTCAAATTAATTCCTATATGACATACTAATACGACAGACCTTACTTTAATTTAATTTTATCATTCACTATTAACATTGGACATTTATTTAGTTGATATAATAATATGTATAATATTGATATATAATGTGATTTATGTTAGATGACTATGACAAATAGTTAGTTGACATGACCGCAACACGGTTCTACTCAGAACATCGTCGGCCATATGTCACAATTGTGTTAAATTTTTTTGAAAAAATTGTTAAGTCGGATAGATATTGAAAAAAAAAATCTATCGATTTTTTTTCCCCCGGTGTACAGGGAATTGTTACGGTATATGATATTAACGCCGTCTGCTAAAGGTTACCAGACGTGCAATTGTAAAGGTTAAGACATTTAATATATTGCGATAGATGTTTCAATTACTGAACGCTTCATACACGATCGATTATGACGTGTATAGCGTTGTTTAGGACACAGTCGGTAACTAAGAAACGTGACCCTTTGTTACTTGACCGCCAAGCTGAATAGCTGCGTTTTTCTAACCTTCCAATTTAATGGCAGGATATAGCCATTTTATGTGCATTTTTGATGGATCAGGGTCAATCCTAGAACTCTATATGAGAGGGAAATTATTGGAGGTTAGTATTTAACTAGAATCCTCAGAAGGATGAGAATAATCGTCAAATTCGTATGAATATATTCAGACTCGCAGTCTCACTGTCGGCAGGTAGCCATGTCTATCTGCTCGTGCATATAGCTGTGACGTTCTGACGACAATACTGCATTGTATCCTCATAACGGACATTGACACATAACCAGCAGTCTACGTTGTTGATTAATTTATGCATTACTTATATGGACTTACGCTCTACCCCTATTGGAATTGATCATCATGTATGTATCACTGTGAATAAATGTATGGACTCAATGAACCGACTTATCACGTCAATGGAATTACAAGTTCAATATAATTGCAACTTTCAAATGTTTGCTCACACGTTTTTTTCTACCCCACCCCGCATTCGCGTAAAGCAACACCAATTGACACGATGAAAATCTTGAATGAAACCATATAAGAACTCAACTAACATGGCCAGGATTTATAACCACTTTATTGACATTATATGGAACATTGTTGTCAAATTGAATGTTCCAGAACAACAGAGAAGATCGCCTTCAACAATAGGAAACAACCGATAGTACAAGAAAAGACAAGATCAAGCAAACGAAAAATGATCCGTAATAAGGTAAGTATGAAATCAGAATATGAGGAAAAAACAATAATATTACATTCAAACAATTTGTTATATGTAAAATAATTACAAATATCACAAGTAGCAGCTACACTATATTAAGTTATACCATTAAAGTAACAATACATAGAATGAAAGTATAAGAAGCGAAAGAAGAAGTATACAAGGAAAATGAAGTGAAACGTAAATAAAGCACGAAATGTAAACAAAATATGAAACCAAACTGAAAAGACAATAGAAAAGAAGGGATGGAATGAAGAATAATCAACAAAGACAGATAGAAAGCAAAAGGTATGAATATAGAGAACGTTGATAAAAATATATACTAATAACAATTTAGATCAACAACGTATTTCAAAATACATACAAACACGATCGAAAAGCACAAAACAAAATAACAAAGTATTCCTATACTAATACTACAAAAATAGTTTATAACTAAACCAAACATAATCAGTAATTTAAACAAGTTATACAAGTTATACATAATCAACAATAAATTATCGACACCACACAAAAAAGTGATAGCATTGCTATAAGACCAACGCATAATCAAGCGCTAATACAACATAACATCCAAAAAACAAACAAAAAACTTTCTTTAAAGAACTAACATTACTCTACATATCAAACATAGCACATAGTCAAACGCTAGGCATACACAAAAACAAAAATAAAAAATTACAATGTCTGGGAAAAAAAATATTTTCCAAAAAATACAGTACAAAAATATTTCGTAATGCTAAGTTACATAAAAATAGTATTTTAATTTAATTAATTCAAATCTATAATTAACAAATTAACAAAAAACTAGCTTTAGCAAAATGAGAGACATATAACAATTCCTGTATCTAAGCAAACACTAAACAACACGTGTAAGTTTTTCAAAAAATATGTCACAGAGAAACACATAGAAAAACACACTATTACCAAAATACAAGTTTGCAAATACATGAAAACAACGTAATGTATGTTAAGCAAGTGCTTAAATCAGATCTCTAGATTTCTCAATCAAATAACAATATCAGCAACCGCTGTTAATTTTCTCTATACAGTTCAATTTAAACTTTTAAATATTTTCGGCTGACAATGACGTTCAGCTTAGCTACAGTGTTATATAGTTAATAATTTATATCTATCTCCATCTGATATATTAAAAATAACTATTGTAACATTCCAATTAATGAGTATGTGCATAGGGCTGGCAAACTCATCATGTACAAAACTATTCTACCCAACACATCTGTAAAACAAAACCAAAAAAAAAAACTGCAAGTTCTACACCAGAGTATAAAAAATAGGCATAAATTTGTAACCAGTAAGGTTAAATATAAATCTGCTCATTGCATTTATGAATAGTAAACAACACGTCACTACCATATAACACACTACATATTATCCAAAACACAATAGTATAAAAATAGCATCGAAATGAACTAATTTATAATTAAAACAGTCATACATATAAAAAAAACAATAGACATCAAATGATGCGTAAAAATGATGATCATAATATAACAACCTATAATGATCTATGCAATAGAATACATTAACATCTACTGTCCTAATAAACAAACAAAACAAAAATCAAACGCAAACAAAAATCTCCATAGGTCTTGCCGACATCTCATAAACACTAAGGGTAAATCGTCGAATCATGGTTAGCACGCTGATATGTTCTGCTTGAGAAAACACTCGCTCGGGCACAATGTTGACCTATATTCTTGCCGCTACCGTAAACAGCCGTTAACGTAAACAGGAGCGCTGACCCATATCAAGAAGTCGCCTCTGTTCAAAAAATACAAATGAAAATTCCATTTTAATGAATGGTGAAATTTACTACGAACAACGGAGAGGTTAAACAAACAATCACCCCGCACTGTGGTTCGTGTGGAAATCTGGTCACCCCACGATGTCATCGACTCTTCGTTTAAGTTCACAACAACGTGCTGCTCTTTCAAAATCAGAAACATAACAAGCAGTAGTATTTGTGACATCATTATCATTGCTACTTTGCTTAATAACAATGCTTCTAGGCTCATGTCGAGCAAAATTAGCATAATTGCACTTATTCGTCGTTTGATCAAAATATTTATCATCATTTCCTCTTTGTTTGAGACTATTATTATGTCTATAATCCCAGTTAGACTTGTTATGATTAACGTTTCTACTCCGCACAAAAAATCTGTCAGAAAAATTATTGCACGATTGAAAACTCTTCTTGTATTTATCTGTACCATTATTTTCAAAATTCTGAGAATTAAACTGTTGAGATACATTAACTTGTCTCTTATCTCTCTGAGAAGGAAAATTATTATCATATGAATTTCCTTGGTACTTTCTAACCTTAGAAACATCTCTCCTACAAAAACTCTTTCCATTCTTTTCTTTGACAATATGCTTGTTTACAGTATCATCTGCAGATCTATAAGTATCTTTATCATTACGCCTATAATGGGTTTCATCCTTGGAACCACTACTTATAACTTTATCCCTTGTTATCATCTTCTGAGAACCTCCAAAATCAGTTACTCGTTTAATCATTAGGCTTTTAGCTTGAAATCTATCAGGACTGACTGTTACCTTATCATTCTCTCTATTACACTTCCGCCAAGATTCGTTGCTATTGGAAGCAGAATCAAAAGATCTTCGAAAGTTATATTTTCCTCGAAAAGATATTTGTCTATCACATTTAACCTTTCTATCCGCAAAGATTGTATAGGGCTGGATCTCTGCTTTTTTAACCTGTTGGTAAACAACTTTCTGTCTAGCATTGTCCCCATTTACAGAAGACCATATTCCGCTGTTTAAAATAACATCGAGTAGACCCTCTACCCTTTTTGTACTTTCTGCAATTTCAACACTTTTTTGTGAAATTTCTTCACTTAATTTCCTATTTAATTTGTCAAATATCAAGACTTTACTTCTCTCCTCTGTTAACAATCTCTCAATCTTAATCATCTCCTCTCTCTCAGTCGTTAACTCTTCTAATTTGTCTTTCTCATCCTTTTCTTTATTTGCTCTAGTTTGACATGTTTCATTACCTAATTTCTCACATTTCTTATCCTGAACTTTTAATTTATCATGTATATCTTTCTTTTCTTTCAGTTGGCAACTGATAATATCATTATCCTCCAACACCTCATGAAGCATATTTATGTAAGTCTCTTCACGAACATTGCTCTCAATCTTTAATATGTCATACATTTCTTTTTTCTCTTGAACTTCCTGTCTGAGATTACCAACTTCGTCATCTTTGTCTTTCACCCGAATTTCCAACTCTTTGTTCTTGTTCAATGCTTCATCTAACGCCGCATGTACTTTAGTAAGTTCCGTGTTTGACTTATCTAACTCATTTGCGAGTTTAGAGACTGTTTCGTGTAGTTTACTCACTTCAGTAGTAACTTTTAAACAATTGTCCCTTTCCCGTAGGGCACTCTGTTTGTTGACTTTTATTTGTTTCTCACTTCCTAATTCCTTTTTCTGCTCATCAGGAATACCGTTGTGGATTATCTTGAATATATTTTGCATTATCTGTCCGTGTTCAAGTTCAATATACTGTTGTAAAAACACACGAAGGTGCTGTAGCAAATCAATCAAATCCTTAGCCATTATTGAATTACAAAGAAGCTTAAAGTTATGTTCAGCAAATAACTTTAGGGATACTGACACATTAACCAACAAATCGTCCATGATCCATACTCCAAGTCTTGGACCTCTCAATCCCTTTTCATCTCTACCTATTAACAATGCACTCTCCAACATAGGCCTTATATCTGCAGGATTATTATCAAAATCCATGGTGATTCAATCACTCAGTTAACTATATATCTATATCAGTATAATTATTAATGTCGCAAGTTTATGTTTCAAGAAGCTCTGACAATTACCCTTCCATTTCACACAGTTCAGTATGTATACCAAAAATATTATTCATAAACTTTGTATCATCAATTCCTTTTCAAAGAACCTTTATAACATCATATGAGGGAAGTCATCCTATATCATACAACCATCAATACTTAGCATCAATACTAAATCCTAATAATATGTCTATATAGAATTAGACAACAAAAACAACAGATTTCAACAGTATAGGAGATGCAAAGCACAGGAAGGCTCGTTGACATAGTTAAGGTGACACAGTTCACATCACAAACATAACCACTTATCTTGAATGAAAACTCTTCTGTTCCTTTCCGTTAACACCCTGGATATCACAAAGTTCAATGGTAAAACAATCGACAACAGAAAGGCATTGGAACTTGACACCTTGATTCCGCTCAGGTCCTCGATTCAGCACGCTACGTGCTAACACACCGCACAGGAAAGCAGGAAATGGGTCACCGTCTGTCAATTTCGTTGAAAGGAGGTACACCGCTCGTTCATACTGCCAGATGATTACTTGTACTGGTATACAGACGCCACTGTATATCATGACATCTCATAATCTTGAGTAATAAATTTCTTGACTTGCGAGTTGCGACTTGCGACTTGAGTTAACAGTTCCCAGTTTAACTGATACTGAATAAGTTTTCCTTGGGCCTGGATACAGCTCTCAAATGTGATGTCTGTCTTTCATATACTAACGCCACTCAGGCTACATGCTAACAGTTGTGAATTAATATCACGCGAATTTCGCGGGTGTCTGATCGTATAAAACTAGCACACCACTGTTGCACCCCCGTAATGTAAGTGAATCGTCATGGCCAATGACTGAAATTGCAGCACTGATAACGTATTGGTTTAGTTACTGATAGGGTGTCTATTGATTATCTGCTAACGTTACTGTTGTGTTGTGGATCTGGTAATGTCTACAGTTGATACCTACATATACGCCACACAGGCAAACACTGTAGAAGTCTACTGGTAAGCGATGATCAGGTTCTCGATACAGATAGACCACGCCCACTCCGGGGCTATTTCTAAATACGTGTTAAGTTCCCTGTCACACTTGTAATATTAAGTGCGTGTGTTGGTTTAGTCGTTTACACCACAGGTACGTACACAAGAGTCATGGATGGTTGTAAACGACTGGTGACATTTCATATGGGTTTATTCACGTCACAATACATTGATGAAATACACATAGAATACCGTTCACAGCACAACACAAGATATTAATTACCACATAAGAACTGCGCACTCGGCAGCTACAATGATATCATGATTCATGACCTAAAGTACTCTTATTAAACTCAGCGCTATAAAGAATCCTCAATAACAATCCTCTCACAGGAGCTATCATGATTCATGGCCTAAAGTACTCTTATTAAACTCAGCGCTATAAAGAATCCTCAATAACAATCCTCTCACAGGAGCTATCATGATTCATGGCCTAAAGTACTCTTATTAAACTCAGCGCTATAAAGAATCCTCAATAACAATCCTCTCACAGGAGCTATCATGATTCATGGCCTAAAGTACTCTTATTAAACTCAGCGCTATAAAGAATCCTCAATAACAATCCTCTCACAGGAGCTATCATGATTCATGGCCTAAAGTACTCTTATTAAACTCAGCTCTATAAAGAATCCTCAATAACAATCCTCTCACAGGAGCTATCATGATTCATGGCCTAAAGTACTCTTATTAAACTAAGCGCTATAAAGAATCCTCAATAACAATCCTCTCACAGGAGCTATCATGATTCATGGCCTAAAGTACTCTTATTAAACTCAGCGCTATAAAGAATCCTCAATAACAATCCTCTCACAGGAGCTATCATGATTCATGGCCTAAAGTACTCTTATTAAACTCAGCGCTATAAAGAATCCTCAATAACAATCCTCTCACAGGAGCTATCATGATTCATGGCCTAAAGTACTCTTATTAAACTCAGCGCTATAAAGAATCCTCAATAACAATCCTCTCACAGGAGCTATCATGGATTCATGGCCTAAAGTACTGTACACTGCAGTTATAAACACTTCCACAATAACACTGACAAACAACATTTTTCTTTCTTATATAAGAATAAGTGTTCTTAGGTCAGTTTCTTGCGCTGATTTCAAATCTGAAATCCGTTTATCTCTATCACGTCGGGTTCTTAAGATATTTTTGAATAAATATATTTTTGGGAAACCGTTATTTGCTCCATTTCATTTTTACTATATAACTTATTAAAAATTAATAAAAAGCAACATAATTCTACTTTTTATACTGCTAAAAGATGCATGACATATGTTACGCGATTTTTCTAATAGTTACTGTATTTTGAAATAATTCTGAGCAAAATATGGCTTCTAGAAGTTGTAGAAATTCGGCTGATCTGTTCTGTTACGTGTACGGATATTTTACCGATCGTGTTGACCAGAAAAACTTTACACCATTACTAAAGAAAGCATATGAACTTTATTTCGATTTGAAAGTTGATGATGCAAATAAATCTTGAAAGCCAAATGCAGTTTGTTCGATACATTGGCAGGTTGGTTACGAAAATCGCCGAAGCATAAGTCGATGCCTTATGGAGTGCCAGTAATATGGCGTGAACATACAAATCACACTACTGATTGTTACTTCTGCTTGACAAATATCCATGGTTTCACTTTTAAAACTAGAAAGTCTGTGGTTTATTCAAATATTGAATTGGTTTCGAAACCAGTGCCTCATGATCCAATCACGTGTCCGATCCAAGTACCACCAGAACAATATCTGTTGGACGTGAATGAACCATCAGAAAGTGATAGTTTACTTGCTTTAGAAACTAATTCTGACTCAGATTACATACCGGTGAATGATGGTGTTTACTTAATTAACCATTCAGAACTTTCAGATCTAATTCGTGATCTCGCTCTTACCAAAGGACAAGCTGAATTACTCGGTTCGCGACTCAAAGAATGGAATCTTTTAGCGCCCAATACTCCGATATCTAAATTTCGTCATAGACACAGAGAACTTGTTCAATACTTTGAGATGGATGATGACATTTGCTATTGCAAAAATGTAAACGGTCATGAGCACATAGTCAACGAATGGCGATTTTTCATCGATTCTTCCAAGACTAGTCTAAAAGCCGTGTTATTGCATAACAGAAATTTATTTTCATCAATTCCAGTCGCCTACTCTGTTCATATGAAAGGAACTTATGACAATATGGCTATACGTTTGGAAAAAATAAAGTACAATGACTACCAATGGCGGATTTGTGGAGACCTAAAGGTCATTGCAATTCTCACGGGCATGCAGACTGGGTATACTAAATTTTGTTGCTTCTGATGTGAATGGGACAGCCGCAACAGACAGGAACATTATGCAAGAAAGGTGCGGCCTATCCGGGATCGTATGCAGCTCGGGCATAAAAATGTAATACACGAGCCATTAGTTAACAAGGACAGCTTCATTTTACCACTGTTACATATAAAGTTGGGGCTCATGAAGAATTTTGTAAAAGCGTTAGATAAAACGAGCAAAGCTTTCACTTATCTTCGAGAAAAGTTTCCGCAAGTTAGCGATGCAAAGATAAAGGAAGGTATCTTTGTAGGACCTCAGATTAGGAAAGTTATTGCAGACAAACAATTCGAGAACTTGTTACATGGTAGTGAACTTCGCGCATGGATGGCATTCAAATCGATCGTCGATAACTTTCTGGGAAATCACAAATCTGTCGACTATGTTGCATATTGTTAAGCAGTGCATAGATGCATACAGAATTATGGGCTGTAACATGTCCCTCAAAATCCATTTGCTCGATTCGCATCTTGACTTTTTCCCTGACAACCTTGGCGAAGTCAGTGATGAACATGGAGAACGATTCCATCAAGATATCGCCGTAATGGAGTCACGTTATCAAGGACGGTGGAGTGTGACCATGCTTGCCGATTATTGTTGGATGCTTCATCGCGATGTACCACATGCCATTCACCGACGAACGTCGACTGCAAAGAAATTCAAGCCTACATAACTGTTATACTTCTTGTACGAATGATGTTGTAATACTGTATGCGTTGTTAAAAAACTTCAATTGCGTATTTCTAGAAATCCCGACCTGATAGAGAAAAACGGTTTGCAGATTTAAAAACAGCGCATTAAAATTGACCAGAAAAACATAGAAATGTTAGAGAAAGAAAAAAAAAGTTTTTTTTTTGTTAGTCAGTGTAATTAAAACTGCAGTTTCATACTACGCTGTACCCACAGCGAAAAATCCGTCGACATTTTAAATTCAGCACTGTACAGGCATTTCACACTTCCCAAAAACACTGTCTTCCTACCCGGTCAAAACGCCCGGAACACTCTCCCTAGATAACACACTCGTCCCGCTCAAAAGCAGACACGAGACTTTCTCACTGTTCACACAACACAAACAATTGCGGGCTAGCAGCGAGCTTCTCTCACCCAACTCAAAACAATACAGAATAACTATATCAGCGCTTTTCACGCTGTCTGTAATCTGTCTCTCGAAACTATCACGAGATACTCTCTAAATAATTCGATAGCTAACAAGCAACTAAGTGCTATAACTCAAAATCTATTTCAACTACTAACATACTCCAGTTTACTTCCCCTTACACTAAAACTGTTCGTTACAGTTGTGAATTCCATTTTTTTTCCTTTTACGAGCTTTACTTTCAAGAGTCTTGTTCACAAACTCTTCTGAACGACAAGCTGGAACGAACCAATAGTGATCAGGCCCCTGTTATAAAAGCGTCACTGGCACCAGTTTATCCCTTTCACTGAAAAGGACAGAGGTATATCAACTCTCTACAACTTACACCAAGTATAGCACGTACCTGAGTTTAGACATCACAACGCTATCCTGATGTTCGAAAGACGACCATACTATAAATATTCTTTGGCCTACCAGGAGATTAGTGAAAGGCAAACAAGCGGTAGGAATACTGTCACATATCTACCTTACAGTGAAGGCAGGCATGAGGTAACCTTCTAGGTTTATTAACGGCGAGAATGCAGCATGAAACTTGCGAGCTATCATTAAATAAATAAATATTACACACATAAAGGTATGTTTCAGGCACTCGTGAGAAATAAAGAAGTAGAAAACTAGACAACAGAAAAACAATAGAAGTGAGTGACTTACCGGAGAATCGAACTCAGGACCTTCCTAATGGCACTGCTGCCTAGTTACGGAAGCGATGACCTATCATGCTTACTTAAAATGGAAAATACAGAAAACTGGACATTAGATCGGGCTAATCTATCACTTAGAAAATCAGCTAGCCACAAAATTGTCTTGATGTTAATCATCAGCCCTTGTTATTAATAATTCTAGATGGAAGAACAGTCCTCTGACAATCAGAGTATAACGCCGAAAGAACACAAGAAATACAATGAAGAACTTACAGACGTTCATAAATATATGTTTGGAGTACACGATGGGTTGACAAGATCAATTACATAAAATCAGGGCTTCGGAGCTGGAGCTAGGACCTTTAAAGCAGCGAGTTATTGCCTGACACTGGAGCGAAGACGGAGCACAGAACAATTTGACTGCTCCACTTTTTTTGTGTTCAATAAAATAAAGAATGACATCAAACTAAATATATGGGAGCCGCGCTAGTGTAGTGGTTACCACACTGCGCTGGAGATCGGGAGATCCCAGATTCAAGCCCTGACGAGTACATTTGAAGCAGTGTCGTCGACCGGGACTTGGACTGGAATAATTCGAGCCCTGGCGACGAAATTTGAAGGAATGTCGTCGACCAGAGACTGGAATAACCTGAACGGCTCTTGAGCCGACCCACCTCTAATGGGTACCTCCGAATACGGCGAGTATCTGCCTGAATGGCGAGAGGACACCTGTAGGCGTACAGGGAAAAGGAATACTCACGTAAAATCAGTCTCAGGTAAGACATACTAACCGGAGATTTCACCTCGAGTAATAGCGGACGTAAGATAAAAAAAAACCAAAAAACTAAATGTATAACTATTAGATAAATATTTAACACGAGTATTTTTTTTTCTAAACCCGAGTTAATTCTTAAAATATTTTTACAATTCATTTTCAGAGTTAATTTAACGAAGGAAAAACGAAATCACATTGTCAAAGGAAAACGAAATTGTGCAATAGTGAGATGACATTTCCGCGTGGACAATATTAAAAACAATAACACGTTTATATTATTCCACCATGGCACCCCTACGACCCATTAAGGGTTACGGGATGAGATGAGAGATGATGATTATTTAAAAGTGGGCTTTCCTAGAATTCTGTAATTAGAAATATCACTTTGTTTAAAAAAATTGTAATTCATTTAAAAACAAATAAGCTGCTTTCCTTGAAGTTCCAAGTTTAAATATAGTATATGTAAATAAATAAAAAATAGTTCTTATGTGGTGATACTAATTTGTTAATTAAAGGTCAAGGTAGCTCCATAGCAGATACTGCCGTAGGGGAGAGACTTCACCATACTAGGTCTAGCATCGAGAGGTAGGGGTAACCAGTTCCTTTCCTCGTTACCTTTTCCTTCCCTAACTCAAAGTCAGGTACCCAGTTATAGCTGTGTAGAATGGAGCGTGTCGGTACCATGATTCCTTTGACATGAGATACCAGCGCTATGACCAGTCAGTTGGACGCTCCACATTATGAAAATAATGTAATACTATTTTGTTTATTATTTTTAAAGGCCTTAACACGATACAAGTTAGCATACAAATACATTGAGGCATATTGAGAATATGGTGTTTAGGTCCATATTTTCTTGACCATCGGCACACTAGGGGTGATGTGATCAGCATCACGCCAGCCGCCTTAACCTTCCCAGAGTTGCTCTGGTACCCAATTCATGAGGCTGAGTCGACCCCGGAGCCGTTTGCGGTCTAAAAAATCCCACCTCAACCGGGGAACGAACCATGGACCACCGAGCTAGGAAGCCACTGCACTAACCCCTGCACTACCGCGTCACCCCAATATAACCGACTGACCTTGTGTCTAGGTTGAAATGTCGCGCACGCTAAGAGGATGTCTAACTTCTCTTTTGATTTTTTTTAAACAAAAGGGAAGTTTTGAAAAGTTCGTAAAGCAAAGGAATCCATTGGTTAGCTAAAAGTTGAATGTTTTTAAGACCATTTACAAGCGGCCCCCGCCATATTCGGGCTGCTGATAGAGTCACTTCTAGTATACAAACAATTAACAGCAGTGTTGTATTTTTGACTTTAAAAATAATTTTAAATGATCAGCGGGAGGTTATTATTGTTGTTGTTTAACTAGGGCTGCTGGGCTTCGCGCTCTTTTACAGCCAATAACTAGTTGAAGACTCCTTGATCTTGTCTATACTCTAGATATAGGCTTTTCCTGTGGCTTTTTAGCCATCCGAGAACGTGTTGAATTATGGTCCTGAGCTTTCTTCAGCTTAGCTTGCATTTAGAGGATCATCACATCTGGTCCCTAGCTAGGAGTACGATGCGGGTGGCAAACTGTGCAATCCCCGCCATGCAGCGGGGCTCTTTAAAATGCATGGCTAAATACTGTGCTCTGCTTCTGGGCTTTCCTAAGGAATTTTCACGTCCTACACAGAGCCACTTCTCAGTTCCCCCGACCTATCATCGGTCCACAGTGAGATTCTCCTACATGCAGTCAACCAGGTAAAAGCCAGTGTGCGTGTGGGGCTCAAGTGACTCCTCCAAGCTTAGTGTGCAATGCTGTGTTCTCAACACGTTTCACCACAGGGAGGATCCCTGGAATTGTGTGGATGTTTCAAGTGTCAATGAGGGTGTAATTTGCCTCACAGACAGTGGATAACTTCCACATCGGTATACTATAGCATTGTGCATAGCTGGTGTTCATATAAGGATGGCTCCAGATATGCCTCCATGTATGCGGAAGACTATAAGAGGCAGCTTGATTGTTGCAATAACATTTAACAGAATGGCTTATCAACATAGAAATGATTGAATGATTGTAATTTAAGTGACCTTAACATGTATTTTTTTTTTTTTTTTTTTGATCTTGAATGAGTAACGTTTCTTTTCCGCACGTACAATACGCATTTTTGTCTTACATAAAGAAAAAAAAATTAAGCGGAGCTTGCAGCTGAGCTGGACCAATCACTGCCGATGCATGAGCGGAGCAGTTAAAAAATGTGGTTGCTCCCTGCATAAAATACTACAAATATTTAAAACCATAACATTGAAATAACATGACAACACAATGGAAAAGTTGTTTAAAACAATCTATCGAAGTCTTCTACTAGCATCTTGTTTTAGAATCCAGAAGATAGAAGAAGAAGCGTGCTACAAAAAAAAAAACAATACACGGGAAAGATCTCTGAAGTCGTACCTAACTTCGCTGTAAACGGACACAACGCAACTAACGTCCTTTTCAGGACGAACGAGGAAGAAAAAGAAGAAGAAGTACCTAAGACGTTATCCTTCCGAGGGAAATTCGGCAGTTTGTACAAGACATCAGAGCTTGGCGATAAAATGTTGGAGAATGTTATTCCATATAAAGGCGAAAACAGAGTGGAGAGAGAGACAGAGAGAGAGAGAGAGAGAGACACAGAGAAAGAAAGAAAGAAAGAGAGAGAGATACAGAGAGAGGTCAAGACTTCATGTCGGAACACTACTGTGTTGCTCTAACTTGTATCGACATCAAAGGCAGCATAACGATAAGTAAAATAACAGTAAGTAAAGAAGTATTCATATCTCTCTGGCTGGCTCTGAAGTATGTAGTATAAAATACAGTATAGGAAATATATTAGCTACATGATTCAGAAATCAGAATTCTTAGAACGCACATATCACCGTGTTTTATTAGAACTAACGTATTAACAACGGAAGCATGTTAATTCCATCATGTCTAGCACCCATATAAATAATCAAAACTTAACAACGTGATACAGTCAAACCTGCTCATAGCATTACCAGTCAGTTCTTGCTCTGGATTCACCTAGGTAGGAGAGGTAGAGGAAGACATAAAAACACATGGAGAAGAACATCGGAGACAGCCATGACGGGGATGAACGAGACATGGGAAGAACTTGAGATGATGGCACGGAACAGGAAGACTTGGCATACGTTTGTTGATGCCTGTACTGCTTGTGGAATTGACAACAAAAAATAAGAACGCGTTAAAAGTCGTTGGAAAGATCAGATAAATGGAGTTAGGCTTTCCTGAGAAACCATTGAGATAAGGAGCCTGGAGTACACAGTAGATAGACAGTTTGCGTCTGGAACGAACTAACATTATTGTCAAAGGGTCGGATGGTTCTGGTTCGGAACAATGCTGGATGACGCTCCCGTCTACACATCTGTAAAATGGATACATAGCTGTGCTCACTGCTTTGAGAAAGCAAATACAGCAAGTTATCCAGCCTTATGAAGCTGAGACTTAGTGCAGGCGAAGCCTCTTACACGTCACTCCTCTACGTCAGTATCTGATAAGGGACTTACTTTACTGTTACCTGTATTGGGAAAAGAAAGTGACACCAGGTTGTTCAACACAACCATTTGATGCCAACAGCAGTCAATTAACACAACAGATAAAGATACTGCTCAATCTAACATTACGTAATATACAATGGTTGTGCTGAAACCTGACCTTGTGTCAGCCCCACATAGTGCTTGCAGTATCGACGCTTTTGGCACTAATGGACTGTCCTTTGCTTTATTCTTCCATATTTTTACTATTCCTTGTAATGTTCTTAGACTGATTTGGAATATCAACCCTTCTGTTCCCCTCTTTGCCCCTTTTCCTCATACACCGATAAGCCGTGTCGCATGTTACGCATTGCCTAGTTAAATGTTTGAAGACCGAAAAGTGGGACACCAGTGTGCTGACCCGAACAAAGGAATGCAGGGGTATTTTCCTGTGTGTATCTAGGGCAGCCAATCAGAGAAGGGGTTTCCCACGGTCAGATAGAATGACTTCGGCGAGTGTATAAGGAAGAATAAATCGTCCGAAATCATGGTTAGAATTAGACATCGGGAAGGAGAACGGAATGACAGACAAGGATGAGAATGGTCTCCTTTTGACGGGAATATCTTCATTTATGTATGGGTACAAGGAAATCAGAAGGGAGTAAGTAGTTGTGAAGAATTTCGCAAGAATAGTGTCCGTGCATTGAGAAATCCTGTGTTTTTCCTATTTATAATTCAATATAAAATCGTTAACACGACAGATATGGGAAAACAACATATGGATATAAAGGTCAACTCATGGAGAACGGAAATATATAACTCCAAAGGCTTGAACTGGGAAAGGTGAAATGCACGAGACCAAGGTTTGAAACACCTCTAGCACAAACCCCCCGAAGTTACAACTTTTTTGGGAAGTTTGCTGGAGTTGCGAGCCTTGTTTCCTGTACGTCCGGTAGCTGCATATATAAGGGTGGACGGAAATGATTTCAAATTCATTGAACCAACATCGTGACAAGACACCAACGTCCTTTTCAGGACGCCACTACTCGAGATAAGATCGCGTTATCGTCAACATGCCCAGACATAGGCCACACGCTAAAAAGAGGAAGGTCTACACCAGCCCACCAGCGCAGAACAGCCAGGATAATCGCAATATCACAATCAACAATGACAGACAGCCAGAGAGCAAGACTGCCCCAAGTACTCGTGCCGGGACCGGCCCTTCTATAACTCCGGACACGACTGAGCTAGCTGTGACATGCGTCGACCCGACTGAGAGTCAGAGTGGCCCGACCCCTTGCCTAGATAAAGAGGACCCAGAACATAAAGAAATATGTAGAGCGTTACGACAGCTGGAGAAAAGAAAACAAGCGCTTCTATCCAGGCTGCACCCACCCGACTCGTCAGCAGTAACCCGGTCTATGACAGAGAAGCCGCACGATGCCGAGATGACAGCCCGACCCAGCTGCAAGCACCATGAAGGAAGTGATAGAGGCAGATCCTCAACACAGACAGGTACAAGAGGAAGATGTCGCAGAGACCATTTTAGATGCACTTCGAAGACTTGAAGACGGAGACGAGTCCCTTAGGCTCGCTCTTCAAGAAGCAACAGTAGAAGTAGCTCCAGACGTGCTGGACATCCAAACCACTGAGAAGCAAGCTACCATTCCTGATCCTGAGGAAAAAACAGCTGACAACTCAAAGGCTCAGACGCAAGATATCACACCGAATAACCAAGAACAAGATTCGAACCAAGCCTGTAGAAGGAAACAAAGACCAAACACTAAAAATACAAGCAACTCAGAAACGATACAGGAGAGGATTGTTAAGATCACCCAGACGTCAGGAAGTGAGGTCTCACTCAGGGCCCTACCCGACAACAAAGTGATCAACATCCTCGAGGTGATAACTGGACGGAGAGGTATCGCCAAAGTAGGGAGGCACGAAAAGGGAGTAGTGCTTTCTCTCAACAACACAGACAAAACAACCTCGCTGATGATCGAACTGGAATCCGGTCCAAAGGAAATCCAGTTGCCCCACCAAATAAAAGTGGTGGTGGAAAAGTACAAGACAACAAAGAAGTTGGTCATCAGAGGGGTGGATACCAGATGTTCCGAAGGCGAGGTCCACAGACGCCTTCAAGCTGAAAACACAAATCTTAAAATCACGCAGGTGGAAAGGCTAAAAACCTGGGCCAAGAAAGATACCAATCTGATGATAGTCACGGTAGAAGGATCGACAAGACCCGAGAGACTGACGCTCGAAACCACAACCAAAAAGACAGAAGCCTATATCCCTCCGGTGATGCAGTGCTCCAACTGCCAGCAGTTCTCGCACACAAAAAAGACGTGCAGGAGAGATGCAGTTTGCCGGTATTGTGCGGGTAGTCACCAATATGGCGACTGCCCCAGGGCAAAGGAGGACCGCAACTACAAAGAAACTAACGAAAACCGTATCTGTGCAAACTGCCACGGAAACCACGGGGCAAGGTACAGAGGATGCCCTGTGTTCCAGGAAACTAAGAGCATCTTGAAGGAGGCCGTGTCTAAAAACATACCCTTCAAAGAGGCCAAACACAGAGTGAATGCGGATGCTACAGAAAAACAGCGCACGATTGACAGAAGACAGCTACACAAGCTGACCGCTGAAATCAACGAAATGAAAAGGAAACAGCAGAACGAAAGCAGAAACAAGCAGGATCCCGTAGACGACAAGGACAGCGGTGAAGACATAATAGATATGCAGAGCGCCAGAGAAATGTTACAGAGCGCCCAGGCAATGCTACAGGAAACAAAATCCATCAAACACGAGATAGAAGTTGACATCGCCAAACTCACAGAGCTAAAGGCAGAGAACGAACAACTACTCAAAAGAATTGAATCAGAGAGAAGGATCGTTGAGGATATCCTTACAAAAACTATAGAACAAAACAAAGAAACGAAAGACAAAATGAAAATCGACATCGTACAGCAAATGTTACTCAATCAAGAAAGAGCCAGAAACGCTAGAACAGCTACTACCAACGATAATTGAAAAAGCACTGTCACAGATACAGGAGAGCAAGAAGACAAAAGCAACAGAAACTAGTAGCGTAGAAACACACAAAACTAAACGAGCCAGATAGTTGAGGCAGGACATAAAAAACACCATGAGAGCGACACGGCACCACAAACGGACAAAGAGGAATCCAGACAGCCAGCAAGTGGTCCTTTTCAGGACCAGTCACCTCCAGGACTACGAACGAGATACCAGTGAAGACGATAACACCCTATATACCCCAATTATAACCAAATTTCAGGTTGAACAGGGTATCACAGCAACATAGTAGAAGAAAACAACAACAACAACATTTGCAGCCAGGCAGTTCTGTTACTCCACTAAAGCCAGTCTTTACTGATCTTAATTAGATCCTGCGAGGGTATGTAAAGTTACTATGTAAAATAATACAGTAATTACAACTTTATTTCAGGATTTGTTTAATCTTTATTTCAAGATTTGTTTAATCTATATGTTATGAAAGTATCATGTATATTAATTGATTAATTGGTATGATTGTTGAAGATTGGAACCCGAAATATAACCACCATGACTGAGTCCGTATCAGGGCTAGCACAATCCTTTTCAGGACTAATAACAATTCTTTTCAGGACTACCAACAATCATTATCAGGGCTTATTCAATCTGTTTTCAAGTTACTGCACTTTACAGAGCTAACGTGTCAGGCAGGGGGATACTATAACCTCATACCATATATGTGTGTACATATTATTTTGTATTATTTGATTTTATAAAATGTTCCACAGTAGACACCTGTCTTGTCACTGATCCATAATCATGCATTTTCACGCATACATCTGAAAACAAATTCATCTCACCTACAATAGGAATGTGGTAATTGTTATCCACAAATAGCCACATATCCTACAATTATCTGCAGGTTCATACTTGTCAACCAAAAGTCAGAGGTCAATGATCAAGAATTGCTCGATGATCAATGCGAATCGCCCCGGCAGTGTCTGGATTGGTAGAAGCAAGACCTACTGAAGCTGTACATCTCATATGAACACTGATTAACTAAACAGATGAGTGATATTTGTGACAATCGTGCACCCAAGAACTGATAATTGTCAAGCAGAGTTTTGTGATGACAATTTGCGTGATAAACTAGTGAAAGTTATAAAGTGAATAAGACAGTGAAGAAGTCTATTACCCAACTAATTGGAAGAGTCTAAAGAAATGACATTTTAGTTTAACTTGCAAAAACTGTAATTGAGTTCGCCAATTTGGTTTTGTATAAATATAACTTTTGTATCACCAGTCACACCCAATCACCACAATTAGATAGAGGTAAATAAAGAGGATATAAATTGTATTCACCAGCTTTATTCATTCAATATAGTTGATACTGAGTTTGGTTGAATTTTTATTAATATCACAGGTGGTCACATAGTGGAGGTGGCGCAGTAAGGTCTGACTGTTCTCTGAATATTTTCAGTCCAGATACTTTCACAGCCGTGACTATCGAGTGATACCAGTGTACTTCTCTGTCACTGGAACCTCACACATTCTGGAGAGAATACTATTTCTACTCTAGCATTATCATCTCACACATATAAAACCTTCCGCTACAAGCCGCTTGGGTCGAAGCATTTTGTATCGCCTCAGTAGTTCAACCAATGGTTTTGAATATCGATGTACACACTTAATTAAACATCGTTGAGCAACATCTGAACAGGATTTTTATACACCATAATTTTCCTAATTGCTATGAAAGTTCAAACGTCTAAATGTTTATCTCTTGCTGTTATTAAATTAATCCAGGATTATAGGAGTTAGATAGAGTATGGATCAAACATATAATCTTACGCATCTGATACTTTGTTACAGATGTTGTGACGCAAATGGCCTAATTCTGAAACCAGCTAAACCTGCTACGGCCATTGATGATCAAATTAAAAAGGTATATATTTAACTGTAACGATTAATCAAAGAAAGGTCCATCCACATTAGCAGATCTAAAATTTTACAGCGTCGTGCATACGGTTGATATTTAATTAAAGTCCCCATACGCATTCCTCTTCAGCAAAGTTTAGCACATTATAGAGAGGATAGTGTGATTCGCTTGCATAGCTAGGCGGGATTGTCGCACAGAAGGTCCTGGGTTGGAGTCCTGGGTAAGCCACTCATGTCTGTTGTTGTTCTGTTGTCTAGTTTTCTACTTCTTTATTTCTTACGAGTGCCTGAAAACATACTTTTATGTTTGTCTAATATTTATTTACTGTTTACAGGCCTCGGGTTTCCCTTCCTTATGTGTTATAAATGGTTAATGATAGCCATGATCACCACCTTGTAAAACACGGGGTTATGTTTTTATTTTGTTAGCTGATGTATCTTATATGGCAGGAAATACGATGTACGAATGTATGTATATATTATGTATGTGTATATATATATATATATATATATATATATATATATATATATATATATATATATATATATATATATATATATATATATATATATATATATATATATATATGTATACACACACAATACACACACCACATTTCGTGTCATTGTCTGTTCAATGACTATTTACAAATTATTTTTTAATCTCTACATACACGATAGGAAAACAGTTATTCAAATCTTAATCACAATGAAGAAAAATAATAAGATGCTGAAGAGGAAGCAAAGGAAGTCGTAAAGAGAGAGAAAGAGAAAAGAGAGGAGGGATGAAGAGAAGACTTAATGGACAGTTAGTTTGTATAGAAAAGTCTTAAGGAAGATCTTACTTTTGCTGAGTGAAACCGCAGACCACTGTTAACTGCTCTTTGCAGTGTTAAAAGACTCCGAGATCGTTTTGAATTACTGTCAGCTCTACAAGACTTCGTATGTCACATCCTTATGTTGCAGGCTGCTTTCGGTTCTATATACCCTGGCCCAACAGGAGAAGTCTACACAACCTACACTGTTATTTCTGGTTTGCTCTTCGGGATTGTAGTAGCTGCTGAATTAACTAACGATTATTCCCTTACACCAGCCAAAGCATGGCCTTCCAACCAGGTCAGTTACAAGGATTCTACTAACTCGCCTCATCATATTATATAATTAGCTTAACGTTTTTGCCCATTTTTTTTATTTTCATTCTTTTAAGTAAATGTTCAACCGTTCTTTAATTTATATTTGTTATTGTATATTCTACATTATCTTATTTCTTGCTTTTGAATGAATCATAACTGCGTTATTATAAAGACTGTATGAAGATCAATAGTCAGATCACGTTTGATGTGTGTAGTTTTTAAATATTTCTGAAATAAAGGTGAAGGTAATTCAATGGCAAATAGTGCCGGTTTTTTTTCTTTTCCTCTTCGTTAATTATGGATCATAGAGCCTTCGCTGCAGTTGGCCTTATATCAGAAAACATACATCTGTGAGCTCTTCCAGTGGTAGTTTCTTTAGCAAATTGTTTTATGTGGTGAGGTTGCCATCCCTATGTACAACCTCACTTTAAACGCTTCCTACGACATACCTAAAGAGCAGTAACCCCCTCAGAGACCTTAGCGAATTCATGGGGCAGATACTGCCGTAGGGCAATACTATTAATGTTTGGGACTTCACTTACTCTCGGACTCAGTTTTATGAAGTGCGGTAACCAGTGTGTTTTCTCGTTGCCTGTGTCCCATCTAGTTCAAGATCAGGCAGGTACTAATTTTTTTTTTTCAGTTCGGTAGACTGGAGCATGATGCAGCTTGGTGTGATATAGTGGCCCAATTCTTTATTGTCTTTTACGTTTTCGTCCTTGTTCTTATTGTATTCGTACCCAGCTTTCTCTTTCAATTATTCTTTTCGCTGTTACAAAGCTATAGAATATAAGCAACATTTTCACCTACGCACTCATGTTGCTTTTTTTAGGAGAGGTCCAATCAGGGGCAGTCTGTCTTAACATCTTTTATGCCAAACCAATTGCTAATAAGTATCTGATATTGGTAGGTTTCCCCCACTACCTTCATGTAAAACATTACTATATGACAACATAGGGTATTGCTCTTTACATGGTGTTTTCAAACTCCATGACCATATACGGTCTAGCTACTTCCTTGTTGCCTGTTATGGTTACCAACTCACTACTTTACAGATATTTCACTGATAATCTCCTCCAAGAAGTTAAATTCTCTTAGTTGATTATTACAACAAAGTCAATCTTCAAATAATGTTACATCACTTTTCGTGTCTTAATTTTTAATAAGATTGATATCTTCTGACATCCCAGTGAAATCCGCCTTGTATTTAGGCACTTCATGTTGGCGAACTGACACCTTATCTCCAAATACCGGCTGTCATCCATATACGAAAACCTTAGCAACCTAGTTGGTGGCAGTCAACACATGTTCACGTATCAAAGCTTGTTATCTACCTTCCTGGACAATCTGTGTTTTCGCCCCCTGCCGTCAGGGGTATCAAAGATTACTATTATCTCTCAATCGAGTGTCTGGCGTAACGAACAGAATCTCCCTAAATGTAGACTCTCAATTCATCTGGTCAGCGAGTAATCCCATAAACACTTCGACTTGGCTGCATAATAGGTCAAGCGGTATAAAACCGTATGGTGAGTGACGAAGTAGACAAGATGTGATATGATAACCTTGGTCGATGAGAGCGAAAAAATGCAATTAGTTGTGGGTGAGAAAAGAGAACGAAGGAAGGGCACAGGAGAGTTGGAGGAGATCACAGGAAAATCTAACGATTGAAGATTTGACTTATCACAAAGAAAAACGAATACATCTTGAAATTAAAGAAAGAAAGAGGAGATGGGGAGGACGATTAAAGAAAGAAGTGGAGATTGGGAGGACTTACTCCTAGGATTTAACTATCAAACATCGGATGAACAAACCCATAGAAGACGATACGAGTGTGGAGCTCATAGATAGGCTACAGAATAACAACAGAAGAGGAAGCCGAGCAATCACCAATTTATGATAGACTGGAACAAGGTCCCCAGCGTCGTTCTGGGGGTTCCTAACCGTAACTCCACTTCATGCTTATGTTGACAAAATGAGCTGGTACAAGGAGCTGGCAGTCACATTATGTAAAAGAGATTGCTACAGAATAAATTGCTGTAAGAATCTGTGATTTTTCATGGACTTCCTCAAGGAGGTCATCTACAGTGTTAACTTAACGCTCTACAATAAGCGAAAACTGAGATGATGGTGGCTGTGGAATATGAAAAGGTTTTTCAGCATAGAAATAAGCTAAGGAACAAGTATAGACAGATAGTATACAGACAATACAAGAAGGTTGATGATTAAAATCATAAATATAATCAATAATGTTCCACCGTGATTTTCTGCTAAAGTAACTTTACCTTATAACTCTTTATTATCATTGTTATTCTATTTATTACATGATTTTAACTTTTTCTTACGCCATGGTCCCTATGATATATTAGTATCTACCCATAGCCGTCAGCAACACTCGCTTTACTATATTAATATGTCCTGATGTTAGCACTTTATGCGATATAAGACAAGCATATTTGCTCCATATATGACTTCTGTGACGGTATTGCCTCCCCTGCTTTACAGTAGTAGTCCAACAGTGGCCAAAACTGAAGAGCATCTATTATAGGCTTCAATAGAACCTATTTGTACACAAGATTACTCTTGGCAGAAATGTCGACAGAAGAGTAGTAAAGCTTCCATCACATGGGAGTCTTCATAAGATATTCAGATCAGCGAAAGCAATGCTGGCTGTCGATGAGCCCGTTAATTCTATAATCTGCCGACACTTTAATGAAGAATTTAGCAATGGTTTCTTCTAGCCCATTAAGCCTCGTACCCCTCAGTTAATCAGTGGAATTTATTATTACAATATATATAGCTCTGTTTAGAGTGTGTTTAGTAACTTTGACTGAGACAAACATGTAGTACATTTAAAAGGATTAAATCGAAGTTAAATTTGTAACAATACAAATAACAAAATTTAATAATCACATTAAGTTTAACAGTTTAAACGAAATAATTTGAATAGTTATGAAAAGGATTTCATCACTTGAATGGGATTTAACTGAATAAAGGAGGTCATTTTTGGCAGCGGACATTTTCACTTTGCTGCCAATGGTAGTGTCTTCTCCCGCTGGGTCAGTTCCTTTCACTCTGCCCTCGCTCGCCTCTGGTCAAAGTTCAGGCGCCGCACGTTCGCAGAACGTCAAGGAGTAACGGCTAAGTTGATTCTGCGTCTGCCTGTAAGACGCTCTTATGATGGCGCCTCGAAAAACGTCAGTCCACTTCTACCTTCACTTGGTTCCATAGATAGTACTTTCTGCTGGTACCACCAATAAATGGTAATAGAAATAGAAACTAAACGTTCTTCTGAGAATGGCGTTTTCCGATACAGTTATATCCCCCCCCCCCCAGCCCCCCACCCCCTTCTTCTATTCTACTTTCTCATGTCCGAATTTACCCTCGATGAGAATTAAATTCAATCCCTCGGTATAAAACTTCCTTTACATTTAAACTGAATAGCTGTAGCTTTACGTTACATTTAAATGAAAAGGTTAAACGTACAAATACAGAATGTTTTACATTTACATCTCCATTGTTTGAAAAGTGTTCACAATATAAATTCATTGATATATACACTAATGGAAAAGCTTGAAACTTCTATTAATGTAAAATGAATATTTTCACATAGACATTTACACTGGTTTAAAGCTTGAGAACTTACATTAATTTTGAAGTGAATAAGTTTATAGGGAAATTTACACTGCTTTGAAAATGTAAGTATTATCCTTAGAATGTACATCATTTCTTTCATCTTTCCCTCCCCGCTCCATTGGGAACCTGGAACTACTTTATGCTTTTAGTTCTCTTTACGAAACTATCAATAAAGCAATCACCAGCCCGTACTGGGGTGGTTCATGAATCATCATTCTAGATACTGAGGTTGACAGCCCCAAATGACTTCGACATCCAATAGCAAGTTTCACACATTAAACTTCACATGGTAATATATATATATATATATATATATATATATATATATATATATATATATATATATATATATATATATATATATATATGTGTGTGTGTGTGTGTGTGTGTTAGTAATAAAACAGAATGCAAATGCATTACTTACGCCAATCTTGTCTACATATTTTTTGCTCAGATGAATAAGTTAAGGCACTGGGTTAGTGTGACGTACGTCTAAGTATGACAAATGAATTTCCCTGACCCGATGGATGACAACAGAATATTGGCCTCTCATAACTTTAGAATCCCTGATCATCTGTTGTAACTTTAACCTGCATGCAGCATTTCCACGAGAACTTTACACGCTGGATCATTAATATGTAGCCTGCTATCTTCTGTGAACTTTTGAGATCGCATGGCCTTTGATGGGAGGTTAAATCACGCCCTCAACCATTTCTGAGAACGATTTATAGCAATCTTTTCCTTAACGCCGGCCCAAAAGAGGACGTGGCCAGAGACTCACTCCTGTTTCTAGAGCAAGTAACAGCAGTTCAATTTCTTACCTGGCTGTCACCCCGCCTGGTGGGAGTTGCCAAAGCTTCTCAGAACAGCAGTACCATCAAAGCCAGGCTGATCTTCAGAATTCAACGTGGGGCGGTATACGATCTAAAGAAATCAGGGAACTCCCAGCTAACGTAGTTAGCTTCTCGAGAAATTTTTCGCACTCTCATGCGAGCAGCCTGAGACGAAGAAAATCGGTAGACCGGGGGAAACGGAGGAATCGCAGTGGTTAACACAACGGCGAGGTACCTCGGATTCTGCTCTACTTCAAGAAAAGTGTGAAAATCTAACACGTCCTATTTAAGTTACATTTGAGAAGTATAAATAAAGAACTCCGAAAACTGCATTTCATCGTTCGTTCTGACAGAATCCTAGTTTCACTAGCATTGTCGGATTCCTGCTAGATTTCATCTACCTTCGTTGACTATTGGAGTGTATTCTTTCTGCGCAGACGGTAATTTATACATTAGCTTCGAGTGATCAGTGGTCTAGTTATTTCAATTTATTTCATTGGATTGTGGTGTAAATTTAACCTTATTAAATAAACCAATTTTCAAAGTTCTAGTGCAAACTAATGTTACAGCTAAAAGTATTTCCTAATACACTTGTCGCGTAAATTAATTTTGCAGACGTTAAAAGGAATTATAACCAGTAAATCCAGTTTAGTTCTGTATAGATAGATGTGCTTTTAATTATTTTAACTCACGGGGAGTTTTCCTGATTTGTTAATTGACGACGCTAATAAAGAAAATAGGCTAACTGTAATTTATCGCGTGTCAGATTATAATATGATTTGTAATGCATTTCTTGTTTTGATTATCTTTCATTCAGAACGATCATTCAACCTGCATCCCAGCAATTATTAATTATATACAGAGTTCTGCCAACTCAATTCGATAACTCCAGTAACATATGAACCTTTTTAAAGCTAAACTTGTGGCGACCTGTAATGGGCCCCGCTCCTCGGACTTTAACTGAGAATAAAGCCACCCAAGAAACACTTTTAAAATACTAGTTCATATAGTCCTTAAAAGTAAAACTGGAAGCAGAACATATTTTATTCACTGCCCTATTTGTGAAGAAAAAACATAGATCTACCTGAACACTGTCTGTCAAGTATATTCAGTGGATTTTACACACCCCCCGAAGAAGAACTTACCTCAGTGTTTTTTTAACTTGTGACATTACGGAAAAAGAAAGTTATCTCCACCAGCTGTGCCAATTTTAGGAACCACACCATACCTCACGCCTAGCCAAATGCCTGTGCCATTCATTAGGAACTTTATCTAAACCAATAGTAGCCTTTACGCTTCACCGTCTGGCGATTTTTTGAGACTATTTGTTACCTCGTTAAATCTGGGGCCTGACACGGAAGAAATAAGAGGACCAGTCCATTATTCCACGGTATTAGCTGCTGTGGTAAATAATTCCTAGAGTGACAGAATTCACCATTTTGGTAAGTCTGCGTGTGTGTTTGTGGGATGGCCAGCCCTAGTGTGTTTTTTTGAATGAAAGGAGATTTAATCTTTTCTTTACCCTTTTAATTAGTTCGACCTAGTATTAAGGTGCATTATATTCCTTGTACGGGATTTCTCCTAGCGGGATTGTGTAACTGTGTTCATTCCCCCCTCCCGTAAAATTTGTATGATTAAAGGGAGACATTTGAGAACCCTAGCTTTTCCTCTACACCCCCCCCCCTTTTACTGTAACCCCTTGCCTCAGAGTAATAAATTTACCAGTGGGTTAAATTGCCTATCTCTGATCACCCCCCCCCCCCCTTTTTCTTGTCTTTTGGACCGGGTCTTGTCTGTTAGTAAATACAAACGGGAAACGGTGGATGGGATATTTCTCCTCAAACCCCCCTCTTCCCTTATCATATTTGTATTCTGTAACCTTTGATTTTTGACTGAAAATGTATAATTAGTTGTGACTGCTTTATTTTTATTTATTTATTTTTTTTTTGCGTACGCCCGCTAACACTCGAGGCGAAATCTCAGGTTATTATTTATGTCTAACCTGACATTGATTTTACGTGAGTATCCCTTTATTTCTTGTACAGAGACAGGTGTCCCTCGCCATTCAGGCAAATACTCGCCGATTTCGGAGGGACCCATTGCAGCTGGGTCGGCTCAGGAGCCGCCAGTCCCTGGTCGACGACACTCCTTCAAATGTCCTCGCCAGGTCTCGAGTTAATCCAGTCCAAATCCCGGTCGACGAAAAAATCCTCAAATGCCGTCGCCCGGGTTTGATCCTGTATCACCCGGTCGCCAGAGCGGTGTTGTAACCACTACGCTTTATGATAATAAAGGTATTAATCTTTATTTGTGTTGGTTGTCGGCTAGCCCAAAACTCCAAACATTTCCATCTGTGTAGGCTGTATTCATGTACGTTGTGCGACAGAATCACCAAATCGGTGAGTGCGCCTGAGCGACTGGAACTGACAAACAATTGTTTGTTCAGAAGAGAGATAGGAATAGTCTGTGAGAAACAGATATTGTCGTAATAAGAGACTGTCCTTGCTCTTCCCAGCGCTTGTGAATGTACTGCCTCATTCTCCTAAATCCTTATTCTCACAGAGCCTTCAATATTCCTCTACACTCTAAAGGGACCAATATCCATCAGCACCCTCTCAGATAAAAATTACGACAGTTAGGAAACTTACACGTGTCTGGGATGTCTTTAATGTTACAATAGATTCCCCTCTGACTCCGTGTTTCTTCAGTTTCCTAGTCCCGGGATTCCTTTTTTAAAATGCGGAGATTTCCTGTGCTTTTTTAAGTCTTATCTGGTTCTCCAATAAAAGGTCCGGTTAACAAATAGGAATTATGGATCTATTCTTTACTCTGGCGAGGTCTGGTGTTGTCTTGACGAGCGTGCAAGTCACAGTGAAATAAAACTGAGAAATGGTCAGCCTATATTTTCCCTCAATGTTGTTATGAATCTAATCAGAAAGATCCAATCAATTCAAACAGGTCGGGTGCGGCACTTTCAAAATATTTCCTACACGGAAAAATGATGCAAAAGGTCACGGCTCCCAAATGGTAATATGATGTCTTGCATACCCTCTCACCAACACATTTGTAGACTCATATTGTCTAAAATGTAATAAATCCATGATTACTTTTAACCAAGTGACTGGAAGCGATTATAAAACACTTGTCTGCCCATCGGTGTCACACAGACAGCAATCTCGTTATCTGTAGTATGAGTGCGCAAACTCCGTGTCCTATCGGTGATACAAACCATAGCGCTGGCCGATGTACGTGTTAATCTGCCGCGCATATAGCCAACAAAGCTGGGTAGCGTCAAGCAAATGTGATGTATCTTATCAGCCGTTCCTTGCAAATGTGATATTTATCACCTACAGGGTGCTTTGAAAAAATCAAATAACTGCTTCATAGCAGAAAAATAACGAGGAAAGGAAGAAAGAAAGAGAGAAAGAAAGAGAAGTGCGATAATTGACAGCATATAATAAAAATCAGTAACATAACAGTACCGATACTGCCAGAGAGAACCAAAGATCGCTAAGGGGTCGTCCATTTCGTCACAACTTCCAGCACTTCAAATTATTCCTTAGCCAATTTACAATTTTAAATACACATTATAACATATTTTCCCATATATATATATATATATATATATATATATATATATATATATATATATATATATATATATATATATATATATATATATATATATATGTATGTATATATATATATATATATGTATATATGTATATATGTATATATATATATATATATATATATATATATATATATATATATATATATATATATATATATATATATATATATATATATATATATATATATATATATATATATATATATATATATATATATATCACTAGGTGGACGCAAACAATTGGCACTCATTTTATAGCCCGAATAAGGGTAATATAAGTCACTGGGAAATATATAGTCCATTAACATTTCTAATCAAAATCAGTATATGCCAAATAATAGTTGCTTTTGTTCATACAATGAGCAAGAAAACGCCCGCACGCCTACCTATGTTAATATAGAGAAGAACACACATTTTTTATGTTATTACATTTATTCAGTATCACTTTTCTATTCTTACCACCAGTTTCCAGTCAGTCTGGCGTTTTCAGCTGCTGATCCGAAGACAGTGTTCAGCTTTTCCAATAATGCGCCTCTCAAACTTGGGGTGGAGTGTTCTGTTAAAAACTTTTGCCTTTTTTACTCAAGCCCGCTATTACAGTTTGATTCTGGGTAAGTCACAACGTAGCAAGAAAATTTATTTACTTGGTCGTTCCTCTTCCACCCTAGGGGGTAGAGGTGACAAGAAAATCTTACTTACTTAATCGTCTCCCTTCTACCCTGGGATTTAGAGGTGACACGAAAATCTTACTTACTTAATCGTCTCTCTTCTACCCTGGGATGTAGAGGTGACACGAAAATCTTACTTAATCGTCTCTCTTCTACCCTGGGATGTAGAGGTGACACGAAAATCTTACTTACTTAATCGTCTCTCTTCTACCCTAGGATGTAGAGGTGACACGAAAATCTTACTTACTTAATCGTCTCTCTTCTACCCTGGGATGTAGAGGTGACACGAACATCTTACTTACTTAATCGTCTCTCTTCTACCCTGGGATGTAGAGGTGACACGAAAATCTTACTTACTTAATCGTCTCTCTTCTACCCTAGGATGTAGAGGTGACACGAAAATCTTACTTACTTAATCGTCTCTCTTCTACCCTAGGATGTAGAGGTGACACGAAAATCTTACTTACTTAATCGTCTCTCTTCTACCCTGGGATGTAGAGGTGACACGAAAATCTTACTTACTTAATCGTCTCTCTTCTACCCTGGGATGTAGAGGTGACACGAAAATCTTACTTACTTAATCGTCTCTCTTCTACCCTAGGATGTAGAGGTGACACGAAAATCTTACTTCGTTAATCCTCTCTCTTCTACCCCTAGGATGTAGAAGTGACATGAAAATCTTACTTACTTAATCGTCTCTCTTCTACCCTGGGATGTAGAGGTGACACGAAAATCTTACTTACTTAATCGTCTCTCTTCTACCCTGGGATGTAGAGGTGACACGAAAATCTTACTTATTTAATCGTCTCTCTTCTACCCTGGGATGTAGAGGTGACACGAAAATCGTACTTAATCGTCTCTCTTCTACCCTGGGATGTAGAGGTGACACGGAAATCTTACTTACTTAATCGTCTCTCTTCTACCCTAGGATGTAGAGGTGACACGAAAATCTTACTTACTTAATCGTCTCTCTTCTACCCTGGGATGTAGAGGTGACACGAAAATCTTAATTACTTAATCGTCTTTCTTCTACCCTGGGATGTAGAGGTGACACGAAAATCTTACTTACTTAATCGTCTCTCTTCTACCCTGGGATGTAGAGGTGACACTAAAATCTTACTTACTTAATCGTCTCTCTTCTACCTTGGGATGTAGAGGTGACAAGAAAATCTTACTTACTTAATCGTCTCTCTTCTACCCTAGGATGTAGAGGTGACACGAAAATGTAACTTACTTAATTGTCTTTCTTCTACCCTGGGATGTAGAGGTGACACGAAAATCTTACTTACTTAATCGTCTCTCTTCTACCCTGGGATTTAGAGGTGACACGGAAATCTTACTTACTTAATCGTCTCTCTTCTACCCTGGGATGTAGAGGTGACACGAAAATCTTACTTACTTAATCGTCTCTCTTCTACCCTGGGATGTAGAGGTGACACTAAAATCTTACTTACTTAATCGTCTCTCTTCTACCCTGGGATGTAGAGGTGACACGAAAATCTTACTTACTTAATCGTCTCTCTTCTACCCTGGGATGTAGAGGTGACAAGAAAATCTTACTTACGTAATCGTCTCTCTTCTACCCTGGGATATAGAGGTGACAAGAAAATCTTACTTACTTTGTCGTCCCTCTTCTACCCGGGGGTCTAGAGATGACTAGAAAATCAATTTAGTGAATAGTCGAGAAGACTGGTAATCGATATCACCAATATTTTCCTTGTGCTGCTTATTGAGCATGGAGTACACCAACGCCACTGCTCCCCCCCCCCCTCCCCCCCCCCCCCCCCAAAGAGCCCCACAAAAAGCACTCACATTATCTTACACCAGTGGTTTTTGTAGCAATTTTCTTTTACTTGATGTGGTTGCCAACCAAAAATGCACATCCTCAGATTAATCGCCTTGTACGACACGCATCAGGGCGCAGTCGTCCTATTCCTCCTTTAACTTATCCCGATACCCCCCGGGGAGTACATGGGACAAATATTGATATATTCTGATAAATATTCGAGACCACACAAGTAAATGTGGAAATATTAATTGCTGAATTATACATCTTCAGAATGTGAAGTCTTTCAACTTGTCGATTAATGAAAAAAAATTATTCTGTACTTCTTTCTGCCTTTGATGAGATGTCTTCATTTGTTCCATTCCAGTAATTGTTTATATTCCGCCCTTGTTTTTTCTTTTTTACTCTCCGTCGCGATTATTTCTTAAATATAAATACGGAGAACAATAATCTTAAGAACTTTTTTAGCCTTTCACAGTTTGCCCCCTGTCTCTTCACTTGCCTCAGACATTTTTTTAACATCACATTGATGCAAAGATTAATTAAGACAGGTGTGCATCTAAATATGCTTCGAAAATTTACGGAGAACAATAATTAGGCCCTACAATCAAGAACTACAACTACGTCAGGAAACTGGTTGGAACCAGTTTGATGTGAATGTCTATGGTAACTGGCAAACGACAGGGTTGAAGACGTTGAAAGTCTAATAAATGATTGTCCAGGACAAGGCTGTCAAATGGTCAGGAAACTGGTTGGATGTGATGAAAACATTGAGTTCATGTCAAAATAAAATAGTTTCGTTTGTGTCCTCAATAATAGGTAGTAGATACACTTCATTCTGCTAAGGAAAGTAAGTAAACATTGTATACTTGCAAGGTCGGTCACTGTTAGGTCCTCAGCGAAGGTGACACCTCGGTTACCGCTTTGAAATCAGTGCTGTACGACATGATGATGAAAATAATGATGATGATGATAACGACGACTACGATGATGATGATGAAAAGTTGAAAGATTTACAGCATATTTGGTTTTCTTTTTTGTAAGTTTCCAAGTGTTCATGTACCCTGCTTAAGAATAACTTTACCTTGAATGTTATATTACAAAATTGTCAATCGGGTATTATGAAGCCGTGTTTAGATATATATATTTATGCCTAGAATAAAAGAATGTATTTATTATCTATTCACGTTTTAGTGACTCGTTCGCCATACTAGGCGAGCTGGACAAATGGGTCCCTATGTCACATCAGCGAGTTAACGGCATTCAACAGACTGGAATTGATATCTATGTTCAGTTAATGGTTCAGGAAAAAGAGACTGTGACCTTCACCTACTATATCGCTAGCAAGAACGCGGTCAAATCTGTCGTATGCGATAACAGCAGAAGTTCTGCTCCAGCGCTCAGCACGCTCATCAGCATCGCCAAAGGGACGTGCACAGTCGCATAAATGTATGAAGCAACTGAGGCAGTTGATGTAAAAGCTAGCATGATTTGCCTGTGTGTTTATGGGTATAAAGAACTTGTTTAGCTTTTTGTGTTAACAAAATTCATGTCTAATAAATATGAAAATACACTGAAATTAGAAAGCTACAGTAGTATTCATATTCTCTGTATAGTTGCTTTAACTGTACATCTCTGAAGTGAGCAATAAACATTAAAACTGCTGTCGTCGTCCTTTGTGACTTATGGTGTTCAGTAAATAAGACGGTCGTTGGTGTCCATGATTCCTTTAAACACCTTTTTACATATTTGGCGAACTCATTTGCTTAGTACCTGTCCAGTTTGTGTGTGTAAAAGTAAATATCTTGTTTTTCCATTTCGAATTGAGAGCCCCATTTTATACTGTCTAGTATTGCCACAACTTAGCTTTGCAGTTATAGGTAGCTGCTGTAATATCATTTCGGTTGCTCATTTTTCCAAGTTAGGTTGTATTTTTATATCCCTAACTTCTTATGCTCTCTTTTGGACAAATGCATTTGCTCATCCCTTTCAAATTCTCAACGAGCATGGGCCTTCAACAAGCGTAAGCCATGTCTTCATGTCCTGTCCCAGCAGCGCAATGTCTTTTCTTGTCTACTTCACCCCCTTCATGTCTGTAATACTTAATTGGCAGAGAAAAGAAAAACTACTTTAGAAATTTAGTTCAGAGCAAAACAAACAGTAAAGAGATATGGAAGGCAATCAACACTTTAGTGAACAAACGAAATTTTCCAGACCCACATACTCCCAATAAGCCACTTACTTGTACAGACTACAGCAGTCATTTTTAGGCAGACATCAACAATATAAAATCCACCATTCCGTCTCACCCTTGTGACTTAAGACATTATCAGCGTTCTCGAGAACAAATGTACTAACACAATTCCACCCGACATTCCTTTTATGACAGTTAACGAAGTTTATAACTATATTATTGGCCTTAAAGATAATAACTCATCGGGACTTGATGGAATCAGTAATCGAATACGGCGCTTTGCCGCACCAGCCATTAGTGATTCACTGACATACATATATAATCAATGTATCGCAAGGAGTTACTTTCCATCTGCTTTTAAAAGCGCTAAAGTATACCCACTTCTCAAACCAGGTTCATCTGATAGTAGTAATCTTAGTAACTATAGGCCCATTTCTCTTATATCGTCGCTGTCCAAACTACTGGAAAAACCCATCCACAAAACAACACTACAACACCTAGTCAATAATGACCTGCTAATCGGCAGTCAGTCGGGGTTTAGACCAAAGCATTCATGCCACACAGCCTTAACAAAGATGATAGACAATTGGCACCTAAACATCAATAACGATAATATATGTGGAGAAATTTTTGTAGACTTCAAAAAAGCATTTGATATGATAGATCACTTTATTTTAATCAGAAAATTAGAAACAATGAAAGTAAATATTAAGCTGGTAAGGTTAATTAAATCGTTCCTGTCAGACAGACAACAAATAATCTCTTACAATAATTCCTTGGAACCCAACCGTTGTCAATACGGGTGTTCCTCAGGGCTCTATTCTCGGCACTCTTCTCTTTACCGTATACATTAATGATCTTCCTCTATACTTCAAACACTCATCATGTGACCTGTTTGCCGATGACTGTACTGTCTATACAAGTGATACAAGATGCATTACACTAGAACAATATTTACAAAACGATACACATAATCTTATTAAGTGGAGCAACGAGAATCGCATGCAAATAAATATTAGTAAAACAAAATGTATGTTAATATCAACCAGACAAAAACTACAAAACGTACAGAAAACAACACTTCAGCTCTACATTGGAACATCACTAATTGAAAACGTAAATGAACAGAGAACTCTAGGTCTCACAGTTGACCAACACCTAAGTTGGATCTCACATGTATATGCACTCACAAAGCAAACAGCACAAAAAGTTTACCAATTAGCCAAAATTAAACATGTCCTTGATGAGGAGGCAAGGAGAATGTTCTACATATCTCATATACAAACGCATCTAGACTATTGTTCCACAATCTGGGATGGTTGTTCTGTCTCCAACACAAAAAGGCTCCACTCGCTTCAAAAACGCGCAATGCGCCTTGTTGCCGATAAACACGAATCACATTGTATAGATTTATATAATTATCTTCAAATATTACCCCTCAGGAAGCGCTTCCTATTTAACAAAGGGAAATTTATTCACAAAATCCTGTCACAGAATGCTCCAAAGTATCTTTGGCCGCTTTTACTTGTAAATATAATGAAAGACGTAGTCAGCACTTAAACAAATTACAGGTACCAAAGCCCAGGCTAGACCTATTTAAAACTAGTTTGGCTTACTCAGCTGCTCATCTTTGGAACATTCTTCCCGATGACCTGAAAAACACTCACAGTCCTTACTCATACAATCGTGTACTGTTCAAATACTTTATGAATGCTGATTATATGCCACCCTAACTGATTGTGTTGTACTTTTATCTAATATACTGTATGGAGGCTCTGATGATCTAGTTTTCATTATAATATACTTATTCTTAATATTATATTCTTAATAACATATTCTTAATTTTATGATCAGGTACTGTTAATGTATGCTGTTATACTTCCTTGTAATGTTGCACTGCCCTTAAATTAATACTTTAAATACGCTGGAGAATGTTTGAGTAGAGTAATAAAAGATGAGCAAGAGGAAGGAAAAATGCAAGAGAGGACTGTCACCGATTTTCAACCCTTCGCAACTTAATTGCTTTCGTATATGTCTATCTAACTATCTACCTAGTCTGATTCTGGTCTTGAGTTTGGGACGCAAAAACAGCGAGGAAAGTAACTGCTTACCCTACCTTGTCTTGATGAACCTATCATTGCATTCATTGCAGCAGTATCTGCTATGAGACTCAAAGCTGCTCACCTCTCGTGAAGTTGTTCGCGCAGTCTGGAAAAAACACCGAGTCCCTGAGACATTCAGTAGCAGACCGTTTGAATATTTCACACACCTCTGAATATGTCTCAAATCACTAATTTACTGTATGAAGAATTCGTTTTTTATCAGTCTTTTTTTTTCATTATTATTTTTTTTCCGTTTAATTTTGTTGTTGTTGTTGTAATTCTTTATTCTTTTTTTTTTTAGTTTTGTTTTCTTTATTTTAAAAACATACTTTAATTATGATGATTATTGCAAATGTAATATTACTTTTATAATGATAAATGCCTTAATAATGCTTAATGTGAGGATGAAGGGATACAGTATATACATGATGAGAGAGAGAGGAAGGGCAGAATGTCAGACGGGCCTGCGTGCCCAATTCTTAACTCTTTGAAAATTTCGTTCGTTCGTTCGTTCTGCATTTCTCAATGTGTTTTTGGTATCCCTAAATCTCTCTTGCGAGAGCAACGACTCCTTGAGAATGCTATAGATAGGTTTCCTCAATGTGTTTCCTACAAATCTTCTTCTCATCTCTTGTTCTACTGGCACATAGTTTTTGTCATCAGTATCATATTAGTGTTCGTGTCATATCGCTTCAATAAAAGCCCCAATTTATGAACGTATGTAGTTTGTTGATTGATATTTTTGTTGTTCTCCATGTTTCAGACACAAACACTAGGACTGACGACACTGGAGTTGAAGATTCAGATGTGTGTGTTGTTTTTGTTTGGACCCATAGATGTAAACATTTTAGGTTGTCCTCTATTATTTGTGGCATATACGTCCGAGCTATTTGTTTTTGTCTGTGTCCGCTTGTTTGATTTAGTTTGTTGCCATTTGGTAGTGCCTCTAGTATAGTGTGACCGCTTATATTTATCAATCGTGAATGTATCTGTGCCATGTTGTGCAGTAAATACATTGTGACTACTGAGCACTTGCTTCTAAAATGTAAAAAAGGTCTTCGTCAGGGAGTAACGAACAATAACAGAGGAGAAAAATTAAGTGAAAACTAAGTAAAATACACCAAAGTTTTTTAAAAATCATAAGACTGGAAAATGTAAATATCCGATGTTGTTATCACCGAATGCATTGCGAAAAAAAATTCCTACTAGAAGGGATCCAGTAAAGACAACCGCACGAGGGTACAGTTAAAAAGTAGACGCAAAAATAGAAAGAAAACTAAAAAGACAACAATAATAGTTGAATGTCATCATCTAATTTTGAGAAAAGAATTTGATATGAGAAGATTAAATAAAGCTAACGTAAATAAATGTTGGCATATCAAGCGATAAGACAAAGAACTGGTATCATCTAAATCTGAGTACCAAAATAATAAAATACAGTGATACCAACTTGTCTAGCGCACACACACACACGCATGTATATTTTTTAAAATAGATTTTTGTAATTCAGACAATAAGAATGATTATTCAAAATATTTTTTGTTAATGTATAACAGACTTTCTCTAATTAACAATGACGGAATATGAAATAGATCATTCGAAAGGAAGAAGGTTGCAAGCAAGCAAAATTAAGCAACTAAATACGTTTTCTGCGCCTACAGACGCCATATGTATTATTTATAACCAGTAAGAATTACTGACGATTGTTGGGACACACATTGAGTAAACCTGTTGATAACATTACCAGGCAGTTCGTATTCTGAAGTTCCAAGGATATAAGAACCAGATGTAGGCTGTAGGGTAATGAAATGAATGAATGAATCCGTGAGGGATTTTAACTGGATAGTTTTATTCATTAACACTTAATTTTAAATTTCATTGAGGGAATATGCCTTCTCCGTTCACTTGTTTCTGTAACTGTTACTTGAATGACAAACCATGTTTTCTTGGCAATGGCAATAACAAAGTTTACATATTCAGACAATTAAATTTTAACTGATATTCTTTTTTATTAGACAAGAGTGGTCCTTACTAATTTCTGAATGCGTTGAAAAATAAGTAATTCTTGATGATCTGCTATTTACTGCAGAAATTAAAAAAGGAAAACAAAATAGAGCAGAGGCCAAGAAAGCTGTTATTAACAATACACAAATGTTGCAAACAAAACACAAATATTGTAAACAATACAGTCAATGCAAACAGCTGAAATCAAATCTCTGGAAGGTATTTATTGTGGCCGTTTACCGAAACCTCTGCGTCTCTTGAACAATTGGATTTTTAATGTTTTATGTGAATGTTGCTTAAAGTGCCTTGGGGCACTGAAATGAATTAGAAAATGAATATCACAATATTTATGAATGTGGGCAGTAGTGTACTTAGGAGAAAGTACGGTCCTATATTACGCATAGAAAAATAAAGCACACCTCGTGGTGAGTCTTACTGTTATTCGGATACGGATCCACATTGTATAATCATTGCTTTTTTTAAAATTTTCCTTTAAATTAAAAGTGTATGGTTAATAGTCTTGAACTACGTTGTAAAATATGGAAAAGTATGACAGTTGTCACAAAAACAAAACAATAGTTTTTACATTTGTATTATTTCCCTTAATTACTCATTAATTTTTATTTAATGATTATAGCCCCTGACCTGTTTACATTTGTTACGAAAAACTATAATTACTCATAATGTCATAATCACAATACTAAATTGTAAAATAACTGCATTGCTTACCCCGGCGGTTCTTAAAGAGAGTCTCTGTCAAAATTCATCAAGAAATAATAAGGCTTGCGGATTTGTATTAAGAACACAGAAACTTACTTTGCCTTATATATATATATGTATATATATATATATATATATATATATATATATATATATATATATATATATATATATATATATATATATATATATATATATATATATATATATATATACATACATATATATATTTTAATTTATTTATTTTGGAACAATTGTAAACTCCCTTCATGAGGATATAATAAATATGTCCATCTGTGTTCCAAGCGCAATCTTTTTCTTTTCCCAAAGGCCCCTTTTGTTATTAATGAGATCACTTCTTGTGAATTCAGGACTCTCATCTCCGCCAATTTGTTGTAAAACTGTGGCATTACTTATATATGGAAAACAGGCTGGGTATTTTCTATAGTTATAGAGCTACCGCGATATTAAGAGAATGTACAGTCATGTCACCAATGCTTATTACTGTGTAAGGCGCTGATGAAGAACGTCTGATGCTGTTGATCACAACTGACTTCACTAGGTTTTTGTAAGATGCAAAATAGGTAATGGCCACTGTTTCTTTGGCCTACAGTGTTAAATAAACAACGATTATTGGTCTGCCATTTTCCAGAAAATCTGTAAAGTGCTATATAAACAGCTTCGTCTGTTTAATTCAAATGTTATCTCAGTGTTAACATACGGCTGTGAGAGTTGGAAAATAACAAAATCATTGGAGAACAAGCTGAATACATTCGAGAACAAATGTCTTAGAAAACTCATGAACATCAGTTGGAAAGAATTCAAGACTAATCGACAAATATAGAGAAGACTCTAGGCAGAAATATGTCTCCGACTATATAAGGAAAAGACGATGGTCATATATCGGTCATGTCCTACGAATGCAAAACAACAGAATACCACTACAGGCGCTCACTTGGGTTCCTGAGGGTAAGCGGAAAAAAGGAAGACCAAAAGAAATACTCAGAAGAACAATAATAAGAGAAGGAAGAACGTTGGGCCTAAATAATGTGCAAGAGCTAAGAGGAGTGGCGTCACAACGAACAACCTGGAGAGCACTGGTTTCTGCCTTATGCGCCGTGTTTGGCGCTTAAAGAATTTATTATTATTATTATTTTAATACATTGAGTGGACAACATAAAGATAAGGACAAATGTATTAGAGACAGAGAGACAGAGATAACGTAAGACAGAGAGTGAGAGAGATCCCTGATGTCTTTGGAGTAAAAACTATCTAATGTCATTGCCTTTAGTGCATTTGGAAATATTTGAAAATCAGAAGAAATTAAGGACAGCACGTAAATCAGAATCTGCAATTCAAACACCAACTCAGAATTATTGTTTGGCTCTGAAACAAGAAGAATAACAACAAACAAAAATGAAAAAGTTAACTGGAGATAAAATGAAATGGTTAAAAAAGACATATACCAACCTAGAGCTAATAGCACAGAGCTTGGGAGGTATTTGTTAAAGGCCAATTCGTCTCAGAGAACTGAACGGTAATCGTGAATATAATGATGAATATAGAGTCAATGAAACCCAGTATAAGGTAAAGGATCCCGTTACACGCCCATTGAAGCATATTGGAAATATGGTGTTAGGCTCATATTTTCTTGATCATCGGCACACTAGGGGTGATGTGGTCAACTCTCTCGATTTCAGCTATGTTCCCATGCAGAGAGCGTATCTCGTATTAAGTCATGCGCATATAGGCTTTTGTCTGAGCCATAGAATACCAGGCAGTTGTTGTTCTGAAATCATCAGGGTAAGGTAGATAGAGATAGACTGAATAACATATTGAGAGGATAACTGGAGACAGTAATGACAATTACGAGGAAGACATGGAATGACCTTGAGCTGATGTGTTGCCACACGAGGACTTGGCACACGTATGTTTAATGCATATCCTCCTTTTAAGAGATGAAGGGTGATACAATAAATTGAACAGAATATTTTTTTAAATTAATTTACCAAAAAATAAAACTCTATTGATTGTAGGATTGTGTCTGCCCCGGTTAATTGTTCCTGTGACTGTCATTTGAATGACAAAGCAAATTATTTTGAAATATGGCAATAACACAAAGTGTCCATATGGGACAAAAACAGTAGGTCTGATTTTTTAAAAAAATTAAATACGACAGGACCTACATATTATGGACTGTTTATGAGAATCTACTTCTAGCTAGTGATTTTTTAAAAAAAACTAAAAAAAAAACTTAAAAGACAAGATCAAGAAAGCTATATGCATGTATACAACAATATGCAAATTACAAAAATCTAAAAGCAAATCTGTTTAAGGTTTTTACTGTTAACGTTTACTGAACCATGACCATCTCTTGAACAATTGGATCTGTAATGTTTTTATGCGTATGCTGTTAATATTGCATTGTGACATTAAAAATAAATTAGAAAATGAGCTTCACTTACTTAGTCGTTTCCCTTCTACCGTGAGGTGTAGAGGTTTGGAAGAGAGCTCGCCAGACTATCCTATCGACTGTCTTCCTCCTGGCCTGGTTCCATTCTAGTCCTCCGCCCTTCAAAGATTGTCTAATGTTGTCCTCCCAGCGGACTCTGGGTCGTCCTGGGGGTCTGGATCCCTGGCTCTTTGTTTCCCATGCTTGTCGTGGTATAGTCCGTTCGGAAATTCGTGCCCACACATCGAACGTTGTAACTTTGCAACACCTTGACGGATGTTATTGAAATTTGCTACGTGACCTACTGATATCAATGCAGTTATTAATATATTTTTCGCCCTTACAAAACTTATGTCATGTTCGAGTTTTCTTCTTTAAGTTATATAAAAAAACTCTTACCGTTGTCTGGGTTAATTTTTATTAGTTCTACAGGAAAGTTACAAGATCCGTTCAAAAATTGCGCACTTAATCTTTGTTGCAGCACAGCACAAGCAATGAAATGTGCAATTCAATAATTTTTTACGTGTCCGCACGAGTGCGCACCTATTGTACTCAGTCGCGAGTAGTTATTTCCGCGGCGTATGCTAATTGCAATGAGTTGGCTGCAACGAAACAAAACGAAACCAGCGTATAATATATTAATAAACTAAACTGCATAATTTTGAAAAGTGCAATGAATCTGAAATGCAAATTTATCACTTTGCAGAAGGTAACTGTTATATTGTACAGGCATTTTCGCAGAGAGGCTAAGATGGGTTATTTATACCACGACATACAAGAACCAGGTAGGAGAACACGAATTGCCCTGGGTGTGGATAGAAGATCATTTCGACGTTGGATACAACAGGACGGTGATTGTACAGATACTGCGGTTAAGCAAGGAAATAAGAAAAAAATTGATGATTTTGACAAGGATGTCATTAGACGTTTGATTTTGAAGATGTTTAATGCAAATCAACTTGTTACTCTTCGCTTGCTGAAAAGTCGGCTGCAAGCAGAATGTGATATTAACGTCTCAAAAACAACTCTTTGGCAGCTTGTCAGAAGTGTCGGCTTCACTTTTAGAAAATCGTCTGGCGGAAGGAAATTTTTATGTGAAAAACCACATCTGGTTGCAGCTCGAAGCAAATACTTGAGGAGAATTCGTTAGAGAAGGTAAGACGGTTATCATATAGTGTATGTGGACGAATCTTGGGTTAATGCTCATCATACGAACGAGAAAGAATGGCAATCTGTAGACGGAGACCATAGAAGGAACATTCCCAGCAGCAAAGGTCAACGCATTATATTAGCACATGCTGGCAGCAGACATAATGGGCTTGTCCGTGATGCAGAACTTATTTTTCAATCAAAGTCTGTAGATGGTAGGTGTCATAAAATTGACCGTGATACAACGTTAAAATATCTCCAATGATACAACGTAGGGATAAAAACTAATGCGTAAGCTGCTAGAATACATGATCGCCCACGCCGCGGGTCATCACCCGCCATGGAAATTAAATTGTTAGACTTGAAGGCAAAACGGAACGGGATGAGAACGGAGATCAAAAGGAAAAATCTGACTGAACGCGTGCTTGAAATTAGCAAGGCTAAAAGACGCAAGTGGTGGGGAAAGGAGGAAAAAGTCACGTTCCCCAAGTTGACATAAAGTAAAGAAATCGACAAAAGGGACCTTGGATATTATACGCCACAGTCATTTTTTGGACGCTTTTGCGATAACTTAGTCCGTTTATTTGAATGCAGTGATGAACGCATTCCAGAAGATTCTAGAAAATATTTGAAAAGTAACTTTTCTTAATAATAATGTTAGGAATACAAAACGTAGCTGGCCGGATGGCCCATCTTGAGCAGTGAAATAATATGCTTTAATTTATACAGACAGACAGATAATAAGAAAGATATTGACAAAAGACTGTGTTGTTCATATCAAAGAACGTCTGCATTGAAATAAAACATGTCACTAATTTTCAAAAAATTGTGGCCTTGAAGACGCAAGTGCTAAAATCTAGTTGGAATGAAGAGACGGGGTGGGATGGTGAATTGTGGCTAAAAATAACTTTAAAGGGCAAAATTGTGTAGGGGAAGGCAGAGTTGGTTCAAAAAACAAGTGTGTTTTTTGTGAAACGCAAGTAGAGACGGACGGACCAACAGACAATAAGGCATACTTGACTGAGGTATGACTGAAATGACTTTTTGGTAGGATATTTGAATTTGAAAAAAGAAAAGGCAGTGATTGGCCATAGATGAATATATTATCGGCGCTCAGACGCGCATTTTGTGCCAGTCATTATAAGTTGTCCTAGTAGACACAGTGAATTATTAAGTGGTGTAATTCCCAGAAGCTATTGAAATATTTAGAGGGACGCCATCCTAAGGCCAGCAGCTCAGCTGAGTTTTGCTAGCATTTAACTGTGTTCTATATTCATAATTCTGGTAAGACTGAAATTATTTCTTTGTACATTTTAATATTTGTTTAAGGTTTCGAGTGATTTGATACTGCAATAGCATAATCTGTCCCTTACAACAAGTAAGGATTCGCTCTAGACCCCCCGCCCCAGTTCAGGGTCTAGAGACAAATAAAATACATAAACTCCAGCAAGGATTATGAAGGACAGATCAAGTGTTGAGAAAAGTGAAACATATCACCTATCCTATTCTATGGCAGGAAACTAATGAACATATTTCAGAATACGTAGTCTGGGAGAACTTATCCTATGTGAAACCAACTTGGTAAGATGTGTTGTTTGGTCAGAAAGATCTGACCCGTCTATGTGGTGTTGTTGTTGTGTAGTGTTGTGTCCAGAAATGGTTAGAGGATGGAATTCTGACACATGACTAATACTTTGATTGCAGAACTGTGAGTTTCAGATGGCACCAATGCGGTGTCAAATGAGTTGTTGAATATTACAAGAGTGGACCCGTGCAGTAACATTTTGTCAGAGCAGCCTATTATAGCTCCCAAGCACGGAGAGGTGGGGCCACCATACTTCTATTATAGCCCCCAAGCACGAAGAGGTGGGGCCACCAGACTTCTGATATAGCCCCCAAGCACGGAGAGGTGGGGCCACCAGACTTCTGATATTGCCCCCAAGCACGGAGAGGTGGGGCCACCAGATCTCAGCACCAGAGCTACACCTTCAAGCTACGTGAGCGCCTGGTCTGCTGAGAATTCACCAACTCAACTTATTTGCTAACACACCCATAAAAATTCCATCCAATAACTGGACAATGTGTAGTCACCATAGACAGGGAGTGATGAGGCCACCCCAACAGCACATCCATTAAATGTTCTCCCAAAATAGATTACAATTATAACCAGTAGTAATATTAACTAGTCTAGTAACATACATATGTACACACCTTGCATTTATTATGTAATATTCATGCATTTCTTTCATAATTGCAAAACCTTTCATATGTTCTGACCAAATTAAAACCTTGGTTCAGAACAAATAAATTTAAAGAAAATTACTATCAAAATTTTACACACTTGAGTTAGTTCAGTGTATTATAACATTTATTAATATTATTAGACTTAGTAAATATCTGTATGTGTATGTAAACTACCACTACACATTACACATATAGTAATATCATCATCATACAATACCATCAATCCACTACAGTAGGGACTACCACAGTGAAATGAATGGGCAAATTTTTCGAGATTGGATAGTGAATACACTCCTCCCGACTCTAGATAGGCCATCTTGCCTGGTGATGGATAATGCGTCCTTTCATAATGTTCTAGCGCAGGAGGATAAAGCTCCCACTTCGGCAAACACGAAAGACGAAATCAGGAGGTGGCTTGTGAATGAAAATATCGTCGCTGACAACAGTTATTTAAAACCAGAGTTGTTGCAGCTTGTGAGACAGAGGAATAAGACAAAAGTGTATCTGATTGATAAAATCATCCAAGAGCAGGGTCATGTTTCTCTTCAACTCCCACCTTACCATTCTCACCTTAACCAAATAGAGCTAGTTTGGGCTAGAGTTAAAGGGCAAGTGGCCGCCCAGAACACCACTTTTAAAATGTGCGATGTTAAAGACATGACTCGTGAGGCCCTTTCAGAAATAGACACAGAGTACTGGGCTAAATTTAAAGAGCACGTGCTCCAGGAAGAAGAAGATTACTGGCAGCGAGATGGCTTGCAGTTTATCCAACCAATAACTGTTGTGAACATATTGGAGTCGTCTGATTCGGAATGAGGCACGTCGATCGCATTCCTTCGTTTGTGATAAACTAATTTCATATGCCAATCTATAATAACACACAAACAGTTACGATTCGACATAGCTTCCTAATGATTTACTGCTTTTTTTGTTCATTATCAGATCTTCATTCTTCGAATCAAAATCACGTGAACAACCAATCACACATTTAGGACACGCCTTTGACCCGTCTTGTCGCACAAATGTTGTGATTTGCTGTAAGAATTAATGTTGCTGGCAGATTTAGGCAAATGTTCCAAAACGATCAAAGAAAATCGACGTTTTGCAAATTTCGCGAAGGCTGTGGATGTAATAATCGCAAAATCTTAACTGCATGGAAAATCTAAGACTGCATGCACAAATTCATGTCCATACAACAAACAGTTTTGGAGAAAATTGACGCTTTTTGTGGGCACGAATTTCCGAACGGACTATAGCCGAACTTCTCCCATTCTGCAGACGTGGCCAAACCATCTTAGTTGGGACTGTTCTACTTGGAAAAATGAGTTTCCCAACATGTGTTAATGTAGGCAGTAGTTGTGACGCATGCATAGTACTTGGGAGAATCCAGTACAACATTACAAAAAGACAACTAAACTTGAGGTCAGCATGGCAATGTTAAAACAGTTGAACTCATATATTTATACTTAAAAATACATTGACTTGTACTGATGTGATGTAATATCATACAACATACCAAATAGGAGAATCATCACAATTCAAAACAGCGTGTAATGCGTCTCACGCAGTTCAACATTGGTGTTGTGTATGTGTATTCTTTACATCGTCTATGTGCATATCTTGGATATAAATAATATAATCTTTATTCTTCGTAAAATATATAACCATGTACCTAATACTCTGGCTTCAAATTTCCTCAGTCCCAAAGACATTAATCCGCTCACACATTTTGCATGTTCATGTCCTAAACTACTCAGTATCAGTACGATAACAAATGCACGATATCCTAATTATACATACATTTATGCATATCCGAATCGTCGTTCTCTATAAAATACATTGTCATGTACTGATAAAATATAATTAATACAACATACAAACTGTAGAATAATTGGAATTCAATATAGTGATAACATACATTCACACATACATACATGCTTTTACCATTTTAATGTCAAATGTGCAGCATTACTTATATATGATAAACATGCATGCGTATATTCGACAGATATAGAGCATCTAAAACTTTAAGGGATTGTGCAAGTCCCTTTGGCAATGCTGATAATTGTGTTAGGTTCTGACGAAGAACCTTTGCTGTTGTCACACACAACTGACTTCACCAGGTTCTGGCTAGCTACATAATAGGTAACGATAACTGTCTCTTTGGCCTCTACCGTTAAATAGATAAAGATATCTTGTCCAATCTGACGAATGCAACTGAACCGTTGGCGTGACATAGGGACCCATTTGTCCAGTTCACCCATTATAGCGAACGTCTCACTAAAACAAGAGCAAAAAAAATTTACTCGTTAGTTTCAGGAAAGACAAGTTACGAAGTTTTCTAACACTGTAGCTTCTAGGTGAAATGTAAAGGATCCCGTTACACGCCCTATTGTGGCATATTGGGAAGCTGGTGTTAGGCCCATATTTTCTCGACCGTCGGCACACTAGGGGTGATGTGGTCAACATCACGCCGGCCGCCTTAATCTTCCCAGAAGGTGCTCTGGTACCCATTTGGGCTGGGTCGACCCAGGAGCCGTTTGCGGCCTAAAAAATCGCACCTCATCTGGGGATCGAACAATAGACCCCTGAGGTAGGAAGCCAGTGCACTAACCACTATGCTACCGCGGCTCCCTAGAAACAATGAATATATGATGACAGTCGTAACGTCAATCAAACTCCTTTGTTGCTTCACTTTTTGTGTTCAGATTATTGATCCAATAGCTCATTCAATCAATTATAGATATTTCAAAACTTTAGAAATGTTTGTGTTCATTGATAAAAAGTAAAAATAATCAGCCTCTTTAAACTATTGAGACTTATCTGAAGAAATGAACCGTGTCGTACGCGTGGGTCTCACAACACTTGAAACTGGATACAATTATTTAAAATTGCAAGAATAAGTAATACAACAATCTTTGACTATCTTTCTCAAATACTTGTACAAAATAAAATGTTTTAGCACACAAACCTTTTTGAATAATCTTGTGAATTGTGATGTTAAAATTGAAGTCTTTTAAGCGTTTCAATTTCAGGAACATACAAATTTCAATTTACGCGCATTTTCCTTTGCAAATTGTGTCACAAATTCCTTCAGGTTAAGTACTGATGCGTTGCGCATGATCAGTTGATATAGTTGCCGTCAACGAGTCTCTTTTGCAACATTGTTGTATGTACGTTTGTATACATTTGAGATTTGAGAAACTGTGTTCATCACATGCCACTAACACTAGAAGTGTGAGAAGGATCATTAGAGCGACGCAAACAGTAGGTATATTATCAAGGACTTCTTTTGTGTAGTATGAAGAGAAGTACTCCTTGTGGCGACACAGACTGTGGAAGTCTTCGAGCTATTGCTATAATTCTACAGCACAGATCTTCAGCATCAATATCTTTGTTTCCATTTGGGCATGAATGATTTGTCCAAATTCTTGCAGGCCTTAAGGACATTTTCTTCAGTAGATTTGTTATTGATACTGCATATATCATACAGGATGTCAAGAAGGGAATAATGTTGTTGCAGCTGAGGGAATCTCTTTTCAACAGATTGTATGGCCATGTCTAAGGCAGCAAAATAGACATCTACTTTGAATTTCTGGTCTGGATTTTGCTATGCCTCTTCTTGAGCCTCATTCTCACACTGCTGTTTCTTTCTCATTTTTCTAACTTGTTCTGTCTCAAAGTGTGGTAGTATCTCTAGTACCTTTGCTATCTCAGTAGCATATATCAGAACGCGTTGAAAACCCTCAGTAGTCAACAAGGTAATTCTTGGTCACATTCAATTGGCTTGTAGCTGAATGTAAACTAGCTTCCTTATTTTGAGGTAGCTTGTTTGTAAGGTTGACTTCAAAAAGGATGTTGAACCACGTAACAAAAGATACCACAAACTTGAACTTACAAATTGCATCACCAAGGAACCTTTTAATCTTGTGTAATCAAAGTTCTCTATCAAAGCATCATATATATTATCAAGATGTTATCTCAGTGGTTTCAAAGTATCGATCCGACTCTCCCATCTTGTTCCACTCAATGGCTTAACAGTTATGCCAAAGTCTGAAACATGACTAGTTAGAATATGCCAACGCTGACTGAATACACAGAAATAACTATAGACCTTGTTGAATCAAACTGAAGACACTAGTTGCTTCCAGACAACACTTAGCGGCATCATTGACTACCACGTTTAAAGAGTTTCTTACGATTCCAGAGGGATAGTAACAAAAACATTTTTTTTGTGTTCTTTATAACTGACTTAAAACATGACAAAGTCAGGAGAATATTAATTTATGCTATCTTTTTTTTTATTTTAAATTTGTATCGAATACGAGAACTCCATATTATTATAGTCGGCACTGCAGGGCATAAAAATGGTTTATGCCCATGACTGTCTTCTGTACTGGTCTTTGAGGGGCATAGTTTTATACAGATTAGTTTTTTATTTTAACCCATGTTAAAAATGCAACTGACAATTTATATGTCTTTGACTAAATATAAATAAATTCAGAGGACAATGTATCATTTTCTTCGCTTCTCAAGGATCATAAAGACAATAATGTAGATGACCCCCTCGAAGGAAATCTTCGCTCAAACACAAACGTTTGGAGCGGAGATGTAGATTTTACATTCTGATGTTGCCGGCCCCATGGACAACATCATATTAGTCGCGTCTTACGAGCTGCCAGAGGGGTAGTAATCAAAATATTTTTTTGTTCTTTTTAACTGACTTAAAACATGACAGAAAGTCAAGGAGACTATTAATTTATGCTATCTTTTTTTAAAAATTTTAAATGTGTATCAAATACGAGAACTCCATATTATTATAGGTGGTATTTCTAGCTTTCATTTTTAAGTTCTTACTTACCCAGAATATGTGGGTATGAGCGGACGTGAATAGAAGAGGCAGAAATTATTAACAGAGCACTCCGAACCAAACCTGATTGGGGCATTGTTGGAAAAGCTGAATAGTTTCTTTGTATTAGACTCTGAAAATCCCAGACTTGTTGGAAACTGGGAATTAAAACGTATGAAAGTGACAAAGGTGAATTGTGTAGCAAACACGCAATCGTAATTAACAATCAGTGGTGACGAGTGGAACATAAGTAGTGATGCACTAGTAAACCTGCATGTCTAAACTTCTCGTTTGTGTTTGTGTTTTGTTTTGTTTGTTTATTTGTTTGTGTGTTTCCATAGAGACATTGGAAATGTACACCTTACAATATTGTACATGTGCAAGATTTTCTTAATGCGCTGTATTTGTGCTATTATATGAAAATGTTTACAGTCGTTATGCTTTTTAATACCAGGAGGCAATGTGCAAACTAAACTAGGTATGAGAAAGTCAATATATGAGATGAGCACTGTTGTCCAATTCTTAACTTTGTAACGCAGAGCTAGCTCGTTCATTCTCTCCAGCTCTTACTTCATATTTATTTGTTTGCCGTCTCATTCCTGTCTCCCTCTTACGACATTGCTTAATTGAGCAGTGTACTAGTTCTGTCTCCACAGAACACCCAGGAACCACTCGTAGTAGCGATAGTGATATCTTATCATAAAATGAAGTTAATACAAGAATGTAGAAAATAATGCGAGGAGATGATAGGCTGCATAAGCTTAGTATGAAATAATAACGCGGAATTTATTTTGCAATAGTAAATATACTAGATCTTTGTGACGATTTGCTAATATGCTACTGACCTCAATACTTGGCCATGCCCTAGCTGGCGTTAGCGAATAGTTGTTATTTAGGTCAGGGACTACCACAATCCCGAAGAAAAACCCTGAAATGACGGTGTAGGTCGTGTACACGTCACCCACTGGACCTGGGTATAGAGACTGGAACGCAGCCTATGAGAGAGATGTAACACATCCATAAAGCTTACTTACTTACTAAGTCGTTCCCCTTCTACCGTGAGGTGTAGAGGTTTGGAAGAGAGAGCGCCAGACTATCCTATCGGCTGTCTTCCTCCTGGCCTGGTACCATTCTTGTCCTCGGTCCTTCAAAGATTGTCTAATGTTGTCCTCCCAGCGGACTCTGGGTCGTCCTGGGGGTCTGGATCCGTGGTTCTTTGTTTCCCATGCTTGTCGTGGTAGCCGATCTTCTCCCATTCTGCAGACATGGCCAAACCATCTTAGTTGGGACTGTTCTACTTGGGTCTGCAGGGGGTGGGATTTAAGGCCTTGACGTATCGTCTGGTTGCGTACCATGTCTCTTCTTGTTACTTCAACCACCTTCCTCAGATACCTCATTTCTGAGGTTTGGATCTGGCTTTTGTGTGTTGTAGTCATTGCCCATGACTCGCATCCATATGTCAAGACTGGGACATAGGTGGAGCCATCCATAAAGCTATTTTGTAAATCTTCAAACAGCTTTTGTTCAACTGTCTGTCAACACTGGCATGATGTCCATCAAAGCTGATATGTTGATTTATCAATAAAAACCTAGCTCTCCGACCACAACGATTTGCTGTATTATGAATGACAACTCACTGCGTTATAGTCTGTCAACGCTTACCTGCTCTATACCAACACTCTTTGCTCTTCGTCATCGCCGATTTTTCACTGTCACAAGCTACTGCCTCGCTAACACTAATCAGCTCTACATGTAAAACGAAAAATTCCCGTCTTTCAGAACTATCTTGTTACCTGTTAACATTGTTGTAACTACGGTCCAGCCTTGATATCATTTGCATTACAGATTCACATTACTAGATCCAACCTTATATAATATAGTAGCTTCCTTCAGTCATAACTGACTACGTGTATGATGCGCCCTAGGGATGATATCTTTCATCCGATTTGTGTGTGTGCCTGGTGTTTCGTTCGTTGTGTTCTTTTCTTTTCTGCTTGTTGTAAGAGCTCTTCCCTTCGACCAGTCTAAGTCACATTACGCAGCAACGCCACTTGGTGCGATCGGAAGCTTCAGCCTCCCAAGGTTACTTGATTTATGTCCAGTGTTTTCATGTCCCTCTTGCATATATCTTTAAACATCAGCTGACGTCGGTTGGTCTTTTGCTCTTTCCAATGGTCCATAGAAAATATCTTTGGGGATACGACCGTCTTCCATTCTGCGGACATGGCCAAGCCAGCGTAGTCTGCGCTGTCTAAGCAGTGTATGCATTCTTGAACACCAGAACGTGACAGCACCTCGACATTTTTCACTTTGTCCTTCTACGAAGTATTGTCCACTGTTAGGGTTTGATTCTAATCCCCATGCACCCAAATGGGGAAGCGGACAGTGGCGGGCAGCACCTAATTGGCTGGGGGCTATCCAGTGAGCTCCTAGAACCTCTCCTTCTGTAGGAAGAAGCGCCAGGTGCCACGCCCTACGCCAATTGAGTAAGATGCTTATAACCGGTAACTGCTTTTTCCCATTTGTTCCGACACCATAGAGTGAAGCTGAAGTGTCCTCTCCAGGGCGCGAGCTTTGGCACAGTTATATTGAGATCAAACCGTTGCCCATGCAACATGTTCTCCTGGCCATGAAGGTAGTAGATCTATAAGAACTCAGTAGCTGATACAGTTTGGTACCAGCGACGTCGCAGCATGCAACCTTAAATGCCGTAATGAAAGACGTCCTTTATCAATTTACTAAATTTAACACCTGTTAAATGAAAGCTCATGCCTTTCCTATTGTTCATGGCGCATCGACCATTGATCAAAGATTAGATGAAGTTGAAATGGATTGGAAAGAAATGACAGAACCAAAGGATAACTAGCTCTGTTATCAGCACACGGAGTAGAAAGAGCTGACAATAATTCATTCCCTTTATTTTATGGCCATTTTCTTTCTCGTATTATACAAGATCCATCTTTAGATGCGATAAGTAAACGTTTTCGCCATCGATTAATGTAACAAAATCCACTGTTATATGCGACAAATAAACGTTTGCGTCATAGATTAATATTACAAGATCCATCTTTATATGCGACAAATAAACGTTTTCGCCATTGATTTATTGTCACGGATTGCCTCCCCTGCTTTGCAGTAGTGGTCCAAAACTCAAGAGTAAACTGGGGCTACTTTGAACAAAATGAAACTGATTTTCATGTTCTAAATTATATCATTTGCATTTAGGACTTTTTTGACAGAAGAGTACCCCATTTTTTTTCTCTTCACTCATATGGGAAGTAACCAGTCAAAAAGAAAAGCCAGGTTAAATATAAGTTTATCAGCAGTTACAGACCATTTTATGGTCTGTTCAAAGAAGCCCCATTGGAGGGGCTACTTTGAACGCAACATTTTAGCTTGTTTTGGACATCACCCAATGACCACAATAAACAACACAGACAATTTAAAATAAAACAAGTAAATCAAAAGAGCCAGTCCAAACTTTTATTGAATGGAAACTGTATAAGGACAAAATCACTATTATTTTAAATAAGGAAATAGGCTACAGAGTGAACATGAATAACAAACACGAAACACAACAGAGAACAGAATATGAAGTAAATAAAGAACAAAAAGAAAGAAAAAGAAAGAATAAACAAGCTATGAACAGAAGTCACATGTGTATGTGTCTGAACCTAGCTGCAGCTCTACACAGGCTTCATGGCACCACATTTTACACTTTGAACACTGAATCCAGTCTTCAACTGGAGGGTCTTTATATGGTTCGTTACACACTAAGCAATCAAAGGTGGTGGACTGGCTTGTGCACTGACCTAATGACACCTTTTTTGCTCTGGTCTTACCCTTCTTTGAATGTGCTTTAGAGGGTCCAGGCTCAGACACAGAACTTGCTGCTGGCGAATTTGCCTGAGATAAGTCTTGAGGAGAAATGCTTTTTCCTGGCGTCACATTAACTTTCACTCTCCTTTTTTTTACGGGCAGGCTCATCTGGCCCTCGCATTGTCTTTAGTAGCTATATGACAGCTTCAGAGACAAGAGAAGTGTTAGAGTCATTGCTGTTGCTGGTATGTGTCTGTGTGCCAGGAATTTTGTCAAGAACAACCTGGGGAGCAAACGAAAAGAGTCCTGTTGCTGCGAACCCTGATATGATGTTTCTGCTGGCCTCCTGGCTGAAGGGATAAATCCTCTTATAAAGTTGCAGAAGCAAACTAGGAAAAGCATCTTTTGACACTGTTTTGGACCAGTTTGAGGTCTTCCAGATTTCTAGCAGCTTTCTCCATTCAATCTTCATAGGTCGAAAAAATGCAACATCGAGAGGCTGAAGGAGATGAGTTGAAGTGCTCGGCATGCATATGAAGGCAATGTTGTTGTCCTTCGCCAGCTGTATAACTCGGGGGTAGAAGTGACTGGATAGATTGTTCCCAATAAGAATCTTTCTTCCTTCCAAGTGATGTGTGACGAAGGAACAAGGATTCAAATTAGTCTTCAAAACAGTGACTATCGAACCAGCCACTCTTGCTTCTATTGTACCTGGTGTTGGGATGACCACCTTCCATCCAAGTATTCCATATGTGTTCCGATTTGTAAACTACATAAGAGGGCAACATTACACCACTTGCCGAGCCACAAAACATGATGGATGTGGATGACTTAGTTGTGTTCATAACACGGTCGGGATATTTGACTCCTCTCTTAAATATACATTTATTTGGACCCAGGGTCATCTGATAAGTTGCTCTCGTCATAGTTGAAGATGTGAGTAGCATACGAATTACCAAGAGACTCTTTATAGTTGTGGAAAAACTCTTTAAATTCTTCACCAGTCTTTGCAGCCCACGCAACCTTTATATTCTGACACAAACGAGTTGTGAGATGCTCCTTGTTTCTTTTCAGGAAAGCCCAAACCCAATTTGTTGACGGTACATTGTCCTTAAAGCAATCCACATTTCTCCCTTGCAAGTTTAAATAGCTCTTAACCAGCAGCATGAGTTCGAGATGGTCTAGTGGAAAGCCCCACTCTGCCACTGTCTGTAGATGACTGCAGAGTGACAATTCTTCATCAGGTGAGAAGACAGTTTGATGACCAGCACGTTTTGGGTGTTTGTTTCTGAGTTTGTTACTCAAAATTCCAATGGATATTTTAAATTCATCTCTTGCCTGTCTTAGTGTCATACCACTTTTAATTGCTTCAAGTGCATCTTGCTGCTGCTGCTGCGTAAAAACAGCATACTTCCGTGATGATTCACTTCGTACATACTGGCGAATCATGATGATCTACAAAAGATAAATGAGGATTATTAATAAATCATGGCACTGTTATACAGTAGTTATGTGTTTCTTCTTCAAGAATAACATTCCAATTTAAAAATGTCTTGGCACAGTTACATTTCCATATTTACAATTTTTTTTTAACTCTTACATCCCAAAACCTCTAATAGAAGAATGTGCATGTAGAAACCAGGAAAATTTATTTAAATGTATTAAGACATTTTCTACGGTATTTTAATGGAGGTAAAACTAAGTTTAGGGGTGTAGCAATAAACAGGGGCTACTTTGAACATTTTCAAAGTAACCCCAAATTTAAAGAAAACCGTACCACCTATCAATACGGTTCTTAGAACACATTTTAAAATTTTTTATTGTAGATAAAGCAAAAGTGCAGTGTGTTAGATAGTAAATTAATTAAGCTTTTCAAGACTTTTAGACATCACATATCATATATTTACCTTGATCGACTGTTTCCAGCTGGTCATTAACTTCTCGTGGTTACCTGAATTGTACTCACCTCATGATTCGTGAGGTCATGAAAGAGGTCAATGTCAAAACAACATTATTGACAATAACTCGTGACCGGTTCATGAGAATCCCGTGAAACTTACTGAACACAAAACTTTCTGACCATATTATTGAATACCTATAAAATATTGACGTTCCTCGTAAAATTCAGTTGAAAATTCAATGCGCAAGTATGGCTCATCTCACTACAGAACAACGACTCATCATCATTGGACGTTTACAGACTGGACAGTCACAAAGTGTAGTGGCCAGACAATTTAATGTGGTTAGAAACACCATTAGTCGCCTTTGGAGGCGATTTCAATAAACTGGCTCAGTGGCATACCGGCCGCGCAGTGGAAGACCCAGAGTCACAACTCCTGCCGAAGACCGCTTCATACGGCTGTGTCACCTCAGGAATCGACTTGCATCTGCGTCCTCCACAGTCCAGTCAATGTCAGCAGCTCGTCGAATTTCAGATCAAACGGTCAGGAACCGGCTGCACGACTCTGGTCTTTGGGCTAGAAGACCCTACAAAGGTCCTGTTCTTACGGACCGGCATCGCCAGAACCGACTGCAGTGAGCGAACTAGTATCGTCAATGGACCGTTGGAAACGACTGGAGACGGGTTTCGTTTAGTGATGAATCATTTTTTGTGCTCCAGCGACACGATAGACGGAGAAGAGTTTACCGCAGTCCATGAGCGCTACGCCCAGAACAGCGTTGATGAGGCTCCTCCACATGGTGGTGGAGGTGTACTGATGGGGGGGGGGGTGGCGATCAACTTCATGGGAAGAAGTGACCTGATGCAAATTAAAGGACGCCTGAATGCCCAACGATACGTCGCTGAAATTCTTCGTCCTCACGTCCTTCCACTTCTGGCTGCACGAGGGTCGATTTTTCAGCAGGATAACGCTCTACCTCATGTGGCACAACTCACCACCCAGTTCCTCGCTGACAACAACGTCCAGACCATTCCGTGGCTAGCCATGTCATCAGACATGAACCCCATAGAACACTTATGAGATGAACTCGACAGACGACTCCGCCAGCGAGACGTGGCTCCAGCCAATCTCCGACAGTTGTCTCTTGCACTGCGGGAAGAGTGGGCAGCCATCCCACAACAACAGATCCAACGGCTAATCGGATCCATGTCAAGGAGATGTCGTTCTCTGATAGAGGCTAGAGGAGGCCATACACCTTAATGAAACGGATGCCTCAGTCGCAAAGAATATAAGTCCAAACCAAATTTAATGAACATCATTTCATTGTTAAAGTCTGAAAGTTTCTTCTTGCCAAGATTGAAACATTAATTCCGTAAAATAAAATTTTGATACAAGTTTGAAATTTGGTGTCCATTACCACTGCAATAATGTTGCGTTTCTTTTTTTGAACAGTATATATATATATATATATATATATATATATATATATATATATATATATATATATATATATACAGTATATATATAGTATATATATATATATATATATATATATTATATATATATATATATATATATATATATATATATTTACTGAAGCACATTAAAAAGGCACCGCCTGTATAATCCAGGAACAGAGTGTGAAATGTATATATGAGTGTTTACTTGTTTCCGTATGTGGAATCTTTATTCGTTTTCCTATGAATCCATGCTGGTCAATAATTTGTACATTTGGTTATGAAATTCATTGCATTCTGTGCAGGCAAGGGAAAAAACCAAAAATGCTACCAATAAAAAAATTCATTCACACTGTCGTAATATAAATCTGTATGAACAACACGCGCAAATATTTTATCTCTAAATTTCCCCATTTTAAAACTAGTAACAACCATAAACGCTACTACTATAGTGATAGCCCTGGGTTGTTTGCCCGACATCATCGACGACGCCAGGATACGCGCTGGTGGGTAAAGGCATTAACGCCACGTTTTGAACGATACCAAACCTACTGGCTTTTTCATCACTAACATAAATGTCGGATGGCAAATCGCAATGCCTAGATCGGTGTAAAATGAGTTAGAGGAAGAATTAAAAAAAAAAATTAAAAAAAACTAACTAAAGCATGCTTAGAACTTGTTGGTAGTATGACATGCGACAGTGTGTTTATATAACGCCAGACGCGTGGTTGGATTTTGAATTGTTCGCGAGGGGGCAAAATCCCCGTCATAACCCCACTTTTCATACCTCCGTACTAATTTTTAAACGTAACTTATAAAACGATTTGGCCTTAGTCCAGAATCGCCTGTCTTGACAATACAAGAGAGAGAGGAGCCGAGATGGTAAAGCTTGTAATTTGAATTAACACTAGAGTAGGGACAAGAACGGAGAGAGGAGAAAAACTTGGATATTTTTCCTTCACAAAATAAAGAATGGTACAGAGAGATAACAATAATGGTTAAAGGGTTATGAACATATTACTTATCATAATATTGTATTCTTCCTTATAATAACTTAGAATGCTATTTCATTATACTGAGGTTCAGTATAAAAAAACCATAAATAACGAGAAAAGATGAAAACGCAACGATGAGGAAGACGATAATAAAACTTATATATAAATATGAAGGATAGTGATCTAAGTAATAATCAGTTTTCAACTTTACGATAACCCAATTATTAACAAAGTTATTGAAGAAAATAGAAAGGGACAACAGACTAACAGACACAGTCGTAACCTCTCGATTTGAAACCAACCTTGAGAGGGTATTTTTTTTCTTCAAAATAGCGCTGTTATTTGAATGAGAGACGTAGTGGGATTAGTTTAAATTTGATTAGGTGAGATTCGCAAAGCATGCGAGCGTGATAAAATCACGGTCTTGCTTAGTTAGGGTACCACTTGTAAAGATATTTCATTGAGAAAGGTTAAGCAGAGCAATACTTGAGCGATTGCCTTTGCAGGCGGGAACAGCAGTCCTCGAACCTGTACCCATTTATAGCCAGTAACCTTACGTTGTGAAATATTTCATTGAATTAGCGGTATAAGGAACCATTTTATTGATGTATATTTATATTCTTATGTATGTAGAGGCAAACCCAGATAAAGGCCCTACATAAAAACTTTGTGTTGAAATATCCAAGGGGCAAAAGACATGCCAAAAACCTATTATGGAGCCAATAAGAGTCCAAATTGAGTTGAATATTATTATGCACTGTTATTACTGTAAGACCAGAAAGTTGCTGGCAGAAAACTATTAAATTAAATCTTGAGAACATAAATAAGATGTCCCATCAAAGAGATTGAACTTATTATTTAACCAAAGAAAAGAAAAGAAAGTATCCCAGCTGAATATATTGAAGATTTTAAATGACAGGGGCGTTGTAACCATATGGAGAAAAGAAGATAACCCATGAATATGAAATGGTTAATATAAAATTAAAGACTGTAGCTAATTTGGTTAGCTCTTTCATCTGATCAAGATACATGTTTGATAATGTAAGATAATAAGAGGTAGAGATACATGATGAGAGTGCTTAGGGAGATTGTTCCTATTGTTCGCAGGGGTCCATCCCAAAGTAACAAGTGTGTCAGAATCTGGAGTGACAGAGTGTGAGTCAACCTGCTGGTTGGTTCCATCTCAAGCCTGATGGTTGTCAACTGACTTCAGAGAGCACTTTGGTGTAGAAGTATTTAATTACCTCAAACAAGTTACCTGATTGCTCACGGAATCAAAGATAAGATTCATAGCTGGGCCACATGTCAATTCAAACTAATTTATTCTCTACCAGTAACAGACAATGTGTTTATGAGATGATGTGACAACCAGTCTTTCCAACTAGAGACCATTCATACTTCATTATTGTGTAGCAGGGAAGAGAAATCTTGGAACATTTTAGAATTAAGATTGATGGACATTTCCATTATTATGTATAATAAATTGTGTACAAAGATCCAATTTCAAAATTTAAGTTTTAACCATTCCTGCCGCAAAAGATTTGGAGGGACAGGAAATTAAAATTGTAAAATAATAATTTAACTATAACTCCTGCCTTATTAATTTCTCGAGTTAGCTTTCGTGGTTGTTTACATTCATTCATTATTACACTTTCATCCCCCTAGACATCCTGTCAGTTAAACTTTGAATTAGTTAAGGGAATTACAGCACAGCGTGAGATCTCGGGAGGTAGTGCTAGGTCCCCTGAGAATTCATCACAATATTTCAACCATTAGACTCAGGGTCTTACATAGCTGGACCTCACGCTGTTAGCACTTACTCTTTTAATATAACATCTTAACCTCCCCAGCACTACATTGCTACATAAAGTGGGGGCTCGTCCGGGATTTGAATTTTTTTCTATTTAGATACTTGTCTGAGATAGGAATCTATATGCTACATATATTGGGGTCCTGTCTGGGATTTTAATTATTTTAACACCAGAGTTTCAGGGTATCCCCATTGTAAAATTTATAGAAATAAAGAGTGTGGAGAAATGTTTGAGTTGACATTGCTCTAGTAAAGTAATTAGTTAGAACATTTGTTAACTGTCATAGTTAGACTAATTAATTTTAGTACAAGGTAGAACATGGCAGATTGGGCGGAGTTTCGATCGGCTGCTGTTCAGGCTGCAAGAGAAATGGGAACGGAAGGGCAAGGTCTGATTTCATGTGACATCAGAATGTGACAAATTTATTGATAGAGAAGAAAGAAGGTTAGAAAGAGATCATGAACTAAGATTAGAAGAAATGGAACTTCAACTGCATAGATACAAACAGGTAGAGAGTAAAAAAACCCCACCAAGGCCCAGATGAGTATCATAACAAAAATACTAGGGATCAAAACCTCAGAGGTAACCAAACATGGGATATGCCAAGATCTGATCATAGCAACAAAAACCCGCAGTTCAATGAACGGAAACCCTTAAAACCAGAAGGAAAAGGGGAAAAAAACTATAGGATGCAAAATCCAAATACAATGGAAGGTGGTAGGAAAGTTCCTCCATACCGCGCTGCAAGCATGAAAACAGTGGACAAGGGGAGAAAGAAGGACCTGGCTATTGAACAGCAGGAACCTCAACATCCCCCCATCTGTGAAGAAGTGATATGTAATGGTGCCAGAGTCAAGTGCCTTTATGATTCCGGATTGGAATATGACTCTGTTGTGTGTGCAACCCTGGTGCACCCTGAATAGTATACCACGGAGAAAGTGGAAATACAAGGGGCACTAAAGGGAATAGCCACCATAATACTTCCCGTAGCCGAGATTAAGGTCAAGACAAGGTACGTGGAAGGAGTGATTAAAGCTGCAGTGTGCGACGACCCTAATTACCCGCTGGTGTTAGGAAGTAAATATGCGTTTCTAGGGAGCCCTATAAAACCTGTGGTAATGGCCACGCTCCAGGTCAGGTCGACCCTAGTAAGGAGGAGGAACCACCAAAAACTATGTCTCGTAAACAGTGGAGGAAGGCACAGGCTGAAGATATGTCACTGAAGCCGTGTTTTAAGAAACTCCAAAAACGCCATACCCCTCCTAGAAAAAGGGAATTCTATTTAGAGGAGGATGGACTGCTTTACAGGGCAGATAAAGCAGGATCATACGTGTATGGACAGTTAGTAGTGCCATCAAGATATAAGGAACGAGTTATGAGACAAACACATGTTCTAGACGGTGGACATCTGAGGATGGGTCGCACCTGTTTAAGGACATCTATGACTTATTACTGGCCAGGCGTAGAGGAAGACATAAAAAAATTTGTCGAGGCCTGCGACCAGTGTTGCAAGGTAGATTCCACAAGGTGGAAAAATAATACTCGCCTGCTAAGAAAGCAGTGTGGAGAAAAACATGGGCCTTAAAATAAAAGGATAAATAAATTTAATAAGGTAGACACAGTGGATAGGCATGCACCTTCTCACACCCAGTCTTTCCCCAAAAGGTTTACATTAACTTCTCTGCGTATGGCACAAAGAGAACGCATAAACACAGACCAGTCATCCCCGGCTCAATTTGAAGCCGCATTCCGGGAACTGGCTCAAATTAACATTGATGATAATCCGCCAAATTTGAAACCGATACAAAAGGTTAACATAAGAAGAGTGGGGAGTGGGCGGTTGAGCACTGAGGAAAATGTTCAACGCGCTTCACAATATGGCTATTAACTTAGCATTATAAGGGCACCGGTGACAGTGGTAGTAACCGACCCTACACAGTCCACGCGGAAGTATTGTACGGACCCTGGCTGGAGATTACCCACATACATAACTATGCTAAAATGGGGCGAATTGATTTCTGGTGCAGAAACATTCATTTTCAAATATATTATATTATATCACCAAATTAACGAAAGGCGGATAATAGAGTAGTGAATATGGCCTCCATTTGAGTGGTGCATTATAGAATCATCTATGAAAAATAGTGCAGGGAGTTTCCACATTCAGTCAAGCCGGCGCGCAGTCAAAGTGTTGGCTGTGAACATTTCGGAGGAACATAATGAATCCCTGAGTTGCCTCTTTGATTGAGGATATCCCGAATGTTTATACAGGCTGATAATGAGATTACTGGAAAACCCCGCATAACTCTGCCATCACCATTTTATAGATTATCCCCTCATAATTATTGCAAATTTGAGGGACATCAATTATCTCTGGATATGTCATAGGACAGACTCCGTGAAGAGGAATGGTGAAAATTGACTTATATCAGCATAGGACAGACAGTAATAGTTGCAGCTGAAATAGATTCTTGGATTGCAGAGGTCTGGGGCAGATTTCTTGAGTCGTGCTTACTTTGAATGACCCCACTGCAGAACTCCATGATCACACTAAGGCAGAGTAAAGTTTATTTGATCGTGATTGTCATCCAGATAATTGAAAGTTGCACTGAAATGCAAGCTTTTCTAACGGGGGAGATTATGTCGTAATATAAATCTGTATGAACAACACGCGCAAATATTTTATCTCTAAATTTCCCCATTTTAAAACTAGTAACAACCATAAACGCTACTACTATAGTGATAGCCCTGGGTTGTTTGCCCGACATCATCGACGACGCCAGGATACGCGCTGGTGGGTAAAGGCATTAACGCCACGGTTTGAACGATACCAAACCTACTGGCTTTTTCATCACTAACATAAATGTCGGATGGCAAATCGCAATGCCTAGATCGGTGTAAAATGAGTTAGAGGAAGAATATAAAAAAATTAAAAAAAACTAACTAAAGCATGCTTAGAACTTGTTGGTAGTATGACATGCGACAGTGTGTTTATATAACGCCAGACGCGTGGTTGGATTTTGAATTGTTCGCGAGGGGGCAAAATCCCCGTCATAACCCCACTTTTCATACCTCCATACTAATTTTTAAACGTAACTTATAAAACGATTTGGCCTTAGTCCAGAATCGCCCGTCTTGACAATACAAGAGAGAGAGGAGCCGAGATGGTAGAGCTTGTAATTTGAATTAACACTAGAGTAGGGACAAGAACGGAGAGAGGAGAAAAACTTGGATATTTTTCCTTCACAAAATAAAGAATGGTACAGAGAGATAACAATAATGGTCAAAGGGTTATGAACATATTACTTATCATAATATTGTATTCTTCCTTATAATAACTTAGAATGCTATTTCATTATACTGAGGTTCAGTATAAAAAAACCATAAATAACGAGAAAAGATGAAAACGCAACGATGAGGAAGACGATAATAAAACATATATAAATATGAAGGATAGTGATCTAAGTAATAATCAGTTTTCAACTTTACGATAACCCAATTATTAACAAAGTTATTGAAGAAAATAGAAAGGGACAACAGACTAATAGACACAGTCGTAACCTCTCGGTTTGAAACCAACCTTGGGAGGGTATTTTTTTTTCAAAATAGCGCTGTTATTTGAATGAGAGACGTAGTGGGATTAGTTTAAATTTGATTAGGTGAGATTCGCAAAGCATGCGAGCGTGATAAAATCACGGTCTTGCTTAGTTAGGGTACCACTTGTAAAGATATTTCATTGAGAAAGGTTAAGCAGAGCAATACTTGAGCGATTGCCTTTGCAGGCGGGAACAGCAGTCCTCGAACCTGTACCCATTTATAGCCAGTAACCTTACGTTGTGAAATATTTCATTGAATTAGCGGTATAAGGAACCATTTTATTGATGTATATTTATATTCTTATGTATGTAGAGGAAAACCCAGATAAAGGCCCTACATAAAAACTTTGTGTTGAAATATCCAAGGGGCAAAAGACATGCCAAAAACCTATTATGGAGCCAATAAGAGTCCAAATTGAGTTGAATATTATTATGCACTGTTATTACTGTAAGACCAGAAAGTTGCTGGCAGAAAACTATTAAATTAAATCTTGAGAACATAAATAAGATGTCCCATCAAAGAGATTGAACTTATTATTTAACCAAAGAAAAGAATGTATCCCAGCTGAATATATTGAAGATTTTAAATGACAGGGGCGTTGTAACCATATGGAGAAAAGAAGACAACACCTGAATAAGAAATGGTTAATATAAAATTAAAGACTGTAGCTAATTTGGTTAGCTCTTTCATCTGATCAAGATACATGTTTGATAATGTAAGATAATAAGAGGTAGAGATACATGATGAGAGTGCTTAGGGAGATTGTTTCTATTGTTCGCAGGGGTCCATCCCAAAGTAACAAGTGTGTCAGAATCTGGAGTGACAGAGTGTGAGTCAACCTGCTGGTTGGTTCCATCTCAAGCCTGATGGTTGTCAACTGACTTCAGAGAGCACTTTGGTGTAGAAGTGTTTAATTACCTCAAACAAGTTACCTGATTGCTCACGGAATCAAAGATAAGATTCATAGCTGGGCCACATGTCAATTCAAACTAATTTATTCTCCACCAGTAACAGACAATGTGTTTATGAGATGATGTGACAACCAGTCTTTCCAACTAGAGACCATTCATACTTCATTATTGTGTAGCAGGGAAGAGAAATCTTGGAACATTTTAGAATTAAGATTGATGGACATTTCCATTATTATGTATAATAAATTATGTACAAAGATCCAATTTCAAATTTAAGTTTTAAACATTTCTGCACCAAAAGATTTGGAGGGACAGGAAATTAAAATTGTAAAATAATAATTTAACTATAACTCCTGAATTGTTAATTTCATCGAGTTAGCTTTCGTGGTTGTTTACATTCATTCATTATTACACTTTCATCCCCCTAGACATCCTGTCAGTTAAACTTTGAATTAGTTAAGGGAATTACAGCACAGCGTGAGATCTCGGGAGGTAGTGCTAGGTCCCCTGAGAATTCATCACAATATTTCAACCATTAGACTCAGGGTCTTACATAGCTGGACCTCACGCTGTTAACACTTACTCTTTTAATATAACATCTTAACCTCCCCAGCATTACATTGCTACACACACTATCCTCAGTATCTGGTATGTCCACCGTGTGCTTGCAAACAAGATTGGCAGCGGCTCCTCATGGAACGCACAAGTCTCTGAAGGAAATTCCGAGGAATTAAGTCCCATACACGTGTAAGAGCAGCTTCGAGCTGTTACAGATTAGCTGGAGAACCTTGCCTGCAGACTCTGCATCCAAGCTCGTCCCACAGATGTTCTATGGGGGACATGTCTGGTGATAGGGCATGCCAATCCATCGTCACAATGTTCTGCTGCTGTAGATATTGCTGCGTAATGCATGTGGTGTGCGCACGCGCGTTATCCTGCTGGAGAAGCTGCAAGTATGGATAATTTGTGAACGCAGGAATGCATCCAGAACTTCATCTCGATATGTCACAGCATTAACATTTCCACGGAAAACGTGAAGAGGCAAGCGATGGTGAAAACTGAATCCTCCCAAAATGTGAATACTGCCACCTCCAAATCGGTTGTGCTGACAAACACAGCAATCTGCAAAGCGCTCTACACACCATCGCTAAATCCGCATACGTCCATCAGCAAAGGATATGTTGAATCTGCTCTCGTCTGTGAATAGGACAGCATTCCACTGCAGTCTAGTCCATCTGACATGTTGCTCTGCCCATTGCAGGCGCTGTTGACGATGTCTGTGAGTCAAGTTTGGCCCAACATACCTTGTAAGGTCGTCTTGTAGTAAGGCCTGTATCTCTGAGTCGTGGTATGACTGTCATTCGAGAGACTTGCCCACGTCTACCCACTATTGCTCTTGCTGTTTGACTTGCTGGGAGAGAACGATTCCTTAGGTGACTCAGCACAATATGACGATCTTGCGCAGGGGTAGTAACTCGTGGTTGGCCACTCCGAAGCCTATCCCGGGCACTGCCAGTGGTTCCGTAACGTTCATTGAGACGTACAATAGTGCTGTGGTGGCAATTCATCCTTCTGGCAATGGCCCGCGAGCTCATTCCAGCCTCCAACATACCAATGGCTTGTTGGCGGTCGTTTTCAGATAGTCGTGGCATTTCAAGCACATGTACTGGGTGTTTTGTCTCAACGGCCTTTTTATACAGAGTATACTGCCACAACGCGTACACGTTTTCAGGGTCATAGCTGTTGGGAATCGTGTTGCACGTGTAACTGTCATTGTTTTCATGTAGTCTGTACACAAACCCGTGGATTGAATCATGCACTTTCCATTCCAGCAGCAATTCGCTCTCTACCTCATGACACACACGGGGTAAATCCATTCCCACACTTTTTTCCAGCATCTCGGCATCAGTATATATAATAGTGGTGCGTTTTTAATGTGCTTCAGTATATACGAGTATATATATATATATATATATATATATATATATATATATATATATATATATATATATATATATATATATATATATATATATATGTTCCACTGGTACTTGTCTAGTTCTTGTCCTCAGTTCCACATTGGTAACCCTGTCATACCATTTTAATCCCTCTATTCCACGCAAGCACCCATTTATGAAAGTCTGTAGCTTTTTTGGTTGTTGTATTTGTTTTTCTCCATGTCTCAGAGCCATACAATGAGACTGAATTCACATTTGAGTTGAAGATTCTTATTTTCGTGTTGGATCCAATTTCTCTTATATTTCCCAATGCAATAACAGCTCCTCTTGCTTTTTGTATTCTTATTTTGTTATCACTGTCTGTCCCTCCAACTTTGTCTATATTGTGCCAAGATATGTGTACGATTCTACATAATGTATAGGTGTTTCTTCAAGTTCAACCCTGTTATCATTAACTGCATTTATTCTCATTATTTTTGTCTTTTCCTTGTGTATTTTTAGACCCAATTGCTGTGACCTCTCATCGAGTGTTTTCAATTTGTCCTGCATCTGATTACGGTAATGGGCCAGAAGAGCCAAGTCATCAGCAAAATCCAGATCATCCAACTGCTTAGTCAGAGTCCACTGGATTCCATTTCTGTTGTGTGTTGTCGATGTTCTCATATCCCAGTCTATTGCTAGTAAGAAAAGAAATGGAGACAAGAGGCATCCCTGTCGCACTCCTGTTCTCATCCCAATCGGTTCTGTTAGCTGTCCTTCATGAATAACTCTGCATGTCATGTCTTCATATGTTTTCTTTATTGAATTAATGATCTTCAGGGGAACTCCATAATGCCTCATTTCCAAAGTTATTCTCTGTCTTCACTGTCAAATGACTTTTCGTAGTTTACAAATCCGATGTATAGTGGTGAATTCCATTCCAGAATTTGTTCAACTATTATTCTCAAAGTGGCTATCTGGTCTGCACAGGATCTGTTTTGTCAAAAATCTGCTTGTTCGTCTCTCAGTTTACATAACAAGTTACATAAATCTCACAAAATGATATGCTACACTCGAGGCACATATGATGTAGTCATCACTCATCACTGTTCCAGCCGGAGTCTGGGGTCACCTCTTCTGTCGGGTTTCCCGCACGACTAGCAAGAAACAATCACCAGCACTTGCTATAGTCGTTCTTCTTCTTCCTCGTTCGTCCTGAAAAGGACGTTGGTTGCGTTGTGCCCGTTTACAGCGAAGCTGCGATATTTGCGCCTTTCAGCCGATACATCCGACTTTCGCACGGCATTTTTGGGACCGGATTAGCCTTCCCTTTTCGATCCCTACTCACTCAGCTAGACTGCAGTGATGCAGCCTGTTTCCAGGACCACCACTTGGAAGTGGAGTAGGGTCTTGGTCAGCTCTGGTTCGCTGACCCTGACTCAAGCAGTCAAGCTAGGGTCGCTGACTGCGTTGTCTATTGTTGCGTCTTTGGGTCCCGCTATAGTGGTTCATGAATATACTCTTTCATATGTTGAGGTTACCAGCCTCATTTATAACCACTAAGCACGAAACATGTCACATTTCACATTTGTAAAATAAATGTTCACCACTTACACCAAAGTTTTTAGGAATACACAATCTCCTTTCACAGATTTAGACTAGACACAGCTCTGTATTAGATGCTTCGAATCACTAAGGTCTGGACATTAGAGTTAATTCCTCTAACGGCGGGTGTTCTGTGAAATCACTGGCCTGGGAAAACATTTATTTAATTCCTCTATGAGTTGGTCTGGTAAATTAGAGTTAATTCCCCTGACGGTGGATGTTCTGCGAAATCATTGGGCCTGGGAAATCTTTTTTTTTTTAATTTCCCTATGACTTGCGATCAAATTCCTTGGTTTCCAGTCTTGTTATTTAAAGTCCTGGTCCCTTTAAGTTTCCATTCTTGTTTTAAAATTGCGGGTTTACTTGTTAATTCAAAAGTTGCCCAATACTCGATCTGTTACTTATAGTTGGGGAATTTATAAGTCTAATGTCTCTTTGTCTTTCTGGTTTTCTGCGAGTTGCTAAAGTGAAGTTGCGAAGCTGTCTGTTGTTCTGTGTCTGTTCGCTAGATACTTACTTAGTCGTTCCCTTCTACCGTGAGGTGTAGAGGTTTGGAAGAGAGAGCGCCAGACTATCCTATCGGCTGTCTTCCTCCTGGCCTGGTTCCATTCTAGTCCTCGGTCCTTCAAAGATTGTCTAATGTTGTCCTCCCAGCGGACTCTGGGTCGTCCTGGGGGTCTGGATCCCTGGCTCTTTATTTCCCATGCTTGTCGTGGTAGCCGATCTTCTCCCATTCTGCAGACATGGCCAAACCATCTTAGTTGGGACTGTTCTACTTGGGTCTGCAGGGGGTGACATTTTAGGCCTTAACGTATCGTCTGGTTGCGGACCATGTCTCTTCTTGTTACTTCAACCACCTTCCTCGGATACCTCATTTCTGAGGTTTGGATCTGGCTTTTGTGGGTTGTAGTCATTGCCCATGACTCGCATCCATATGTCAAGACTTGGACATAGGTGGAGCGGTATACAGCCATCTTCGTTTTCTTACCAACCTCTTTCTTGCTGAGGAATCCTCGATTTATGGCCTGATAAAGTCTCCCAGCCGCTGCTTTTCGAGTGGCCAACTCTTCTTTGGTCCCCCCTTTCGGTCTATAATAGCTCCGAGATATTTAAAGTTGTCGACCTGCTCCAGGACCTGTTCTCCCAGCTTAATCTGATGTCTTCTTTTTTCTCGTGATATCACCGTGGATTTTGTTTTAGAGCAACTTATGACCATCCCTCTCTTCTCGAGCTCTTCCTTCCAGACTTGCAGGTTGGATTGGAGATGTGTCTGATTTAGCAATCAGGGCAACATCATCAGCAAATGCCAGCTCTGAAATACATATCTGTCTCATTATCCAGTACCCCACTAAATACTTTCTTGTTCTCTCCTTACATGACTTGATAACATCGTCCATGAGGAGTATGAAAAGGTAAGGTGACAGGATATCACCTTGTCTTACACCAGTGGTGGTCCTGAACTCTTCTGACTTATGATTTGCTGTCCTCACATAATTCCTGCAGGACTTGTAGAAGCTCTGTATAGCATGAATCAGAGGTGCTGGAATGTTCTTCAAGTCTTTTGGACATTACTTGTCTTGCCACAACGTACAAAAGGTACTTAGAGTAGAATAATTAAGTAATGTAATAATTGTGTTAATTAGTTATACTTGCGTTCTTGTACTATTTTTTTTCCTCTCTTTTTTCTCTTTTGTGAGATATTCATGTACTTTAGTTACATTAATTTCATATCGCATTGCTTCATATCTTATTTGATTTGTCATGTGTGAATTGCGTTTAAGCTTAATTTTAGGATTTTTGACAGTATTGTTAGTTGGAGATATAACATTCTATTTTTATTATATTTTATTATTCATGCATTTTCAATTCTTGATATGGATTTTTTTTGTTTTCTTTTTTTTTATATATCTCATACCATTTTCATATATGCATGCTATTTCTTTGATAGGTTTATTGGAAACTCACAGTGATCATACATTTAGGTATTTTTTGTTTGTTACATCATTGGAATATCGACTGTATATGACTTGTTACTTATGGACATATGACTATTTATGACTGATGACAAATTCATCTAGCATGTTATTTAATGATAAGTTACATTATGCAGATTGACTGCGACTAGATTATTTTCGATGTGGCCCAATATTTGTGATATAATCAATTTTGGCCGAGATTTCAGCATAGGAAATATTTGAATTGAAAAAAAAAAAACAAATAAATTTGTTTTTTTTTACACCGCGAAGGGGGTGATATGTTAAGGATAGATTTGGGATGCAGATAAAATAGTGTGGCATGTTACTACACGCTAGCACATTTCCATTTACATGTGAGGAAATGTGTTCGCCTGTAGACAAACTACGGTTTGCACGAAGCGTCCACCCGTGGTGAGCGAAGCGTTCACCCGTGTTGAGCGACGGTCAACTAGTGACGTTTTCTGTCACATGTCGTGGGGTTCAGTGTGTTAATTAATGGGGCTTCCGTCTTGGTGTTTGCGTCCGAGAGAGATGTAATTTTTCGAGGCTCCGGGATAATGGAGCGTGATTTATAAATATATCTTGTGGCATTGTTGATTCTCGGAGGCTGCCACGTTATGTGCAAGATGGTTCACAAACGTATCTAGAAGTTCATATCATAATTTACTACAAGTGTAACTTTGAGATAGGAGGCAACTAATATTTGGTTTGCCCTGATTTCTTCTGCCGCATTACTTTGGTTTTCGTGGATTGCCCGAACCTTTAGTACAACGGCCAGGATTGAGGGAGATGAGAGTAGTGCATCATTATAATATTATATGCCACGTAAAGATGTCTAACGTTTGAAACTTATTGACGGACGAGGGATAATCTACTACGCTTATCCATTGCTATGTACTTTTGATGTGTTGATGGATACTATTGTGAAGTGATTTTATGTATTAAATGTCAACCATGTTTTCCCGTGGACCTGTTCACCTACCGGCTTTGTTATGTGTACTGACCATAATGTCCTGAATGAACACCTGCTATCATTCGCGTATACATGCATGATCCTCTAATATATTCCACCGTAATAATGGGTAATGCTAATGATGCAAATAAGGTCTCAGATAAGACTAATGCAAGCACTTTCAAGCTTAATCTACCACCATTCAATGCTTCCATCGATGATATAACATTCTATCTGGACAGATTTGAAACTTCATGTAAAGTACATAACATAGATAAATCACTGCAGGTTTATCATTTGTCCAAGATACTTAGAGGTGATGCTTTGAGTATGTTAAGTATGGTAGATGAGCCTGACAAGAACAACTATGAGGTTGTCAGGGCTATATTGTTAAAGAAATACCAACTTGACGAAGACGGCTATCGTCTTCAATTTAAAAATATGTTGCCAGAAACTGGAATGCAATTCTCTGAATTCATTTCAAAGATACGTCTTACTTTTTCACGTTAGGTGGAGCTGTCTAAGACAGAAAAAACTTATGAAGGACTTATGGACTTAATACTTAGAGACAAAGTCATGTCTTCTGTCAATGAGTTTTTCCTTGCTTTCCTTCATGAACGTAAACCTAAAACAATAAAAGAAATGGAAGATTTCTGTAGCCAGTATATAACTGCGCATCCTCACGTAACCATTGGTAACGCTAAAGTAAAAGAAGGTCTGCCAGTTGCTTCGGCAGCACCTTACGGTCAAAACTCTAGTCATAGATTCCAACAAAATTTTGATAGGAAAAGTAACCATAGTTACGGTCAAAATTATGGAAATCAATTTCAGGGTGATTCTTCTTCCAAGAATTGGAGACAAGCTGACAGTCCTCGTTACTTCCAACCTAATAATATTAGGCATTTCAAAAGAGGATATGGTAATAGAGGTTATTCCTGCCGATGACCTCAAAACCAAACAAATAGATGTTCACATCAATGTGGACATGATAATAATCATGGAAACTGTAGTTCAAAACAGGATAACGGTTATAATAGAGATTCTAATAACTTCAGAGATAATAATAACTCTGATAACTTCAGAGGTAATAATAGTCGCGGTAGATCTCAATACAAAAAAAAGAGATATCAGCAGGCTAACTCTGCACAACAAGAATCTCAGGGAGCCTGTAATCAGGTTGTTGATAATAAAACCTCTGACGCTGTCACTTGCTCCGCTTTTGACTTTGGGAGAGCAAACAAATGCCCCCAATGCAGTACTTTGTTCGAACCGACTACAATAACTACTTTGAGTTGTGGTCACCCTCTTCCCGCTCTGCCTGCTGCAGTTGCGCATGACGGGAGAGGTTCTCTAATCCTACATAAGGGTCTTGTTAATAATACTCCGGTCTCACTACTTTTCGATTCCGGATGCACCACTATTGGTGTTAGACAATCGCTTGTAGAACCATCCTGTGCTACAGGAAAGGTTATCAAATGTGTCACATTTGGCGGCACTCTAGAGAAATATCCTACTGCTGTAATTCACATTGCCACTACTTTCTTTACGGGAGATGTGCATGCCTGTCTCTTACCTAATCCTATTGCGGACCTTATTATTGGTCGTATCCATGGAGTTAGGGAATGTACCCCACAGCAGATTGCTGCTTGGGAAGATCATAATATGCAAGCTACCAATGCAGTGGTTACAAGAGCACAAGCTCTACAAACACCACAAACTTCATTGGATAGTAATAATGAAGTTCATAGCCAAGATAGTACCTTGGTTATTTCTTGTGACTCGTTCATAAAATTACAAGAAGAAGATCCTATGCTAAAAAAATTCTTCATTCTTGCGAAGAAAGGTGATCCAAATAAGGATACACAAAGAAAATCTTGGATAGCAATGAAAAACGGCGTACTTGTACGTATGGTACAAGACTCGGCTACGTCAGCACATTCGCAAATTCTTGTCCCCAAGAGTATGAGAGTGCAAATATTGCAACATGCTCATGACTCGCAATGTGCTGGACACATGGGATTTTCCCGTACAAAGTAGAGAGTCCTTGCGGCTTTCTTTTGGCCCTTTGTTAACAAGGACATTCGTATATATTGCCGATCATGTCAGGTATGTCAGGAGGTCAAATCTAGAGGACCACGACATGCTGCGCCTATCCAGGCTGCTGACATCCCTATTCGGCCATTTCAGAAAATGGCCATAGATATTATTGGCCCTTTTAAGATAAAGTCGGCCAGAGGACATCAGTTTATCCTTACATGTGTCGATATGTGCACACGTTGGCCAGAGGCTATCCCTCTAAAGAGCATATCTACTACAGATATCGCAGATGCTCTTTGGCTGATATTTTCTCGCTTGGGGTTCCCCAGAGAAATACTATCAGACCATGGCACTCAACTCATATCTGATACTATGTCTCAAGTAATGTCTACCTTACACATTAAAAGATCTCTCAGTAGCATCTATCATCCTATGTCTAATGGGTTAGTTGAGCGTCTGAATAGAACGCTCAAGACTTTACTTGGTAAGATAACTGAAGATCATCATCAAGATTGGGACAGGGTTTTACCCGCGGCTCTCTTTGCCTATAGAGAGGTCCCAAACGAACACACAGGATTTTCTCCCTTTGAACTTGTCTTTGGCGCGCGTCCGCGCGGCCCTATGTCTTTGTTACACGATCTCATCACTGCCGATGATATTAGTGATGACACTCAATCCTCATATGAGTATGTCATTGCTCTTAGGCAAAAGATCATTGAGGCATGCAAACTAGCAACTGCTTCGTCAGAAATTGCTAAAGAAAAAGCAAGGCAGTTTGCTAACAAGAACAGATGTCTACGACAACTTTGTCCAGGTGACAAAGCATTCGTCCTACTCCCCAGTAGGGAAAATAGACTTCTGATTGCATGGAAAGGTCCATATGCAATAGTCTCACGAATTTCCGATGTTGACTATGTGGTCGATATAGATGGAAAGCATAAAACTTTCCATATCAACATGCTGGCGGAATTTCATGAGCGTCCAGACTATTTGCTGCCTATTTTCCAGGCAACGGACGATTCTTCTGTACCTCATGGTCATTACTCATCCCTGTCTGTCATACAGGATGAGGAATCTGTTTTTTTCTGATGTCGATCTTCCTCTTCCAGTGGTTCCACTACATTCCATGGAATCTTGGAAAGATGTCTCCATTTCTCCTAATCTTTCTGTTGATGAACATCGTCAAGTCTCGTCGATGTTACAGACATTTAAGGATGTTCTAACCGACATCCCTGGTCACACGCATGTCATAGAACATGACATAATTCTTACCGACAATAATCCTATTAGGGTTAGACCTTATCCTATCCCTATACACTTTCAGTCACAAGTGGAAAAGGAATTGGATGAAATGATTCAATTAAACATAATTGAACCATCGACTTCACCATATTCTTCTTCCATGGTTATTGTTCGGAAGAAAGATAAGAACATACGAATTTGCCTTGATTATCGCAAATTAAATCAAGTCACAAAGTTCGATGCTGAACCTATGCCTTTACTAGAAGATCTACTTATTAGACTTTCTAATTCTAGATTCTTCACTAAACTTGACTTGTCTAAAGGTTATTGGCAAGTGCCTTTAGCAGATCATGCCAAACCTCTTACTGCTTTCTCAACACCTAGGGGTCTATTTCAATGGAATGTTATGCCTTTCGGTCTTATGAACGCCCCTGCTACTTTCGTTCGCATGATGCGTCGAATTCTTTCTCATCGTTCAGATGTCATCGCATACTTAGATGATATCTGTCTCTTCAGTGATTCCTGGGAAGATCACTATTTGGGTTTATATGACCTACTGTCCACTCTACGTGAGTTTAATTTGACATCAAAACCGTCTAAAGCTTATATTGGTTTTGGTGAAATCTCTTTTCTGGGTCATCGTGTTGGTCATGGTCTCTTGAAGACAGAAGACTACAATACTTCGAAAATATTGAACATCTCTGTACCTAAAACGAAGAAACAAGTTAGGAGTCTCTTAGGTTTAATTCAATTCTATGGGAGATTCATCCCGAATCTATCTTCGATCATGGCACCTCTCTCAACTTTGTTGAAGAAAGGGTCGCCTAATCTGGTTCGTTGGTCTCAGGAATGTCAATCTTCCTTAGACCAGATCAAGAAAATATTTTCTTCTCCTCCCATCCTAAGATTACCTACTCTTGATAGGACTTTTGTTCTTCGAAGTGATGCTTCATCCACTGGGATCGGAGCAGCACTTATGCAGGAATATGCTGAAACTCTGCATCCTGTTATGTACATTTCTAGAAAACTAAATGCGGCAGAGAGGAACTACTCGGTTTTAGACCGTGAGTTGTTGGCTATGGTTTGGTCAATTCTCAAACTACAAAGATTCCTCCTGGGCGCACATTTCATTCTAGAAACTGATCAAAAAGCTCTTACAGCTATTCAGACTAAGAACTTGAAGAGTTCGAGATCCACTCGATATGCTATTGCTCTTCAACCTTTTCACTTCACGGTACGAGCTATCCGTGGGTCGGATAATGTGATGGCTGACATTCTGTCTAGATGTCCACATGATTCCAACTAATACTTCTGTCCTATTTCTAGATATACGACAGAGTCATAACACACCTATATTACTACAATACATTAGCACATCAGTCCTCACTTTAGGTGAACACATACTATTGTGCTTTGTTATCATCTTCTTCTGTTCCCATCTTTAATGTAAAAGGAAGACTGAGTAGTTAATCTAAGGGCCGAAAGTTTACTCGGCCACAATTAGTAATAATAATGTATGGCATATTATGAAACATAATGGTTGTTAAATAGAATTATATTGTTTGTATTTTCTCAGCATGTGATTGAGGATCTGAGAATCTACCTTTTGGTTTTCAAACATGGAGAGTTCCCACTTTATTTGCTTACCTTAGGAACGACAGGAGATGAGTCCTGGATCTTCATGTAGTTAATTTCGTTATATACTCATATTATTACACGTTAAGATAATGTACTATTTAATATTTACTATCAGATGTGTACATCCATTCTAAAGCGGTATTAGAGTATGACACCGCAATTTAATAATGAAAGTATTGCACTTGCATATGTATGTTGTATTTACATGCTAACGTAATGTGTGTTGGTGGCACCTCCCCGATATATTTTTTGAATCAGATTTTTTTTATCTGTTGAGAAATATTCTCACCAGACACTCTATGTGTCAATTTAGCCTCATATTAGGCAATTTAATCCATTATTCGTGCGTTGTTAGGCCGTTTTTGGCTTTACTCTTGGATATTTAAATTTAAAAAAATGTTGCACATTTTTTTTTTATCGGGAGGTTCCGGTAATGTTGCGATGAATGTTGCAACGTTTTTCGACTATGTATTTATTTTTTAATGCATGGGAAATAACTCATGTAATTGTAGTCACTTTTTTATTTCTACTAGTTGTCTAATCGTGTGACGATAGTTGACGATAGTTTGTGTGAACGATTTTGAGTCATGTCCATATACGGAGCGCTCAGGTCGTCAGTTCTTAGAAACAGTTCGCAATCGCAATGTTTCAAGATTCATTTCCTTATTAGGTTCGAATCTGTACGATTGTTCTCCAGAATATTCTTTGGTTCGTAAGTTGGCTGAACACCGTTCGAGTCGCGCTTGTCTGCGCATGTCTGGTCTTGATCGGTTTTTTGCACGGGTTCCGCCCCGACATTCAGAGTGTGGCAGATGCGTGATAAGCAAGTCGCGTTTGGTTTGCCAGCGTCTGTGCTTAAACTGTTCAGGAAATAATGTCCTATTCACATTGTTCCTTTGGAGATGATATATTTGTGGTGATTCTAAGTGCTTGGAAGCCTGTGAGTTATATGTTTATTTCCTGAAGTAAAGGTAATGACATTTTTGACACTTATCGATATCTTTCGAGATTGACATTTTGTTTGTAGCCCGATTATAGGAGGGTCTACGCTATGAGAAGTTTTTCGTCAGCTCACGAATCATGTTCGCTGTTACTGCATCGATGGATGCATGTCCTAAGAACTATCTGCCTGCTAAACTTTACTGCTTGTTCCAGATTTGATATCTTGGATAACTAAAGGAACTTGGAGGATCTTTGAGGACATTATTGATACACTTCAGAAGACGTCCATGTCTTGCTGAGGTTAGATTTAAGAGAGAGGATTTGATCTCCTATCATATTGATATCTTCCAGCTGTTATAGAAAGGGATGGAGATTTCCGCCTGAATACATTTACAGCTCTATGATGTACTGATATGCATGTGATTCATCTTTACTATGATGCTGTCTACCGTCCATTGCTGTACTGACTATGTTGCTGTAACAATGACTGTTTGATTGTACCTATGATGTACCTACCTTCGCGTATACATTTTGTCACTGTGGCGTCCACAATAAATTATACAAGAAAATGTCACTAGCTGTTGCAAATCTCATTGACTTTACCCATCGTGAGTTAATGTGACGTCCTTGTGTGGATTGCCATGTTTGTGATGATAACTGTTTGAAGACACATCTGCATCTTACACAAACCAGACCACAGACACCATACTACGTCTTCATCGCCATTCAACATTATGACGTTCAACAAAATGGTATTCAACACACACATTCCTGTATTTGTATATGTAACATACATACCTGTATTTCTATATGTAACACATATGCCGATATGTATATATGTAACACACATTCCCGTATTTATGTATGTAACACGCGTACCGATATTTCTATATGTAACACACAAACTGAAATTTCAATATATAACAGACATTCTTGTATTTATGTATGTAACATACATACCGGTGTTTCTATATGTTACACGCATAACGGTATCTATGTACGTAAAACACATTCTCGCATTTATATATGTGACAGTGCCATAGTCATCTCGCCTGTTTTTCACTGCCATTTTGTCGTTATGTGGCAGCCATCGTGGTTTACATCTAAAAATAGCTACATCAGTATAGCTGCTTACGTATAGCAGCCAATCAGAGAAGAGAAGTGTCCAGGCTAGCGCGTCAGTTGAAAATTCTTTATTCATTCTGGTCGCCGGTCGCCGAGAGAGGACAAGCTATTGAGAAATACTGAAGTCTAGTTTAATGCAAGAACATGTCTAGGACTTGTAAGTAAATATATTATTCTCTAACATTCTAAAGTCTTGATAGTGTTAGAAAGGATATTAGGTTTACCATCTTTGTGCCGTATTATTTGAAATAAGTATCTATTTAATTCTGTGGTGTTGTATTTCGCGTGCGTTTTGATGTTAGATCTAAATCTGTTCGAACATGGCGTGGGTCCATGTTTAGGAAATATAACACGTGGCCGGTACTAGAACTGGCAAATTCAGTTATTACATTTGTGTAGATGAAGTTTAATGGTTAAGGGGAGGTTAAACCCCCAAAATGAAAAACACAGAATTATAAGATAATAGCTATATCTGGTCATTTATACAAGCAAAATGACTGAAAAAAATACAAAACATCAAGGTATGTACTGAAAACTGGCAGTCTGAGGGGGAAAAACAGTAGAAAAAAGGCAAATTTTGGCTTTTTTGGGGTATTTTGTTGCCCAAGATATCTCAAATGTGAGTACAGCTTCAGTTATGAAATTTGACTGTTTCATTTGTTCATATATGATAATGATTGTATACTAAAATAATTTTGATTGGTTTGATATCTGATTTTTTTTTGGATTTTAACATACCGTTTGACAAATAGTTGTAACTTTTTAGGGGGGTAACTTAGATATTTCTTAACAGTTTTGTAGTTTGTTAACATATATGCTTTATTTTAGTATAATTTTATGGGCACTCTGTGTACAGCATGTGACCCAAAATTCATTACTGTATCACTAATAGTTTTTGAGAAATCATGGGCAACGTGCCCATATTTGTGTGAAAATGCGGTTTTGAGAAAATGAAGAAAAAAGGGAAGAATTACACTTTTACACAAAATTTACTCACCTCAGTATCCCCCTGCTATGTAGGAATCATCTCTGGTATTTTCCTTTATTGATATCATGGGTTGTTTCATACTTTGCAGCTTACTTTTCATTAAATTCTCTATTTCAGCAGACTGTATGCGCTTTTTGTCAATTTGCGCAAATATTTGAAAAGCATATTTACCAAAGTTTAGACCTAAATTATCAAAGATGTTTTTTCTCCTCAGTTCCCCACAGTTGTACACAATCGCTGCATCATTTACAGCTATTTGCAGCCTACTTTTTCCAATGAAAACATTCTTTGTGCACCTATACCATATGAGGTTATGAAATGATTCATTTGAATTCTGAGTCCCACCATGAGCACACTTTTCCAGAAGGGTATCAGCTGCAAGTTCCTCAAAAACTTCTTTAATAATAGAACACACAAATTCAGGAAGTTGATTCTTATTATCTGCAGCTGGGTCTTTCTTCACAGGGCACCAACTATCACAGTCTTCATGTATTCCTTGTCTGTGTTTCCAGATTGCCCATATGCTCTTCTTCATTGCTGGAACATCTCCTACATTTCTGCGTATGGCTGCCCCATAGTGTCCTTGAATCCGTTTTATGGCTAACTTGGTTAATCTGCCTATTCCACCTATGCCGGTATAAGTTTTCCCATTCTCTGTGAACTTCTTGCATCTGTTTTCTGATACTTTATCCAGAAGTCTCTTCCCCATTCGCTTTTGAACATGTCCGCAACATTCAAGCTTTCTTATAGTTTTGCCATGGTAAATGGGTGGCTGATGCTGTGCTACTGTCTTGTAACTTTTAGAATCCCCATCTCCCAGATATCCTGTGTAACACAAATCATACTGTTTCTCTGAACGATTAAAGACTTTTAATATTCCATATGGCTCCATCATACCTGCAGTACCGTCATGATTTTTCTCACATTCTCCTGATTCTGAATGATTCTGACTCCAGAGTTTGAATTCATGGTCTGACATTCTGCTCTTTGCTTTCATACAGCTATCACAATAATTGCTGCTTACTTCTACATCCAACACCCTTGCTGGTCCTTTTTGGCTAACAGAAAGAATTGTGGCCACACCATTTTTGCTTGTAAAGCCTCACCGCTGCCAAGTACCATCACATAAAACTGTTACATCTTTACCTTCTAACAGTTTTATTTCTGCTGCTTCTTCTGCTTTGCACTCATCTGCAACTATAGAGGTGGCTTCCAATATCTTTTTTCTGTAGGTGGCACTTCTTATGTTACTTACTGGTGGTGGCAAATTCATGTTCCCCAAAAGTCTCCTTCCCTTCTCCATGTGACATCCAATGCTATAAATTGCAAAAGTGAATCTCAAGTTCACATTTTCTGAGTTCTTCTTCATGGTAATAACATGTTTACATTGTGAGCACATTATATAAAGCTGACTCTCTAGACCTACAAGCTTCTCTGAAATTATAAAATTATCTCCAGTGTCTGGTAGTTCAAAACAAGATGGACATGGAAATTGTTGAATCAGCTCAGTTAGGCCTACTTGTGTCATATTATACAACCTGTAGGCCTATCCACTCATTCCTTCTACATTTGAATCAGCATATTCATCATCTAGGATATTTGTGTGTAGCTTTTGATAAGATGATGATAATCTAGAAGTGCTCACAGGCTCACACTCAGAGGTACTAGCATTGTGTACGACAGTAGGCCTAAACTCTGTTAGTGGTTCACAGTTTATAAATTTTATAGTCTTATCTTCATTTAACCTTTTTTTCACATACCTATTTCCTTGAAACTTTCTTTTCTTTGAACGATCCATTCTCTTTCGTGAATTTTTATCCATTATAATAAATAATAAAGAATTATTTCACACACTGCAATGGTCACTGGTTTACCTCGTGTTAGAATTTGACCTGTCTCTGTTTACTTCGAATAGAATAGTCCCTTTGGAGAGCTCGTTTCTGATTGGCTGAAAAGCCACAAGCTATGGCCATGGTTAACACAGATTAGCCAATCAAAAATATTTTTACACATGAAATGATGTTTAAAAAACTTTAATTAGGTTTACTTCAGGGAAATGAATACCGAAAAAAATTTTAAAATCCATGCATTAGAAGCGAAGATATACCAATTTGTACATTTTGCATATATAATTAGGTAAACAATACACTTACCTGACCTACTTTAAAAATTTATATAAAATCATCCACAAAGGTTTTAGTGAAAATAAACATAAAGAAATGTAGGCAAATGAATGTACTTTCCAGTTCAATATATATCTAAAATTTGATATTTTCAATGAAATTCTTCATTTTTGGGGGTTACACCTCCCGTTCAGGAAACCTTCTATGATCTTATGTAAATCCGACATGTAGTTGGTTTGAATAATATTTAATTGTGGCGCGATTTAGATTGTTATATTTATTAATTACATTGCTGATGCTAAAATAGTTTATTTTAGTGTGGCGAGAGTTGCAATTTAATATGTTACAGCTTACTAGAATAAGTCCTGTGCTTCTTCAGTAATATTAGACTGATATGTGGTGTAAATAATAGTAAGATGGGCTACAGCTAATTGGTGTTAGCTTTCTTAGTTTCATAGTTTTACAGTGTAAAATCTCCATTGGTTATTTGTACTGCTTTATATAGCTTTGCTAAGCCATTATTTCTATAATAGTTAGTATTATAATGTAAGGTTACTACAGAATGTACAACCACGCAGCTTAGCTGGGTGTTAGCGTGGCTGTATGCCGTTCTCGCAAGATGGCGTAGCCATAGAGCGCGTGATATGAATGGGTACCTGAAGCTGATTGATCATGGCTGACTGTGGTGGGCGCATGTTTTCTGAATGGTAAGTGTTATTATTTATGCTATTGATTTTCACTTAGACATTGTTTATATATATTGTTTTTCAGAAAGTCTACGAACACTGTCTGGGTGTTCGGTAGAATTAAATGTTGATCTGTATAAGGCTTTGTGTTGCTTGAATTGTTAAGTCTGCTGCTGAGAGGGTTGCAAGCAACCAATAATTGCAACCCCTGTCAAACGATCCTTAATAAATTTTCTTAGTGCATGGGTCTTGGGTGTGAGGTAGCCACATCGACATAAGTTCACCGCCACCACCCCTAGCCCCTGTCACTTATATGTAACACGTGTGAACGGTGACTTGAGATTTGTTAAAGGAAAGTGAGTGCAGAAAAATGGTTTGGGAAAGTTTAATACAGTTTGTAAAAGACTATTCGTCTTTGTTGAAGGGAAGTGATATGAGCAGACGAGTGTTTTGGGGGAAGGGAGGAAATTCCATGGATCCCTTTTGGGAGATGTAGTGGGTGTTTCAGGATTAAGCATATCATGTGAGTTCTAAATTATGGTGGGAAAAATTTCCATGTAATGTTTAGTAATAAGATCAAAGAAGGTTGTATTGGGTTGTGAGTGTACTCAGCAAAGGGGAATAATTTAAAATTACGTCCCTTGTAAGTTTTGGTGAGCGAGCAAGAAAAAAATACGCACGAAAAAAGTTTTGGTAGGTGAACACATTTTAGAAGAGAACGAGAAAAATGTTAAATCGGGGGATTGATCAGTCTGATTTTGAACGAGCTCAGCGTAGGTTAGAAGGTGCTAGAAAATTAAGATGTGTGCAGTGACGAGCGATGTTTTGATGGTTCGTGACTCTGGCGAACAAGCCACTGATAGTGGTTGGTTGCTGTTGTTACAGAATGGTATCAAATTGTTTTGCCAAACCTACAAGATGCTCAAAGGCCACTTTTAAAATAGGGATAGATGAAGGCAAGAAAAACGATGTCACCATTTCCAAGAGTTATGTTAATAAGTCCTCAAGATTTTACAACAGAACAGGTGTGTTGAATAAGATGAAGAGAATATAGGCAGTAGCTAAGGTCATAGCGGGGAACTGTGACTATTGACATAAATAGTTAGACCAGTTTTCTATAGTAATATACCTCAAACTAGTTCCACCAGACCTACGTGCCTCATCATGAATTGCAAACAAAACCCGAGAACATAAATTCTTATACAAGCTAGTAAAGCTGCGTCAGACTACAGGTAAAAGGAATTAATAGACAGAGAGGAGACTTATTTCAAAGGTTGCTAAATGAGCATGTGTTTTGTATATTATAACGAAGACACGCGTCGATGGAATGTTGGGCATGAGTCAGTTTTTCGACGGATTTTGTTTTTGGATAGATACTGTAAATAAACACAACCTTGTTATTCACTGCTGGTTGAGTGCAGTGCTTTACGATAGATGCTATCCATCCATCTTCTGTATTATCGTGTGATGTACTATCATCTAGAGATATAGTACCATAACATCATCAACACCTAGTTGCCTACTGTTGGGTATTGAGACGAGTCCACGCTATACAAACACTGTAAGTACAAACAGGAACCACACTATCACGGCCACACACGCATACCGGTATTTTTATATGTAACACACATTCCTGTATTTAAATATGTAACACACTTTCAGGTATTTCTTTAACACACATAGGGATATTTTATATGTAAAACACATAGCGGTTTTTTTCTAAATGTAACACATATTCTCGTATTTATATATGTAACTCTCGTACCGGAATGTCTATATGTAAGACACATTCCTGTATTTATGTATGAAACATACAGTCAGGTGTTTCTATTTGAAACAAACTTAGCGGTATCTAAATATGTAAAACACATTCCCGTATTTATATATGTAATACACATGCTGGTATTTTTATATGTAACACACATACCGGTATTTATATATGTAACACACATACCGGTATCTCTGTATGTAACACACATACCGGTATTTTTAATGTGTAACACTATACTGATATTTATATGTGTAACAAACATACCGATATGTATAGATGAACCACACATTCTGGTATTTCTATGACGTACAAACATACCGGTATTTATATATGTAAAACACATACCGGTATGTATATATGTAACACACATACTTGTATTTAAATATGTAACACACACCGGTATTTATATATGTAACACACATACTGGCAATTTCTATATGTAACACCCATTCCTGTATTTGTATATGTAACATACATACTTTTATTTCTACGAGTATATGTAACACACATGCCGATATTTATATATGTACCACACATTCCCGTATTTATGTATGTAACAAATGTACCGGCATGTCAATATGTACCACGCATTCCCGTATTTATATATGCAACACACAAACCGGTATTTATATATGTAACACATATACTGGTATTTATATATGTAACACACATACCGATATTTATATATGTAACACACATACTGAAATTTCTATTTTCAACACACATTACTGTATTTATATAGGTAACACACACCCCTGTTACATACATATTGGTATCTACCTATGTAAAACACATTGCTGTATTTATATATGTAACACACGTACCGTTATTTCTATAACACACATTCCTGTATTTAGATATTGTAACACACTTTCAGGTATTTCTGTAACACACATAGGGGTATTTTGTATGTAACACACACAGCGGTTTTTTTCTATATGTAACACATATTCCCGTATTTATATGTAACACGCTTACCGGTATGTCTATATGTAAGACACGTTCCTGTATTTTTATATGTAACGTACGTTCCGGTGTTTCTATGTGTAAAGAGAACATAAATACCGGTAACTAAATATGTAATACACATTCCCGTATTAATATTTGTAACCCGCGTACCAGTATTTCTATATGTAACACACATTCCTGTATTTAAATATGTAACACACTTACAGGTATGTTCTGTATGTAACACACATAAGGGTATCTAATATGAAACACAAATAGCGGTTTTTCTATAGGTAATACATATTCCCGGATTTATATATGTAACACGAGTACCGGTATTTATATATGTAACAGGCATTCCTGTATTTAAATATGTAACACACTTACATGTATTTCTGTATGTAACACACATAGAGATATTTTAAATGTAACACACATAGAGGTATTTCTATATAAAATATGTAACACGCGTACCGGTACTCCAATATGTTACACACGTAGCGGTATTTAAATATGTAACACACTTACAGGTGTTTCTGTACGCAACAAACACTGGGCTATTTTATATGTAATACACATAGAGGTATTTCTATATGTAGTCCTTATTCCCGTATTTATGTATGTTACACGCGTACCGGTATTTCTAAATGTAAGACACAATCCTGTATTAATATCTTCTTCTTCTTTGATCCTTAGCCGCCGACCTTCAAAGCAGTCAGTGGTCATCACGTCTAGTGGCGTCTTCTAGGGCAACAACAAATTGATTCTACTTTGCTTGGTCGGTGGCCATCATTCGTACAGTGCCCCCAACTCTGGTTCATTCTTTGCATCTCAGCCTCAACAGTCCTCCGCCAAGTTGTTTTTTGTCGGCCTCTCTTTCGTGTTCCTTCAGGGGTCCATAGCATAGTTGTTCTTGTGATGGCATCGGGTTCTGTATTTATATATGTAATATATATACCGGTATTTCTATATGAAACACACATGCCGGTGTCTAGACACAATCCTTTATTTGAATATGTAACACGCTTATACGTATTTCTGAATGTTACACATATATGGGTATTTTATACGTAATACACATAGCGGTATTTCTATATGTAACACACATAGTGGTATTTCTATATGTAACACATATTCCCCTACTTATAAATGTAACACACGCACAGGTATGTCAATATGTAAAACGCATTCCTGTATTTATATATGTAAAACGCGTACCGGTATTTCTATATGTAACACACATTCCTGTATTTTAATATGAAACACACTTACAGGTATTTATGTATGTAACACATAGGGGTATGTTATATGTAACACACATAGCGGTATTTTTATATGTAACCCACATAGCGGTATTTCTATATGTAACACACACAGCGGTGTTTCTTTATGTAACACGCGTACCAGTACTTCTATATTTAACACACATACAGGTATTTCTATATGTAACACACATTTCAGTATTTATATGTAACACATATTTCCGTATTAAATATTTAACACGCGTACCGGTATTTCTACATGTAAGACACTTTGCTGTATTTATACATTGTTTGTTAACCATTTGTTTTCAATAACACTTGGCAACAGCCAAAATGTATCCGAGACAAAAATAGCTATTGTTAACTATTTTGGACATGCTGATCACGAATCTGAACTTAAAAATCGCGAATTAGCTCTAGTTTTCAAGATCCGTTGTGGTGAGAGAGGGGGGGGGGGTGTTTAGTAGGCTGGTGGATTCACATTCGCGACGCGAATGACCCAGTCCATCTCGTTTCTATAGCCCTGGCGCGAGATTCCCCACGAGACGGATAGCCTTGAGCGCCAATAGGATGACGCAATCCGTAGCAGTCATTGCAACCAATTTCCTCCTTGTCATCATTTGTGTTGTGGATTCGGTGCAGACGTGTCATTCAAGATGCATCGTGAATGTGTGAACAGTGCAGATTATTTTATATGTGCGGACAAATAATTTTGCTATCACAAAGGCGACCCATTACACCGATGATAAAGATAGCTTACAGCCTTTATTTTCGTTGTGAGATCGGTGACTAGAACCGGTATTGGGCCCCACACATATGTTGTCAATCCTGTGCAACGAATCTGCGCTGCTGGTTAAACCGAAAAAGACGATCGATGCGTTTTGCAGTTCTAATGGTGTGGAGGGAACTGACAAACCATCCTAATGATTGTTACTTTTGTATGACTCCTCCAATTGGACATGATATTTCTAAGAAGAAAAAGCGGCTTGTGATCTATCCGAATATTCCTTCTGCTATGCGGCCAGTGCGTCACGGGGAAGGACTGCCTATTCCGGACCCACCATAATCTTATACTTTAGATGATGAAGAAGAAAATAAGGCCAGTGGACATTCGTCACCTGTGAAAGCATCTACATCAAGAGATCTTGATTTCGTGCCTATTGAAGAGTCTGCACAGCCACATAAAATTACCCAGAGTGAATTGAATGATCTAGTGAGAGATCTGGAATTGCCAAAAAGTAAAGCAGAGCTGTTGGGGTCCAGACTGCAGCAACGGAATTTTCTAGAAGAGAATGTGCATGTGTCTGTGTTTCATGCTCGGCAAAAAGATCTGCTTCCACATTTCAAAATGACAGAAAATTTCATTGCTTGCGTTGATATAGTAGGTCTGATGGCAGCACTACACATCAACTACAAAAACGACGATTGGAGGCTGTTCATTGATTCGTCCGAGTTGAGCTTAAAATCTGTGCTGCTCTATAATGGTAAAGTTTTACCATCTGTTCCACTCGGGTATGCAGTCCACATAAAAGACATGTACAACAACATGACACAGCTGTTACACACCCTCAACTATGACAAGTATAAGTGGCAGATTTTTGGTGACCTGAAGGTCATTGCCATCTTGATGGGGCTACAGCAGGGTAACATAAAATTTTGCTGTTTCCTCTGTGGGGAACCGTGCCAGGACTTCCCACTACAAGAAAAAGGATTGGCCCCAACGACAATCATTTGAACCGGGGAAAAAGAATGTACTTAACGAACCACTTGTAGAATCCCACAATATCTTCCTCCCTTCTCTCCACATCAAACGTGGACTAATGACGAATTTTATGCAGGCCATGGATCGAAATGGGGCAGGATTGTTATACATTTGTAATAAATTTCCAAGACTTAGTGAGGCCAAAAAAAAGGCAGGTGTATTTGTCGGTTGTGACGTATGAAAATCGAGCCTCTCTTTAATCCTTGTCACCCATTTCTCTCTTACACCAAAACAACTCGAGTGGAATTCCCACGCTTGCTGGTTGTAGCCACGACATCTCTCGACCTATTAAAATAAACTATTTCGCTATCTCTTACTGACATTCCATCAGAGAGGCGGACCATCGGCGATCAGGTTACGATGTCAGTAAGAGATCTGAAGCCTCTGATTAACACCGGATAATAGAATGGACGAAGAATTCGCTCGAGGTGCGTTTTTGCCAGACATGGGGACATCGGGCCGATTCAGACTCTTGTGGGTTTTAAATATAATTTAATACCTGAGTGGTCAAGAGGTCTTACCTAACGAGTTTAGAATATAATTATGATATCATTGTTAAAATTTTTTATTTTCCTCATCTAGGCGATCACAACCCTTGCGATCTAGCAGTCTGAATAGCTCCAGAAACGTTCTTAAAATATTATTGGGTCTTAGATTTGGACCTGTGCGATTCTCTTGTTTTCTTACAGAGAGAGAGAGAGAGAGAGAGAGAAAGAGAGTCCCCACATATAAACATTTAAAGAATAAAACATCAGAACTGGACAAGAAATTACCCAGATTGTTGACAGCAAATCTGATCCGCTTATGGTGGCCAAATATATATATATATATATATATATATATATATATATATATATATATATATATATATATATATATATATATATATATATATATATATATATATACACACACATTTGTTCCAGAATATTGACTGCCGTAGTTTTTTCTTTTCTCAAGTGGATTTATCCAGAAAAAGGAATACTCGGGTCCATAACCGGCACCCACTATTTCATAGTTTATATAATCATTATACTCACTTCTGTCTTTTAGGGTTCGCAAAAACTGTTATATCATTTCTTTTCTTCTTTTTTTTTTCTCAGGATAGATTAACTAAAGACTTTGTTCTTTCCTTTATCGTCTTATCCTTTACTTTAGTATTAACTGTAATCTTTTGGGTTAAGTACCTCTGTCGGGATCTACTTTGGGATTCCTTTACCAGAGAGGAGGGCCTATTGGGTTAATAATTTGTCTTTCATTTTTGTAAACTATACTTTCTAAAGAATGATGTGATTTTTTTTAAGATAATAAACATAATAAACCTTAAGTTATCATGTTGGTCAAAACCCCGCCCGTTATATGTTAACCAAAGTTCGTTTTCACGTCTGTACGTTTTATGTCACAAAAGTGTGCATATGTAAGTGAAGTGTAATTGGTATATTTGTACCAGGAGAGAAAGCGGTCTAGTTAAATATTGTCGTGAGATACGCTGGATTAGAGCAATTACTCAATCCAGAGACTGTCCTTTCTCTTACACTCTCCCCTTGTGAAAAGTAAAGCTATTTCTTACTGTTACACATAAGAATTATGCAACGTTAGCAGTGTACGCTAATTTTTCCTTATGCAAGGGATAGAACTCGGGAAATGAACTCACTGTTTTACTTTGTGTAGTTATCTTTTCTTGTGACCGAAGGTTGCCGGAATAATGTCATACCGATCTCGGTTCATGTCCTTTTAAGGAGCGTACAGGTCTACTTTTCTTAGAAATAGTTGGCAACCTGCAATGTTGCTATTTCTTTCCATATAAGGCTCGATTTTATGTGTCGTTCTCAGTATAGGATCATAGCTACGTGTTTTGCTGAATTGATCTCGCGGGAATTGTTCTCTGCGCATGTCTGTCTTTTGGTTGTAGATTGAACAAGCTTCCGCCCAGTTAGTTTGTGGCAGAATGCGGTCGAGATGTGATCTGTGTCGAGGCAAGATATGCTCTTGCGTCCCCGAGTATTCTTTCATCATGGGAAAGGACCTTCGGTGATTTTGATGGCAAATTAATTCATATTAATCTCATGTGTGTAATTCTAACGTCTGGAGACGGTTGGAATTGTGGTGTTTTTCGAACATAAAGGTAAAACTGCTCTTCCTATTTTGTCCTGTAGTCGGTGAGGTTAGACATTATTGTTCGACTCGTTTCGCACTGTCAGGCGGGGAGAGACTTTATTACTAGAAGCACACCAGATATCTCGATGCCTAATATATCTATGGTTCAGGCTACTTATGCCCACAGAACAATTAATATTATGTTCCTCGAACTTCGCCATGCCAGCGAAGACGCCTTTACGAAGGTTAGACTTATAAAATATGTCCACAGAAGGTCAACGTGAACTGAGTTCATAGTCCGCCATGCTCGTGCGGCTGGTATTTAAACATGCCTACATATCTGATCTACTTGTATCAGGAAAGAGTTGATTAACTCGCATATATACTGATTGATATGCTGTACATTGCTTGTGATTGATCGTCAATGTCATCGTAACTATTGTGGCGTCTCAATAAATGTTTGGAAACGTAACCAGCTGTTACCAGGTTAATTGACTTCCACGTCGTGTATTTACGTGACGTCCTGTGTGGACTCTCCTGCTAACTGTTTAGCTACACACCTACAACACGTATACACAAACCAGACGAAAGACACCATATTTCTACGCCCTAATCATCTCTGGTGTCTGAGGGTGATACTCTACATCTTCTCCACAACAAAGACATCACCTTCAACATTTGAGTCAACATTTTGACTTCAACACTTACCCCTTATTCTCACATAGATTACCATCATCACCTCTGCTAAGACAGGACCTTAAACATCTTCAACCTATCACAATAAAATATACGACATTAATGGTCGGCTTGTCGCGGGATTAAGATCTAAGTTTCAGTCTACATAAATGTCTAAAGTCTGATACTGAATCAGAAGTTTCATCTAGATAGAGTGTGTTGTGAGTTTGTCTTGTGATTTAAGGAATAAATAATTACCCCCTAGACAACGCTCTTAGTTACTGGGTGTTTCACCATACACACTTATAGGATTTGTTTCTTTCCCCAGCAATAGAGTTACGAGAAACTTGTCTTGATAATAATCTTTGTTAAATATATGATGTTTGGTAATTTTGTAACAGACCGCTATTTTGCGTGATTGTTTATCAGTCACTAGGGTTTTTTTTTAAGCAGCAGAGTTAAGCTAAGCAAAGGACGGCTTGTTCTGACTTTTTAGTCAAGTTAATAACGTCTCTTCTCTTAACTGACTTCGGTGGGCGAGTTTTAGGGTGGAGATTAATTTTTTTTTTAAGTATATTTTTTTATCTCTTTAAATTGTTTAAAAAAAATATCGTTTCTCCACCGTTAATAATAGTAGTTTTTCCAGGTTATCTGATCTACCAATTTTAGATTAAGTCGCCTGTATTAGGAGCCTAGTTACCAGAGTTACAGCGATAGATTAGTAAACTGAAAACAGGAGGAGGTATCTCAGGGTAAGGAATAGCATCTTTGTTGGTTTTTCTCGTAAGCGGCTAAGGATATAGTTTTTCTCCTTCTTTTCTTCTTCCTTCCTCGGGTTAGTGGCATTCAGTTCTTTAACATGGCTCAGCGTGTAAAACTTAGGACTATGCTTAGAGAGGAAGCAAGGGAGACAGGATTGCAAGGAGAAGAAGTGACCGCGTTCATCAACACAGAACTTGACCGATATGACGTGGAACAGAAAGTAGCAGAAGCTAGAGAGAAGGAAGATAAAGCGGTGAGGAAAGAAGCGGAAGAGCGTCAATCTCTATTAGAGCAGAAGAAAATTGAGGCAGAGATGGAAGCTCGCAGAGCAAACGACAGAGAGAAGGGGAGACAATACGAGGAACGAGAGAAGGACAGACAGCACGAGTTGGCGCTTAAGGCTCTAGAAGTTCAAAGTCGCCAGACTGCCCCTTATTCCAGCAATGGAGAGCCGTCATCTCCCCATTCATCGTTAACTGATCAATCCAGCACGCATTCTTCCCAATTCACAGTTATGTCTTTCACCCTGGAACTCTTTGCAAGCCCCGATGAGAAAATTGACTCGTTTCTAGAAAAATTTGAGAGAATGGCAAATCTTTACGGCTTAAAGAGTTTCCAGTGGTGCCTAAAGCTTTCACAGGCTTTGAAAGGTAGTGCTTATGAAGTCTACGTGAAACTGGGAAGCAGCCAAGATAACTACGACATGCTAAAAAAGGCGTCACTGGAGCGTTTCGAAATGATCGCTCGCAAAATTCTGCAAATGTTCAGAAACAGCAGAAAGGAGAGCACTGAAACATTTCATCATTTTTCTTCACGGCTGAAGGGATAATTGACAAAGTGCATGGAGCTTACCGAGCTCTCTCTCACCTACCAAGGTCTTGAGGAGTTCGTTCTTATCGAACAAATAAAAACCACTTTGTCAAGTGAAACCCGTAGATTCCTGGCTGAAAAAGGCGCAGTCAAGTTAGATGACATTCTCAGTAAGTCCGAACGGTCCATAAATAGTACGGTCGAGCTTCCCAGCACCAAACGCTAACCGACAGATGAGCCTTCTCGGAAAAATAATCTAGAGCAGTCATCCCGTTCTTCCCATTCTTCCCATCACCATAACCAACGAGAAGCCGTGCCCTAACATCCTCCCCAGGAAAAATCGAAATTCTTCAAAACTAGATATCTCACAAACAATCCTGATCAACCCCATCATCCTACGTTGCAGCGCGGCCAGAAATGACAGGGCCACAAAAGAAAAACCCCTGCGCACGGGACATCTGATCAGGGCAAGCACACCTGGCCTAATTGCATCGGATGATTGCAAATAGCCTCGCAAGGAAGAATCGATGTCAGTGATTCTCACCTGAGGGGTAGAGGCCCTTAACTCGAGGAACTGTTATTTTGAACGGTACTTAAACATGTGTCTTTTAACACGGGTTTATCCTTTCATTGTATAGTAGCAAGGCACCTGGTCAAACCCGGTCAAGAGACAGAAGACACTGTCAAACTATGTGGAGTTTCAATAGTGATGCACCCAGGACGCTTCCGATCGCACTGGTGGAAATACACTCTGATTTTGTCAGAGGTGTTATCAAAGCGGCCATTATGGATGATCCTATCTACCCAGTCATACTTGGATGTAGATACGTGTATATTGGGAGACCGAAGGAGCCGATTGTGGCAGCATTAACGACAAGTGGGCAAGCCCAGAAGGAACGGGAGCCTGCGCCAAATTTGTTCCTTATGGAACTAAAAGAGGCGCAACAAAAGGACCCTACCTTGGAGCCCTGCTTTAGGAAACTGCCCATGGCTAAGGACCCCAGACACAACAGAGACATTTTTGCTAAGGATGGCGTACTTTATCGTAGAACGGGCAACCCTGAACAAGGGGGTAATCAGCTTTTAGTACCGAAAAAATACAGAGACCAAATCTTAGAAATGGGGCACTCACTCTTCCCTTAAGCGGACATATGGGACAAAACGCAACTATTTAGCGAATACAGACTCACTACTGGTGGCCATGAATGAACTGTAATATTATCAGGTACGTGAAATCCTGCTCCCATTGCCAACGTGTGGCACCCAAGCATTGGACACCCCCGGTTCTCATGGGTGAAATGCCAGTAGTGGGGACTCCATTTGAACGGATTGTAATCGACATTTTAGGACCCCTAGAAAGGACTAAAAGAAGGCACATGTTTGTCTCGACCTTAGTCGACGCATGCGCTTTGTGGGCAGAAGCTATACCGCTTACATGCACGGATTCCAAGCATGTCGTAGAAGCTCTAGTGCAGATATTTACACGGTTAGGATTCCCACAACAAGTTTTGATGGATAACGGATCCCAATACTGTAACCTGTTAATCGAGGAGATCGATCAGATCTTGAGGAACCAGCACATCTACACAAACCCTTATAATCCGGCCGGAAGTGGGTTAGTAGAACGTGTTAACAGAAGCCTCACCATGATGTTGCGTAAGCATAAAGAAGAGAAACCTGAAGATTGGGACATTTACATTCCTGCAGCCTTATTCGCCTACACGGAGGTTCCTCATGCATCTACAGGATTTCCACCAGCTACACTTTTATTCGGCAGACCTATAAAGGGGCCGCTAGAAGCCTTACTTCGGTCCCTGACAGACCAAAAGGCTGACGAGACAGTCGTCTCAGCAAAAAAATATGTATTGGAGCTCAAGGAAAGCATGCAACTAGGATGGGAACTAGCAACAACCAACCTTTAGAAAGCTCGTGCAAAGCACGCTCAACCATACAATAAAGCAGCAAAAGAGAGAAAACTCCAACCAGAGGGGAAAGTTTTTTTGCTACTTCCAACCGGAAACAATAAATTTCGCATCGGATGGCAAGAGCCGTTTACCGTCCTTAAAAAGATCTCCCGCACTAACTACAAGATCTCTATTAAAGGAAAGGTGTAGGTCTACCACGTAAATCTGTAAAGAAATACTTGAAAGACCGGTGCCGACCTCCGAACATCTCCTGGCGGTCGCCATAGCGACGGAAGTTGAGGAAGATGACGATAGTTGCATGGAGTATCCATTGCAACAAACGGAATCTTGCAGAGATATCAAATTCGGCGAAAATCTCTCTGAAGCACAACAGTCAGAAACCATGGCTCTACTGCAACAGTACACTGCAGTCTTAACGGATGTACGTGGTCGAACAAATCTCATAGAATTTGATATGAAACTGACCGAGAGACCTGTTCAAACAAGAGTGTACCCCATTCCATATGCTAAAGCTGATGCACTACGCGGAAGAATAGATAAGCTGCGTCAAAAAAAATTATCAGTGAGTCTATCTCTACTTACAGTTCGAGTGTAGTACTGTTACAGAAGCCCAATAAGGAAGTTCGACTGTACATAGATTACCGTTTACTTAACACAGAAACGGAATTTTAGCCCGAACCTCTACAGAGCGCTTCTGAGCTGTTCACTAAGCTTAGCAAGGCAATAATTTTCTCAAAGATAGGTTTGAGTAAAGGGTACTACAAAATACCAGTCAAGGAGGAAGTTAAGCTTTTGTTAGCTTTTAGCACCAGTGAAGAACACTACACCTTCAACGTAATCCGTTCGGATTGCACAACGCACCAGGAGTCTTCACCAGAATGACCAGGAAGCTTTTAGAACTCTTGCAGAGTCCCCATATCCATAATTTCATGGATGTCATATTAATTGCATCGGAAAACTATGATGAACATATTGCTACGGTTGCTATGCTCCTCAGGAGACTACAGGAAACTGGTCTTACAGCCAGACCTAGCAAATGTCTCATCGGATTTCAAAAGCTAGACTTCCTGGGATATAGCATTTCTCATGGTTGCATGTGGCCAGTTACCAAGAACATTGAGAAAATAGTTGCAGCAAAAAGATCCTGAACGAAGAAAGACACCCGTTCTTTTCTATCACTGTGTGCTTACTATCAGAAATTTATCAAGAATTTCAACGGGCTAACGGCAAACCTTACTGACATTACAAAAAAAAAGGGAGCCCGGACAATGTTATTTGGGATTCGAAGTGCAAAAAAGCTTACGTCACTTTAAAAGGTCAATTGTCTGAATACCCCATTTTGAGACTACCTGACCTCAAGAAATCTTTTATATTGCGGGTCGACGCTTCGGGTCAGGGCATCAGGTCAACCCTGCTCCAAGCAGATGACACCGATTCTAATCTGTTGATTCCAGTTGCGTATGGCAGCCGTAAACTGAATGCCGCAGAACGTAACTATTCCACCGTCAAAAGAAAGTGTCTAGCACTTGTTCATGGCATAAGGAAATACCATGAATATCTTTACGGAGTAACATTCACGGTGCAAACAGACCACGCTCCTTTAGCTTTTCTTAGAGCGAATAAGGAATTCAACGCGAGGATCATGCGCTGGGCCTTGCTATTAAGCGTGTACTCTTTCAAAGTGGGATACATTCCGGGAAAACAGAACGTTGGGGCAGATTTTATGAGTAGTAATTGGAGCACGGAAGAGGAGGTGGAAAGTGAAAACATCAATCACCTGCAAGTTACTGATCAAGAGAGCGCCATTATCAAACATGAAACATGAAAAAAAATGGTTTAATGTCTTCAAGAGGGGACAAACTGTGACATACGAAAATCGAGCCTCTCTTTAATCCCTGTCACCCCTTTTTGTCTTACACCAAATCAACTCGAGTGAAATTCCCATGCTTGCTGGTTGCAGCCACGACATCTCTCGAGCTATTAAAATAAAACTATTTCGGTATCTCTTACTGATATTCACACAGAGAGGCGGACCATTGGCGATCAGGTTACGATGTCAGTAAGAGATCTGAAACCTCTGATTAACACCGGATAATAGAATGGACGAAGAATTCGCTCGCGGTGCGTTTTTGCTAGACATTGGGGACATCGGGCCTATTCAGTATATATGCGCAGTCTTCTAAAATTCATTATCAGTCTGCCCATGAATTGGTGATATCTGCTAGCGCGAATCTTGGAGTTTTTATATAGAAAGAATGTCTGAGATTCGTGGAGATTGTCGTTTTCTTGCGTGGCGGTAATCATATATATATATATTTGTTCCAGAATATTGACTATCGTAGTTGTTTTCTTTTATCAAGTGGATTTATCCAGACAAAGGAATACTTGGGTCCATAACCGGCACCCAACCCCAGAGTGAGAGATAAAAACAGATAGGAGATCCTTTGCTAATCCTGATTGGTTTTCTAAGAGTGTACCCACCAGACATTTTCCTTAAATATCGGATTTCTGTGTGCTGATCGCAATGTATACTACTCGTCAAAAGTCAAGGGCCACCCTATTAGTTTCAATACACTTTTATATAAGCGCATAGAATGAGTAAATGAAGGAAGTTTTTAGTAAAAATAGGTGCAATATCTTCCTCTGATAGTCCTCTATGCACGTTAAGCATAAAAACAACTCACCGACAAACATGGTGATCTCGTGCAATTTGGTTTGCTGACCATAAATTAACATTTTTAATCTGTTTTTTCAAACTTCCGTACAACCAAACCGGTGAAGTAATCATGCTGATTGTCATTCCACGTGCAATGGCGACTATTCGTAAACAGAATTCACTCTTAATTGGTTTTACAACAAGCAGACTTAGAGGTAGTTTCATCACTTGCAAAAATCATGCCACCGAGAAGAAGTCTTGACACCTTACAAAAAAATGAGGGCTATAGCTTGGGTTGAAAGTGGTTTATCTGTCCATGAGGTTGCTAGACGGCTTGAAGTGTCACACTCTAGTATCCAAAGAATTTTGGAGAGATTTCAGGCCACAGGAAGTGTGGAGGATCGCCACCGGCCAGGTCGCCCTAGATGCACCAATGGACATGATGACCGGTACCTCTTGTTGTCAGCCCTGCGCCATCGAACAGTGACGTGTTCCACTCTAAGATGTCAGCTGAGACAAACTGTAAACGTTAATGTCGGTCAAAGCACCATTCGCAGACGTTTACATGAATTTGGACTAGCTGCTCGACGGCCTGCAGTCAGAATCCCTCTTACTCCTGCTCATCGCAGAGCCCGTGTTGCTTGGTGTCGCGAGCACATCCGATGGACATGGCAGCAATGGAGTCAAGTTCTCTTCACTGATGAATCTCGCTTCACTGTGTCATTCAATGATGGCAGTATTCGAGTTTGGAGACGACCAGGAGAGCGATTTACCGATGACAAAATTCGAGAGGTGGATCGTTATGGTAGGGGTTCTTTCATGGGCAGGGGAGGCTTCTACAGACACGGCAGGACCCCACTCTACATCATCCAAGGCAACTTGACCGGCCCAAGATACCAGAACGAAATCTTAAGACCAGTTGTTCAGCCTGCTCTGGAGGTCATAGGTGGTAATGCCATCCTCCAAGATGATAACGCTCGCCCTCATCGAGCTAGTGTGCTGAATGAGTTTATTCAGCAACATGGGATCATCAGGATGGCGTGGCCAGCTCATTCACCTGACCTTTCTCTGGTTTAGCACCTCTGAGTGTCCTTGGTCGAAGATTGTCAACAAATCACTCCCTGCCAATGGATGTTGCACAGCTGACTGCATTTCTGCTTCAGGAATGGCAAGCTTTTCCTCATTATAATCTTCGGACCCTCTTGGACTCGATGCGTCTACGCTGTCTTGAATGCCTTGCTGCAAACGGTGGTCATACCCGATTTTGAAATGTCTATTTGTCTAATATCTATTGTGTGACTTTTGAAAAGGTGGATGACACCCTTCACAGCTTCATTGCGTTTGAATGTGTGTTTCCATTTCTTTACGTGACATGTCAATTTGGTATTCAATAAATGCCGTTTTGACTTATACCAATTACGTTTATATCAGATTTGTTTTGTGGTTTCAACCAAGGTTTTTCTAAGTTGCCCTTGACTTTTGACGAGTAGTATATATTTACCTGCACTACCTGACGAACTTCTGACAAATAAAAATTAGAACTATTTAAGCGGACGTTCCCCCTTTAGGAAACAAATTAATCTTTCTTGGAGGAACTGTTGTCCCTTGGATAGCACCACCCTGAAATTTGTCAAAGATGCACAGTTATGTTAAAGAGTAGTAGGTAAGTGTTATTATTTGTTGCCACAGACTGAAAAATTGTAAGAAAGAGAAATTAATATTTCATAGTTTATATAATCATTATACTCACTTCTGTCTTGTCGGGTTCGCAAATACTGTTATTTCATTTTTTTCTTTTTTTTTTTCTCTGGATAGATTAACAAAAGACTTTGTTCTTTCCTTTATCGTCTATCCCTTTACTTTAGTATTAACTGTAATCTTTTGGGTTAAGTACCTCTGTTGGCATCTACTTTGGGATTCCTTTGCCAGAGAGGAGGGCCTATTGGGTTAATAATTTGTCTTGCATTTTTGTAAACTTTACTTTCTGATGATTGATGTTATTTTTTTAAGATAATAAACATAATAAACCTTAAGTTATCGTGTTGGTCAAAACCCCGCCCATTATATGTTAACCATAGTTCGTTTTCACGTCTGTACGTATTATATCACAAAATTGTGTATATGTAAGTGAAGTGTAACTGGTATATCTGTACCAGGAGAGAAAGTGCGTCTAGTTAAATATCGTCGTGAGGTGGGCTGGATTAGAGCAATTACTCAATCCAGAGACTGTCCTTTCTCTTACATTAACCATTTGTGAAAAGGAAAGCTATTTCTTACCCTTTATTCTCACATAGATTACCATTATCACCTCTGCTCAGACGGGACCTTAAACATCTTCAACCTATCTCAGTAAAATCTACGACATCGGCCCACAGATGCGTCAGCTCTTCCGAGATCATCGTTTTAATGATATCCTCACAAGTGATGACAAGTTAGCTTGGAATTTTTTCCAGCAAGTGGCCATAAACTTTCTAGGAAACAATAAGGCTGACAGTTACCAGGAGCTTGTAGAAATACTCTTGCAGCGCTACGAGAGACTAGGGTGCAACATTTCTTTGAAATTACACTTTTTACACTCTCATCTGCATGTCTTCCCTGCTAACTGTCGTGCTGTCAGTGACGAGCTCACCTTAGACGCCGAAAGAAAAACATCAGGAATGTGTATATTTCGATGGATAGTACCATGATATGTTAAATTATAGAATAAAAGATACATCAGAGTATCTAGTGGTGTAGATATTTTCCGATAACCGACCTCGAAACCCTCGAATCGGTCGGTTGGATAGGAGGGTTGATCAGAGAATTAACAAGTCACTATCGTAAAACAAGCGATTGTTATCGAAACAGAACCAGGCTCGACAGTGAACATGACAGTGAACATGACTCATTCTAATATCTTGGAGGCTAAGGAGATTTTTAAAATTGGATACTGGAATGTAAGAACTATGTATCAAGACGGAAAAATGGAAGAAACAATTAAAGAAATGGATAATTATAAGTTGGACATATTGGGTGTCAGCGAGTGTAGATGGACGGGGAAGGGCATAAAATATATTTCAGAAGAAAAAAAGCAAATTATATACTCTGGTAGTAATGATAATCGTCACACAGAGGGAGTAGCCATCTTAATGACACAGAAAGCAGCAGCATCGCTCATCAGCTGGGTACCTATTAATGAGAGGCTAATATTAGCTAGATTTCAGACAAGATTTTTCAAGCTCTCAACTGTACAATGCTATGCACCAACTAACGACGCTCTTGATACCACAAAAGATGACTTCTATGAAGCACTTCTAAGTACCATCAACACAATACCCAAGCATGACATAATAGTAGTCATGGGCGATTTTAACGCCAAAGTAGGTGACAACAACGATGGAGTACAAAGATATCTCGGTACTCATGGCATAGGCTGTATGAATCAAAATGGTGAAAGACTGCTAGAACTTTGTGAAATATCAAACCTCGTTGTGGCGGACACCATCTTTCCACATAAGAATATCCACAAGATAACATGGAATTCACCTGATGGCAGAAATAAGAACCAGATAGATCACTTCTGCATAAGCGCAAAATTTAGCTCATAAGTTTAAGACGTCAGAGCATACAGAGGTGCAGAGATCGGAAGCGATCATAACCTCTGCATAGCTAAACTGAGAATTAAACTGAAGAAGTTATACCAACCGAATAAAAATAGAAGAATAGATGTACACAGACTGCAATCAAATGATGTAAAAGAGGAATATAATGTCAAAATGAACAACTATTTCGATGCTTTAGGCAAAATTGACAATGATGTCACCACCAAGACAATCGATACTAAATGGGAACAAATGAGAACAGCAATGACAGAAGCAGCTGTAGCGACCACCGGATACCTAGTACATAAAAAGAAAAAATGGATGAGAGAAGATACTTGGGATAAAATACAAGAAAGGAAAACAGCAAAACTTAAACTACTAGCGGCAAGTACACATAATGCTGTTGAATCTTGCAAACTAACTTATAACTTGTTAAATAAAGAAGTGAAGACAAAAACTCGAAGAGATAAAAGACATTTCATCAATGAACTGGCCGTAGAAGCTGAAAATGCTGCAAGAACTGGTAATAGTAGGTGCCTTTATCAAATTACAAAACAACTATGTCACCAGCCTACTGATATGGAAACACCTGTTAAAGATAAATTAGGGAATCCAATACAAACAGAAAAAGAACAAATGAAGAGATGGGCTGAGCACTTCATGGAGGTGCTAAACAGACCACCACCAACAATAACACCTGATTTTAATAATGAAACACCCACAACCACCTTGCCAATAACTTGCGATGAATTCACGCTGGACGAGATCAAACAAGCCGTTAAAAGATTAAAAAATTTTTCCAAAGGAGCTTCGCTCCTTCCCATCCACAGAGGGTTTATCACAGGAGCCGTGGTCAAATTTCCGGCCGTAGTTGACGAAATTTCAGGAAGCCATTACACCAGAAATGATTAAAGCAGTTAAAATTTCAGGCGAAATGACAACAAATGACAACAACCTCTTGAAAATTTTAGATATTATAAATGAAGTATGGAGAGAAGAACAACCACCACAACAATGGAAAGACAGTATTATTGTAAAGTTACCGAAGAAAGGTGATCTATCAGACTGTAATAACTGGCGTGGTATATCTCTATTATCAGTACCTGGAAAATTATTATGTTGCATGATGCTAGAAAGACTTAAATTGCATGCTGACGAAAAGATCAGAGAAGAACAAGCGGGTTTCAGGCCGAAACGATCATGTATTGATCAAATATTCACACTAAGAACAATTATAGAAGAATCAGTGGAAATGCAATCGCCACTTATTATCACCTTCGTCGATTTTCAAAAAGCCTTTGATAGTCTACACCGCCCATCATTGTGGAAGATACTTACAATCTATGGTTTTCCAACAAAATATGTGAATATAATCAAAGCGCTATATGACAATGCAAGATGTTGTGTTAGAACAAATAAAGGGAATACAGAATGGTTTACAGTAGAAACAGGGGTGAAACAAGGCTGTATTATGTCACCACTACTTTTTGGAATAGCTATTGATTGGGTTATGAGAAACTATACCCACAATGAACAATTAGGTATAAAATGGACAAATGGAAAATTCCTGGGGGACCTGGATTTCGCAGATGATTTGGCATTCTTAAGTTCAACACCCAGACAATCCCAAGAAGCAGTAAATAATTTGTGTCATCTTTCGGTTAAAATAGGTCTCCAAATAAATGCCTCTAAAACTAAAGCTATGAACTTTTCTAACGAGACCTTTGATATCATCTTGAACGGGGAAAAACTACAGAAAGTTGAAAGTTTCAATTATTTAGGCAGTAAAATGACTCAGGATGGTGACACAACAAGAGAAATTCATACTAGAATTGCTTTGGCAGCTAGCGCCTTCAATAGATTATCTAACATTTGGAAATTACGATCATTGAATATACATACCAAGCTTCGTCTGTTTAATTCAAATGTTATCTCAGTGTTAACATACGGCTGTGAGAGTTGGAAAATAACAAAATCATTGGAGAACAAGCTGAATACATTCGAGAACAAATGTCTTAGAAAACTCATGAATATCAGTTGGAAAGAATTCAAGACTAATCGACAAATAAGAGAAGACTCTAGGCAGAAATATGTCTCCAACTATATAAGGAAAAGACGATGGTCATATATCGGTCATGTCCTACGAATGCAAAACAACAGAATACCATTGCAGGCACTCACTTGGGTTCCTGAGGGTAAGAGAAAACAAGGAAGACCAAAAGAAACACTCAGAAGAACAATAATAAGAGAAGGAAGAACTGGGATTAAACAATGTGCAAGAACTAAGAGGAGTGGCGTCACAACGTACAACCTGGAGAGCACTGGTTTCTGCCTTATGCGCCGTGTTTGGTGCTTAAAGAATTTAATATTATTAACACACATACCGGCATTTATATATGTAGCACACACTTCCGTACTTATATAGGTAACATACACACCGGTATTTCTATATGTAGTAAACATACCGGTATTTATATTTATATATGTAAAACACATGACGATATTTATATGTGTAACACACATACCGATATTATTAGATGTAACACACATATCAGTATGTACACACATACTACTCGTCAAAAGTCAAGGGCCACCCTATTATTTTCAATACACTTTTATATAAGCGCATAGAATGATTAAATGAAGGAAGTTTTTAGTAAAAATGGGTGCAGTATCTTCCTCTGACAGTCCTCTATGCAATTTAAGCATAAAAACAACTCACCGACAACCATGGTGAACACGTGCAATTTGGTTTTCTGACCATAAATTCACATTTTTAATCTGTTTTTTCAAACTTCCGTACAACCAAACAGGTGAAGTAATCGTGCTGATTGACATTCCACGTGCAATGGCGACTTTTCGTGAACAGAGTTCACTCTTAATTTGTTTTACAATCAGCAGACATAGTGTAGTTTCATCACTTGCAAAAACCATGCCTCCGAGAAGAAGTCTTGACACCTTACAAAGAATGAGGGCTATAGCGTGGGTTGAAAGTGGTTTATCTGTGAGGTTGCTAGACGGCTTGCAGTGTCACACTCTACTATCCAAAGAATTTTGGAGAGATTTCAGGCCACAGGAAGTGTGGAGGATCGCCACCGGCCAGGTCGCCCTAGATGCACCAATGGACATGATGACCGGTACCTCTTGTTGTCAGCCCTGCGCCATCGAACAGTGACGTGTTCCACTCTAAGATGTCAGCTGAGACAAACTGTAAACGTTAATGTCAGTCAAAGCACCATTCGCAGACGTTTTCATGAATTTGGACTAGCTGCTCGACGGCCTGCAGTCAGAATCCCTCTTACTCCTGCTCATCGCAGAGCCCGTGTTGCTTGGTGTCGCGAGCACATCCAATGGACAAAGCAACATTGGAGTCGAGTTCTCTTCACTGATGAATCTCGCTTCACTGTGTCATTCAATGATGGCAGGATTCGAGTTTGGAAACGACCAGGAGATCGATTTACTGATGACACAATTCGAGAGGTGAATCGTTATGGTAAGGGTTCGGTCATGGGCTGAGGAGGCTTCTACAGACACGGCAGGACCCCACTCTACATCATCCAAGGCAACTTGACCGGCCCAAGATACCAGAACGAAATCTTGAGACCAATTGTTCAGCCTGCTCTGGAGGCTATAGGTGGTAATGCCATCCTCCAAGATGATAACGCTCGACCCCATCGAGCTCGTGTGGTGAATGAGTTTATTCAGCAACATGGGATCATCAGGATGGCGTGGCCAGCTCATTCACCTGACCTTTCTCCGATTGAGCACCTCTGGCATGTCCTTGGTCGAAGATTGTCAACAAATCACCCCCTGCCAATGGATGTTGCACAGCTGACTGCATTTCTTCTTCAGGAATGGCAAGCTGTTCCTCAGGATACTTTTCGGACCATTGTGGACTCGATGCGTCAACGCTGTCTTGAATGCCTTGCTGCAAACGGTGGTCATACCGGATTTTGAAATGTCTATTTGTCCAATATCTATTGTGTGACTTTTGAAAAGGTGGGTGACACAATTCACAGCTTCATTGCGTTTGAATGTGTGTTTCCATTTCTTTACGTGACATGTTAATTTGGTATTCAATAAATGCCGTTTTGACTGATACCAATTCTTTTATATCAGATTTGTTTTATGGTTTCAACCAAGGTTTTTCTAAGTGGCCATTGACTTTTGACGAGTAGTATATCAGTATTACATAAGGTAACACACATACCGTATTTCTAAATGTAACACACATACCGGTGTTTATATATGAGACACATCTACTGGTATTTAAAAATACTGGTACTTTTAAATGTAACACACACCGCTAATTATATATGTAACACATATACTGGTATTTCTATATGTAACACATATTTCTGTATTTATATATGTAACATACATACTTATATTTCTATATGTTACACATTCCCCTATTTATGTATGTAACAAGCGTACCTTTGTTTCTATATGTAACACGCATCCCGTATTTATATATGTAACTGTTAAGTCATATTTTTATTAAAGGGAGTTAAATGTTAAAGACTTGTATGCACAGGTCGGATTTTTGTAAACACGCTAGTAAACACGCTCTGAGTGATGAGAGATTTTTCTTAGTTGGGAGCTGTATGCTCAGTAATTTTTGAACACAGCTCTACTGACTAGTTGCTAGTTTATTTTTAAAAAAATAGGTTTAAAAAAAGAGTGCTTGAATGTTCGGGTGTTTGTTGGGGAAGGTTACGGGGGAGCCTGAGCTGTGGTCTCTCGCGGTGAGTCCGTGCCTGTGTACTTTTTACTGAGTTGTACTGAGATACAAAAATCTCGGGATAGTAGATTGCTGGCAGATCTTGGAGATGGCCGTTTCTTCCATCTCGCTAGTGTGATTCCAGTATATTTTTGTAAAGGGGAGAATTCTTATATATTGAAGAATGTTTTTTCGAGGCCATGGAATATACCGGCCGGGATTATTATTTATGAAGATATTCACGCAAACCTTTGTTACTTATGGATGTTTACGATGGTCTCTTACGACCAGAGATACTGCGAGCTGCTTTGTTATGCAGCCTGTTTTTTTCCCTTATTGGATTTACTTACGAGATATTTAAGATGTTGAAGTTTGTTCCTGATGAACACTCAGTGTACTTATGTACTTAACTGAGGCCTGTGATGTAGGCAGTCCTCTTAATGGATATTTTGCTGTTTTATCATGAAATGTCAGCTGTTGCGAACTGCGATGTGTGCAGTTCTTTTGAGGGATTTTTTTGCTTGATTACTATGTATTTTGATATGAATCCTGAGGACATGAGGCCTGTTCTGGAGTATTTATTTGAGGATGGTATGGATTATAATAGATCGCAAGGCCCAGCACTTGAAACATATGTAATGGACCGTTTCTTGGTTCATGCGTCATCATCCCTAAGGTATTTTGCTGAGGATCAGTTTCATTCCGTTCCTCATTTAATAATGGCTAAGGATTTAGCGAATTTACTGCTTGTGGATCTTCGTGTGTTTTTGGATCAACATATTGAGGTAAAACACGATCATATATTGAAGAATATACAGAATATACTTCACAACAACATTCCTGATGGTCAGAAAAAGGTGGAACACTTATGTAAAGAGAAGGCTCTTACTGATGAGCTGCAGCAGTTGAAAATCCAGTATGAGAAGAAGTTGTCAGCAATGGATTTTGAAAACGCTGTATTGAAGAATAAAGTGACGCTGTTGATAGCGGATAATAATAAATGTGGTGAATTTTCCCTTAGACAGAAGAAAGAGATAGAGGATGAGGTAACCTCATTGAAACAGATGTTGGATGACCAGATAAGTAAGGTGAGCTCTTCCGCGCATGAATTGGAACTACGGCGGGAAGATAATGAGAAACTTATGGATGAATATCAGAAAAGTAATGAGACATTTAGGATTTTGTTTGATATTGTGCAAACAAAATGTGACAAGTTTAAGTCCGATCATGAATCTTTGATTGCGGAGTATGTTAAGTTTAAATCAGAAGGTGGAAAAGGGGAGATTGAATCTCACAAGAACAATAATGTGTCATCCATGAATGATGATTGTTTAACTGATGACAGGGTAACGGCCTTAGAATTTTTACTCTTTAATAAAAAACATAGATATTCGAAACTAGAAAGGAAAATGCAACAACAGATTGATGAACTTTCAACTAAATTAAATACGGTTAATTCCTTAATTGTTAGTGAGAGAAAGACAGCTACTAACTTGAATAAAGTGAATAAAAGGCAGAGGCATGAGATTACATTACTGAATTCGGAATCTGCTAGATTGAGAAACAGAGTTGATGGCCTATTAGATATTCTCTTAAACATCAAGAGGTTGTCTATTGTCAAGATTGAAAGTGTTAGACATAAAGTTGGTGATCAACACTTCACAAATGCAAAGAGTCAGTCATATGCACTCAATGCTAACTATAATATTAAACATGATGTAACTAAATCTTTTCGTGGCAAATATAGTTTCCCACGTAATAACGATATTGTTTCTAATAGTAGTGATTCTTGCCGTCCGGCCAACAAAAGTAATCCTATTGTAACTGTCAGTCTTTTAGATCACGGTAAAAACTTCGATAAATGTCATGTCAAGGCTCCACAGACAAACCGTGCATCGACTGTTCAAATTTTTAATAAATTCGTAACAGGGGACGAAACTATTAGTACTCGTTCCCAAAATAATACCCATTATGTTGGTAACAATAAGGATTCTACCATTCCTGTACACAGTGGTTTCGCTGTTACTCATCATACTCAGCACAATCAGTATGATGCACCTGTTGAGCACATTCCCACATTCAAAAATGTAAGCAATTTTGGTAGGAGAGATAACCGTAATTTTAGAAAGTACCAAGGAAGACCATCACGTAGTAATTTTTCTTCTCCGAGAAATTGGAGACAATTTAACAAACCTCAACATTTTGGTTCCAACAATTCTGGAAATTATGGTAGGGATAACTACACGAGGGATTATCAACCGTACAATAATTTTCCTTCTTCTTCTTCCTCTTTGATCCTTAGTCGACGACCGTCAAAGCAGTCAGTGGCCATTACGCCTGGTGGCGTCTTGTATTGCAACAACAAATTGATTCCACTTTGCTCGGTCGGCGGCCATCCTTCGTACAGTGCCCCAACTCTGGTTCATTCTTTGCATCTCAGCCTCCACAGTCCTCCGCCAAGTTGTTTTTGGTCGGCCTTTCTTTCGCTTTCCTTCAGGAATCCATAGCATAGCTGTTCTTGTGATGGAATCGGGGTCTCTTCTGAGGACATGGTCAACCCAGCTCCAGCGTCTGCCAGCTATGATGGTGTGCATGTCCTCTTGCTTGCTCCGAGTAAGCAGATCTTGGTTGGTGATGATATTCGGCCGAAAGATTCGGAGAATTTTTCTAAGGCATGTTGTGTGAAAAGAGGACAATTTCGACATTTCCTTCTCTGTAACTCTCCAGCTCTCCACGCCATAGAGAAGCACAGAAAACACACAGCTCTGATATAATCCTAATTTTGTGCTTGTTCTGTACTGAGAGGACATCCAGATGTTGTTTAAACTAAAAAAAAGCTGTTCTTGCTTTGTTCATTCTGTTGTTGATGTCTTTGCCTGCTCCGCCGTCTGGTGTTATTATGCATCCTAGGTATGTGAAGGCATCTCTCTGTTCCAGTTGCTGATTCCTTACTGATATGGGCTCAGGTTTGCTCACATTGAGCGTCATGACCTCTGTCTTCTTTAGGTTGATGTTCAAGCCCACCTGCTGGCTATACTTATTAAGTCTATCCGTTTTTTCCTTGGTGACAACAAAATCCATCTAATAGGTATTTTGATCAAAGGGAAAATAGTAATCGCAACAATGCTAACTGGGGTTCAAATCAGAACAATAGTCTCAATAGAGGAAATAGCAATGTTCCCAATAGAGATAATAATTGTGTTACATCTCGATATGACGGTAGATCTCTAAATCATAGATCGCATCGCCATGCTAACTCTGCTCAACAGGAGCCCCAGGTTATTGGTAATCAAGGTAACAATAATAATAGTGTCTCTAATGCTACTGTTTGCTCTGCTTTCGATTTCGAGAGAGCATCTCATTGGCCTGAGTGCACAACTTTTTTCCAGCCTACAGCGGTGACTACCTTGAGATGCGGTCATCCTCTACCCACTCTTCCTGCCTTGTCTACAGATGACGGAAGAGGGTCTCTTAACCTATGTAATAAATGATTCTGGTTTAGTCTGTGCTACTTTCTCTGTTACCTTTTCGCGCGTAACGGAGTAAGGTTTGATTACCATCTTACAGTGGTCGGAAGTTTACACAGTCACATTTGATACGTTAAATTTAAAGTTAACTATTGCCTTTCATGTAATCCTACCATTGCTAAAATAGAAATTTTCATTCATTTTTTTCACAGCAACGGCCTTCCCATGAGAATCACAGTTGCTATGTTACGTCATTAAGCTGTTAGTGTTCAACCTATTCTATATGTCGCCTTACACCGTTGTTGCTGATGTGAAGACAGTCAGAATTTTTATGTCAGACTAGATGTTTATGTATCTTCAGGTTCACGGGATTTTTTAAAGATCACTGGAGCTGTCGATATTTATAATGTATGTTTAATTTAAGATATTGTATTATTTCCTTTGTTATGCACCATTTCATTGCCATGTTGTTCTTGTATGACTGTATTTTGAATAAACATTGAACGTGTTAATATTATAGCGATAATGCGATTTAAACTTAGATTATCATTACGATACATTTCGGTATTGTACATTGGAAACGCGTTTTTTCTGAACATTGTGATGTATTTTTTCTTTACCCAGCGCTTGATTTTGCGTTAGGGATAACTATGGGTAACGATATTGTCAATTTTGATATTTATATGAGTTCATCATTTGTACTCTTTAAGTTTATTAACTTAATTATCTTGCATATTGTGCTTTTTTCTTCTGTGCCTTAGACATGCTTTGTTTTTTCTTTTTCTTTTTTTTGCTAGTGTATGTTCTTTTGCCATGATAGTGTTTATTAATACGATGCATTGCTTGATCTTATGTTTATCATGTCGTATCATTGTTTTTTTTCATATTCTCATTTCATTATTTTCTGTCATTGCTTCTCATTCTCCGTTTTACCCCATCTATTCTTCTCACTTTCTATTTATTGTGTCATACTGTGTCCATACTTGATATAATTCATCTGTGTTTGGATTTGATTATCTCTGGATACTTTATTTCGTACTTTTCACGTACTTACATTACTTTGTTGTTGAGTTAGTGATATGACTTAACATAGTGTAATTCTTGAGTGTAGATATTAGTATTTCATCGACCTCATAATTTTTGTTCGATGTAATTTTTCAAAAAAAATAATGATGATACCATTTTATTTCCCGGGAGGTCGGTGTAGTCTGTTATGTCATATTTTTATTAAAGGGAGTTAAATGTTAAAGACTTGTATGCACAGGTCGGATTTTTGTAAACACGCTAGTAAACACGGTCTGAGTGATGAGAGATTTTTCTTAGTTGGGAGCTGTATGCTCAGTAATCTTTGAACACAGTTCTACTGACTAGTAGCTAGTTTGTTTTTAAAAAATAGGATTTAAAAAAAAGAGTGCTTGAATGTTCGGGGTGTTTGTTGGGGAAGGTTACGGGGGAGCCTGAGCTGTGGTCTCTGGCGGTGAGTCCGCGCATGTGTACTTTTTACTGAGTTGTACTGAGATACAAAAATCTCGGGACAGTAAATTGCTGGCAGAGCTTGGAGATGGCCGTTTCTTCCATCTCGCTAGTGTGTTTCCAGTATATTTTTGTAAAGGGGAGAATTCTCATATATTAAGAATGTTTTTTCGAGGCCATGGAATATACCGGCCGGAATTATTATTGATGAAGATATTCACGCAAACCTTTGTTAATTATGGATGTTTACGATGGTCTCTTATGACGAGAGATACTGTGAGCTGCTTTGTTATGCAGCTTGTTTAGTTTTTTCCCCATTGGATTTACTTACGAGATATTTAAGATGTTGAAGTTTGTTCCTGATGAACACTTAGTGTACTAATGTACTGCACTGAGGCCTGTGATGTAGGCAGTCCTCTTAATAGGTATTTTGCTGTATTATCATTAATGGAGCTGTTGCGAACTCCGATGTGTGCAGTTCTTTTGAGGGATGTTTTTTGCTTGATTACTATGGAATTTTTGGATTTACCATTGATGCTCCATGCTGTATTATGAACTGCCGTACCATGATGTCTTCGTGAGTGTGTTGTAATAAATCGTTTAACTTTACAGCTTGTTCCTAACATTTCCTGACTCCTACGTTTGCTGTGGTGGGTTATTTCAGTCTGTTAGATGAGAGAATCCTTAACATTCACGTATGCAGATAGACACATTTACACACCTGTCGGCCATCCGTAAGCCCGACCTAAGCTAATCGCATCTATCAGCGAAAGAAAATTACATTTGTCTTCTTGGGCCACGCACACTTTAACAGTAACACACTTACTGGTATTTATATATGTAAAACACATAGTGGTATTTATATATGTAACACACATACTGAAATTTCTATATGTAACACACATTCCTTTATTTATATGTAACATACATACCGTAGTTTCTATATCTAACACACATACCGGTATCTATATATGTAAAACACATTCCCGTTTTTATATGTAACACGCGTACCGGTATTTCTACATGTAACACACATTCTTGTGTTTAAATATGTAACACACTTTCAGGTACTTCTGTATGTAACACACATAGGGGTATTTTATATGTAACAAACAAAGCAGTATTTATATATATCACTCGTACCGGTATTTCTATATGTAACACAAATACAGATATTTCTATATGTAACACACATTCCGGTATGTGTATATGTAACACGCGTGTTGGTATTTCTATATATAAGATTGTCAGGAACCACTTACCGTGGAGAACACTCCACTGGCTACACCAGTGCATTGTGGATTTATAATAACAAATAAAGGCTCGTTCTTCCAAGAGTGTACCACACAACAATGGCTAACATAAGAAATGAACACCTTCAACAGGTACTTCCCTTTATTACTTTACACATACAATAAGTCCTCTCACGGCCATCATACGCATCAAATACTATAATATGAAAACCACTGAAAACATGCCTTAGCAGCATAAACTATCGCCTTCCTACATGTAGGTACGAATTATACAAAATCACTGCAATGAATATCGCTTACCTAAGCGGCAAACTATGAAAATGACACACTCAAAAATCATCGATCTTTTATCAAACTACGGCCTGTAGATAATTCGAACTAGACCCTATACTGCTCTAGAATTACAACGTAATTATCTCCAATGTCCGAAAATAGGGCATACAGTGGACAATATCAACCACACAGCGATCTCGCTGGCAAAAGGGAAATCTACGTCATCCCTGGACGAAGGCTAGTTACTCACTATCTACTTTTGCGCCTTTCTTCCCCAACTTCCGGTAGTCACATGACCCACGAGTTCGGCTAACCTCGGCCTTTCCGAGTGACCTATCGCCGAGCACAATACATAAGATGCAATGCGAAATAACGCTGTGACAAAGACCCATTACTGTATTTATATATGTAACATACATATCGGTGTTTCTAAATGTAACACACGTACCGGTATCTATACTGTTCAAAAAAAAAGAAACGCAACTTTTTTGGTGTTAGTTTTATAAAAGATATTCGCTGATTCGACATCAGTCAACCTATCGACAGTGTCCACCTGGTCAACTTGAATTGTACTCACCTCATGATTAGTGAGGTCATGAAAGAGGTCAAGGTCAAAACAACATTTTTGACAATAACTCGTGACAGGTTCATGAGAATCCCGTGAAAATTACTGAACACAAAACTCTCTGACCATATTATTAAGTGCCTATAAAAGATTGACGCTCCTCGAATAAATTTAGTTGAAAATTCAATGCGCAAGTATGGCTCATCTCACTACAGAACAACGACTCATCATCATTGGACGTTTACAGATTGGACAGTCACAAAGTGTAGTGGCCAGACAATTTAATGGGGTTAGAAGTACCATTAGTCGCCTTTGGAGGCAATTTCAAGAAACTGGCTCAGTGGAAGACCGGCCGCGCAGTGGAAGACCCAGAGTCACAACTCCTGCCGAAGACCGCTTCATACGGCTGCGTCACCTCAGGAATCGACTTGCATCTGCGTCCTCTACAGTCCAGTCAATGTCAGCAGCTCGTCGAATTTCAGATCAAACGGTCAGGAACCGGCTGCACGACTCTGGTCTTTGGGCTAGAAGACCCTACAGAGGTCCTGTTCTTACGGACCGGCATCGCCAGAACCAACTGCAGTGGGCGAACCAGCATCATCAATAGACCGTTGGGAACGACTGGAGGCGGGTTTGATTTAGTGATGAATCATTTTTTGTGCTCCAGCGACACAATAGACGGAGAAGAGTTTACAGCAGAGTCCATGAGCGCTACGCCCAGAACAGCGTTGAAGAGGCTCCTCCACATTGTGGTGGAGGTGTACTGATGTGGCGGGCGATCAACTTCATGGGAAGAAGTGACCTGGCGCAAATTGCCCAACGATACGTCGCTGAAATTCTTCGTCCCCACGTCCTTCCACTTCTGGCTGCACGAGGGTCGATTGTTCAGCAGGATAACGCTCGACCTCATGTGACACAACTCACCACCCATTTCCTCGCTGACAACAACGTCCAGACCATTCCGTGGCCAGCCATGTCATCAGACATGCACCCATGACAACGTATGGGAACAGTCCGCCAGCGAGACGTGGCTCCATCTCCGACAGGCCAGCCTGCGGAAAGAGTGGGCAGCCATCCTACAACATGCAATCGGATCCATAGAACACGTTCTCTCTGATAGGGATGAACTCGAAACGGAGGCCTTCAGTCGAAAGAATAAAAGTCCAAACTCGTCATTTCATTGTTAAACTCTGACACACATTAAATCCGTAAAATAATTAAATAAATTTGTATTACACTGCAATAATGTTGCTTACAGGTAAAACTTATTCCCGTCTTTATATATGTAACACGCGTACTGGTATTTCTATATGTGACACACATTCCTGTATTTAAATATGTAACACACTTACAGGTATTTATGTTTGTAACAATCTCAGGGGTGTTTTATATGTAACACATATACAGTTATTTCTATATTTAACACACATAGCTGTATTTCAATATGCAACACATATTTCCCGTATTTATAAATGTAACACGAGTACCGGTATTTCTATATGTAAGACACATACACGCGTACCGGTATTTATATATGTAATACACATTCATGTATTTAAATATGTAACACACTTACAGGTATTTCTTTATGTAACACACATAGTGGTATTTTATATGTAATACGCATAGCGGTATTTCTATATATATATAACACACATAGCGGTATTTCTATATATATATATATAACACACATAGCGGTATTTCTTTATGTATCACACATAGCGGTATTTCTATATGTAACACGGGTACCGGTATTTCTATATATAACACATATACAGCTATTTCTATATGTAACACACATACCAATATTTATATATGTAGCACATATTCCCGTATTTATATATGTCACACGTAACGGTATTTCTATATGTAAGACACATCCAGTATTTATATATGTGTCAGAATCAAAACTATTTATGCTGTGGATTTAACACATGGCAAATCTATACTCTTCGGCTCAATATCTAAGGATATAACCACAGCACACAATAGCTGACATAAATTAACTATAACACCTGAAGCAGGTACGTTTCCTTTAATGATAATGCCCACACAATAGACCCACACTCGGCTTGCAATACATATGAAATGCAATACAACAGAAGTGCAAATTTCAACAACTCAATCTATCATTATCACAATGAACTCGCAGGTATATTCTATCAAATCACCATCACCATGACTTTCGCTCACTGGCTGAGTCCTGCACTATGATAAAGCCATACTTACATGCAACTGACTTATCAACGATGGTCTAAGGAAAAAACCACTAGAAAAACTACACCACCATTCGAGAATTATGCAAACTAATCTTGACAACATGAATAAATGACAAGCTCTATCAATGAACAACCATGGCATCCAAAATCCCAGCAGAATGCTGACAGGGAACGTACAGACGACCTATCCCGGTCGATGGTTGGTATCTAAACTGACTTTTTGCGCCAAACTTCGTGCGCACTTCCTGATAGGTCACATGACCAAAACGGTTTTTTTAATTATCACAAGGTTGCCACTGAATAGCATGACCAACTTAATATTTTGTACAATATATATGCTGTGACATCCACTCCCCTTAAGAAAGAAAACGAAGTTTTCTTCCACCGGAGGAGTCACGCCCAACCCCCTTCGGAGTATGGACGAACACCATGCCGAGACGGAACCTCCAAGAGAATGCCAAAGTTGTCCACCACCACTGACGTTCATGCCTTCTCACCCTATGAACGAAATACAATATGAGCATAAACCAGACCACCCCAGGTGCTGGTAGTCATGAAAAATAACAACGAAGGTCCAAACCTGGTCTATCAAATACAATATATGTTACATATTCATTATTCATATCTAAGCATTTACGATAAGACATAATCTCATAGTATAAAGAATCCTTTGGACACTCTATAAAAATACATGATATTATAACATGATTTAACATACGTTGAGTATAACTTTATTCATATTACATTTATGGCATCATGACACATAAATCACACACCATAATACGTCTTATTAAACATCAACTCTAATGATAATGATACATTTCTTCCATAAACCACAGTAAATACTCTCTACGGGTGCTCCTGATCCACACCAACTTTATAACCTGGACAAGACATCCGCTACAATGTTATGTACTCCCTGAATTGATAAAATAGTAAAGTTGAATTGCTGCAGCAATAATGCCCAGCGTGTCAACTTAGCACTGGTGAATTTAGCCGACTGCAAAAATAGCTGTGGTTTGTGATCTGTTTGGAGGAAAAAATGCGCCCCCAACAGATATCGTACGAGCTTAGACACCGCCCAGACAATCGCAAGGCACTCTCTCTCTCTATTGTAGAGTATCTAGTTTCTGCTGGCAACAACTTTCGACTTACATACATTGTAAAACATAACATGTCATAGCATAAACATGTATTGCAAGAAGTCTCACTATCTTTACAAATTTACATCATTCACATATTCGTATCCGAATAGAACTGGGAGCATGGGTCAGAGCCTCTCAGGATCGGTTCGCGTCAACCGAAACATCTTACTGAACACGAACCCGAAATCTAACCCTAGCTATTGCTGGACTATTAGCAGATGGTTCTGAAGCAAGGACATATGCTTCTGCCTAACTGCCTTACACGCACCACAACTATTCGCAAAAATCACCCGTGCCATTTTGGTATTGTCGCGCAATAAGGTCCTACCGCTCCTACTCATTTGGTACTTGCCGCGAAATACGCCTACGATGTACCTTGTGATCATTTCCCTTGGGAATTTGGTGATGCTGAGCGTCTGCTCCAGCCACACCCACGGCACTATGCACCCCGCGTACATTGCCAACGATAAAATCGGCAATTGGGTTCTCAAGACAAACGCATAGACTCTACCTGTTATGAACGGGTGTCCACATTAATGCCCGCCTGGGGGTAAGTCTCAACTTTGCCCCCGAAAGTGGTGCACTTTGCAGTTTTGCCTGTAAGGCAGGAGTCGTCGATGCACGATCGACGAACCTCAAATGTGGTGCATCCTGAGTCCCTCAACACAGAGATTGGTTTGTTCTCCACCATACCTTTGTGGAGATCCACCTTGCCAGTCTCATCGACTGCCGATACGCATGGTGCCGCATGCCCATATTGAAGCACTAACCTCTCGTTCGCATGGAACCGAGGGCGACACCCCGCCTAGTCCTCGGTGTTTATTGTGTCCAAACACAAACGCGGTATTCGCGTGTTTAATAGAGCTGGGACACCTGTCAGTGCAATGATTATTAACACCACACTTGGTATACATGCGCTCTTTCTTCTTCTCATCGCGTGTACTTTTGTTGGAGCTTTTCGATGACGAAGACCCCTCATCAGAATCAGAAGATCGACTCTCTGTGGAAGCACTCCTCTGCTTCGGATGTTTGGTTTTATACCAAAACCGGTCTCCGTCCTGAGATTCTCGCAGCGCACCTGCTTACGCGTTTGGCGCTCCCCTCCGTTGCTATAACTATCATATTGTCGGTTCTGCCACCTCGGCCGACCGTCCCTATGAGATCGAAAATTCCCATAGCTACGTCTACGTGGTTGATAGGGACTGGAAGGCTTCTCATACTTCTGATCCTGGCCCCTGTCTGTATTGCCTGACTGATTTCGCCAAGAATGGCGTTGAACTTTGCCGACGCCGGCAACTAACCCGTCTGACAAACTAGACTTCTGAATAGGTTTACCCGGATGGGCAAGGACATAATGGTGCCCCAATTGGGCCATTGACTCAATATCCTTTGGCTGACGTTCCTGAAAGAACGTAACCAACTCACTAGAACACGAGGACAACACGTTGTCTCGTAGCACTAAGTCCAGCAAGCCATTATAATCCTTAGGAATTCCCTCCATTTCAATCCATCTATTCAGCAGAAGTTTAATCGTCGAGATAAAGTCCTCAAAGGCCTGGTATGCTCTTGGCATCGCCGTTTTAAAACGCGTCCGGTAACCGTCAGCAGTCAGACGGAACTTCCAAGGCAGCCTTTCCTTTACTTTGTCGTAATTGGTCCTTTCCTCACATGGGAGGCTATAAAAAGTGTCCATCGCAGGCCCCACTAGCGGCGTCGATAACAGAGATGGCCACTGATTCTTGTCAGACTTATAGGTCACGCATTCGGCGTTGAATTATTCCAGAAATCTAAACTGTCAATTTTATCATTAAAATTTGGCAGACGCAGCGTGAAAGGACGATGAGCCCCACAAGGAGTCGAGTTCTGACCTCCCGCACCCACCTCCAGTTTCTTCAATTGTACTTCCTTATCCATCATTTTCTCCTCCAGAGCTATTCTCATTCTCTCCTTCTCTAACTCAAACTCTCTATCTTCTTTCATCTTCTTTTCTTATAACTCTTTATCTTCTCTCATCTTCTTTTCTTGTAACTCTTTATCTTCTCTCCACTTCCATTCTTGTAATTCGAACTCTCTCTGTTTCCACTCGTTTTCTTCTTTCATCTTCTTTTCTTGTAATTCCAATTCTTTTTTTTTTTTGAACTCTAGCTCTTCAGCTTGAATCTCTCTCTCCCGCTTCTGCTTCTCAATCTTTTCCTTCTCCTTTTTCTCCTGTAAAGCTTTTTAATTTTCAACTGAATTAAATTTTGTTTTAGCACAATCCCTCAGTAATTGCTTTGTGTACCCACATTCCTTACCGATCTGAATGGAAGCCTGTAGATCCATGGTGTACACTCACAATATTCACTATTATCTCTATTTACTATGCAATTACTCAATCGTATGTACTGTAAATTCTTCACTTATATCAACAGATAAATCTCTGCTTACAATGATGTAGTAATTATAATAAATGTAGATATCATTTTTCAATATACGCATATATATATATATATATATATATATATATATATATATATATATATATATATATATATATATATATATATATATATATATATATATATATGCATGTAAGTATAGGTATCACCTCCCCTCTCACTGTATCCACATCATCAACCTTTACCTCTTATTGTATAAATATAGTTTTACTTTGCCACTTGGCTATTGTCTCAACTCTCTGAAAATTTGGTCTTCCTGACCACTTGGTCTTTGTGATATACTCAAACAAACTCACAATAGTCTACAGTTGTATAATAACTTACTTACTTACTTAGTCGTTCCCCTTCTACCGTGAGGTGTAGAGGTTTGGAAGAGAGAGCGCCAGACCATTCTATCAGCTGTCTTCTTCCTGGCCTGGTTCCATTCTAGTCCTCGATCCTTCAAAGATTGTCTAATGTTGTCCTCCCAGCGGACTCTGGGTCGTCCTGGAGGTCTGGATCCCTGGCTCTTTGTTTCCCATGCTTGTCGTGGTAGCCGATCTTCTCCCATTCTGTTCTATAATAACAACTGATGAAACTTTCTGGTGCTCTCTGACACCACTATATCACCTTGACAATAAATCAGTTTCTATATAGTCCGTTACTGGCACCCACACTGGTGCTATACTCATATAATACTCAAAATATAATTAATCTTAATACTCTATGCTATGCACGAGTTTCACTTGGCACAATGAGCACTACACAGATGAAAAAAACCCACACATCACACCACGAAAACCAAAATCCCGGTCACGAGGAACGAGATGATAGTCCAAGAAGCGTAGAGGTAGATAAATATACACACTGCGTGACTGCGCACGAACGAAAACAAGTGGTACCTGTAAACGTATTTACAAGATAGCAAGATGGAACAAGAGAATACACAACAAAGAATTACTGAATGTACACGACAACGTAAATACAAACTACACGAATACACCTAACACCAACAGGGCATGGAATGTTAAGTACGGCAGTTCAGGAAATTCCTCTGCCTAACTCCACCACTAAACATACACAGCCACAACCTATCAAGAATCGGTCTAATCCACTCTTTTCCCACAAATAGGCCAAAAATAGATTAAATTCACCACCCTTCCTCCCTTGGTTACACAAATATACATTTACACACCAAACTAAACAACAACAACTACACTCAACAATGAGGTGCTGAAAGCTATCTTCCACACTGAGTACCACCAAACCGCCCCAGTCAAAATAAATTAAATAGCATGTAACTAATAATATCAAAAAAACATCTCAATACTTTACACTTCAGATAATACCAAAGACCCCACGCAATAAGAAATAGAGTGCAAGATCCCACTTAACTAACTACTGCCATCAAAACATCAAAACTAAGTTCTATAAGGGAAGTAGTGAGAAAAAGAAAAGAACAAAAGGAAAGGAAAACAACAACAAATCAATAAGCAAGTTTCAAGAAGCAAATAAATAGACAGAACTATCCTACTTCACAAGATCAGACTATACGATAAATAGAGTCAGATTGCAAGACAGAACAGAAAATTTAGAGTTTAGAGAAAGAAGAAAAAAAACAAATAAGAAACAATCATAAAACATAGCATACAATATAACAAACAAAAACATAACTGACGATCCAGCGGCGCTTGATCCAGAAGCTTCCTCAACACTGCTGATGAATAATGAAAACAGCACAAACAAAACTCCACACTTGAAAACGTTCAACCGAAAATAATGTTCCAGAAAATCTAGTCTGTGTGCCTGCATAAACAATACTGTCCTTTGGCACGGTTCTGCAACCAATATCCAGGCAACTGCAATGTTGGACACGATACTTTCCCAGCAATGTCCAAAATAGATCGCCCACTGTATAATCCAAACAGTCTCAATGAGCAGTAAGTTTCACACGTCTAAGTGATATATGAAAAAAGGCATAGTTCGTTCTATCCCACCGCACAGGAGACCAACAGACTTGAAGGTAAAGTAGTACAGAAAAGCCCAGGTCAGCAAGCTTCAGTCCTCATAGCACTTCGCCCATGGCCGACCACATCAGTGTAGCAAGGTCACGTCAGAGGCGTTGACTTTCACTCCTGGTTGGACACATCAGTGAAGTAAAGACAAGACAAGATGTCCAACCCGATGACTTGAGGTACCAATCACTCTATCAACCTCTTAACATCTATAACCTCCTAACAACCATCTCCTTTCACCCTATACCGAGGTTGACCAAGCTATCTCCCTTATGACACTCCACCTGCCGTCTGGGACAGTCTAATCTAAATGGTACCAACACCTAACACTTCGCTCTTCCACCTAGATCAATACTTTCCTAGCACTAAGATACAAAGTATGCCTTGTAATATATCAAACTCTAGTGCTAAACATCAGCTGCAATCTTTCACTGCACTTGTGACACTACTTTCTATCAATAATCAACAACCAAAACACTCCATTAACTTTCCAGGACAAACTCAACTCCTAACTGTTACATATTTTCCGAACTGAAAATAGCAATTATCCCTGAGACGCTGTAACTAAGTCAGCTACCGTAATCGAGGTCACACGACAGCAAACAGTACCCTACACTAACTGACTGGTAAACACACATACCTGAAACTAGTAACTGAAAATAGCTCACTAACGTGACTTAACACACAGAAGGCGCCAAAACACTGTGACTGAAACCTTCTAACATTAACCGTGTGCATCTAAATTCTGACCTGTATATAGCAAATATAGAATTTACGGCCTATACAGCTGTCAGCTAGCTGGGAAGTAAATATTACAAAATACAGACTCCACGCCAAAAGAACAGACGAACGCCCAAATGTCACAACCAAAACTATTTATGCTGTGGATTGAACACATGGCAAATCTATACTCTTTGGCTCAATATCTAAGGATATGACCACAGCACACAATAGCTGACATAAATTAACTATAACACCTGAAGCAGGTACGTTTCTGTTAAAGTCTAATTGACTGGCCTCTATCAATGTTATTGGACAAAATCGTTGTGCGCTAGTCAGTATAATGTAAACAGTCTGCAATCTCACTGTGTCCGTTGAAGCGTGGCAGGTGCCCGTGACACAAAATAGCATAGGTACAGTTTGGCCACTGTAAAATGAAGTGTTGAATGATGAATGTCCAGAGTCAGAATTTGGTATAATTCAGCCCAGTGTAGGCTGACATGATTGTATACAGGCCCTGGTTGGCCGCAACAATGCTGGCATTCGTGTAGATGACTTGAGGTGTAGTGTATAATGTATAGAGTGAGTAAATCTCAGTGTATGCGAATGCGTGTTGAAAAGTTCGTTGAAAGACAGGCATCAAATGACATCACACTCTATAGCGATACATGTAGAAAATTCATAGAGTTCTTGGAACACCTCTGACGTTTGACAGAACTTTAATACGCCACAACGACAGGTACGCCGACATCATATATAATAGTCACAGAACAGTTCAGGACATGGTACTAAACATGAATATAGTTCATCAGCAAGTTATGCATGTATCTAGTAAAATTGATCTCATATAATTCCACCTTCATCAGCCTCAGCAAAATATGTCCAATATGTGAGTTTAAACGAACTCCTCTCTGACATCAGTAAGTCTGATATGTAAAGAGGTCTATAGCAGGCCGCGCGAAAAAATGGCGGACTTACCGTTCAATAATGGCCTCTGGGTAATTCTTCAACAAAACAAGGGGATTTCCACCTTGTATACAAAGTATCGCCGGGATGAGGGATACAAATAATATATATCAGTACTTTGGGCATGCACCACCCTAGTGCATAATATAAGAATACATAGTGAGCTTCCTTTCAAGGATTTTTAGGTGGATCGTTTTCCCGCCCAGGGAAAAGAAGTCATGAGCTGGCTATAACATAAGTCATGAAAGATTCTAGCAAATAAGGGAAACTGTTCAATTACCTCACTGTCCCTTCAGAATTAATATCACCACATTCACTCGCCTCCTAGGCGCTTAGAATATAATATATATGGAATAATATTCCACAACTGGGTCGACACACAGAGGACTTGTCAAAACATCTCGACTCTCATAAGCACAGTTGGACACTCTCACAGTAATGGCCTCTTCAAAATCCCGCCAGAAACGGCGCATGGCTCTGACACACAAGACCTTTTTGAGCTAAGCTCAAAATAGACGGTTTGAAAACATATCAGGGAAAGCTGACATTGGTTCTCAAATTAAACCACAGACATAACAGACAAGTGGGATAACTACCACTGTCAACTACCATCCCAGTAAAACATGGATTAATGCCCTTAGACCAGGAAATTAATAGATAAAGTTCCCAACTTTTAACCAAACACTTTTACATACATAGACTCAGCAAACTGACCGCTACAGTTTCCTTTAATAATTATGCACACACAATAGATCCACACACGGCTCGCAATACATATGAAATGCAATGCAACAGAAGGGCCGATTTCAACAACTCAATCTATCATTATCACAATGAACTCGCAGGTATATTCTATCAAATCACCATCACCATGACTTTCGCTCACTGGCTAAGTCCTGCACTATGATAAAGCCATACTTAAATGCAACTGACTTATCAACGATGGTCTAAGGAAAAAAACCACTAGAAAAACTACACCACCATTCGAGAATTATGCAAACTAATCCTGACCACATGAATAAATGACAAGCTCTATCAATGAACAACCATGGCACCCAAAATCCCAGCATAATGCTGACAGGGAACTACAGACGACCTATCCAGGTCGATGGTCAGTAACTCAATTGACGTTTTGCGCCAAACTTCGTGCGCAATTCCTGATAGGTCACATGACCAAAACGGGCTTTTTATTATCACAAGGTTGCCACTCAATAGCGTGACTAACTTAAAATGTTGTAGAATATATATGCTGTGACAATATGTAACACGCATACCGGTATTTCTGTGCGTGACACATATAGCGGCAGTACTAAATGTAACACACATAGCAGTATTTCTATATTTTTATATGTAACACACACCCATATTTCTATATGTAACACACATAGCGTTTTTTGTATATACAACACACATGCCTGTATTTACATACGTAACACAAATATTCCTATATTTCTATACGTATCACATATACGGGTATTTCTATATGTAACACATTCCGATATTTTATATGTAACACTGTTACGGTCATTTTGCCTGTATTATAGACGTCAACCTGTTTGATACTTTTTGATGGTCTAAGAGAGAGAACTGTCTATTAACTTTTCAGTGAATGGTTTGATTAGTGGTTATCTTCCCCTTGTCTTATTCCCCTATCCTTATAAGGATCGATGTTGACCTGTTTCGGGGAAATGTCTTAAATAGTTGTCATGTCTTAAGTCGCTATTCACATGACCATATAAGGAGCGGTTTTGCCTCTTGTTTCGGGGAAACGCCCTGGTCTGTATTAGCTTTACTCAGGAATGTGCTTATTGCACATGCGCAGGTTTTTGCGCGCAGATCGAGAGACACTTCCGATCTGGGCAGTGTACCTGGGTTTCTGAACGGACAAGAGGTCCGGAGATTTTCTCTGCCATTATTACGGGCAAATGAAGTCCTTTGTGTGACTGATATGTCAGTGATTCTTCCCCAAGTTTATTCTGTACGCCAAGGATGGCAAGCGTTGTGTTTAGTGATTTTCTATGATGCTATCAAGGTAATATATACACTTTAATCCTCTCGTATGCCTAGATACGCAGACTAGGTGCTGCATAAGAACGATTGATATTTTTGAGGCGACATTTTTGAGTAGAGTTCACAGATGATATGATAAACAGAGCCTACTATTTGTGCTCCATACAGAAACCAAGACTATACGTCTTATTGTTGAATAGAAGCCCAGTGAAGATTGTACTGTTTGGTACCCACTATTCAGGAGGTATGTTTGGCATAGATGGATATGCCTTGCTTATGAGAAATAACACAGAGTTTACCTTAATATAGAGGCCCGCTACTTGCGGCCTGATTCTGTCGCCATAGAGGCCCGCCTTTCGCGGCCTATATTCTTCACCAGAAGAAGTACCACAGATTTTTTTGTTAAGCAATTGGGAGCCCGCCCTGGTTGTGCGGCATATTTGCTAGAGGTACCTGACGCGCTTAGTCAGGGGTACCTGAGCTTCAGTATGAGCAGAACGTAGATTGACAGACCATTGTCATTAGCATCCTGATGTATGAGCTGATCAAGATTTGTGATGCCAGATGTTTTCAACCATTACCATGTATGTGATGTCCCTGATCCATGTGCAATTGACTGTGTTGTTGATGTCACCGTATGTCTCGTGTCACAGTATAATAACTACACCTTCATGACATTATCCTCTAAGCTCGTATCAAACTGCGAGAGGTCACACAATCTACATACTTGTAAACGCCATTCACAAAGCGTACACGAAGGCATGCTGACAATCTCCCTTTTTAATAATAACAATGGGACACGTATGAATTTATTAACAATAGCAATACATTGTCCGCAATAACCATATGGCTGGACCAACAAGTCCTACTTCCCTTGGAATATACAACAATGCTGTACAAAACCCAGCGACCATAAAGAGAGCCCGATAAAATGCAATACGGCTTTCAAAGCCGGCAAACTGACATCTTTCTCTATCAGGCTTCCTGTTCACTCCACTTCATTGCACTCTTTTGCACAATTTCCCTTTAAAGCTGATGTGCGCACCAAAATATATGTTTATTCCGTCAAAGCCCATGTGCGCAACAAAAGATATTATGTGACATCTCGTAATAAATTGTTGAAAAGGTCATCAATATTACCAACGTTTACTGAGTTCTACATGTGGTTGAGTGGGTGCATTGTGAACTTGTCCAAGAGCCTATACGCATTCGTGTCCACCATCTTATCTCATGTCTACTCACCCACACATCATGTCAACCCACACACTTCTACGAGCACTACGCACTTGAGAGCATGTATGGTGTTTGAGAGAGAGTCAACATTACACCCTGTCAGCGCCTCAACGCTTGGTGACCCAAATATACACCACAACATTGTACTGTCCAGGTTTGATCTCCTACATTCAGTATTAACATTCGGTGGCTACATACTACTAGTAACAAACACACATACCGCTATTTCTATATGTAGCACCCATACCGGTATCTCCATATGTGACACACATTCCAGCATTTGTATATGTTATACACTGTAGTATTTCTATACGTAACACACATTCCGGTATTTTTATAATTAATACACTTACCAGTATTTCTATATGTAACACCAATACCGGTATTTCTATACATAACATATATATTCCGTTATTTCTATATATAACCTCACATATCGGCATTTCTATACCTAAAACACATACCTGTATTTCTATATGTAACACACATTCCCGTATTTCTACACGTAACTCACATATCCCGATATTTCTATATGTAACACACATTCCAGTATTTCAAGATGTAATACACATTCCGGTGTTTCTTTATGTAATACACATTCCAGAATTTCTATATGTAACACATATTCCAGTATTTCTATATGAAACGCACATTCCGGTATTTCTATGTGTAACATACATTCTGATCTTTCTATGTGTAACACACATTCCGTTATATCTATATGTTACACACGCTACAGTATTTCTATACGTAACACATTCCGGTATTTCTGTTTAACACATTCCATTATTTCTATATTTAACGCCGATACCGGTATTTCTACCCAGCCATCAAGTTCACCTCCCTCATCTCCACAGTATCTGTCAATTTTCTTGACATTACTATTACTATCACGCCTTCCGGCCTTAATACCTGTGACTCGAGAAGTTTTCGGTGAAGCACCTTTGGTGGCATTCAGGCGCGACAAGAACTTGATGGATCTTCTTGTTCACAGCAGTCATCCAAAGGAGAATTCCACTCAGTTTGGCACACTACCCTGTGGTCGGACACGATGCAACACGTACAAGAATGTCATCTCAACCCACAAAGTGTCTTTTCCTGAGGCTATGTACACCATCACCAGTAGCTTCACGTGTGAGTCGCGCAATGTCATTTATACGATCATATGTAAACGTTGCTGCAAAACCTATATTGGTCAAACAGGCAAACGACTTGGGGACAGATTCAGCCAGCACGTGAATGACATCTCTCAGCAAAAACCCACACCAGTTGCCATACACTTTCATGGTCCTGACCACCATGGTCCCATCGACATCCAGGTCACGGCAATCAGATCCTGCTCCTCTTACACTGCTAGCCGAGAACAGCTTGAGAACTGTCTTATACACCGCATGGGGTGTCTAAAACCAGCCGGTCTTAATACTCTGCCCACCTTTGTCTGAGGTCACCTTTTCCTCTCTTGTTCCATTTTGACTCTTTCCACTCTTATCCTATTTTTCTATTTTTCTGCCGCATTCTAATAATATGTATGAATATATAATGCACTGTTTTTAATATGTCTTGATTTTTTATTTCATATTTATTTATCTCCAACTCATTCTGTCGTCTTCTATTTCCACTCCCCTTTTATATCATGTTTGGGTAGTTTATTGTTCGGTTTCGTTTTTTAGTTTCTTAGTATGTACTGTGGTCATCCGGTGGTGACAGTCATTTCCTTTTTCTGGCACGCCAGTCCGTTCGCGGGAAACAAAAGTGGTAGGACTTCGATTCCTTCAGGGAAGTACCTAGGTTTAATTTTTATATTTATTTAGGTTCTCATGTGTCCTATCTAGCCTTCACTTTCTTTCCTTTCCCTGATGAAGGCCTTGTGTACCTATAGTTGGCTATTTTCTTTGTCTTTTGTCCTCGTACGACGAATCACCTTTTTTCGATTTTTTTTTTCACACCCACCCGTTGTACTCCACGTCTTACAGCAATTCCCCTCAACTTCCTCGGTATTTCTAGATGTAATACACATTCCAGTATTTCTGTATGCAACACACAATCCGGTATTTCTATGTGTAACATACATTCCGGTATTTAATGTGTAACACACATTCAGGTATTTCTATGTGTAAGATACATTCCGTTATTTCTAAGTGTAACATACATTCCGATATTTCTATATGTAATACACATACCGCTATTTGAATATGAAACACACATCAGTATTTCTATATGTAACACATGCCGGTTTCCAACTGTGACAGTGATTTTTTTCCTCGCTTCTATCTCTGTGACCTTGATTTGTCAATCAAACATTACGTTTTCAGTTTTATCTGTAAGTTATCTCAGATAGTACAATGTTATGCTACCTCAGCAGATTTAAAGTACAGGGTGTCCAGAAAGAAACACACAATCAACATTTTAGAGAGAATCCAAATATATTGCTATAAACAAAAGTGAGAGGATAGAAAAGTCAAACGGTTCACTGTGAAAAACACTTACGAAAATGTTTTAAAAAAAATAATATATGTATATATAAATGTTCAAACACAGGGTTTATGGAAACGTCGCTTCTTACTTTTACATTTTGATGTCCTCAATTATAACCACTACATTTACGGGGGGAAAAATGTCAGAATCATACTCCCCTCCTGGTGTTCTGGGTAGTAAGATCGGATGGCTAGCCATCTTGTTCCAGAGATAGTACTTTCTGCTTGTACCTCCAATAACTATGATAAAGAATGGAAACGAAACGTTCTTCTGAGTATTGCGTTTCCCGACTCATACTTTTGTGTCCCCTTTCCTATCTTCCCATCTATCTAATGAAAATTTAATTTAATCCCTCGTAATAAAACTTTCTTTTACATTTAAATTGAATAGCTTTAGCTTCACCTTACATTTAAATGAAAAGAATAATATCTCAGATAGAATATGTTTACATTTACATTTCCACTGATTGAAAAGTGCTCACCATATAAATTGAATATGTTTTCATTTATATTTACACTTTGAAACTGTAAGTATTATACTCAGAATGATCATCATTTCTTTCATCTTTCCCTCCCTGCTGCTCCGTTTGGAACCTGGGACTACCTTATGTTTTTAGTTCTCTTTACGAAACTAGCAATAAAGCAGTCACCAGCCGGTGCAAAACTCGTGGTGGTTCATGAATCATCATTCATTGCGCTGGGGTTGCCAGCATCAATTGACTGGGACATCCACTAGTGATTTTCGCACATTAACGTTCATATGGATATATATATATATATATATATATATATATATATATATATATATATATATATATATATATATATATATATATATATATATATATATATATATATATATATGTGTGTGTGTGTGTGTGTGTGTGTGTGTTCACATGTTAGTAATAAAATAGAAAATGTAAAATCCCAACTTACGCCACTCCTGGCTCACATACTTTTTGCTCAGATGAATACGAAAAGGCACTGGCAGTTGCCTTATTACTCGTGTACTTAGGGTCGTTAATTTGAACTTTCTGACTCCGTGTGTTTCATGTTCCATAGTCTTGGTTTCCTTGTTAATATTGATAGAGATTTCCTGGGCTATTTTGTAAGTCCGTTCAAAATTCACAATAAAAGGCCCACGCTGATAAAAAGAAATTCTGAATTCTAACACTGGCAATGTCTAGTGTCTTGGGAAGCGTTTCTCACAGTGAAATAACACTGAAACGTGTCAGGATATATTCCTGGTTTCCCACTCGTTTTTTTGTTATACACGTATTACCATATTTGGCAATAAGTCGTACGATGCCTTGTGTGCACTCACTATCGCACCCGTAAACGCATTTGACCATGTGTTTCAGGTGCAACAATATTACATTTATCTAAAGTAATCTTTTCATTCATGTATGTCCATAAGTTGTCTCCCCGTATTCCAAGCTTATGTGATGCGCGTACACGTCTTATCAGCGATTAAGCACTATGCTTGCCGATTTTACAGATAATCAAGAATCTGAGGTCGGCCACACCTGTGATAAGCCAACATATTGTCGATTAAGATTATCTCAGCAAATCTGTGCTTCGCCAAGAAAATGTGCTTATTATCACCTACAGGGAGTGTCAAAATGTTTGAACATACAAACTAAATGCTACATAGCAGATAATGAAAAGAAAATGTGGCTATTAAAAGCACGCAAATAAAATCAGTTAAAAAATGTATCCGATACTGCCGGAGTGCAACAGAGATCGAGAAAAGGTCGCCCCATTCTGTGACACCGCCGCATGGAAGATGGTCGCTTCTCCAAAGACATTCTCTACGGACAACTGGCACATAGCAAGGAAATAGCCAGGCAGCTGCGTCTGAGGTTCAAAGATGTGTGCGAGAGAGACATGAAGGAACTGGACATAAAAGCAGCAACCTGGGAGGACGAAGCTGTCGAATGCACCAGGTGGTGGTGCTCCCTGCTGCGCCACCTCAAATTGGGCGAAACTAATCTCTCACAACAAGCTGAATAAAAAAGAACGCGCTGAAAGATACCAATAAAAAGGCAGCTGATGGCTACTACCTCAGGGGCGCATTCCCATAGTTAGTTATGACAGTTGTGGGCTACTAGCTCAGTGTTATTAACCATACTGAGCCTCTAGAACAGTTGTTTTAGTAAGTTTAAAATATCCTAACAAACCAAAACTTCGAACTACCATAATCTGAATTATCGAGGTTATATTGTACTAACTTCAATATTTTGATGTTAAACAAATGGCTATTATATAGATAATTTATGTAACATAATCGTAGGCAAGGTTAACAGTCAATACACAATCTTATGTTACCATTTAATCTTTTAGGAGCTACAACCCAAGATTAAAAGAACTCTCGTCTCTAATGACCTAGAATTGGTAGATATGTTATCTGGGTACTTTGCTCTCTGTTTTCATGAGTTACAAGAACGTATAGACTACTGTCATGCGTTACTTTAGAGATACCCTGACGTAATCACCAGTTGCGAATAATGCTTTGTGTGCACCCACCCTTGGTCACGTTAACTTAAGATAACAAATGCCCATATATTTATTTCAGTAGCGTATGCAAACTTTAAGGATACCAGTGGTATCAAACTTAAATGACTCTCTAGTAAATTAAAGTCAGTGAGAACCTGTTTTAATTGTTTGTACCGTATGTTTTCATGATTGCAGTGATGCTAACAACAATACTAGTGATCATTATTTTTGAGGCAATTTTGAAAATTGCTCTCATCGGTGAGTAGTTAAATCTGTTTCCAATTCACATTTTTATTTTACTTCATTTTAGCCTTCAACTTCTTCTGTTTCTTCTTCTACCCCTTCTTCACCTACTTCTGCTATTTCTTATTCGTATTCGTCCGCTTCTTCTTTGTGTTTCTCTATTTCATCATATTTTATCTTCTTGATTTTTGTTTGTTTTTTGTGTATTTTTTTATTGACACCATTAGAGTCTGGACCACTCTACCTGTTGCAAAACTAATCGATAGGCACAATTGGCTACTATACATGCACTGATTAAGCGAGAGGTCCGACGAAGACGGTGGCAATTGGTTGGACACACACTGAAAAAATCTGTTGATGGGGTTTCTTGTTCTGGTATCATCAGGGCAACAAAGGAGGCGATAGACCAAAGAACACAGGAAGAAGAGGACTGGAGATAGAAGTGAAGAGGACGAAGTAGTTAAGGGAAGAATTTGAGCTGACCACACGCGACAGGAGGACATTGCATGTGTTTTGTTTAAAGGGCTATGATTCTTGAGAAGCAAAAGGTTATTCAAAAGCGGCAACTTCTAGTCAAGCTCTAATTATCTGTGATGTCCCATCGACCAAATGCCATGAGACATTTCAAACCAAGTCATTTACTACTTCTTCATTCTCATCGCTTCTTCATTAAGTTCTCCTATTTTAAAACCTGTTCAGAATGTACTATAATTTTAAACACCACTCTCCAATATGTGTTATCATTATGTCAGTGTCATTACAAACACTCAAGCCTCCATCAGTATAGTTGCTGTCTTCATGTTATCCATCAATATATTCAGACTGTGCTGGAACTCAGTTTAATGTGGATGTCGGCAGTGATGGCTCTTACAGAATCGTCATCAATAATGCTACATGGCTCTCAAGTGGTGACACGTCTTTTAATGGCAATGGAAGGACATTTTCCACATCTGACGGGTCTCTGAAGGTCTGATTCTTTGTCTTAGTCTGAATGACTGTATGAAGATGTGTATATTTGTTACAGAATGTGTCTGTTTGTTTATCTCATGTTGGTATGCAGATGTGTGTATTTGTTGCAGCATCTGCAGGTCTGAATGATTGTTGTGTTTGTTTGAAGATGTTCACGTGTGTTAGACTGATGAGTATGTTTCTCTCAATACCTGCACCTTCATTTCTTGTTCCGAAATCCTCAATGTAAGAGAACGAATAGGGACCGAAAAATGCACGAAAAGGAGAACTGCAGAAAATAATGACATAGATACAGAGGGCGTAGAAAGACCTTGAGCTCAACAGATGACAGGAGTCAGGAGGGCTTGATATAAGATTATTGAAAGCCTATTCTATTTGGGGAGCTGACGGGAAATGTTGATAATTACAAGTCTTAATAGATGAAAACACAAAGTAACGACACAACTTAAAGCACAAAGTCTTCATTAGTGACACAACGTACAAAAACGTAGAAGAGTTGGAAGTGAGAACTATTCTAAATGCACAAAACCTAGGGTATGGATAGTTGAAGATGCATTCAAAATGGTATTTCACTCACTGACATGCTGGAAGCTAATCTATGTAGCGTCTGTAGATATTAGTTATATTATATAAATAAATATTAGACAAACATAAAGGTATGTCCTCAGGCACTCGTAAGAAAAAAAGAAGTAGAACACTAGACAACAGAAAAACAACAGGACTTATGTGTTATAATAGTTATATTATGCTATCATGCTAATTGGTTCACTACGCACATATCCATAGTATCTGTCAATATTTTGTTTTTCGATAAGACGGTCGTCATTTATATTCCAACACAATGCTAACAATGTTCGTACACACCTCCTCAATCTCTCGTTCTTTTAGCAACTTATTGTCCACTTTTCCCCAAAATTTTCTAATTTTTCTGATACAAATAAATAAATAAAAATTCTCAACTCAAGTGCCATGTCCTACTGTGTTCCTCTGTAGCAAGAAGAGCAGCAGAAGCAACACGCAAGACGTTACAGACCATCATAAATGGGTGCTTCCGTAGAAAAGAAGAACCATAAATGTTAAAGTCTAATTGACTGGCCTCTATCAATGTTACTGGGCAAAATCGTTGTGCGCTGGTCAGTATAATGTAAACAGTCTGCAATCTCACTGTGTCCGTTGAAGCGTGGCAGGTGCCCGTGACACAAAATAGCATAGGTACAGTTTGGCCACTGTAAAATGAAGTGTTGAATGATGACGAATGTCCAGAGTCAGAATTGGGTATAATTCAGCCCAGTGTAGGCTGACATGATTGTATACAGGCCCTGGTTGGCCGAAACAATGCTGGCATTCGTGTAGATGACTTGAGGTGTAGTGTGTAATGTATAGAGTGAGTAAATCTCAGGGTATGCGAATGCGTGTTAAAAGTTCGTTGAAAGACAGGCATCAAATGAAATCACACTCTATAGCTATACATGTAGAAAATTTATAGAGTTCTGGGAACACCTCTGACGTTTGACAAAACTTTAATACGCCACAACGGCAGGTACGCCTACATCAATATATAATGGTCACAGAACAGTTCAGGACATGGTATTAAGCATGAATAAAGTTCATCAGCAAGTTATGCATGTATCTAGTAAAGCTGATCTCATATAATTCCACCTTCATCAGCCTCAGCAAAATATGTCCAATCTGTGAGTTTAAACGAACTCCTCTCTGACATCAGTAAGTCAGATATGTAAATGGGTCTATAGCAGGCCGCGCGAAAATGGCGGGATTACAGTTCAATAATGGCTTCTGGGTGATTCTTCAACAAAACAAGGGGATTCCCACCTTGTATACATAGGATCGCTGGGATGCGGGATACAAATAATGTATCAGTACTTTGGGCATGCACTACCCTAGTGCATAATATAAGAATACATAGTTTGCTTCCTCTCAAGGATATTTAGGTGGATCGTTTTCCCGCCCAGGGAAAAGAAGTCATGAGCTGGCTATAACATAAGTTATGAACGATTCTAGCAAATAAGGGAAACAGTACAATTACCTTACTGTCCCTTCAGAATTAATATCACCACATTCACTCGCCTCCTAGGCGCTTAGAATATAATATACATGGAATAATATTCGACAACTGGGTCGACACACAGAGGACTTGTCAAAAACATCTCGACCCTCATAAACACAGCTCGACACTCTCATAGTAATGGCCTCTTCAAAATCCCGCCAGAAACGGCACATGCGCTCTGACACACATGACCTTTTTGAGCTAATCTCAAAATTGACGGTTTGAAAACATATCAGGGAAAGCTGACATTGGTTCTCAAATTAAACCACAGTCCTAACAGACAAGTGGGATAACTACCACTGGCAACGACCATCCCAGTAAAACATGGATTAATGCCCTTAGACCAGGAAATTAATAGATAAAGTTCCCAACTTTTAACCAAGCACTTTTACATACATAGACTCAGCAAACTGACCGCTACAGTGAGGTTGAATGAAAGGGACACAAGTGTGGAACTGACGCAAAGAACCAGACAAGTGCTGGTGAAAAAGAGAGTTTCAGAGAGGTAAAGAGAGGCTGACAATAAAACACATTAGGAAGAGAAATGTATGCAGTTTTGAAGATCTGAGAGAGCTAGAGATTAAAGGGCCGAAACACTTGATAGACGGGGGAGTCATTTCTGATGATCAGATTGCATCCTTGTTGTATCGCTCTGCATAGAGTTTCCTATCCTGGAGCCGAGGGAATGTGTTTGTTCAAGGCCTATTCTCCCTGAGTAACTGAAAGGTAACTATTAATAATCAAGACCGAATCCTTCACTTGTGTCAGGACGACGATCACTTTCACAACAGAACACCCAAAACGTCGGATTGTTTCCTGAGCATGTTGTATGTTCTGACTTGTGCGCTACAATAAAGTTACGCATTTCTGAACAGAAAACCTGTAATCCCAGCCATAGAACTGCCGTTGTCAGGGTCAAATTGTTCTTATCTTATCATACTGGTTGACTGAGATGTTTTTAAGATTATTATTAACTTGATTATGCATTATATGTCATATTTAATATACTATTCATTTTTAAATGTTTATATTGTAATTAAAATCGTAATCCACTAAAAATACTTTTAGTTTGTTTTGTATATTAAATATTTAATATTATTGTTTCATGTTTCCTTATTATTTTACTTGAAGAATATTATTATGCCTTTCCAAATTTATTTCTGCCCTTATTGTTATTTTGGCTGCATTTTCACTGACATATTGTTCAATGAATATACTTTTTTTTTTTTTAATAATTGCTAAAATAATGTTTCCCAGTTTTCAACATTATTTACCTACATATTTGTCTGCATAATATTTGTTCTTTCTCAGTTTACTACAATTAAGAGTTTGTTTGTTTGTTTTTTTGTTTTTTTTTTTTGGCATTTTTGTTTTCATTTGTTTTGTTTTCACCAATCCCTTTTCCTACTTGTCACATGGCTTTTCTTTTAACTTTCGTGTCTATTGTTTCACTTCATTGGTTTGGAATTTCCTTATTCTAGTGTAGTATTTCATATTTGGATAGGTCTGTGTGTAACGGTGGAATAGTTTTAGGATTAAGTGTGCATTCAGTTTACTTCTCACTTTGGTTACGGTTTTGTAGGTCTTGACGAATAACTTGGGCTGGCGACGTTGGTAGTTGTGCGTGTCGTTTTGTATGTGAACATTAACGGACAGAACATCTAATGTCATATTTTAAACACAAGGCTGGGACCGAAGACGCGTCAACAGTGAAGAATCCAGTTAGCGACCCATAGCTTGACTGCTTGCGTCAGGGTCAGCGAACCAGAGCTGACCAAGACCCTGCTCCACCTCCAAGTGGTGGTCCTGGAAACAGGCTGCATCACTGCAGTCTGGCTGAGTGGGATCTAAGAGGGATGGTTAACCCGGTCCCAAAAATGCCGTGGTGAAGTCGGATGTGTCGGCCGAAAGGCGCAAATATAGCAGTTCGCTGTAAACGGACACAACGCAACCAACTTCCTTTTCAGGAGGAACGAAGAAGAAGAAGAAACACAAGGCTATTCTGAATTAACAAAGTTTTATTACACATAAGGAAGGGAAACCCGAGGCCTGCAAACAGTAAAATAATATGAAACAAATATAAAGGTACCGGTATGTTATCAGGCACCATCAGGAAATAAAGAAGTAGAACACTAGACAACAGAAAAACAACAGACATGAGTGGCTTACCCAGGATTTGAACCCTGGACCTTCCGTGTGACAATCTCGCCTACCATGCAAGCGAATCACACTATAATCCCTGCCATCTACTCATCACCAAAAATGATGTTTCAATGACAGGTCATTAGTGCGAACCACAATACACGACACCGGAAGTCCACTATGGGCACTTATATATATATATAGATAGATAGATAGATATAAGTGTGTGCGTGTTTTTGAGTGTTTATGGGACGGGGGACGAACTGCATTTCACTTTACATTGTCAAATTACAATTTCGTTATGTCAGGCACCACACATTAAACATATGCATACTTACTAGCTAGTAAATGCAGAACAAAAGAATAAATTAAGGAACAGGTGAGGAATAACGGTTGAAATGAGAAAGTCAGAATGAGAAAGTCAGAATGAGAATGAAGAGTACTGTAGAAATGTTTTAAATAATACGTTTTCTTCCTTAATTTATATGCTTATAAGAATTGACGATGGCAGATAAAGACAGTAACATTAAGTCAGACCAAAGTCTTTGTTGTAACCTAAGTGTCATGAAGGAAAACATTTTAAATCCTGCTTATGTTTATAATATTTTCTAAAATTCTCCAGCTTATTGCCAGCACGAAATCCCATGGATCAGACACGTTTGGGGCTTGGGCGTCCACAAGCTTCATATACCAGGCAGGGCTGTTCCCTGTTAATACAACTATCAAAGTGTACACTGACCCAAATCTGTCGGCAGCGATATTTACACAGGTTGGTCCATGTTATACTGATCCTATACCTGCAGCACTATTGATGTAATAATTGTTTCAGTAACTGAAAGCGATACTGTATGTTAACGGGCCCGAAATGGGAACAAAGTTTAGTAACGCTGATCCATAACATGCATGTCGGAAGAAACGACTAAAGAGGGTTGGGCATTGGCCCTGTTTAAACAAAATGTTCAAGCACAAAGCTTTCACAAATGTGGACAGATCAACTAATTAAATACAGGAAGAAGAGAACTGGAGACATAAGTGAAAATGATGAGGAAAAGAACATGAGCTTGTCACAACGTTACCCCTGTGAGGGTAACCAAAGAGAGTTATCTGTGAGGTGCCGGCTTTGTCAATGGCTCAGATTCGCCTGGCACCCGGTTGAAGATGAGCAGCAGGAGTGGAGAAGGTGAATATAAGACTTTGGGATGAGTTCCCAGCATATAGCCCCAGTGATTCTGGATCTCGTGACATATACCTCCTACCACTCTATCTCCCTCTCTATATTATAATACTAACGAGCCCCCACTCCCCTATTACACTGAGTGAACAGAAGAGAAAGAGAAGAAGAACAGTATGTCTCTTTCGCACACTTTCGTTCCTTCTCTATATATGTAATAACGTGTGTGGGTAATGTAACCACAACTACAACGTTTATTAAAATACTGAAATATAACAACATTCAGTTACAACAATACAAATGTAATAAGAACTAACCTAACTATGCCTGGAAAAGAAGATAATAGTTAGGCAAAAAATACACTCACTAAACTTAAGTCTACACGATGTGATGATGATGATGAATTAACCTAATCTTAACCCCAACAAAAAAGGATATCTTGATTCGGGGCTCGGAATGACTGTCAATAAAACTCTGGGAATTTGTATACACGGGCAAGTCTTAGTCTGCATTCAATAACACTGGACGGTCCACTGGATTTCGTCAGGTGTCGATGGCCTGTTCCTTTTGTCGCTCACAAAGCGAGTGTTGACATTGCGCCGCGTGTCTGAGCTGGCGTGTTCCTATGTTGTTGTTTAAACAATGTTATGCGGTGGAGACTTCCGCTGATATGCAGATGTCCCTGTGTGGTGAAGATATTGGTCTCGGGTGGTGATGATGGTGGAAGCAGGTTATATCTTGGTATTTGTTGGCGCATATATTTCACTGGGAGAATCTGTCCATTACTACAAGTAATTTTGTATCTCAATAATTTGCGTAGGCGCTGGTTTACAAATTCGTCCGTCGGCTCTTGCCCCTTCCGATAATTAAAGTAACGTGGACAGCTCTTTAGTAATGCAACAATCCTGCCTTGGTATTGTCTGCACCCTGTTCTGCGTGGGTGGCTGCGGATGATGGAAAGACCCTTCACCGTCTGGCGAATTCCTTTCTCAAAAACCCCCGTGGAGAATGGGTAAAGTGGGTGCCGTTAATTACATGTGAGATGCGTGTCGTCGCAGTATCTCTGGTCGGCCCTACTTTTTAGCTTGTCCCGTAATTAACGCCCGCAACGTAGTAGACAAAGGCTGAGGTATCTCAAAGGTCCCCGGTCTCTACCACTGCGATGGATAAAAGGATAATCCCGTATAAATACCCCGTAACCTATGCTCCGCATGCGGTGTGTTTGTGTCTGTGAAATCTTATCCTTATAATGAATGACTGTGCGGTGTTTACTGTACGGTTAACAGGTAATGTAAGAGACAAAATAAACGTGTCTTGTATTTACTTCATTATAATTAATGAAACTGTGCGATCTTATAAGTATAATAATTCTTTGCATGGTGTTTATTGCAATCTGTACTTATGAGTATGCGATATAATATTATAATAAACGTGACTGGTAATTACAGTGTTATATTTATTTACATATATGGGAAATATGTATATATAATCTGACTGAGGTTAAGATATAATGATATAAGGTACAAATCTATATTACACTAACCTTGATGTCCATATCATGAATTTCACTGACACTTGGCCTGAATCTTCCTCGTGAAATATGGAACCAGTATATGCGGGCGGAATGATTTTTCATATCATTGCCCGAACGATAGATTTCGTTCAGTATATACTGTCTGAATCGCCTAGGGCTATTTTTCCGGTCGCTTCTTGGGTCATGTGAAAATTCGTTTGTTTTCCTTTCGTCAGAATTCAGTCCTCATTCCTAGGTACATTTCCTGTAATATTTTTCTATTATCGTTTCCTTGTTGTTCCTCTCCCAGACAACTGTCTGTGTGCGTCCTTTGGGGCACGTACAGTGTTGTTCTTCTCGTTATAATTTCGTATTCATACTGCTTTCATGTTGTCCTTGTGCAGACTTTAAGTCTCCCTTAGTCACAACAATACTTGGTTAACACTGGCCGTGTGTAAACATATCCGCAACTTAGTATCAATTATTCCGATAGTCTGTTGGTGCAATGTCCGCGTGTTGTGAAAACATTTCAGGTGAATGTTGTTGCGTGCTGTCTCAGTGTTCTGTAAACATTTCTTGTAAAATTAGTGGGTTTCCCACGACTGTCTGGTATGCACACAATGGGTATAGAAACGAAATACAAACTCATTCGTCTCTCGCGACAGAGCTGACGGCATAGGACAGGAGGACTTGTCATGTGTTTGCTCCTTGGGGAGCAAAAAGGTATGATTGACTGATTGATTGATTGAATGATTGATTGATTGATAGGTGGTACAACAGTCTGCATTTGTAGAGGTTAGTAGTATATAATGGCGGTTATGAGGCGGATTGTGGCGTATGAGCGTGACTTTTATATAGTAAAATACTCCGATCGATAGTGGCGGATGAGCGTGACTTTTATATAAGAAAAAAATATTAGATCAATAATGGCGGGCGTAGGACATAAGTAGGTTGATTGTGATGTGCGTGTTTGTATTAAATATATATATATATATATATATATATATATATATATATATATATATATATATATATATATATATAATACCTCTTTCCATCTAAAAACATCTCTCTTCCTTTATGTACCCTTTTGACAGCTGCAAGAATTATTTGAATTGTCAAGAACTGACAACAGGAAAAAAATATTTATTGAAAAGTTTGGAAAACTGCAAGAAATATTTAAAGAAATATTTAAAGTAGTTGACAGCTGCAAGAAATATTGGCAACTAGAAAAAAAAAAAAACACTTGAAGAAATATTTGACCTTTGGAAGAAACATTTAAAGAAATATTTAAAGACATATCTGAAGAAATATTTTACAACTGGACAAAAACATTTGAAGAAATCTTTGCCAACTGGAAGACATGTTTGAAGAAATATTTTGATAACTGGAATAAAACATTTTGAAGAAATATTTGACAACTTGAGAAGAAACATTTGAAGAAATATTTTACAACTTGAAAAACGTTTGCAACAATATTTGACAACTAGAAAAAAACATTTGAAGAAATATTTGACAACTGGAAAAAACATTTGAAGAAATAATTGAAAACTGGAAAAAACTATTGCATAAATATCTGACCACTGTAAGAATTATTTGTCCACTGGAAAAAAACATTTGAAGAAATATTTGACAATTGGAAAAACGTTTGAAGTAATATTTGACAACTAGAAAAAAACATTTCAAGAAATGTTTGACAACTGGAAAAAAACATTTGAAGAAATATTTGACAACTGGAAAAAACATTTGAAGAACTATTTGACTACTGAAGAAAAACATTTGCATAAATATTTGACAACTAGAAAAAAAAATTTGAAGAAATATATGACAACTTGAAATAAACGTTTGCATAAATATCTGACAACTATACGAAATATTTGACAACTGGAAAAAACATTTGAAGAAATATTTGATAACTGGAAAAAGCATTTGAAGAAATTTTTGACAGCTGGAAAAAACATTTGAAGAAAGATTTGACAACTTGCAAAAACATTGCATAAATATCTGACAACTGTAAGAAATATTTGATCACTGGAAATAACATGTGAAGAAGTATTTGACAACTGGAAAAACGTTTGAAGATATATTTGACAACTAGACAAAGACATTTGAAGAAATATTTGATAACTGGAAAAAACATTTGAAGAAATATTTGACAGCTGGAAAAAACATTTGAAGAAATATTTGTCAACTGGCAAAAACGATTGCATAAATATCTGACAACTGTAAGAAATATTTGATCACTGGAAAAAACATGTGAAGAAGTATTTGACAACTGAAAAAACGTTTGAAGAAATATTTGACAACTAGACAAAAAAATTTGAAGAAATAATTGACAACTGGAAAAAAAAATTTGAAGAAATATTTGACAACTGGAATAAACATTTGCATAAATATTTGACAACTAGAAAAAAAACATTTGAGAAATATTTGACAACTTTAAATAAACGTTTGCATAAATATCTGACAACTGTAAGAAATATTTGACAACTTAAAAAACATTTGAAGAAATATTTGATAACTGGAAAAAAACATTTGAAGAAATATTTGAGAACTGGAAAAAACATTTCAAAAAATATTTGACTACTGTAAGAAATATTTGACAACTGTAAGAAATATTTGACAACTAGAACAGAAACATTTGAAGAAATATTTGATAACTGGAAAAACATTTGAAGAAATATTTGACAACTGGAAAAAACATTTGAAGAAATATTTGACAACTGGAAAAAACATTTGACAACTGGCAAAAAAGTTTGCATAAATATCTGACAACAGTAGGAAATATTTGACAACTAGAAATAAAACATTTGAAGAAATATTTGACAACTGTAAGAACGTTTGAAGAAATTCTTGACAACTAGAAAAAAACCATTTGGTGATATATTTGACAACTGGGAGACACATTTGAAGAAATATTTTACAACTTGAAAAAAACATTTACATAAATATTTGACAACTAGAAAAAAAAATTTGAATGAAAATTTGACAACTTGAAATAAACGTTTGCATAAATATCTGACAACTGTAAGAAATATTTGACAACAAGAAAAAACATTTGAAGAAATATTTGACCACTGAAAAATACATATGTAAAAATATTTGACAACTGTAAGAAATATTTGACAACTGTAAGAAATATTTGACAACTTGAAAAAAACATTTGAAGAAATATTTGACAACTGGAAAAAAAAAACATTTGCATAAATATTTGACAACTGGAAAAAATCTTTTGAAGAAATATTTGACAACTGGAAAAAAAATGTGAAGTAATATTTGACAACTGGTAAATAAACATTTGAAGAAATATTTGACAACTAGCAAAATATTTGCATAAATATTTGACAACTGTAAGAAATATTTGACAACTGGAAAAAACAGGTGAAGAAATATTTGACAAGTGCAAAAAACTTTTGCATAAATATTTTACAAATGTAAGAAATATTTGACAAGTGGAAAACAATTTGAAGAAATATTTGACAACTGAAAAAACATTTGCATATATATTTTGCAACTGTAAGATGTATTTGACAAGTGGAAAAAAATTTGAAGAAATATTTGACAATTTGAACAAAATGTATGCATAAATATTTGACAACTGGAAGAAACAAAAAACATTTGCATAAATATTTGACAACTGCAAAAAACATTTGAAGAAATATTTGACAACTGGAAAAACATTTGAAGAAATATTTGACAACTGGCAAAAACATTTGCATAAATATTTGACAACTTTAAGAAATAGTTCAGTACTCTGTTTCTTACAAAGTTTTTGTCTATAAACTTCGTACTTATATAACATACAAAGCAGTATAGTGATAATGACAATGCTAACAATTATTGCCAAACCAGTCAATCTCGTTTGTCTTATCACCGTGGCTCAGTTCTTGTGCACAACAGTTATGTTCTCATCATCATTTTCAAACAATGCAATTATACATGAGTAATAAGTAAGTGTATCATAAAATGGGCGATTTAGTGCACAAAATCAAAATGGCATAGCAATACATCTCTCAAAGTTGTCTTTTGATACAATAACAAAAAGGTGTTCGTGCCTTGTTGATAGCGAGTGCATGGGTATGAGAATCGTATGCTGCTGATGGGTGATACTCAGCATTAGTCGTAGAAGATAGGTGTGAAGGAATAGGTGCAAGGATAGAGTGAATGTGATATAAGTCGTACACGTCATCAACAATGATGAGAGGAATACGAACTAAGATAACTATATCAGTATGCATCAGGATCGCATCTACTGTGAGATTCGTAGTAAGAGAAAAGGGGCTGTGGAGGAATTTGTTGTGGTCAAAGAGCAGGGGGAAGTAAAATGGAAAGTGTGAGAAGTGAGGATTGTAATCTGTGGATCTTTAACACATCTATGCGTGACTCAAGGGAAGTCAAATATTCATGGCATGTGTAAACAAATCAGTGGCCTTCTATAAAAAAAATTATACAATGTGGGATAGGTGGAGATAAATTTATCAATTGCATAAGTTTGGACTAGCAATCGCAATCTACTGGCATTAAGAGAAAAGGGGTTTGGAGGAAAAAGAGCAGGGGGAAATTAAAATGGAAAGTGTGAGAAGTGAGGATTGTAATCTGTGGATCTTTAACACATCTATGCGTGACTCAAGGGAAGTCAAATATTCATGGCATGTGTAAACAAATCAGTGGCCTTCTATAAAAAAAATTATACAATGTGGGATAGGTGGAGATAAATTTATCAATTGCATAAGTTTGGTTTACTAGTCTAGTTACAGCAATCTCAGCAAAATTCGCTAAGTGCATCATCACTGATCTCATGTCGTTTATTCTACTCCGATTCGATGCAATAGCATTTTGTGTGCTATTAACAATAGTTAGGCTGTTGTCAATGACATGTTCTCTCTTCTCCTGCTTTGTAGCTAAATCTTGTATGGCATGTTGTGAGTTGCTTTCCTTGCTTCTGTTGTAAGTTGCCATAATTAGTATTACTAAAAATGTACTCTAGCGCATCTCCTATAAAAGGGAGTATGGATCGCCTAGTGCGATTGGCTTGTCTAATTTTCTGATATCTTATCATGAGATCTGTACGCATTATCCTAATCATGTGCACTTCAAATATGGTATCAATGAATAAATCAATGTAACTAATATTTTGAGAGGACCCAAAATTGCACATAAGTGTAATGATAAAATATTCTTAACCTAAAAATGTTGTATGAGTTCATTTCTTAATGGATTAAATGATGAATTATTTACATTGTCAAAAAAAACTGCATCATCACTGCAGGGCATGCTGTTGTCGATCATAGGTTGTACTGGTGTAACACGGACATCTGTCGCTGCCAATACTACCATGGGCAGTAGTATGGTGATGAAAAAGGGGGGGAGGCCTGACATCTCTTCGTGTAAAAAAAAGAAACCAATCGGCCTAAAAATAAAGATTTAAACAAGGGAAACCATTCTGCCAAAAAAATAAAGCTGGTGAGTACTGGTGTGGTGCGGTGGTAGAACCAGTACTAAATCCGCTCTGAAAGGAGTGTGATGAGTTCTAACAGTGTTATCTTACGTTTGGATAAGCGACTGTCATAGGCGTTGAAAGCGTTGTGTTTATTGTCGCTATCCATGAAGTTGGTAACGATGGTGTGGGAGGTAAGTGTTGAAGAATCGATTTGCTTCTCTGTGCAGGTCAACGTTTGCGAAGGATTTTGTTTCTGACATGCTCTTGTGACGGTCGTATATATTTCGCAATGGGTATGGTGTCGTCAGAGGAAGACACGTACGGACGTTTGGCGGCTGACCTAATGTCACTGAAGGGTTCATCTGCCATGGTGTCCTGATTATCAGGTGGGCTGAGTGTGTCGATGTCGGATTCAGCTCTTATCTGTGGTCGAGGAGCATTATCGATGATTTCAGTAAGGGTGTGCGTGGACAATTCAGCATCTGTATTTATAGGGGTTTAATCTATTCTTTGATCTCGTATTCGCTTAAGAGGAATGTCGTCGTTACTGTTCCATTCTTCGTCTGATTGATGTGAGCTTGTGGTTGGCACCTCTGATCTATAATATGTTTTATATCTTATCACCAGATGTGGGGTTTCATCCTTATTCGAATCTAAAGTGGGTGTGTTAGATTCTTCGTTCCGTAATCTTTTATCTTTGTATTGAAGTCTTTCTCTTAATTCTGCAAATGGGATGTCCTCGATTCTTGGCAAAGAGTATAAGGTAACTTTAGTGATACGATTTAAAGCACGGTAGTCACAGCAAAAACGTGATGATCCATCTTTCTTGGCTACTATCAGGATAACTGGTGCGCTCTCTTTTTCACTACGGCCATTTACTCGTGTGCTCTCTCTTCCGCTACGGCTATGTTTTTGTGCGCTCTCTCTTCCACTACCGGTATTTATCCATCCGGTTGTTTGGCAGGACATCAAAGGGATTTTTCGTCTGGGTGGGTGATGGTGGTGGTAAGAGTCTCTCTTCTGTGGATTGAAGTGACGTCGATTTCTAGCAATGTAAGTAATATGGTCCTGAGTAGGGAATGAAACAGCTCGATCAGTCTGTGATCTACGATGATTCGAAGTGTATGGAGTTTAGCGAAGGTTGCTTACTCTACATTTTTGCAACCTGGGTTGATCTTGTGTAACTAGGTTTACAGTGTTCCTCGCGGGGTTATGTTTTTCCTCAGGAGACAGTGTATTCCGATAGGCTTCTCTAATGATCTCTTGATCAACAATATCTGGGTATTTAAACTGATAATAGGTTTCGGGTTGTCTTCGTGTTAGATATTTTCGTGTGTTACGAAAATATTCTGTGCCATCCGTGTATACCATTTCTCTTTTCGGTGCTTCCAGGTATCCTCCGGGCAATTGTCTAGCATGTGTTGAACTCTCCGTCTCTTTCCTTGGGGGCACTATGGTGTGTCAAAGCACTTGCACTGAACCCTGGGGGCGGAGAGGGGTGTATTGTCGGGTCTGACGCGGGGGCAGGGACTGATGGGTATGGTTCTGCGAAGTGATGTGTTGTTTATGAAACCTCCTATCTCGATCAGTCTTACCTCTAGACCTATCGTGCTATGCAGCAGAGTCAATGGGGTGGCGGGGAAAACTTTGTGGGGTCTGACGCGGGGGTGGGGACAAATGGATATGACTCTTGTCTGCATTAAGACGGTTAGTGTCATCTTGCTTAGTATTATAGGCGTCTCGTATTGAGGATGATTGTACTCAAGCTATGATAACACCTCTAGCAATGGTTGTCGTTTTACCAGATGTGTTGACTATCATAACTGGGAAGTCTCTGTTGGTTGTGACTTCTGCTATTCCTTCCATAATAAACAGCATTGGGTCTTCTTTTATTTCTTCTCCCGGTATGGGTTCCACGTGAATAGGTTGTCCAGGTTTTATATATTGTGACGCTTTGATCCTACCCTTGGCTCATCATCATCATGTGACGTATTCTTTCCAGAACGTTGTCTCCATTACAGCTGCTCTGAACGCATCACGATTCTGGGCAAGTCGACCTGCATCAGCCAAAGACAAGTTCAGACTCTCTTGGCTATGACTAATAAATTTGGTAAGAGGGTAACCGGGGCTGTTAAACGAATTAATGATGCAATGTGGATGTCATCCTGGAGTTCTACATATTCTTCATTTATTCTTATTTTCCGTAGATTGAAATATATCTGGGCTTGGGGTTTTGACAGAAAATCTCTTCCTATGATATAATTTCTACTCATGCCTCTAGTGATAACGAATGCACGTGTGGTCGTCTGGCTGTCAATCTTAAACGTGACATGGGCAATGCCTAAGGATTTCAATTCTTCCCCTGTTACTGAGGCCATATTTGTTCTGGAATGTTGAAACCGTGCGTATTTCTTTATTTGCTTATAAAGTTGTTCCCTTATGAGGCTTACAGATGGTCCTGCATCTATGAGTGCTCTGTAATGCCTGTTCTCAATGGTGATTAGACAGGAACTTGGGTCGGGATGTTTGGTGACTTCATTTTGAGTAATATTAGTGTGAAGTAATGGTGGTTCCTCTGTTATTGGGTGGATTTCATTCAGTTTACGTCACTTTTCATTTTGTACATGGTACCTTTGCATGGAGCATTTGTTGTTGCTACCTCTGCTTCGGACACGGCTAGAGATTCCTCCTAACGCGTGCCAAATCTGTTTCCCTGCATTGAACGACCTCTGGAGAAACTGTGCTGGGTATTGGGTCTTTTTTGTTCATAATTGTAATTTCCCTAAGGGTACCTTGGATTAACTGGAAACTGCCTGTGGTGGTTATCTGCGTTCCTGTTTCTGCAATTTTTAGACATGTCTTTTTATTACAATTGTAGCAGATGATTGTGGACACATTGTGCATATTCTGTCTTTGTACTGGTCCATAAGAATGCTGTTGTACATCACGTCCAAAATGATTATGGTGTCTGTGGGTGTCAGGTCGTCGCCATTGTTGCCTTGTATGATCTAATTCCATGGGTTCATGATTGAAGACTGCATTAAATCTTGGCTCCCTACCTATTCTCTGGTGGAACCTTTTGTGAACATTTTCCTCTGCCATCGCTGCCTTAATTGTCTCCGTTATTGTTTTCGTATCTTTACGTATTAGGTGAACTTTCAGATTGTCGGCATGGAGTCCAACAACGAATATTCCTACCAAATGATGCTCGAGCTCTGGTGATGGGATAGATCCATCTAAAAATGCTTCTTCAGCAAGATTCAACAATGGGTCACCGTAGAATTGGACTGGTTTATTCCTTTCCTGCCTGATCTTTCTACCTAATGACCAAGCGTGCTGGTCGTCAATTATGTCACTGTATCCACTCAATAGTTCCTTCTTGAGGGAGTCATATGTTTCGTCTGGACAGAGCTGCATATGCCTTCGTAAAAAATCTGTGACTAGCGAGTCACTGGACAAAAATGCAACTCGTTCTTTATCTGCATCCGTGATAGCATTGACCATTGAAGAAATTTGTTTCGATATCTACGAGCCACTTCCTAAAATATTTCGCCTCTCCTGCGAAGGGAGTTATCACTGATCGTATTTGGTAGAACTTGGGGTAGTGGTCAACGTTAGATAGTGTATCTGTTATCCGCTGGAGAGCTGTCATGGTTGACTCCTGTTCAGTGGGGAACGGGATATTAGAAACCTGTTGGTATTGTAGTTGAGGGGGTGACTGTGCAATTTGTTGTTGATTTTTGCATCCATTTGTAGAGTTTTATGTATAGCCTATCAGCTTTGTTCAGTATGCCGTCTCCTGTATGCTATGTCACTCAGAGGACTGGTTACGGCACCATATAGTCAATCGTGTGAGATGTGTATATGCTTTGTATCATTCAAGTCAAGAATTCTGGTATACTGCCTGAGGTTTAAATTCTTGAAGATAATTTTAACGTATTCCGTTCCAAAAATTCCTCTGTGATGTTAATCAGTTGCTGTCGCCCGGCTGTTCTTTTGCCATCTGGCAGTTATCCGTACAAGAACATTAGAACAGTAAGAACGGGACAGAGGGTAGGTTTCGTATTGTATATTTCCTACGAGTGTTCTTACTATTCTAAGTCTACTATCATTTACTGGACACAGTATTAAGGTCTTTGTCTTGTATGGACTGGCCTATACTGTTTAACAGGGGAACAACAAAAGTGATTGCGTCATTAATAGGCTGAACTGCCCATGGTGAACTTCCTGTGTTATTTCTTGCGGTTCGCACTAATGACCTGTCATCAAAGCATAATTTTGTGGTGATGCATAGATGGAAGAGAGGAAAGTGTGATTCGCTTGCATAGCTAGGCGGGGTTGTCGCAGGGAAAGTCCAGGGTTCGAATCCCGGGTAAGCCGCTCATATCTGTTGTTTTTCTGTTGCCTAGTGTACCACTTCTTTATTTCCTACGAGTGCCTGATAACATACCTTTATGTTTGTCTCATATTAATTTACTGTTTACAGGCCTCAGGTTTCCCTTTCTTATGTGTTATAAATGTTTATACAATACCAAACCTACCCTCTGTCCTGTTCTTACTGTTCTAAGTCTACTATCATTTACTGGACACAGTATTAAGGTCTTTGTCTTGTGTGGACTGGCCTATACTGTATAATAGGGGAACAACCGAAGTGATTGTGTCATTAATAGGCTGAACTGCCCATGGTAAACTTCCGGTGTTATGTCTTGCGGTTCGCACTAATGACCTGTCATCGAAGCATCATTTTTTGGTGATGTGTAGATGGCAGGGAGGATAGCGTGATTCGCTTGCATAGTTAGGCCAGGTTGTCGCACGGAAGGTCCAGGGTTCGAATCCTGGGTAAGCCACTCATGTCTGTTGTTTTTTCTGTTGTCTAGTGTTCTACTTCTTTATTTCCTACGAGTGCCTGATAACATACCTTTATGTTTGTCTCATATTAATTTACTATCACTACTGTGGTCATTTCATTGCAGGCGACCGTCATTAGGTATTTGTAATGAAAATTATTTGGATGTATTAAATATGAAGACATGGAGTAATCTTACCTAAATGACATGTGGAGCAGTGATAATGATTTAATGTACCGTAAAATGACTAAATAACTAACATTTCATTTATGACAACATGTCTTGTTTTTGTTCGTGCATCTTTCCAAAACTTGCCCTGGTCTACTTACTGCCTCTGAGAACAACATTTGAAGTTTGACTAAACTCCAGTTCATGTACTGTTTATCAATTGTGTTATTAGTTTCTTTCCATAACCAAACTGTTCATGCACACCTTAATTTGCGCAATTTTTCTGTAATAGGGAGAGTACATATAATGGAAAACAATACAATTATTGTCTATTTTTCAACCACAGTTGCACCCCCTTATCTGTGGTTGAAAGTTAATATACTCTCTCAAACATAGAAAAAGTGCGCAAATGACGGTGTGCAAAATGTGACTGACCGACCGACCAACCGACAGAAGTACTTACGGCGAGAATTTGGTATTGCAAATTTCAATATCAAATACCCGTTGAAGATTCCTTTTGGCATATTTTATCTACACTTGCTATATATCAAGTAGGGTATTATCTTTTCCTTTTCCTGTGGATGTTTAGCCATTCTGAGACGAGCCAAATGGACGGTATGAGTTCCAGTTTCTCCAGCTTGGCTAGAGGACCATCACATCTGGTTCCAAGATAGGAGTAAGCATACTGTTTATTCCCCGCCATCCAAGGGGGCCCTTCAACTAAGCAGAGCTAAAATAATGTGCTCTGGTTCTGGGATCTCCAAAGGAATTGTCATGTCCTGCACCGAGCAACATCTCAGCTCCCCCTGCTTATCACGGTGTCTATAATGAGATTCCCTTGCATGTAGTCAACCAGGTCAAAGCCAAATAATTACGTCTGGGGCTCAAGTGACTTCTCCAAGCTTAATGTGCAGTTCTGGGTTCTCAACTAGTTTTACCACAGGGGGGAATGCTTCGTTGTGTGTGGATGATTTCAAGAGTCAATGAGGGTGTAATTAGCCTCACAGAGGTTCACTTCTACTTATTTTATTATAGTATTGTACATAGCTGGCGATCATATAAGGATGACTCTAGACATGCCTCCATGACTATATATTTATATATATATATATATTACTTGTAGACTTATCTTGATGCTGCGACATACTCATCAGCAAATTCTTCAGAGAAAGTAATCAGCCAGTTTCCAAGTTTCAAGCTAGAACCTTCCAGCTTGGATTTGGGTTTTTTGGCTTATGGTGGAGGTATGACTGGCTATAAAAGCTTATCAATAGGCAGGTGAGTTAAGAGAAGGGGACAAAGACAGAGACAGAGAGAAAGAATGAGAGAGAGAGAGAGAGAGAGAGAGAGAGAGAGAGAGAGAGAGAGTAACAAGAACTATGAACCGGTCATAAAAATGAGGCGGTTCAGGATAGATTGAAAAGAGAATGTAACATGGGTGAGAAGGATCTATTGAATAGACAGATTGGTATATATTAAATATAGAAAGACAGACAGACAGACAGACAGACAGATAGATAGACAGATAGATAGATAGATAGATAGATAGATAGATAGATAGATAGATAGATAGATAGATAGATAGATAGATAGATAGATAGATAGATAGATAGATAGATAGATAGATAGATAGATAGATAGATAGATAGATAGATAGATAGATAGATAGATAGATAGATCTATGTTACAGATTGCAGCAGACTTCGTTCTTCGAAACTGGCTTAGACGGGGGACCACTCGTGATTTTCGATAACGCCAGCAACGCTGTAGTTATCTCTCCATTGTCACAATTTTCGGCAGCGTCCAGCAGCATCGAGCGCTTGCGTCAGGTCAGCTGGGGCATCATGGGACTTGTTAATGACGTGCCACGTGGATACAGCATTGATTTTATTGTTTACTATGGCAACCAAGGAATTAACCAGGTTTCTTTTCTTTCTATTTAGTGTTGGTTTTTTGCAATTAGAGTTAACATAAATTAAAAATAATACTATTATTATTACTGCCACTAATAGTACACTGCTGCATCTTCTAATGTTACAGTCACTGCCAGTACTATGGGCAATGCTACTTCTGCAACTACTACTACCAATACTGCTACTGCTAGAGCTATTACTACTACGGTTATTACTAGTAATGGTAAAAACAATCACTAATACTATGACTACTACTAATATTACTACTTCTACTATTTATTGTTTATTCGATCTCAACTTTCTCTTTCTCTACTTAATTCCTCTCTCTTCTTCAATTATTTCTTTTAACTCATAAAGGATGTGGGTTTATCCCCGAGTTTAACGCAATGCCTTTTTTTTCACTGTAGCATAATTTATCAACACATACTTCGTTTAGGAAAGCAAGATGAAACGTAGCGCAGACTAGGGGTTTGGCATGGTGGGGATTTTTTTTTTTCTGTTGCTGTGAAGATACCGGCATACAGCCAAGATTTGCACCGCTTATCGGATACGTTAGGGGTAAGTGTGGGCAGGACAGAGAGGAGAAAAAACATGGCGATCTGAGAATTGCATTTTCAGGAAAGGAAATTAAAAGCTACAAGAGTATGCCGTGTATAACACTGATGAATATGTTCGAATTTGTGAGAGGATATTTTGATTAATGAAAATCCAGAAAGAAGATGCGAAGACGTAAGTAGTACTGTATTAAATAAATTTAAAGTTTTGCTTAGTCTTCACATCTAGTACGATCAAAACGATAGACTTTAGAAAATCCTAATAAATTCATGCCTTAACAGATTTCGATAAAAAATCAAATGAAATGATAGCTCCCAAATAGGAAAATAAAAGTAGGTGGATAAGAACGGGACAATTGACAGTGTTTAGTGGTACGGAGGAAAAGTTGGTGGGAGAAATGGACATAGTTACTCAGAAGGATGGATTCATAAGAAAACCGATGTCCCCAGCGGAGTAAGCTCTCCAATACGTTCGCCCTCACTGTATATAAAGGATCAGCGCTGGGTTTGAAAACACACACTAACACAACATCCGCCAGAGTGAGAGACTGAGAAGAAAAATAGCGGCCAAACCAATCCTATCCTATCTGGATGCAGTGCTGGCATACTTCCCTACAAACCAGTCCTACACTGAGCTTATATTGATTCTAGAGGGTATGAAGGTTTACTAAAGCTATTTGTTGTGAATAATATCATTTTATTTCACGTTTTGTTGAAATATTGAGTCAATAAGGCCACATATGTATGCTGGTTGAAGATTGAAACCAACCCTTATAACCTAACAAGTCCTTGTCAGGGCTAACCTAACCAGTCCTTGTCAGGGCTACATAACCATGCTAGTCGTTGCCTGGGATATTATAACATACCAGCAAGTACATCACTGACTTGGGAGGCATAGGGGCAAGGCAAAGGCTGCATCATACCCATGTGATCATATTATTTGATTTAAGTATGTATATTATTAATTAGCAAAACAGACGATAAACCCACATTAAAAATAAGCGTAAATGGGAAAATCCTGGAACAAGTCAAGATCTACGTATATCTTGGTCATATAATAACAGAAGATGTCAGATGTGAAACAGAAATCAAGAAGAGAATAGGAATGGCCAAAGCTACATTCAACAACATGAAACATATACTGACATCCAAACAGTTATCTCACAAATTAAAACTGAGAATCATAAAGTGTTATATATATTCTGCATTTCTGTATGGTGCAGAAACATGGACGATGAATAAACACTTGGAAGAAAGAATTAAGGCTCTTGAAATGTGGATATATAGAAGAATGGGGCGTATCTCATGGAAAGAGATGAAAACAAATAAGGATGTCCTAGAAAATCTAGGTATGAAAAGAGAACTAATGAGAGAGGTCAAAGTTCGGCAGCTAAAATACTTTGGCCACATTAAAAGGCATAACACCTTGCAGAAGACCATAACAGAAGGGAGTGTTGAAGGCAAACGTGCAAGGGGAAGACAGCGCTATAAGTGGGAAGATAACATCAAGAGATGGACGGGAAAGAGTCTATCAGAGTGTACCACCAAGACAAGAGACAGAAGACGTTGGAGATCCATTACAGCCAACCTTCGTTGATGAGATGGCAACTGATGATGATTATTATTTGACATGTTCCACAAGTAGACACTTGTCTATCATACTATACATGAACTTATATTGAGCCATGTGTCATTCATCAAAGACGCATACACTGAGACAAATTCGCATCATGAACAGTAAGGAATATGTGTGCTCCATACCACAGAATAGCAACATATTACTCCTTGTTCCAGGTTCATATTCGAGTCTTGAGCTGAAGTCAGTCAATCCCGCTGCCTATATTCTCAAGGAGCACAGTGATTGAATCTGTACCAGACCTTAGTCCCCCTCAGTCATTGGGTGGGCTAAAGGAACAGACTGTCCCCAACAGTGTGGTGTGTCACACCAGTGAAAGGACATTGTATAGCAAAAGATGAGTATAGTAAAACTCATTCCAGTGATTCTGTGAACATTCAAGAACGATAGTCTATGAAGAAAAACGTTACTAAAGTCCAGGATAGTTGAAGACTAGTGCCAAAACTGAGACATCTTTCTTTGAGTAATTCAATTGGAAAATCCAAACTTATATTTTATTAAGTGATATACATAAATTTACAATCATTCGCTGTAAATATACTTATCCATCGAACACCATCTTCAAACACTCACCATGCATTAAAAAATTAGATAGAAGTAAATAAAGAGGATATATTAATTGTATTCAACTGCATTATTCAATTACTAAAGTTGAATTAGAGTTTTGTTGAATTATTATCACTTGGGGTCACACAGCAGGGTGGCGCAGTAAGGTCTGACTGTTCTGTTCAGTTCCAAATACTTTCACAGCCGTGACTACCGAGTGATACCAGAGTACTTCTCTGTCACTGGGACATCACACATTCTGGAGAGTAGTATTATTTTATTTTCTTTCTCCAGCACTTTCATCATACATTTTAAAAAAAAAACCTTACGCTACTGACACATTGAATGCATTCATATAGTTTAAGAGACTGTTAGTTGCAAGTTTTTTTTTTCGTTTTTTAATGTATGGTAATGTAAGGGAGTTTGAATTAGGATTACTGAAATGTAAAATTGGGACAAACTGAAACAATCAACTTAGTTTAAATATACCGGTCGCAAAAAATGTCTCGAGTTCGTTGGGAAAATCGACCCCGAATTCTATCCTCTCGATCTTCTTTACGTATTTATTCTACGACTGCATCTTCTCTTAATATCTAGTATTACTTCACTTTTTGCCCCTGTTACACAAGTTGTTTTTCACCTTGTCTTTCCCGTTATTGTGGGTGTCATGTTCTGAATATTATAAAGTCAGGAACACAATCCCTGACGTAGCAATCTCTCGCCTACCATATCAAATTTTGCTGGTCTTCCATGTAATTGTACCTATCGTGTGTCAAAGACACACTTTATTACAAAAATTAAAATCGTATCTCTAACACTTTTAGGCAATACGATCTTGGGGTACCTACATGACAACGCTCTACCAGAAATCCACAGACCGTAGAGACAATGATCCTACAATTCAGTACCTGGGTTACTGGACTGATAATGGTAGTGTTATATGTTTGTCTTGTGTTATTTCATGTATTGTTATTTGTGTATACCGCTGAGAAGATGACTAAACTGGTTATGAATCTAGCAATGGTGACCATACGGGTTACAGTAATGATGATGGTTATGTACTTAATGATGAGCTGTCAGAAACTGACGATTCAAATCGATATAAGTCATTCCTAATTGGACGGGAGGGTGGGGTGGGGGTTGGGGGTAGGAGTGGCTAATGGGTAAAGCGTCCGCCTCGAATTCTACAGGTACCGGTTCGATTCCCAGGTGAGGGAATATAATTTATGGACTTTTTTTCAGATCCAGTGGTCCTAAAAATGTCATACTCCCCCCTGGTCTCCTAGGTAGTGAAATCGGATGCCTAGACTTTTCGGATACGGGCGAAATAAAAAGAGGTTCCGTGTGCATGTTGCTCACGTTAAAAATCCCACGGCAGTTGGAAATCGTAAATAGTAAATCAGGCAGCTGCCCTAGCAAAATTTAAAAATTAGAAACCTACCCACCAAAAAAATACAAGTATCCTTCGGGGATATTGCGGGTTCGGTTCTAGGCCACCGCAATAAAGCGAATTTCGCAATAAAGAGGATAACATCCATTTTTTTTTGGCTTCCCAGTGCAAATTAAAGCCTAAAATCATGTTTACATTATGTCTATTAAGTGCGCAATAGCGCTAGGTCTAAAGAAATAATGTACTGTAAAATTTAAAATATTTTATTGCTAAAAAAAAATTGCTAATTTTCATCATCTGATCCTTCAGCGAATCGTAATCTTTTTGCTGGGGGAGAGCCAAAATATGTCGGAAGAAGAAAGCACGTTCTAATAAATAAATATGAATAATTTAAAATAGAGCGCAATATCTGCGAAGCGCAATAAAGCGAAGCGCAATAAAGCGAGGTATGCCTGTATTTATAGAATGTGTGATTCCTATATACACACACTGGCATTCTCGACGGTGCTACGGAGTTCGTGCACTGTGCTGAGATCCTCCTGGTGTGATCTAAGGAAGGAGATCGGAGCATTGATGGAGTTGTCCGTGTGCAATGAAAATAGTCCTTAAAACTGAACAAAACCAAACCAAACTAATTGGACAGTCAACCTACACATGTAATGGTAGTTTATTTATGTAGCCACTATTTAATTTTTACATCGCGGATACTTGATTAGAGATAAGGAAGAGATAATTAAAACAAATAATGATTGTCTGTTATAGAACAAATAACAACCGACAGACTTTTATAAATGAATGCTGGCGGAGAATAGAAGAGTTCTACTAATGTGGAACTGATTGCAAGAACCAGACAAACGGCAGTGGAACTTGAGATGAAAAGATGACGCTGGACATGGATAAAACACACACTATAAATAGCATTACAAGGAAGGCCTTACTCTGGAAACTACAGGATAAGAGAGGTCGTGCAAGACCAATGAAGCGAAATGGAGACAAGACATGAAGGGGATGAAGAAGTCATGGCAAGACCTTCAGCTGATAGTGCAGGACGGGAACACTCAGCATAAGGTTGTTGAAGGTCTACGCTCATTGAAGAGCTTAAATGTAATGATGAAGATGTTAGAGATCGACACTACAACCGATGAGCCTACAATGCTAAGGCTGCCAGAGTTTGGCTTCACTTAAGGAGGGGTGGAGGTAAGGGTCACATTTACATAACTAGGATGCATAGTAACACCAGACGGCTCAACATGCAAAGACATCAAGAACAGAATGAATAACGTGAGAACAGCCTTTGCTAGTTTCACCCAACATCTGGATATCTCCCCAGTACAACACAAACATCAACTTAAGATTATATGAGAGATGTGTACTTTCTGTGCTTCTCTATGGTGCTGAATGCTGGAGAGTAACAGGGAAGGAAATGTCGAAACTGTATGTCGTAGATTTTATTGAGATAGGTTGAAGATGTTTAAGGTCCCGTCGGAGCAGAAATGAAAATGGTAAACTATGTGAGAATAAGGGGGAAGAAATAGCTTTACTTTTCACAAGGGGGTGAGAGTGTAAATGACAGTCTCTGGATTGAGTAGTGGCTCTAATCCAGCCTATCTCACTACAATATTTAAATAGACGCACTTTCTCTCCTGGTACAAATATACCAGTTACACTTCACTTACCTATACACAATTCTGTGACATAATACGTACAGACGTGAACACGAACTACGGTTAACACATAGTGGGCGGGGTTTTGACCAACACTATAACTTAAGGTTTATTATCTTAAAAAAATCACATCAATCATCAGAAAGTATAGTTTACAAAAAAATGCAAGACACATGATTAACCCAATAGGCCCTCCTCTCTGGTAAAGGAATCCCAAAAAAGATCCCTACAGAGGTACTTAACCCAAAAGATTAAAGTTAATACTAAAGTAAAGGATAAGACGATAAAGGAAAGAACATAGTCTTTAGTTAATCTATCCAGAGGGAAAAAAATAAATAGCAGTCTTAGTGACTACGAAAAGACAGAAGTGAGTAAAAAATGATTATACAAAATATTAAATGTTCATTTCTCTTTCTTACAATCTGTCAGTTTGTGGCCACAAGCTCTCGCACTTACCTACTACTCTTGAACATATCTGTGTATCTTTGACATAATTTCAGGGTGGTGCTATCCAATGGACCCCAGTTCCTCCAAGAATGATTAATTTTTCCTAATGGGGAATGTCCGCTTAAATAGTGCTAATTTTATGTGTCAAAAGTTCAAATCAGGTTGTTGTTGTTGTTGTATTGATGAAGTGATGGGAGGAGAGCGGGCACTTAACAGCTGACAGTTATTGTCTCTTCTCGTTCCATCTTGGTCTACCCTGTTCAACCTGAAATTTGGTTATAATTGGGGTATTTAGTGTCATTTTATTTTCTAATTTTGTACTCAATTTAAATAGTAGTTCTTTAGCAGTTGCTGATTTCAATTTATATTAGTATTTGTCCATTTTATTTTCTCTTTTGTATTGTTTCTTGATAACTATTGTCCTTTACACTTGGTTTTACTTTGTATTTGTAGTTGTTCTTTTTGAGTAGTCTTTATTTTTTTTTATTTCATACCTTGTTGTTTTTCCTTGTCCTATGAGTATTTAGTAAGTTTTTTTTTCTTTTTTTGTTTGCTAATCTTATACTTCAGGTAGTGCAGGTAAATATATATATATATATATATACATATATATATATATATATATATATATATATATATATATATATATATATATATATATATATATATATATATATATATATATATATATTCACCATTTGCAGCACACAGAAGTCAGATATTTAAGGAAAATGTCTGGTGGGTACACTGTTAGAAAACCAAAAAAAAGGATAAGCAAAGGATCTCCTATCTGTTTTTATCTCTCACTCTGGGGTTAGGTGCCGGCCATGGACCCAAGTATTCCTTTTTCTGGATAAATTCACTTGAGAAAAGAAAAAACTACGATATTCAATATTACGGAACCAATGTTTATTTAAATATATTTGGCCACCACAGGCGGATCAGATTTTCCTGTGAACAAATCTGTGTAATGTCTTGTCCAGTTCTGATTTTGATTCTTTAAATGTTTATATATGGGCTCTCTCTCTCTCTCTCTCTCTCTCTCTCTCTCTCTCTCTGTAAGAAAACAAGACGACCGCACAAGTCCATATCTAAGACCCAAATAATATTTTAAGAATGTTTCTGGGGCTATTCAGACCGCTAAATCGCAAGGGTTGTGATCGCCTAGATGTGGGAAAAAAAGACAACCATTTTAACAATGATATCAATATTATAATCTCAAAACGCGTTAGGTAAGACCTCTAGATCACTCCGGTATTAAATTATATTTAAACCCACAAGAGTCTAGCTAATATTATCGAGCTTTAAAACGAGATAAAAACTCTAGTAATTCACAAAATTATGCCTGATGAATAAAAGTAGATTTATCTCTAATTATCAGTCGCCTAGCGTATATTAATTAGTTTACACCGCATCTTACTGGGGGAATAACAAGAAAATTAAATTTACTTATTACTACGTTATTTAATATGCTTATTTAATAAACACACTTTAACACGTTAAGACACTCACAAATCATAATATATATTATGATTTCCGCCACGCAAGGAAAATGACAC